>JACCIE010000012.1:2400000-3600000 GCA_018906755.1 Sycophaga agraensis | reverse complement strand
CCCGATTTATATATAGGTCTGGGCAGTACAAAGAGGGACAGTTCATTAGGTGGAGGACAATTTAATAATCGCGTATAGCTTGAATCGGCTATAGCTTCAATAAACTAGTTACGGTGAATTTTAATTGCATGTCAAGCAAAATTAAAGCCACTTCGGCTATGGATTTTACCGGCAATGTATATAATTTTCAGAGCAACAATAGCAGCAATATAGAGCTCAATTAAAAATCTATTATTTTGGTCAAGGATGCGTTTCCTCTGCAAACACAACAATAACGCTTAATCCTTTTGTATGACATGCCATTTCATGTGCAATCGATATTTTCATTGAAAAAATTAAAAAATTTTATATCGCATAATAAACGTTCGGTAGAAAGAGAACGTCAACGTTACAACCCTCTAACATTATTATCTGTGCACACATAACGGAGCAATATAATCGTACTCACCACGGTCATGAGATGGAGGAGGACTCGGATTACGTTTCATTGTATGGTCTGAAACAGAAATAATAAATTCATTTTATTACAATTTTCGAATACAGATTGCACGATGACACGAATGACAGACGCGGGTGCCACATTTCATAGCTTCAAACGGCATACATAAGTATGTGCAAGTGAAACAAAAGCAAGCACATCGGTTAGCTCTTTAAAATGAATGCATACTATATGCGGCTCATTCTCGGCCCAATGCCACTTTATTTATAAGACAGATTATGCGAGACTCGCCTCTCCATTCACTCTGGAATTAATAGCTTTTTTCGCCAGATCGTAAAAGTCACGCATGGTTTTATTCTCAAATAGTTAGCTTAATAACTTAACTTTTTCTTATGTTTTACTATATACTTTCCTGTGCTACTTTATAGATGATAAATATTCTTTTGAAGCTCACAATTCTGTGTTTATTGATATGCGTTATTATCATAAAAGTCAATTTCATATTTGTTATTTTATTTTATACATTTTATTTATGCCTGTATAAATATTGGATAAGCGCACATAAAGTAATTAATATTAAATTATCAAATAATATTTGGAAATTTTTAAGTATTATATAATTGCGACACCTAATGTTTAAAGATAATGACACATATATTATGGTATGCTTTAATTGTCTCCGATATCGCGTATTACGTGAAATATGTAATGCAAAGAAAAATTTTAAGGTTTCATTGCATGAACAAGGCAAAATCAGTTAAATATCAATAATTTTATATTAAAGAATATGACTAGAAATAAATCCCACATAAAAATGTTTCATGCAGTGAATTTGTTTAAAACCGTTTCATGAAATCGCTTACTAAAGTTTCTGTTCGCATGCTACTAGAAAGTTGGAACATAAAGGCTGTAAGGATGTAAGTACTTTACAGCCGGAAATTAAAACGACTTTCAAAGATTGTACCTTGAGATATTAAAAACCTGAAGTCTATTAATGGAATAAGCAAACAGGAAAAATGTGTAGCATATGACACTTGATATAAAGATAATAAGCATCTAGTAAATGTTTTAAATTTGTTCATATTAAATAAAAGAGCAGTATAAGAAAAATACCATGTAAGATCTGATAAAAATGTTAATGTAACGTAATTTTTTAGATTTTCATAAAACTCATTAATTAGACCATATTTTGTTCATCACAAAACATATAATTTTATTAAATTATAATTCAATTAAAGATATTTTCATGCAGGTGTTACGTTAGAAGATTTTTAAATAATTTTTAAAATAATATTAAAAAACTTTATTTTTGTAACATTTATATGATAATTAAGCGACATTTATACGTAATATATATTTATAAAATTATTTTGAGAGGAACTGATAATAACCCAGTAGAACTAATGTTTACATGGATCAATTTATATCCAGGTAAATATTGACTGTACGCTCAGAAGCAGAATGCATAAGCACGTAGAAATACACGCGAGCTCGCAAGATTGCTCCAATCATGTCAACGGTATGCCGGAAATCCAGGATGTCAACCAATTTCGAAGTACAACAGCCACGCAAAGCATCCGACTTATTCACGTGGAAGGAAAATTGGAAGACGAGCAGATGTACACCCTTGCCTTTTTACATGCATTATAAATGTACATCATTATCTTATAACTACAAATTTTGTTTTAAACCTTTCTTTATCAATTTTTGATTTATGAAGATATTTTAACTGTAACGAAAATTCTGAGCAGAACTTATCAACTTCAACGTAGCTCAAATTGACTTATCCACATAACGTTCGTCTAACAGAAAACTGGCAGGGCAGACGTAAAATATGCCGTATCGAGGTTACTAGACCAGTATTTGGTTTGAAAAAAACATGTAGTACAGCTTCCGTCCTTTCTGCGTTAAAATTACTTCAAGAAATTCACGTAAAAGTCAACGTTATCAAAGTTCATTAAAAAAACTTATTACAGAAGAAAAAGATCTACTGAATTTGCATGAACCGTCAAAGCAGGTGCGAGAGTTAGGCGAGGCAGAGTTCAAGTTTCCTTGCAAATTTCCACTATCGGCACTGCAGCCACATCATGCATACGTGAATACTACATTCAGCATCATTAGCATGTAACGCTTGCGTCTGTTGCTTAAGTAAGCGCTCGGTATACAAAAAAAGCAGCACAACAAGCTAACCGCATACAACAATGTAATAATTAAACGTTAACCGCCATAATATCCATAATTGAGCTTGCCCCTACAGTCAAAAAGCTTAAAAAGTCTTATACGTGCGTCCACGGAGCGTAGAGCCACTTTACCAAAAGCTTCAAAGAACGAAGCCGCCTTCGCCCATATATGCCTCGGTGCGCTCGCTGCTAATGGACTCGCCGCCGCGAGCCTGCATAAATATACCCCTCGAGGAGCACGCGTGCACAGCGCGGGCCTTCCGCGATTATTCGCGGATGCCGAGAGAAGGTGTCGGGTCGAGGGGGCGGTGCACCTTCTAATAGCCAGTGACGCATTTTACGAGGGCCGCATGCGAGGGCTTGTCTAATCGTATCAATCTCCCCAGCTTAATGACCGGAGGCGAAGCGGTCGCCGCGCACTCGCAGATGCCCGCCTCGAGATTACGGGCCAAAAAGTTGTAATGGCCGCTAATCGGGCCGCTTACGCCGGGCTCGCGTTCGCCGCTTTTTCGTCCCCCGCTTTGGGGGAGGCTTACGCGTTGAGAGCTCCCGCGTACCGGCTGCGAGGCTGGTATACACCGAGTCTAAAGCGAAATCACGTTTGGGACTATAATGCTTAAAGAAAAAAAGGATTTGCATAACGCTGTGGGGGTATGTTATCAGGGATGAAATTTTTAAAAATTTTGAATTTTCATCCTGGGATATATGTGCGAGTGCAGCACGGAGTTTCATACAGCTCGCTTATATCGCGCGTGTATATCAAAATTTGAAAGTATAACAAGTTTCGTAATGACCTTTCGCCAGCAACTTTTTATATTACATGCGTTAATTAAACTCGGTATGTTACTTACTAGTAGTGGAAATCATAAAAGCCAATGTACAAAATGACAAATTAATCTGAGGAAAACGTCTCAGTTTAGAGTTTAAGACAAAATTGTAGTGACGTGCGATCGGTTTGTATTTTTGCTATTCCAAGCGTGCATGCACATCATATTGACATACAGGTATATGGGCAGGTCGTCAAGTTTCGTATGACGTGTATAACTTTACGAGCTTGGGAGATTATGACCTACTGCATACACTAAAATAATTACTGGCAATTTGCCTAAAATGACGCATCGAAACCATGTCCATCTCGAATGTCGTAATTTTAACGCTGATAACCCTTGAGAACGTGAGCATTAAGGATTCACTTGTACGACTGCACGACGCAACTAATACTTGCGCTACACGGCCGAGCCATAAACACATCGACGAAGGGGGACAAAAACTGTTGTGAAAATCACCATTAACGTTGCTTAAAGCGCGCTCCAAATTTGTATTCCGCTACCGCTTTGACAATTCGTGCAAGCAAACAAGGTATATCCGCGCAACCCGAGCCAGTGGACTTGCAGGCTTTCCGCCCAGCCGGGCAGGGCCAATCTCCGCTCATCGCATTAGGCGTCGGGGGCGCGGCCGGGGCCAGGTCAAGCCGCCGGCGTCGCCGTCTGCCCTCGGTTTCCCGCGCAAATGGCCGGAAGCGTAATTGTCGGTTATTAGATTAAAATGCAAATTGATACCGACGCGCGGCCGCGGCGGGACTGCTTCTTGTCGACACTCCTTCGCCACCTCCTTACCCCACCACGCGCCAGCGACTTATCCTATATAGACTTCCGAACTCGGCCCGAATCGTGTTCGGCTCTTTCCTCATTCGTATGCAGTCACAATTTGATATATAAATCCAAATTCAATTCTCCTTCTGTCCTTCTCTCTCTCTCTCTCGAGTATTCTCCGAGTTTCTACTAAACGGTCATTTCAATGCAGAGGCTGGGCGTGCATATTTCTATCCCGATCTTCCAAGCATGTATACGTGAGAAACTTTCAGTAACGACTTGTTAAGATCCTAGGTATTGCAATTCCATAATTATAATTATAATACAAAATTCAAAATAATTTTATAATAAGTAAACGGATACAGTACGAGCTGCATTCCGAAAAAATATTATAATTCATCCGAAATTCGAATATGACTATCACCGCAATAAATGCTGAATTATATCTCAAATATATATATAGTATTTCCACTTCATTTAATTCATACGTGTTAAACCATTTTATTGCATTAAATTAAAGATTGTGCAGCTGATTGTTCGCCATAAAAACTGATCAATTATTTCGTAGCAGGGTTAGGCGTCTTTAAAAATACAAATTAGATTTATTGGCTAATGCTTATGTAAATGACGGTATCGATAGTCACTTGCAATATCCATTATACATTATTCTCACCTCCGCTTCGCTTATTCCAAGCACGCGCGCACTGTTAAGCAGCGGATGCGTAATCGCCGTCGTCTTCCTCTCTCCCCCTTGGTCTAACGAAAATGAAGCCCGTAAAAATAAATATTATCTATAAGCATAACCTTCCCGAGACTACGCAATCATTATTCGCGAGTCGTACTCTGCCAAGTTACTCTTCGCTTTCTTGGCCAGTTTCGGCTTTGGACAATCGATTGGTATTCACCCATGGAACCCGATTTGACCTTAAAGAGACCGTTCTGCACAAAGCTCACAGCAGCTTGCGAAAAGCAAGAGCAAACTGATGTTCCGAGACGAAGGAGTAGGGGATCCGATCGGGAATTGCGCTTAGAACCTACAAGCGCACGCACCTCCGCGTTTCGACCCTGACCGCGATAGGTGCACGCAGGCTTGGGCGCGCTGTCGACCGGCGTTTACGTCATCATGGGTTAGCTCTGCGACGCAGAAAAATGAAAAGGGGAATAAGGCCGTCATCGCGTGCGGGGGTGTCTTCATTTGCCTCGTGTGCGACTCCATAGTACCACTTGACATTTTTTGGATGGCACGCTAGTATCACATAGTATAAGAGTCACACAGATCTTACCATTTGCCCTCACAAACTTACAATCCCCCAAAAAAGTATCTATGCCACTGTAATTGAAAACATACATGCTGCACATGGGCATATGCAGATACGAAGCCATTTGTCGTTTTTTATCAATTTACACAGTTTCGTGCAAGGCAATTGGTAACTAGTGTGTTGTCAATTTATCGTTGAGTTTATATTTATGGTTTAATACTTAAATAATAATAAAACTAAGTTAAACAGCAGAAGCTGCTGATTAATATGCAAGAGAGTGTAAGCATGAGTAAACTGTACAGATTATTAGAAGACGATAATCCTTTTTTTGATTTTTAACAAACTTTAACATTGAATCTTCTGCACGAAAAAAAGAAACAGTAACTACAGCAATTTTCGGAATGAAAAACGCGCATTTCTGCTCGCACGTTAGATCTTTTTTAAAAAAATTGTCATTTTCCTAGTTTTTGTCGAACAGTATGGCGTTGAATACGCCGAATAAATTAGGCATTTTGAATTGCGTAAACGGAAAAAAATATACACATTATCTAGTATTCACAACAGTTCTTTTTGGAGTTTAAACTAAAAGATAAATGTTCGTGGTATCCGGAGTCGAGGTCCAGGTAATGTGCAACATATTATTCAACAAATAATCATAAATATTATTTTTTATAATTTATTAACTACTGTATCAAATTGTTTTTATAACTGATTTAACTAAACAGACTAAACTTGTGCTTTTGAACATACGACATAAACGTTCGAGGGGTATAATAAAACAATCATCAAGCAATGCTTTGTAGCTTACTGTTATATATGTATTATAATGGGTTAGAAGGGGAGCCACAGTGCACTACTATACTGTGTCGACAATGCAATAGCTCAAGAGGCTCGAGGAACAAGAAACATCTCCCAGTGGACCAGCATCGCCGAGCGCATAAATCGGTCGACTCGTGCAATTTGAGTTGTGATTTACAGTCTTCAGAGCCCCGAGATCCCTTGTATACAACAACTAGTGCGTGTATTCCTCCCCTTTCTGAACAAATGCTTCCGTCAAGTCGACGCGTTTATGCGATTTGCGAAGGCAAATCGCGCATTCGTGCGCATCTCTTTTATGCCCTACATACGATCCCTCCCTGGCACATCGCGAAATGCATCAGCCAAATAGTCCCCTCTCGATTCTTACGACACACACGGGCAGCCTCGCAGGAAAGTTCCGCCTCCCTCGCGCCTTGCTCCTGAATGAAATTGGCAAAACCTGCACGTCTCGAACGAGCCCCACGCTAAATGAACTTGACGCATCGATCGGCGGTCGCTCGGCACTGCGCTCCTAAAAGGCGGGACCGCCGCGCGTGACAAACTGTCGCGCCGATAACCGATTAACAAGCGCCGACGGCTGAGCGCAATTATAACCTATATAATGGTATAGGTTCGATGCAATTAAAATACAGACAAAATATATATTATAGACTTTGGACCTTTATTAAGATTTTTACAACTCAAACGCCCAACAGAGGCTGACTGGTTGACAGTGCAACAGTTCCTACGGAGGCACGATCTTTTTATCCTCTAAGGTGACAAACTACTGAGATTCTGGAAAGCGTGCACAGCAGAGATAAGGCGGCCGGAGTCGGTGCATTTTTAGGATGATCATATAATTCGCGTGAAAAGGCGCAATCGCGATAACGATGATGAATGCAGCGCGCTTGGCCCGGTGCTTATGCCCAGACGCGATTGATCCGACGTTTCTGGGCCGCGCACCCGCACATCTGCAGCGCGATCGGCAAGCCCTGGTGGCATTCGATCGCCGAGAGGAGCGATTATACTTCCCTGCACTCGATGAATTCTGCGAGGACGACCCGTTCCGAGATTCCTGCTCTCTCGTCTCTCGCGGATTTTCGTACTGGAATTGACTATCGATGAGAAGCGAGTATTTCAAACGCGTGGGATCATCTTCTCTAAAAGGAAAAATTCTGATGGTCTAGTACTGCGGCAAATTAGTTGTTGTTAATGGTCTATAACGAACAAAGCTAAGCTTTATCGTGGATAGACGATCAAATGAGCGACTGATAAATTACTTTTTAAGTAGTTTTTTTTACAAAATTAATATAGTTAATATTATCCAAGCTCATTATATACAGCCAGTTTTTTATTCAATAATCTGCAACTATAACACGAGATAACTGATGCAATTCTAAACATTTTTCTTGTCGGTTGCGAAACTGTCAGATGCCTCCGCGAAGATACAGGTGTTTAAAAAAAGGTAAAAATACAGCCCTGGCGGCCGAAAAACATTTAAGATGACACTTTTAAATATTGAAAAACCAATTATTTTTAGAATTCAGCCACAGTTGAAGGAGTGAAATAGACTTATATTATTTAAAGGAAGAAAGATCGCCCCATTGGCGTTTCGCGACTTCTTATTCGTCAACCGGTAACAAAAAACCTACTTAACTGTCTTTGCAAGAAATCGATAAATTTAAAAATTATAAACTTCATTGTACATAGAGACACGTAAACTCTTCGTTCTGAAGCAGAATGAAACTGAATTAGTAACACTGTATATCGATACTACATATCAGCAATTCCAACAAATTACTCAAAAAAATTATCTATTCTACTCTACCATGGTCAAAATAAATCAATATTATAGATAAAGAAGTTTGGAAATTTGGCATTACATTAGAAAATGATACGGCTATGTAGTCGTCTTTTTCTATCTATAATTATTACAGTGCGGTATTTTTTAAATCATCCTAAAAAATGTTTGTTTTCAAATAAATATTTTCAAAAAGAAAAGTATAAATAAACTTCTCTTAAATTATTTCAATTATAAACTAAAAATTCTTATGCACTAAAACTTTCAGTTTACAGCTAGTTGGAAATAATTATACAATTATGACATTAGAATGACAAACAGATTTATTTGCACAACTATTATTAACTATATTATCGAACTTATATATTTTCTTAATTTATTCAAATATAATCATTTATAATCAATATATACTATAAAGAATAATTATAATTTATAATTATGCTAAGAATTCTAATAGATTTTCAAGTATGTTCAAACGGCTAATTTATTTTCTTATTTTATTTTTTATCTTTTTATATTTACCATTATTCCTCATACTATTGGAAAAATATTACAATTTAACATTTTTGTAATCTTTTTCCTTTTTTTCTAATTCTGTACTTAAACTAAACTTGGCTTCAGGTCAAGGAATTGTTATAAGATCCTCAATTCTTCCTGTAATTATTTCTTGTGCATTTGGACTTATTGAATAGTCAACAACCCGAATATCACTTGAACTTTCATCTTCGATTGCTGAAAGAATGAAAGCCATATAAGTGGAAACCCTGGTATACAGTGCAGGATAGATAGTCTCATCACAGTTGTAACGAGGACTAATTAGCACACCGAGTGCAATTTGTTCATTTAGAGTAAGTATGCCACCATTGTCGCCCTGTAAAATAAATTATATTGTTAATTAAATTTAAATAATTATTCTTCAATGATTATTTATTAAAATATTATTTAAAATATTATTTTAAGTTCCGGTAGAAATATTTACCATCAAAAAATAAAATCTCTAAAATAAAAGTAAAAACATAGTACTGCAGAAAAGTATCTAGTTTATATATTGTTTTTATACGTAAAATGATATTTAGATATTACACATGCATTTTTAAAATCAGCAATGTAAATACGCAGGAACCAAACAACTTCGATTGTCGGTCGTGTATAAAGTAATAATTTTTTAAGCAAGATACTTCTTGAGCTTTTTTTTAACTGTAACTTACAATGCAAACACCAGCCGGATTAGGTGCATTTTTTGGTTGATCCATCACTGCGCAAATATGTTCGTCTCTTACAGTATTAATAGGCCAAGATCTGAAGCACACATTCTTTCTTAAAATAGTTGTAATACCATACTTTAAACTTGTATCGCGTTCTTCTTGATGAAAAAAGCTATTATGAGACTTTATTCCAAATCCAGCAATTTTTACTTTCTCATTCATATATTTTTGATAGTGGCCGCCTATTTTCTGAGGTAACTGTAATTCAGTCAATATTGCATTCTCACCATAGAATCGGAATCTGCTTTCTACCTATAGAAATTTTAAGTAAAACTTATTTTTTTGGAAAACAACAGGCATCAATATGATTTTTTAAGTGAATTTTATGCTATACTCGTAAAACAGCGATGTCTGCTGTTGGTCGATATGCTAGTTTAGTAGGATTAGGATTTATTAGTTTGAATTCAATTGGTATGTATGCTTTTGTCACTTTCACAATAGTTTTTAAAGGATTTTGACTATTGAGATCAGAGACTCCAGCAAGTATCCAAAATTTATCGTTTATAAAATTGTCAGTTTGATCGACGATACACTGGGCAGCAGTTAATACGTGCAATTCTCCAATAATTCCACCTCCGCAAACGTATCCGGATCTGCCGTGGATCGAAACATGATACATAAATTTATTAGATTCCACATCGTATCCCGATATAATACCTTTGGCTATTCCTATTATAAATGTGTAATTATTATATACAAGTTTAAGTACAAAAAATATAATACAATCAAATAAATTATTCATAGTGAAGTACTTACCTATATGAAAATATATGATAATAAATATATAATGTACATTCATCCAAAAGAACGAGAAATTTGAATTCTTCATTATTTTGAACTATTATTAAAATTTATAAAATTTATATATATGTATATATATATATATATATATAAAAGATTGCAGACAACTAATTTAATATGCTTAAATTAGATAATCAGTTTTATTATCAGGAACTATATTTTTAAGTAAATATTGAATTTGTTATATAAGTTGAATACAACTTTAAGATTATAAATATGTTTAGAATATTTCCTAAATTAATTTAGAACACTATTTTGGCCATAAAAAAAATTAGATATTGGAAAAATTAAAATTACTAAATTTTACACAAGTCAATATTTTAGTAAATAATTAAAGCTTACTTAAAAATTAATCTATTAAAATAACATGATGATATTTCTTCTTACTTGATATGGGAAATGGAATTTATCCACTAATCAATCAAAATCCGAGGCTATCCTTTCTCGTTTGCAACTTTTGTTCCTACCTTGCTCGTTACAAATCCAGGTTTCAAATCACAAAATTCCCTGAAGTTCTTCTCCAAAATACTGGAGCATCAGATTCAATTTCAACACTCACCTGGCGTTCTCAGAACAGAGGCACACATAATAAAATCCATGGGATCTTTGTTGATGTAAAACCCTTCTTCAGCATTAAAAAGGTCTTTTCGAGAATTAAACTCCGGACACTCGAAGTCATTATTGTAAATATTGCAACTTACATTATACGCACTTGGCTGACTGTCCGCGCAAATAGACTCTAACTTCTTCACGAGACTTTTTATGTAAGGTTACTACTCCGCGTGGCTCTAAGCGACCGTTAGTTTATTGCAAATTTTTAAATCCTCTAAGAGATGGGACTCTCTTTTCTTGCAGACAGCTGCCAAACGCGTTGCTACCCTGCGCAATTCACACTAACCACCCCAATCCAACGGCCCAAGCGCTTTTCATCTCACCATGTACGCTAGCTTCTTCATAGATCATTCTCCTCTCTGTTTATCGCTATCCTTGTTTTTTTCTTTATATTTCTATTCGTCAGTGTTTTGCAGTTAAAGGCAATCTGACCTCATAATGACTTGATGAAATTTTCCGACTAACCGATTTTTTTTAAAACGCGTTTTCAAAGATTCCCCGTGCAGCAGACCTGCACTAAGGAAGTGTTCTTATTCCTGTATGCACCATTGGATGTATGTCCATTTGACGCCAAGTATTAAACGTATTACCCTTTAATTTTAATATTAATATTTGTCAAACTTATTTCTCTTATTCAATGTTATCCAAACCAATTGAAGTACATTTAATTTTATTTTCATGTGTATAAGAATGCATTTATTTTTTAAGTCTTAAAAGAATCATATCCATATCTATCATAGATATTGTATGTATAATTTCTATAATAATAAAGCCATGTTTTTCATGTATTAATCGATATCTTTTTAATGCGTAAAAGCTTTAGTATACTTGGTTCATATTTATAATGCTTTTAGATAAATAATGTACTTGAAAATCAAACAATTGACATGTCTAACATAATTCGTTCACTAGAAATTTTATTTTACTATGAAACAGTGTAAATAAACATTTTTGTATAAAAGAATGCTTAAGAAAATTATATTCTAGTTTGGTTCTATAGAATTTTGTAGAAGTTTCAACATCGCCAGGCCATCAGTTTATCTATAAATAATTATTTTATTTGCTAATAACGACCCTGCACTGTGTTTGTTAATATATTTAGTGAAAACTTTTATAATTATACATTAATAATGAGATCGGAATTCTTAATTATTTTACCAATTATTTTGCTTATTTTCGACCAAGGTTTAAAATGTTCAGCAGTTACTCCTATGGCTGTTTTTTCAGCTTTAAAATCAGTTGCTCCTTACATAATAGATATGTTAAAAGTAGTTGATGAAAAAGTCATTCCTGATGAAACATTTATACTAATGCAAAAAATAAATTTAGAAATTCAGGATGACCTTGAAATTATTACAAAAAGTTTGAAGGATCAGGAATTTCTTATAGAATCAACTTTTGATAAGAGATCACTTAAGCAGAATTCTTATTTAATTGGAGAAATTTTAAGCAGTGCTTTAAGAAAACAATTAGAAATTAATAAAGGAGATTTTGAGAGACCTAAAATGTACAGAAGATTTGCTAATGAAAATATGGCTAAATCTACTGAATATTTAAATAAGATTCGTGAAATTCTATTAAATCGTGATACTCAAACATATTTAACACACAGTACAACAACTATATTACAGGTAAATATAATTCTAATAATATAATTCACTGCTTTAATATGAATAAAATACATGTTTATAGAAATAAATTTCCATTTTATAAGTAGAAATAACCAAAATAAAACGCTTTTTCGAACACTTTTGGCCCATTTTTGAAAGATATGATTTGCCTATAATCTGGATTTTTCCAGCCAGAATAAATGACTGAAAAACGTACCTGTAAAAAGCCATACGAAGTATTTATAACATGTCTAGATTTAAGATATAAAAAATGGATAAATATTTAGTGCAAACAAAATGACTCTATAATAACCATATTTAATATTAAATAACCACTTTTTAGGGTTATAATTTATTTGAGTGAATACATATGTATGACTTAGTATGACATTATAAATTCTTTATTTAATTTTATATGAAGCAGTGTTGTCGTCCACGATTCGAATCCTGTATTTTATAAATTAATATAATATAAAATTATATTAAATTATTATTTAATTTTTTAATCACTTGTTATAATACTTATAATACTTACAATACTTAATTAATACAATACACAATTTTTTATTACACAATATTTTAGACATTGCACTGTATTTTAAGACACGTTTTTAGTACACAATAGAGCTGTTAATATTAGGTATTATTAATTTTAATAAAAGAATTAAATTATTGTAATGATATCACTAATAAAGAATTTTTTTAAGAATCTACTGTGTGAGAATTATAACTCAGTACACGAGCAATAAAAATACTAATGTATAATTAATGTAGGTTTGATCTAAGCTCAAAGAATAAAGTTCGATGCCGATTTATGGTGCCCCCGTTTTAAACTCATTTTTTGCTATAAAATATGGATGAGGAATTTAATTTTTCTTTCCATTAAATATGTACAGGATTACTCCATTTATGTCTATTAAAACTATGCCCATTAATGATGTTTGTAAACAAAATTTATATTTAGGCGATTATTAATGGGGTAAAAAGGGGCATTTCAAAGATATTTTGTTGCTAGTATTATGTAAAGCATGTTTTCTAGCCGTAAACTGCACTTGTATCTATTGAAGATGAAGTGATTTCTACCAGGGATATATAAACTTACAATTGTCAAAAGACAGATATTCATTAGTTATTAACTATATATTTATTACATTATATATTATATAATATATAATTGTTTGTAATTTTATAAATTTGTATTTATATTGCCCTGTAAAGCGATTATATGATTTTCAGATTCATGAAAGTTTATGCAAAAGTAAAATGTCATACTTACAGCTTCTTGACAATTTGCTAGGAAATTTAAAATATACTATGGCTCAGTATTTTATAGCTCAAAATGTACTAATAAATCTGTCAGAATATAAGCGCGTCAATAAAACTAACATCATAGAAAGTAAGTGAATTTTTAATAACTCGCTGTTTCTATATTTTAATAAATACCCAGATAAGATTTTCAGATGTAATTTTACGAAAAGGTAGTTTAATTAAACACAATTTAAATTAAAAATTATTTAAAATTTTTACTCAAATTTACATTTTATCATATTATTAATTGTCAAATGAAATGTAACTATTTACTTTATTTTCTGAAAGGTAATAATTTTAAATAATGTATAAATTTATAATATAAACTGATTTGAGTGAAATAGGAAGATTTAGTGAAAGATTACGCATTTGAAAAAAATTATTAATTATTATTATTTTGAAGTTTAAATTTTTTTAATCATTCAAACTTATTTTAGGAAAACCAAGATATAATGCTACAAGGAAACATTTATTAGAAAATATACGAGATGATTATAAAGAGGCTGTAATATTCTTTAAAGGAATAATGGCTAATGCATCTCGGGAAATTTGGAGATGTGATTCGCATGTTTATACAGGTTAATATATAAGATAATAATCTATTTAAAAACACTCATCAAAATTTTTATTTGTTTGCATATTTTATTTGCAGATGATACTCGCTATGAAAATAAGCCAGGTAAAAATAATAAAGTTATAGTAAAATTGTGAAATATATTATACCTAATATTTTTACATTAAATAGATATCACAAATGAATCGCAGATTTTAGTTTGTATATATAAAATAGTTTTAATTAATGTGGATGGTGATATTGTAAATCTAAAAAATTAATTAATTCACGTATATATTAATAGATTATGTACAAAAATCTTTTTTTCTTCATTTTCCAAGAATCCTACATTGAGCTACGAGCATTTCAGAATTACATTCATCTTTATCATGACGCCGATTCAGAAGAAAGAAGATGTATTCTGTACTGGAGCGCTTGCAACTACATGGAAAAACTATGGAAAAGACACGATGAAAATCATATCTGCTATATAGACGACTACCCTGCTTGTCCGCGCTATAGATCATGTCCAAATAAATTACAAAATTGTACCAGTCTAAATAGAAATGGTGAGGACATGCAAGTTTGCGCTAAAGTAAGTATAAATGAACATTAAATTTTTTATTTAAAAAATAATTATTTAGAAAATAATTTCTTTATAACTGTAAAATATATATATAATCAAAACTACAAAAAAATAATAAACAATTTTTCATGGTTTCCAAAAAAGAATGATCCAAAAGCTATAGCGCGATATGAATACATTATTAATTCATCGACTCCACCATCAAAATATGCATGTTCAAACGAATCTATTGCTTATACATTCCAAGGTGATGATGATGGTAATGGTGTAATTGAAGAAGAAAAATGTAAACAGTGTAATTGTATATGCCCAGAAGAGAATTATTACTTTAGTTTGGTGCCCGTGATTACCGAAGTTGGAGAAAATAAGTAAGTGATCTGCAAGTAATGATTTATATATTAAAATTATATTTTTTTTTAAATCAACATTTTTTCAAATGTTTTTACTTTTACTTTTAATTATGTGAAATTTTACGTATTATTTTAACATAATCAACTTTTTGTCCTGATAATAATACCCTTGAAATAATTATATAGGTGATAATGACTGATATTATATTATTATAAGATAAGAATAGATTTTCGCCAGATTACCATCAAAATATGTCGATAAATTACAATTAAGAGTAGTTAGACTCATTATATTCTGGCCAGAACCAGTTATGCATTTCTAAGTGTAATCTACTTATTCAGAATAGAACAATTTATATCATTTCTACCAGAGATCTGATTAATTTAAATTAGTTATTGATAATATTTATGATTTCAGAGTTGTGACTGGTGCTAGAATAAGTATGCTTAATAATATATTGCATATACAAATACAGGAAGGAGTATTATTAGCAAACGGTACTATCGATAACAGTACTCTAAAATGGAAACAAGTAGAAGATCAGTTAGGTAATATTTAATATAAATGTGTAACAAGGGTTACAATTAAAAAAAGTAAGAAATAACTGACGCGTAAAAATATTTTCTTTGCTAAATAAAAAAATTTTTTTTAAATTTTACTTGACATTAAAAATTAAAAGATTTTATTATAACAAAATTAATATTTTCTAAAAATATATGCTTTATGCCAGAATACTCATTAATCATTAAAACTTTTAATTTAATTAAAAAAAATTTAATTGTTGATCATAGATTTAAAAAACTCTATATTTTTTAGATTTACACTTACTTTCTTTATCATTTTAAATATATTTTATATAAAAAATAAGTTGGTAAAATATAAATAATAATATCAAGTGTATTGCTTTAATATGAATTAATTTATTAATACAAATTTTTTATTCATTACTGTTTATGCAGAGCATATGACTAGATTACGAACGCGGATCTCTTGGAAGGGATTGAGAGAGGTTGATTTGACTGAGATAATTCTTCCACAAGATCGTGTTATTACTGGATTTCAATTTCAAGGTAGTGTTAACAGCGATAGAATTAGTTTGGCTGTTTATTCGGCTAAATTCGATTTTCGAAAAGGCATTTTAATTCCTGAATCCACCGGTTTTTACAAATATCATGAAGCAAATACGGCACAGTAAGTTTAAATGTTTAAACAGCTTTCAATGTAATATAAATAGATTTGAATGACTTTTTCATTTTCAAATTGAAACTTATTTATTAGACACGAATTGGACTTATCAAACGTTGATGTACCTACTAAGTCAAACAAACCAAATATCCTCGATTCAACGAATAATCAATATTTGAAATTCACAATGACTGGTCTTGAAAAAGATGGTGGGCAAAGTACGATTCCATTCATTGATACTCAAGAAGTTGTAACGAATCCAACAACATTATTATCAGGTGCTGGTTTGATCCATAGAGGACAACCGGGTTACGGTGGTTTTCTTGCTTTAAAATTGCATGTGTATAACTTTACGCAATATATTGAAGAGGATATTGATATCACTTTATTTTAGTATTTTAAACATAAACAAAGTTTTTTAGAGTATCTGAAATAAAAACTTTTTCAAAATGATTGCTGTTAAATACTGACTGGGTATCTATCGTGTCAATTTTATATCATAGAGCGCATACTTGCGATTCACTAATAATAATATAATAGTAATAATAATACGGGATAATCGAGGAAAATGCTTGCAGATACATCCAATGCATTCGAGAGGCAAATTATACGGTGAACCTTCGAAGCTTGGGTGTTTGATGAGTAAATGTATATGAATGATTGTGTTCATTTATGTGAAATTGCACACAAAAAAATGTGTGTAAATTAAAGTAACTCGTTTAAAATTCGCAGTACAACTATCTCAAGAGAAAAGTTTGTCTAAACGTGGCTTCATTGTTAACATTGAGCCGTCTCAACGTATTTTAAGCCAAAACATAACAAATTTAGTCAAAAACAGTATACCGCTACAATTGCATTGAATCTTATAAGTGAGCAAGATAATTTTTCCTTGAAGAAAAACAAAATTGAATTTTCATTAAATTTCTGTAGCTATCATAGGAAGTAGGAGGACGGAAATAATTTGACATATAGTTACTGATTACTGGCACTCATCACTTACTATACCACAGCATAAGTGACGGTAGATCGAAAGAAAGCGCGAGAAATGGCGAAAAACGGTACAGAGCACCGGGAAACAGTTGGCAGTGAATTACTTCTCGAGGCAGGAGGATCGAGTGGAGGAGATCCGCACGTCGAATCGACCTAGCGCCCACAAATAGGACTGGCACGAGTCTATCCGAAGCTGCCTGGATTCACCACAAAAAGGAATTACAGGTCACCCGGGGTCGATAAGTCGTAGCGATTTTCATTGTTCGCGGGGAAGGTGTTATGCAGGGAGATAGCTAGATGGTATCGTCTTTATACGTACTGGTGTAGTGGAATTTTTCCATAGCCGCGAATTCTATTTCGATATGTTGTGAAGAAGATATGTTTTCAATTAATTTTGCCACAGAATCTGTAGATCAATTTGGTTTCTTATTTTTTCCCTTTTTCTTATTTTGTGTTTTAGCATACAATTACACAATTACTTTTTGAGTATACCTTTTTTGAAATTACTTTTTGACATTTCTAAAATTACAATTGAGAATTTTTCTTTGTTATCTTTTTGATATAAAAAAATAATGTAGTTAAATGATCTAAAAAGAAAAGCAGATAGATTAAAATAGTTATCTTTAATTTATATACTTCGGACAATAAAAAATCGCGTAGCGGTTGACCAAAGGGTTTGCTCGCGGTGCTGCGGGTTGCGCAGTTTCCGTCACAGTAATGGCAACTGGCCAAACGGCACAGCGAAAGTGCAGTCTTCGACGTCATCGTAGCTGGAGCCTATCTGCATTGGTCAGCACGACTCCAAGCCCACCGAAGCGAACCTGATGTTATTACTACCCTGCCTTTCACCGGTTAAATAGCTTTATCAATGTCCTCTGATAGAGACTTGTCTCGTTAATTTCACGCTACATTATTTGCTAATTAATTATATTTGCCAATATAAAAATATGAGTTGTACAGATCTTCCTTCAAAAATATTACTTACTTTCTTAGTTTTTCAGTAAGATACATCGCTTATTTAAAAAAGACAACCTTTTATTTTTTCTCAATAAATAATTATTCGTTATATGTATATCTATTTTATAATTTTCGAAGTAGTCTACCATAAACATTTTACGCTTATATGAGCGCTGTAGTATACGCTGTTTATTATACTCTACTGACTTTATAATCGAAAATCTTGATTGATTTTGAACACATATAACATAATTGTTATTTTGTGCCAAAATATGTCGACCTCTGCAATCAATTTCCGGAGTTCTGGCGCATAATTACGTAATGTTAAAATGGATATATAACGAATGCAGTACTCCATAAGCGATATCCATTTTCTTGAATGGGTAACGCGATTCAGCACACAAAGATAGAGCCAAATTTTGAGACCGCGTGTGCAGCCACTACTGACCGGCAGTTCAATGCAGCTTGGTGTATATAGACTGCACGCGGGTCGAACGGCCCTTCGAATTTATGACCGCTGTTAAAGCCTGAATTATTCCAAGCTTTAATCACCGGTGCGCGCTGGTGAGAGTGTGACACCGCAGCACAGAATTAATCAAATGTTTCTGTTATATATATATATTATACATACTATATACTATACATTATCAAGGCTTGAGCAAGCCTTTTTGCCAAAGTCGATAAGAATATTTTCATTGAACTCATATTTCTATCATTTTAATCCTATAATTATACTCTCCGTTTATTAAAAAGGTTACGGTAATTTTTATTGATTGATAAATCTGCGATCGCTCTCTGTATATTATAGTATCATATAATATATAAAAAAATTTTTCACGTAAATTAAGAAACTATGATTGTAATGCCGCACCCTCAATAGCTTTTGTTTCTATACTTCTTTAGTCCTATTAAATATGCCCTACTAGTTTGGCATAATATGCTCATGTTATATTAAATGCTAAATGCAATAGAACAATAGCAAAGAATAGTATATTATTTTAATTGTTATTATCTATTACTTAAGAAGAATTTATTTCTGGTATAACTTCTTTTATCCTACCATAATAATACTGTCATGTGAATATTGCGACATTTAAAGAGAAAGAGAGAGAGAGAGAGGCAAACACCTGATCTAACCAGAACATTGTTTCCCTCTCTCTCTCAATCTTGCAACGAGCGGTTCTTTAATCTGCATTGTAGTGGAAGCACAAAAGAACAAACGAAATTAAAAAAGCTCGAGACGTGATTTTTAATTTCATTTTGCACTCGGTGCAAGTGTGGATTCTCATATTTTGCGCTTTGCTTATGACTGCCTATATCGATGTGAGAATGATGTAAGGTTATAACTTCAAATCGTTCTTAACATAATTTCAGCATAATTTTAACATAATATCCAGATTTCGTCGTCTCGTAGAGGTGCTATATGGGTATAATATATTACATAACCTGTCTACCAAACATGATATTTAATATATTATAGGCAGAAATACATCAATTTTTTTAATAGAGAAAAATAGTCAACGATCATAACATTTAACCCCAACAATGCATTAATATAATATTTATCTAATAATATTTATACATACTATTTATATTATAGTTATTGGGTAAAAACCTTTAAAACTAGGCAATTTTGACTAAACGAATAAATTATGATTCAATTACTATTTTTGCTATAGTGAGTTGATGAATTAATTATTTTCAAAAAAATTTACATGTAAATTGTTTAAAAACACCTTCATGCATTTTATGTAAATATTCTTTTTTAAATTTCAACCGTGAATATTTTAAGCAAAATCGGTCTTAAATTAATGCAAGCTAATAACTATAGACAAATGTTCTCCATTTACGAAACTTGTGAACTGAGGTGTTCTTTAATTTCAATAAGATGTAAAAATCAGATTTTTGAAATTCTAATAGTATTAATGCCTTTGAATATCAAGAGCGTAACACTTAAAAAGTGTGAATATAATGAAATAAAGGGAGAGAAAATGAATTCAAAGAATAAATTTCATTCCATTGGGTTGTGTGAACGCCGGGAAATTCCCAATTCCACTGCTGAATATAAAATGCGAGTAACGGGTAATGAAAGAAGTTGATACACAGAAGACTCATAAAAATGAATTTAATTCAAAGATGATAAATTCTGGAGGCAAAGCTTCGGCTGAATAGCGTCCCCGTAAAGCGTTGCTGCAAGTTGGAGAAGAGCTGGAAACGTAATAATGGAGGAGGAAGCTGTGGCCGAAGTGAGAAAAAGAAGAAAGCAAATGAGAGCGATGAAACAGTGATTTCGTGCAAAGGGTTGTAAGCGCGGTACTAGAATGTCTGGGGCTGCAAATTCCAGGGCGCAAGGTATTTGCTGCTTCACAAGGATAAAAAGCGTACGGACCTTGTGAAAAAAGTCGCATCTGGACATAGTAAGAAGACAACTGTGTGGTCGCTCACAGTTGAGCTGCTATACGTCGTTCCAAGGCGTTTATTGAGTTTTTTACTCTCGACCAAGGGTCTTTGCTTGGATTCCTATTCCGAAGCGAGAGACGACAGCATTTTTCTCGGCATCTTTTATTTTATACATTTCAAACATTTTAATATTAAAACGTACGATCGTAAATTTTTAGATCTGTATTATGTAGATTCAAATTTAAAAAATATCAGAAACATATATATTACTTTATTTTCTTTTAAACAAATATTAAGACAATTGTAGTACTCAATCCTAAATAATCACACAAAAAAATGAAATTCCTATTATGTAAGTCCGCAGAAATAAATAATAAACATTAATTAGAAGGATATTGCTTATTAAGAGGAAAAATATTGCTTATATTATTGCTTATTTGCTTAGCACTTATATGGTTAAGTTTCAATTGTATTTAAGATTACCTTATGTCATTGTCATATAAACTTTAAATATTCTATTAATTATTCAACTGAAATTCGTAGATAATTGTGTGAAATGAAATGTGAATATATGCACTAAACAATCAGAGTATACTATAAAAAATTTGTGCATTAGAAACTGAAATGAATCTATATTATTAAGCAAATGTATAAAGGTCGTTTGTAATAATTTGTCATACCTTGAATAGTAGAATTTCTTGTAAATCTGATAATTGTTTTTGATTGCTATTATATATTAATTCTATATGGAAAATTTTTTTTCGCTACATTATTTTCTACTTAAAATAGGATAAAATTTCATATGTACACAATGCATGAATTTTATTAAGCAAGCGATATGGTTAGAGTTTAGATCCTTGGATTTACTTCAATTAATCAAGTAGCAAGTATTTCATCACTGTCAATAATTAAGCAACATGACAGAAGCCATAGAAACATTCTTGATAGTGCACAAATGCAGATATTTGCATCATAAATATTCATGCGTCAAGGATGATGTAGATTGACGAATGTACATAGTCTTAGAAACAACATCGATCACAGAATCACTAAACAGCATCGTAAGTCGGATAGCGACATACTATTAAAATTAAATTAATTTTGCGTAAAAGATGACTAAAGTCCTTCATAAGTTATTAAATAGCGATTCACATTTTAATTAAGTTTCTTTATTAGCAAAACAATTTGAAAAACAGATTTATTACTGAAATATACACTAAGCGCACATTTTTCATTGTAAGCTGCAAGGTGGAGTCGGACTTCAGTGATTTGGATATTTGAACCCTGCGATTCTCTAAACAATTATTGTTTACTTCGCCCATTAAGCACATAAGTATCGATATTTTGTTTGAAATAAACGTTAAATAATTTTCCTATCCGGCTCTGTTTTCTGAATGACCATTGAACCAGACCGTCAACAGAGTAAGTTCCGGCTAGCTTTCTGGGAGTGGCTCTGGGACAAGACGCGCGGATCTGCTCTCAGCGTGTTATCGGAACTATCGTAGATTACCGGTGGCAAGCGATCGCTTGGTGGCTCTCCACTGGGAAGGAGTGACGTGAGTGCCCTAATCGGACGTACTTAAGGGCACTTGACTCGTTCGTCCTTTATCTCTCGTCGTTAGCCCTGACCCCTTCGATGTCTTCTCTCTTCCGCGTGCATTCTTCCAACGGCTCGTTCACATTTATCCTCGTATTTGTCTTCCGGGCGCCCTGCAGTTACACGGGTTCGATCCCACATTTCTCCAGTTAGATACGTCGATGCATTTTCGAAGCCAATTTCACCTCCTCCGACGAGACCACTGACATAAGTCAATTATCTCTCCATTGCCTGTAAACCTTGTCAATTACTACGCACATGACTGTCAACGTTATTTCTAAAAAATCGCGAGCTACCCCGTTTTACAATTCGTATCGAATGAATACGTGGATGCAGTAAACTGACATACATTACTCCATGTAGTGATAGAACAGTATAAATAAATGACCATGAGAAGTTAACCCTAAATCAAAAAATGCAATCCTAAGTTATAAAAAATACATCAATATAGATGGAATGGAAGCGTTCGTATGCACGTATTATTAATTTTGACACTGTACGAAATTCGCGCGGACTACATGCACTCGCAGCCGTCGAGAAACTAGTCAAAACGTCTAATCCTCAAGAGTGCGACGTCTCAGTGCATAGCCAAGTGCAGCTGCTCGTTGACATGAAAAGCGCACTTCTGGCGTTCGATCGCCGCAAGTGGGCGACTCTCGCTCTTGTATACATCGGAGACGCCTTTGACCCCTTTGACCCTCAAGCGCGGTGAGACAGTGCCAGGCTTGGATTCACGCGCGCGTAATCCCGGAAAATCCCGAGACCCGCACTCGGGCGAAATTACAGTTTCGGCCCTCGTATAACGGGATTAAGCGCCTCCCAACTGTCTCCCGGTGCATATCCCTCCCGATATTCTAGGAGGAGCCAGCGAGCAATGGATTGGCGCCGTTTGCCGATTCGGGAGATTTGCCTCTTCACGCGAGTCCCAGGCGCCACGGTATCCGAGAGCTTTCAATATATAGGACGCGCCGGCGAATGTCAGGCAGTTTTATAGTCCGATGCCGACTGTCGGAGGGGAATGTATGGGGGTTTAATGCCCCGGCTCATGTCGTTGTCCTCTTTTCCTTATCTAGCCATTACTCAGTCGCAAATGATGTTTATTGACGCCTTTTTGAAAGGTTCTTCAAGGAATATTGACAGATTGAATGACTTTACTACATGTAGCGTTTGTTTTAACTTAAATTTAATATGTACAGTGCAATGCATATTTTAAATGAAATAATACCCGTATAAATCGTACTAATATGCTTATACACGTCTAATTCTACTCTAAGTGTTATTGAATTATTGCCCATTGTAGAAAATGGACCAATTTGTATACTAAACATTTTAATCGAATAGAGGTTTAAATAATATAAAAAATGAAATGTAATGAAAGTCATATCAAATCATTGTCAAACATTGACATATAAGATTATTATACAGATTTATATCTTTCCATGTTTAAATTTTCAAATTAATTTTAAGTAAAAAAGATAAAATTTATTTAAGCCATATTTTTTCCAATAATTATAACCAAAAAATGCTAAATATTCCATCAGGAATTGTGACTAGAGTCATGAAAATTATTGCTATATAGTTGAATGCATCTAAAACACACTCTTCCACTCTAAAAATATAAATCCATCCCGTATTAAATGGAAACACAATTACGAAACGGCCGCAATATGAGGAAAGTTTGAATCCGACCGGCGACAAGAGCGACCGAATTGCGGAACCGCGATCTACGAGTTCCTTGTACTCTCGGGAAATTCAGTGGTCACGATGGCTTTAAACTTTACGTACAGAGGATCACACAAGAAAAAGTCCTGCCTATTCACATGGGAATCAATAAATTCATAAGTTCTTTCTCTTTCTCTGATGGATATTATATTTTAAATTCATTTTATTTTAAAACGATTTATCCATGAATGCACGTAATACTTATGAGCTGTTTTTTTTCGTAATGTAATTTCGTAATGTAAGTTTTAATTTAAGATGAAGTTTATAAAGTAATTTAAATTTTTTTATGTACAAATATTTTTTTTATATGCAATTGTTTTTTCACTCATCTGCAGTCTTTTAAAATTACAGATAAATGTATACTGGGCATAAATTCCTAGTTATCCAATGCAAAATAATACCACATATTATTCCTACTCGTCCCAATTGTAAAAGAGTTTTGCCATTTACATTTGAAATATATACTATCTTTTAGTTTCAATGTAATATTAATAAATATATAAATATACATAAAATATAAATAAATATCCGAAGTATGCTGAAATTGCTAAAAGTATATTCGTCTGACTTTATTCTGACTTTTCTACTGATTATATTTATACGAGTATCATTCTTGTCTGTACTTATTATTTTATATGTTATTTGTCTTTTAAATTTAAAAATTGTAACACTGTGATAGTTTTACAAAAATTTCAAAGCACGCATGATAATTATTATTGCATATGCGACGTATGTATAGGATTTTTGTTTGGTAAAAAAGAGAATTTCTTATATCTTAAAATGATACATATATACTTAAAATGATATACATAGTCAATCCCACATTATACGTGTTAACAGTATACAGATTAAATCACCAAAACTTTTTCATTCGTTTTTGTATTGAATTACATTTATATTTTTAATTATGCAAGTATATGTAACGATTTTTTTTTATTGCACATAGATTATATTTATGTGTTATTTACAACATATGTTAGTTGAATACTCATGGAGCAGAAAATTCAAATCACATAAAAAGTTTCTAGTTCTGCGATACGCCGCATGTGCATATTCATCGTACCACTGTAAAGAAATATTGCATTTGATATAAAAATTCGTAAAAACTTTGTTAAAATTTGTAAATTATATTTTAATATTTCCGAACACATAAATTAAGTACTATAATTCATCAAGTACATTATAAAATATCCAGTGTTAACTACACAGACTGTTAATTAAATCTTTTATGAAGTCTATTTGTAATATTTGGTGTAAATACATTCATTACGTAATACACGTTTAAAAATATTTCATAAATTCATTCCTTTTACGTGTTACATATTCAATTTCAGGAGCACCGGTTTTCATAGTTGAAACAGAACGGAGACTGATTAATTCATCCGATCAGTAAAACAAACAATCGATATCCATCGCGAGCAAGTGTCATCAGGCTTGAGGGGCAAAAGCTCTAGGCGCGCGAGCGGCGACGGGATCGCCGGAGCGGAGAGTCGGCAAACAGGATCTGGTGGAAAAATTGCGCGGCTCTCTAAAAATTGCAGAGGGGCAAATTCGCGGAGTATCGATCGGCGTTGGCGGGGGGACGCAGCGGCCTTTCACGCAGCGGAGCGCGGGCTCGGGCGCCATTTGCAAAGCAAAAAGCGCGTGCGGGATGCATGAAACGGCGACACCCAATCGATGCTGCCGCCACCACGGGCTGATATTCAAATCCCGGGCCCACGGCGACGCATTTATCCGACTCGGCGTGCCCCGGTTCCGCCGGTCCTCGTTACACCCGCGACTCCCCGCTGCACTGCCGCACGTACGCTCGCGCACTCGTACGTGCGGCGGAAGCGGCTGCAAATCGACCGTATCTCCGCGCAGCCTCTCTCCCTCGCGCAGGAGACGTCTCGCGAAGGTACGTGCGCGCCCGGAAAAGGTTAGCGGTCGTCCCGCAAATCGAGCGTAATGAGGGGCAACCTTTGAGACGCCCTCCGACCTGCTAGGCAGAGCCATTAAACTCGTTGATTCCAAGGATCTCCGTGCCTGCGGAATGCTTTGCCGCTTTGCAATTTCGTAGAAACCCTTTTAGTGATAGAATTGAGACGAGCAATACCCTTTAATCTTGCGACCATTAGTTAGGTATAAAGCTTTTACGTTTTGGCAAAAGTTTCATGTAAGTAAAGCAGCGAGTCGTCGTTTACAGCTTCTTTCAATTACGTAATTACGGTTTCTCTGAAATATTTATAGTTATATACTGACAGAAAGATTAATTTCAATCAAAGTCAAATTTAATAATAATTAACGAATACGATTTTAATTAGGTCAAATACACAGGAATTGGTATCGACAGTAGGTGCATCATTTTATTTAATATTTTATAACTGTTTGTAAGTAGTAATCTTTATTTATTAGCAAATATATTTATTAACTTCGTTTTAAAAAACATTAATATCACATTACATTAATAGTACTTAGAGAGTTAACTGCGAATATGATTATTTATATTACTGCGATATTTGTTTAAAATGTATACATCAAACGAACGACGATATTGACTTAATAAATTCCTTTTATCTATTTTATATCAACTGAATATATTTCTGCTAATATTAAAGAAAATAATTACGTAAAGGTACTAGTACACCGCAGATCAGATTTGCAGAAAGGATTTTCGTGTCAGTCTAACAATGTTGATATAAGTTTGCCCTGTTCCGCCCGATAGCATTAGGGTAGTTTATTGCTTTTAGTATGGGTATAACTTTCTCCGCCGGATGCATCCCGTTACTTTTGTGAATGCTTCTCGAGATCCTCTTACCTTCTCCGTCGAAGCTTTTTCCGATCGATTTCAAAGGTGACGCGTTTCCACTCGATTATGCAGTAGCATGCAGATAATTTATTATTCAGAAAATTTCAAGAATTGCAATTTGCACTTGAATTCATACAGTGCGTTTTCCATGCCCTACGTTACATTATCGATTTTCCTTTTTTGAGATGTCAATTTGGACGCTTTGCTTCGGTCATGCCGATTCACGACGTACCCCATTCGAGACGAAGGGATCGGATGTAATACAGATTGGGCCACGATTGTTTCGCTCCCCTTTAGCGGGCGGCGTTCGAGCGTAGTCGGGACCTCGCTTATTGCGAGAGCCGTCTGCCGTCGTAAAGCAATTTTCCTGAATGTTTCAATATTGAGCGGTGACGGTCGACAGGCCTCCCGACACGGCCGCGCCGAGCTGAACGCGACATCCGCGGGAATAGCTCCTATCCCGGAGGGTCGTGCAATAGGCTGATGGGGATGATTCGTACATGGGTCGCGATCCTTCGCACTCTCCGTTTCCGAATTGGCGCGGTTGCCTCTTGCAAGGGCTCATCAAATGGCTGCCCGAGGGCGATACCAAGAAATCCGATAAGTGCAAGAAGTCCTCTACTATTTACTAAAATTGCGGATTCTGCCTGAATGAACGTTTGATTTCAAAAGCGCGAACCAAGTGCCTGACGACGATTCTTTGTTTGTATCTATATATGCATCCATGTATCAAACTTCTCTGTTGTCAGTTTTGATCGACGCTATCAGGATTTTAGAAGCAAGGTAAAAATTAGTTTGATTATCTTAAAAGGATGGATACCGAAAAGAGAGAATTGTTGGTGACTCCTTTATTCTACTATATAAACGCCTTCCTTGTTATCATTATACTTCTTGCTATGAAGAGCAAGGAGAATCAGCAAAGAAAAATGAGGAATTTAAACAAATTTCTTATTTTGCGACATTCAATAACTATCAGCGTCATTTTCATATGTATGTCTGTTCTCCAAATACAAATCTTTGCACATATTTTGATAAGACTATAAGATACGATAAGAAAATTAGTTCTCCTTATTGTTGTTGTTGTTATTGTTGTTATTTTTATTATTATAGTTGTTCTTAGTTATTAGTTGATAAAATTAATTAAAGATAGTATTAAAACGTAATACATTCAATTAATATTATTTATCTGAAAAGTTTTATAATCATCATAAAATTCTTATTCATGAAAATATTGTCATACCTTTAAACATGTCTAAATATATACAAGTATATTATTGCGATATGAAATATAATTTTTTGTATAAGTTTACTTTTGTTTAATTATCGCAAATTAATTTTTAAAAAACCTCATAAAGTAAACGTGCCTTATTTTCCATTTCGACGTAACGAGATAACGTATGTGTTAAAGCTAGATCTGCAAATAACGACCACATAGTCATTAAAACAGTGACACGCGAAACTTCTCTAAATTAAAATTGAAGGTAAATTGCATTACTTTTGACCAAAGCTTAAAAAATAACCCTGTACAACTTTTTAGGTTAATGAACTTATTATAGATCTCCAAAATAAATATTCTTTCAAATTTTTTCAAAAAATATTGTATTTACTATTCATTTTTAAATCTTGCATTACACTAATTTTTTAAAATACCATTAACATTTCAAGTTTTCATATGATTTAACAGAATAATTAATCATAAATATAGAGAGCCGAAAAATATTTATTATATTGAAATAAAATTTATTATTGTCAAAATAATCTTTTTATTAATATAAACATACCTATTTCCCAACATCCTTTTACTGTTGTTAATATCGCGTCATTTGATATTCTAAATAAGTTTTAATAAATGAAACAATTATTTTGTATTATCGTTATTTATAATAATATTTTTATATTAACTAATAATTCTTCAATTTTATTTTATTGCATTAACCAATAAATGGATAAATACGCTCAAAGTGATAATATTTTAATATCACTTCAAACTGATTAATTTTTCATTGTAAATTTGTTAATCTCTCTATTTTTATTTAATTTATTTTAAATGGAAACCGATGATCGGATGCTTAGAATTGCCAAGTGTTATATATCAATAGGTATTCTAGAAATTATGTAATCAATTTTAAGAAAGAAACAATCGTTTTAATGTAAATACATGTTATGAGAAGTAGTGTGTTATTAGACGATATATTATAGGTATTTGTTATGAGAAACAATAAGGATGTATTTAAAGTTTTATTTATCTAAAGTTACGTGCAACCGTTTATCCAAACGTTTTACCGACGCAGCTGAGAAATCTGCAATATCTACTGCCGCCGCAACCCTTAAAGCTGCTCACATCTTACCACCGTTAGAGATATCGACTTTATATACGTTTTATCATGTATTTTGACAAATAACGTTTATTTCAAAACAATATTAAATGCTTAAAATAACATATACATATATTTAAATATTTTGAAATAATATGGCAATTTTTATTTTATAAAGAAGCGTTTGTAAAGATAACAATTTTGCCGAAACTCAAGTATTTGATCTAAACTTACAGACGCCTACTTTATCATCAGATACGAACTTCAACACTTTACCTGCTGCTACGATTCAAACTCTCTGGTGATAAATTAGAACGCTATACGAGGTTTTGACTAAACTAACAATATTTAATGTGAAGAAATTAATTATAAACTTCTTATCAAACTAATTTATACGAATGCTTTAAAAATATGTAATCATTATTTGGATTTAAAGCTTAAGGTTACATAATCTTAATGAAGATGTATCTATACTTATATAAACAGATCAAATATGATTCTAAAGATAAATAATCTAATTCCTGACTCAATTTGGTGAATGATTGTAATTCCACATATTAAAATTATTTATTGTATAGAAAACATAAAAATCTTTAGTTACCCAATTTGCTTAAACATGATTTGGAAAATGTTTGTAGAAATGGCTATTAGACGACAACATTATTTACAATAGTTCTCGATACATAAGTATATTTCTTCATTTAAATAATTTAAAGTGTAAATTATAGTAATAAAATATATTAAATAATTTTATTTTGATTAATGGATCAAAAATATAATTGTTCTAAACATAAATAATAAATTTAGATTAGAACTTGTTTATTTATTTAAAGATAACTATGCATTCAATTAAAATATTATAAAATGTTCTGTCCTACAAATTTTATTTAAAACAGAATAAAATAATTTATATTAGTATATCATATTAGGATATTTTTTAAGCTAACGTTGATTTGATTAATTATCTAATTCATGTAAATTTTATTTAAAAGAAAAGAAATGTTTGTACAACAATATTACAAATACCACCAAAATTAATTGGTATATACGTTTCTCTTGACCTCATTGTAGGGCAAGAGGGTTGTTTGTAAATCAATTTAAATATCCTATAAGATTATAAAGTAAAATTCTAGTGCATCATTATATAAATTATTTTTGCACTATTCTACTTTTTCGATACTTATTTTGTAATCGATATTATTTTGCAATAGATTTTTAAATTTTACCTCTTATATTAAATATTCTATCAAGAATTTCTAACTATGAAACTTCAAATACAACATTATGCGTGAAATAAAAACACATTTTGTGGCTAAAGCTTATTAATTATGTATCACTCATTCTTTTTAATTTGGGAACTATAACGTATATATGACTATGTAGTCTGAAAGACTTAAACGTGTCTGTATTGGAGTAGGGCATAAGACCAATCCAATATACTCGATGGGAGAAAGTACCTACCAGGTGGATACATAATTTTATAGAGTGAATTAATAATGAAAACCTTGAAAACCAATGATCCCACGCATCCGTCATGTTTCTCCGCACATCATAATTAGTCTAATAAATCTTCTAAGAAGACTGTCACCAACAACGCTGTGGATTTAAAGAAGCCGCAAAATAATGACGACACAACAAGAAAAATGGTGAAGAAGATGCATGTATTGTTATTATCCCATTGGTAAAGGGGATAATAATATTATATTTTGTATGTTTTATGTAAATTTATTTATGACCGAAATAAATGATAAGATTTTTATCGTATAATATATTATTACATAAAATATATTTATCCAACATGCGATTATTTATCATCATATTATTCGATTATCGATACATTAATAATCAAGCATTTTATTATAAATGTAATGATAGGTATTCACATACTATATATGCACATTCATGCACATACATGTAGTTTACTACTTTACTATATTACACTGTATCAACGAAGCCATTAAATACCTTAAGTTTTATTGATAAAAATTACGTGTAAACAATTAAATTTAATAAAAGCTCATAACAACGAAATAGTTTACACATTCGCATACAATATACTTGTAAACTAATAAATAATAAGATGTTAAAAAAATTAATAAAATTAAATGTTTATATCTTTAGTATACCATGGTTTATTATCCATGTATATTTTCACTTTGATCTAAAGAAATTAAGAATGCATATGTTTCAAACAGATTTAGCAAAAAAGATAGTGAGATGTAGACAAACGATACACATTTTTATCTACAAACGAGTACATAATCTTATATACATTCTGTTTACGCGCTTAACTATATATTCCTGCAAACTCTTACTGGTGTAGAAAAAGTGACGTAAAATCGAAATTTATGCAGGATCTTACAGGATAAAATGATTAAAGTTAATACTGAATGAAATTTTATAAAGAATATATAAAATTTTATTATTTTATAAAAAAACGATTACACTCAAACTAACGCTCTTTTAAATATTTCCTTAATTTTCAATTTGTTTCAATAAACTGTGTAATACATGTGTACTAATATAGTCTTATAAAAAAATTTGGATCGCATTTATGCTGCGAATACGTATAAAGCAAATTATAAGGTCAGTCAGAGATAATATAGATTGAAGTAGCAAGGAAATGCGAATCTGTATGTATAGTCGAATGAATACAATATTACATACGGACGTGCTTTATAGCTATGTGTTAAAGAGGACAAAGGGTTCATTAGTAAGATTTCTCCTGCTATGAATTTAACTAGCTTGACGACAAAAACAGAACCTGGCACAGTTCCCTTCTTTTCTTTAGACCTTTTGCCCTCTGCTTATACTCCTTATAGTACTACTCCGCCTCTCTTTTCGGGTTCTCCTTCTCTGTTTATCTATTGTTTTGCCTCTTGTTCTATCCTTGCAAGAATCCTACTGTCTGAGATATGTATGAATTCCACAATTGCAGTTCCAAATAATTAAATTAATAAAAAAAGAAATAAATAGATTGTTGTAAAGTATTATACCTTTAGAATAGTTAATATACTTAGTATAGTTATATGGTCCTAACATTTTTGGAGATTGATCAAGTATTCTATCGTTGCTTAGGAGATTTATATTTTATTTTTTTATTATTAAATGTAAATATGAGTAAGTTGTGTATACAACTTTAGACCAAAACTCGGCAGGAATTTTATGAAGCCTAAAATTAATTATTATGACAAATTCACTAGAATAATGGCCATTAAGAGTAAAAAAGGAATATAGGATGTGCACAATAATTTTATAATCAAATCACAATCCTGGATCGTTAGATGATCTTGAAGCAAAAATTCATGAAAAAACGAATATAAATCTGAAATTAGTATTGGATATATGCATAAACTACATCCATTAACTGTGTATTATAAAGCTAAATCGAAAGACTAGAATTGGAATCGTTCATTTTAAGTGATCATAATCCAGTGTGGTTTAAATAACAGAAGAAAGCGAATATTGAGACATTCATTAGCAATTCTTCATTTTCTTGCGACGGGCTGCTTTGTTCGGAAATCGGAATTTGAATTATAACAAGATATTTATTTTTACGCAGTTATTAATATAGACATATTACAGCTTGCCGTATTATACATTGCTTAGAAAGCAATTGGAAATTTTTAATAAGGATCTGTTATCAAAAATTTGATTCACATAAATAATATAAATATCATGGAATTGTCAAGCGATGAACCCTTCGATGGCTGATTCGGTAGAGTATCAAGATCGTACTTTAATCCATAGTTTCACCCGATTGACAAAAATACCGCTGAATATGAACTCGTATGGCTTCTTTGATGATTAGCACCGAAATGTGAGTATAAACAGAACGATCTTAAATAAGTAAAATAAGTTTCTACCTTTGAAAATTGTGGAAAAATATTTTCAAGCTATCGAACATTTTTTGAGAGTATGATTTTTAAGGGTTGTGTCACTTGATAATTTTAACTTGTGCAGTTACAAGTTACCATATGCTCAGCCGAATTATTCGGCTTAATTAACATTAATAGATTTGCAAGTAGGGAAAGTTGGTTAGGTATGTTAAGTGTGCAATTTTATAAAAATCGGAGGCAATATGTAACCAATCCATTACTAAAAGTCTTAGCTTTAAATATTTATTATATTCATTATAATCATGAAAAATTGGAATGTTGGTAAAACAAATTATTTTTTCTGACTCTAGAGACGACTTAAGATGAAACATTAAAAAAAAAACAGGAAAATAGAAATAAAAAAACTTACATCATGCGTGTTTAAATGACTGGAGCTGCATATGCACATATTCAGACCTGTAACAAAAACAAAAATATAATCTATTATATTAGATATTTCGTATTACAAAAAAATTAATTAATATTCTAAAATATTGATATATAAAACAGTGAATTACTTAAAAAAAACTGGCCATACATAATTTTTGCTTTTATTTGTGTACGATTAAATTAAAGATAATATATTAGTAACAACTCTATTGCAAACAATTAATGTAATTTGGTTAATGAAGGGTCGCATTAAAAGTTTAAGTGTAGGTGTACCAGGAATCATAAAGTTTCAATATAGGAAGCTCGCGTCGCGGTAATCTGAAGCGGACGCAGTCACCTAGGCCATAAGCATATAGCACAATTCTTACATATATATATACGATTATTTTTAATATATTAAATTTTATGTAAAAAAAACCCTTATTTAACCGATTAAAGTCTCCTATAAGTTATTCTAAAAAATACTTCTTACAACCTTGGTAAAAATGGGAATTGGGTTTTCATTTAGAATCAGATTTATTTTTTATTGTGGTGACTGAACCAGTTAGGTACATAACCTAGTTAAGTATCCAATCTACCTACCAATAACTTATTATACTTTTATTTAATAACATATTCTGAATGGATTCAAAGACAAAAATGAATCTTATAAATTTATCATGTACAGAAAATAGAGGAGAGATATTAAAAGTACGAGCGAAATTTTTACTTTTCATTTGCTAAACATCTAATACACATTAAATACTTCTGTAAATTTATAGCCTGTCTGTGAATTATTTATTTCCAACTAAATTATAAGGTAGTTAAGATCGAGCTAATCATCTTAGTTACTGGGTGCGATATTGTCAGGTGTATATCCGCGGAATTATGGACAATTTAAAATAGTAAAAACATGACGATCACTGTTGAAAATCCGCGAACGTAGTGCAGTTAATCAGTGGAAAAGAATAAATCAATGATACGGAACACAGTAAGCTAGACAGATCTCCAGTAAAGCAAGGTGTCTAGCTATTCTTATCAGTCCTAAACTTCGTACTATCAATCGATTTCTATGAATTAATAACAATAACAAGGACCAAAAACAGAATCGGTGATATGAGGGATATGAGCTGATCAGAGGCAGTATCAGTCAGATGACCAGCTTATAACGGTCTTTACTTCTAGACTTCGAAGTTCTCATACGGAATAAAATAATAATTAGATATAATAATAACTAGTTGGTGTTTCAGGTGAGTCAGGAGTTGGTCAGAGACGTTACTGTCCAGGCTAAAGGTGAGCAAAAACTTTTTTTTCTTTTTGCATACAATCATTTATTATACATTTATATGCTTATAAACTTTGTCTCGTTATCATTTTCCTTGATCTGATCATGCTTCAATTCACTTACCGTCTGTCGGCATTGTTCCTTTCTATTTTACCTTTAAAACTCTTTGCAGGATTCCTTTGATATTACGTTTATATACAACTTTAACTTTCTTATTCTTTTAATCGGAAGAAATATTGAAAAAAAAATGATTTTAAGCATTATTTTAGGTATATCTCATTTTGGAAGACTAATTGGGCAATATTTACAACAATTGCAGTTTTGTTAGATTTGAAACTTATGGGTAAGTCTTTTAAAATTAATTTAATGAATTATGGTGTACGATTCTGAAAGTGCTTTAGTTATATGGGACAGCATGTCCGAATCACCTTAATTTAAGTAAAGTTGGTAACCAAGCAATTTAACGATATATCTATATGGAAGAACTAGACAACGAAATAAAAAGACGCGCTCTGTTGGAATCGTGAATTGGCATTCAACGACTGCGTCACCCAGTTTGAAATGTTTATAAGGTCAGCATCGGCCAAAGGCTAGTGGGAGGAGGGACTGAGGAGAACAGCATCCCAGAACTCGCTGATAACGATTTCATGCAATAGGCGGGTCTCGAGCGCTTGCTATGTGCCGTTATAGGGATTTTGGCAGATTGCCACATTACCGCGGCACTCTCTCTCTCCTCTTTCCGCGCTGTTTCTGCTGCTACTGCTATTTATTTTTCAGGGAAGATGAAGGAAAAGACGGAGGTACTTGCGATAAATGCAGACAAGGTTTCTTCTTCGTTGTTCTACGGTTTCGTTGAAATACTAAGTCTGGCACGGAATTACATGCGATTCCCACGAGAACGTTGAGTGTAAGCTCGAGAGACGAAAAAAAAAGACAAGAGCTATGCGAGGGTCGGAAAGACGGGGTGAAGGAACATTAAGAGGTTCTAAACAGGAGAGAAAGCTAAGGAGAGTAATAAATAAGCAAAGAAAAAGGAAAACCTTATAAATGATTCAATAAAATCAAGTTACATTTTTTACGAATATAGTAATTATTTAAACTATAGATAATAATGATATTTATAGGATGGTATAATAATAAGATGATGGTAGATTTGATTACTTCAAACAAAAAGAAATATTAAAATTGAGAAAAAGAATATTTCACATCATTACATTTGATAAATTTGTATTCTATGCTGTAATATAAATATTTAGTGACCATTTTAACTGCCGCGTAAATTTTAGCTTGCTCTATAATACCATATTGGATTCTGTACTAAAATATCTTAAATTATAGGTACTGCATAGATCTTTGGACTTTTATCCCTTTGGAGATTTGAAACTATCAAAATTATACGATAATGATTATTGTTCAATTTAGAATATTTTTTCTCGTTCTAAGTACTATATTTTTTTAGTTCAAAGTAATTAAAATTGTCAACCTTATAGAGTTTAATATTGACTTAACAGAACTTAGATGCATTTGCACCAAAGTAATATTATTACAAATAATAATCGATGATAATAATGTCGAAAACATTTTTTAATTAAAAATGTATTGGATATTTTTTTAAACGCATAGTAAGAGTAGAATGGTTGAAGAATTACCTTGAGCCATATGCACTCTGAGTAAACTAAAAATATGGAATCTCAAAATATCATGTATAGAAGTTGTGCTCTTCACGCTAACCAGTCTTTGTAAATTATATTATAGATAAGTGCAAATTAATTGCCTAATAATTAGTTTTAAATATGGAATAATTACATTAACTGAGTCATAATTGTAAATATACACTTATATCACAGTATAACTGGAGAAGTGGTAACATATAATTACACTATATATATCTATATTGCGCCCTAGCCTTCACTCTTTAATATAAGTGTACATTTACAAATTTACTCATAATAATCACATATTGTGACATAGATTTCCGTGACAGTTTCGAATGAACAGTGACCTTATGCTATTAATCTGATAGTTTCCGTTATATTATCCGTAAATATCTGAACTATAATAGAAATCGGATTTTTTTAATATCTATGTGTAAAAGCACATTTATGATCGGCTTTGGGCGATGTACCATTGAGTGATTTTTTAATTTAATAAAATATATTTGAGTTGTAAATGAAATTTTTTTGTCTAGCTAGTTTGGATAATTTGTGATATTGAAAAAGGCGTCTGTAATTTCCTAATTTATATTATTTTAAAAAGTTTAATATTTTTTGCTAAGTTTTTTTGACATTTGGTATTTTATTTCACAATCTCTAATATATCAATGCTATATTACTATTATACAAATATTGATAAAAGAACATCATTTTTTGTTTAAAAATTTGAAGTAAAATGGTTTTAAGCTAAAAGATAAATAATACACGTGAGGGGCATTTGGTGGAATATGCAACAATTCAAACTCTGATCAATATTTATTAATTCTACAAAATCGCTTTTTTATAAAAAAGATTTTTTTATAAAATTAAAATTTTTAATTTATAAATATATTTTATGAAGAATTTTAGTTTTTGTTTAAAATTTTATTTTACAGCTTTTTAAACAGTTAAATATTTAATAGCTTTATAAATTTGCGAATTTTAAATTAAAGTCATTGACTTCATAATTATATTATACAGAATCGTAAATTGTAAAACTAAATACATTTTGTTACATCATATGATAATGATTACAACAATTCTCGTTACTTATTTTCTTAAGAATAATATATCTGTAATATAAATGTATTAAATTTTATTGATTTATGGTTTAAATGTTTAATTACTAACTAAACATTGAATTGTAAAAGAATGCGTCTAAATAGTGATTTTTTTATTTATAACGTAGTTATCAGCAACTTTCATGCGCGTTCATTTCGCGCATCCAGGACCAAGTTCACGTTCCCAACTCCTACACATAACCTAGCTTTGTGTGTACATGAGCGCGTATAGCGTCGGAACTTTGCCGCGTGCTCACTGAAATAATCAATATAAATGTGTAACTTCTCGCTCTTCTCTCGTGGGTCGCGGTCTGCAACGCGACTCCTGGCAAAATTAAGGTTAACGTTCAGTGAGCTACAATTAAGAAAACGTGGCAAGCACATGCACTGCTTCCTTGCTTCGCAGTTAATTCAAATGATTATGTTTTTAACTCTATTTAATTAGAATGTATAGATGAAATAGACAACTGCTTTTTTATTTGCAATTTTAACACATTTTTCCAAGAAGAAAAACTATGGTTTTTTTATTACAAATATATTGCTTCATGTTAGAAATATTTCCAGCATCTTTTATTAAGTTTATATCCTGAATCTTTTAAAAAATAGCGAATTAACTCGTCTCTCGGTAGGTAATATAAATTTTTTTCACGTAATTTTGTACATTTATTTTTGAAACAATATTTTTGTATTATACTAATTAAAGTTAATTTTTTATATTTATAAGTACATATAATTAACCTTTTTTACATATAAAGTTTATTAAAAAAAGAAAATAATCAAAAACTATTAAACTACCTACAGAATGACATAAAAATATGCCTTGAAATTACTTTAAAAAATCGTAGCATAATCTACGAATTCTGAAAGAATCTGTATTAATAAAACAGCAAATACCTCAATGATTTTTTGAATTGCTAGACTACCAAAAGATGGATCTATATCTCGTCCTCTAGACAGCCTAATTTGTAAATTACCAATAATAAATTTCAAAACGTTTTTTTTCCATATCGCTTTATCAATTTAAGTATGAAATATTATCCTGCTGGTCAGGTAAGTACTGGATAATTCTAGCGGCATTGTAGAGCGATTTGCAAGCATTTTTTATGCATGACCTAAAAGTGCAGATAGAATGTATTGGTATTATTATTGTTCTAAATTTCAGTTTAAATTAAAAAGTTGAAAAGTGAAAAGAACATTTAAATAAAAGATAAAGTATGAAAGTAATATCTGCCATCCATTTAGTTGAATTGCATAAGCAATAAAGGCATCCAAGGAGTGATAAAGGATTATTTTTTATTACTATTTTAAATTATACATTGAGTGTCATTACATAAAGATTATCTATATTCGATAGCTTCTAATTTTAATTAAGTTTTACACAGTTATTACATAATTGCACCTAAAGTGTCAAACATACTGAACGCTGGATGAAAAGCTGGAATACGACGGTCTTTTTAGAGATTGAAATTTCAGTACTCTTATTAAGCTGCGTTATAATTTCGTAAATCTGCCATTAATGACAAATAAACAATAAATTATATTTATAGAAGAAAAATTCCTTGGTAGAAATTATTTCTGTTGTGGACTCGAACGATGCCATTAAATATTTTTTAACCTATAAAGTAATGAAACCAATCAATTGATATTTAATTAGCTAATATTTATTTTTTATTTTTTAATATTTATATTTATATTTTATTGATAATTAATTCGCTAATAAGTATTCATTAATTAATATTAACCTTATAATTAGTGAATCATTATCCACTGCTATGCACAAGAGCTTAGAATACAAGGATCCGTGGTAACCAACAAGCGGTCTCCCGGTGGGATTTGCGATAAGACTCACCAGATATCCTGTCTTTTGGTTAGTACCTGGACGGAAATCTCACTAAAATCCAAGGTTTATTGTACCAACGGGTGGCAACATAGCATACGGGGTTCTGTGTTAAAAGCGAACCTCCGGATACCAAATCGCATCTCGATGTACTAAGATCTTACCCGGTATACTTATGGGAGGAAAATGGACAAGTACATTGTAACCACAAAGATACCCATCGACGCCATGACTGGTAAAAGACTGGCCTTTAGAAGCCCTGTATACCCAAAGCAGGGTTAAGTTAAATCGTTGATAGGGCTTAAAGCTGAGCAGACCCCAAAAGGGGGATTCTTCGATAGTGTGGCTTTGCACATACGGAAAATGATAGTAACGTGTGATCGGTGTCGATGCCAGAAAATGTTGTCATGCAAATAGAAACGGCGATAATAGTAAGGATGGGTAATATTTAAGAAGGAGGCTTCATACTTCGCATTAAAGAATTCTTTCCAGAAAGTGGATGGTGGTGGTTGTTTGCGAAAATAAGGACTATGAAACTTGGCTAGGAAATGATGTCAAAACCTAATCACGTGAGACCAAGACTTCAAGGATAATGGATGCGCGGGAACTCAAACTAACCAATATAATCTCATGAGTTCCTTCGGGATTCGAATCTGTATCGAAGTTTTTTAAACCATCCCGAAGGCAAGATAATGGTAAAGATACGTCCAAAAAGGCGATATAGAGCAAAGCCACTAATGTCCGTCTACTTCTGGATCTAGACGAAACATTGATTTACATACTAAGCAGTGAGAACTTCAAGCTGATAATCAGGGTAACCATAGAGATTTTCAAAGTACTACAGAAACTCTTGATTATTAGACCTTAGGAGATTACTCCAACAGAGGCGTAGTAATCAGATAGGATCCTTTTGACTACTTCTAGGATACGTGTTTCTCAAATAAATTTACACCATTCCAAAAGCGCCTCAGCTATACTAACTAGGAGGATTGTATAGCTAAGTGCATACACACATAGCCCTAATGCAAGTACCTTGGTTCGGAAGTAGCCTGTATCCTTACTAAAGGTATTAATGAATTTTTTTTGCAAGAGTTGTTACAAAGAATCGGGCATTGAGCCATATGAGGATTTTATTGATCTCATCGGTCTACTTGTTCCACAATGAAAAGACAACCTTGTGCATGAACAGGGTAGTTTATTACAGCAAACACCATAATCTTAGGTTGAACCTTATCCTAACTTTGATAGGTGTTTAAGCCTTTAGGTTTCTAGTTCTAAAAATCTTTGTCTATATGTGAACATATACTAACGTCGCTTACCTCTGCTGCATTGGTATGGTGAAAAGTAACCGAAAATAAAACTTGTGGCGAAATTCGTTTATCATATTCAGGCTGTGATAATGAATTTATTTTTCGGTTGACTAAAAAGTACATCTACAATTTCAATTAGGATCATATTAATTAATAAATAATTCAGCCTTTACATAGTGAAGGCAATGGCGAAATCGGCTAACATACTAACATGCGATGGAGAGTGGTAGGAAAAGACAATGGGCATGCTATAATACGAGAGGTGATACTGAACGTATCAACTTTTAAATTCCATGAAGACCGTATGATTATATAGATGATAAATATAGATGGCTAGGCTAAAAACTTAAACTTAGGAGAAACGTGGTACATGGATGGATTTAGAACAAGTGAATGTACCGAATATGGAATCTGTAGGTTAAAGAGTATATAAGATACATTCTACAGATAGAGGAAACATAACACTATATTCTAGCCAAAAATTCTACTATAGAAATGTGTTATTAGAAAACTCAGGATAGAGAATATCAGCGAAAGATGTGTAAACTTCAGTACCGACAGCCTAGCCTCAATCATAGCATCGGAGAAATACAGTATCACGAGAATAAAGTCTGCATAACCTGGATACCGAATCACGCAGGTTATAAAGGGAATAAAAGAGCAGATCAATTTACTAAGCAAGGCACAAACTCGGAAAAGCAATCTGAAAGCAAAGTAGGTATGACATACCATGAAAGTTGTAACGTCCTGAATAAGATGATGAAAATGAAAGGACGAGAATTATGAGAAAGTTCTCGAAGTTATAGGTGGTCCAAAGAAATGCTGAGCGACTACACGAACAGCTGAGCAAGGAAAATCATCAATTTTAATAAACGTAATGCAAGAATTGCTGGGAATACTAACCGGATATAACAATTTACGGCGTTATACACGCAAAACCAAGGGTGCTAGTAGTTTTTGTAAATGGTGCGTAGAAAAAGAAAAAACTCATGTTTTCTATAGATACATCGTCCTAATAAAACATCGACAGAGATTTCTGGAAGTCGGTATTCTCGAAACCAAGAATTTCATATAGGTAAACATATATCACCGATTTTCTTACTGTAAAGTTTCAGGGATTACGAGTGCCCCCGAAGTTTAGCTGTAGGGTAGGAATACAATGATGAGAATCAAGTGTCCCTAAGCTTAGCATCCAGATGGTAGAATAATAATAATATTAAAATACATACAAAATTTAAGAATTTTACTGATATAAACATATAATTATCAGAAACATATAATTATCATTTAATACTGAATTTAATATTTATTATTAATATTACAATTTAAGTTATTTATTAATTATTTGGATTTATTAATAATATAAAATATTAATAATTAGTGTTTATTAGCAGATAACTAACTGGGTTGTTTACCACAAGATGTTGCGTTCAGAATAAAATAAAACCACAAAATACATTCTGGTCATTTTTTATTCTTCTCATTTTTTCGGTTATAATCTAATTGTAATTTATCATATTCCCTTATGTTATAATTTACTGACATTTTTTATTATGTTTATTATTTATAGTTATTTTAGGAACTTTATTTTCGGCTGGATACTGTACAATATTCAATTATCTTTTTATAGTATAATACTAACTAGCTAAAACTACTAACACTACTACTACTGTTGCTGCATACTACTAATTTTTTTTTAAATGATGTTTTTAGAACATTCTTCAATTATATACCGACGCCTAATATCTTAATCTAAATTATTTATTGTAATATTTGCATTAAAAGTAATCATTTCTATAGTAATTTTACAATACTTGATCGTAAAAAGCATGTTTTTCTATAATATATTATTCTATTTCCAGATAATAACTCTCACCAAAAATTAAAATTGAAGGAAAGGTTATGTAGAATGACTAATTAACTTGTGTTTAATTTCTAACATCTAAAAAAAATAATAGTATTCACAGATATTATTTATATAAACTATAGTAACATACTAATCTATCAGTCATCTGGTAGACATACATCAAACTCATTTTTCATCAATTAAAGCTGATGAAGTAATTACTTTAATTTACTTAAAGCAGTATCGCTGCAAAGGAAAACAGAATTTCATAATAAAGTTTGTCTTGTTAACCTTATGGCGGCGTTGGCATCGCCGCGGTTGATAAAAAAAATAGAGAAATAGAGCGCCTGCTTAAAGCTTAACCCCCAATCGATAAATTCATTCGAGTATGAAACCATGAAAATCTTTGGGAGGTGGATACGCGAAACGCTATACACAAAGCTCAGAAAATATAGATAACAGCGTCTATTCTAATTTCATATATATATTATTAAAAAATTGTACTTGTTAATTAAAAATAAGCGCGTTTTTATCGACTTTCCGGCTGTTCTTTTATCCACGCGCCCTTCAACCAGGAGCTTGCGTACGCAACGAGTATTCTGAAGCGTGAAGCTCACAGAGCGCGCATATAGGCAAACAGCTAATGACACGGCTATATTTGTATGCACGCGTAGCATAAAGTGTATGTGTATGAGAGAGATAGAGAGAAAAAGAGAGAGAATAAAGAATATGAAGAGTTACACGCGGGGTCGTCGCGATCGGCTACCTTCTACTTGATCGCACTTTCGCTCTTGATAAAATTAAACCTACCCGAGTTACGGCATAGAATAGTATTACAGCTTTTATCGATGATACGTTACAAATACATGCACCTGTATTTAATTTCCATTTAGTACAAACAAAGAACGTTAAAAAATATGAAACTCTTAAGATTTATATACTTTGAATCTTTTATTAATTTGCTCAACATTATATTAAGATAATTTTGAAATAACAATATTGATTCTATAAAAAATCTTTATTATAAAAATTTACATACATTTAATTTAAACTGATATATTATAATATTTTATATAAATTTTTTATAATTTTAATATTTGATAGCAGACATTTCATTCACTAACTACACATTTTACCAGTACCTTCTTACTGTGCATCTTAGATGTCTCGTATTTGGAAAATAACGTTAAGTAAAACGAATGAAATTTTTATTTAATTAGCCCACACATCAGAGGTATTGTTTTATCTATCTCTTTTGAGTGAGATTCGTCGAATAAACTTAAACCTCGACTTAAACTCACCACTTGAGCAGCTTACGAAAGTGTTAGGAGTTGATTTCAATAAAGAGTCTCGAAAGGTTTACGAACCTTCCATTTCATTGTTCCGAGATAAAGTAGAAATACGAACAATGTTTTCATTGAGCTTACAAGCTGTAGGCACACGCACGTGTTTTTAATATTTATCTGCATAATTTACATTCACTGGCTTTTATTGCACCGAAGAGATATTTTTAGACAGACATTTGCATGCTTTTATGCACTGAGTTCAAGACGACGTAATAGCGGAGAAATTCATAATAAAATCGCGCTGAAATAGTGTGCGGTAAATCGATCTTGACGTAATGTTATTGAATGCAAGGAATTCTAGTATACTTACCAGATTGATTTATTACCTTTAGGTTTTGACTATTTTTCAAATGTGAGTAATATTCAATTTAAAAAATAAACATGTTTTTCAGCAAACGTGCAAATCAAGTTTTTAAGGGATTGCTAACACTATACTCAATAGAACGTTTTTTTGTTATAGGTATACTTAAAATATAACTTTTAAGAAATTTTTTTTATATAGTTAAATTTTAATACTTCTAAAAAGAAATTGATGTGCCGCGGCTCTAATGTCGCTTTAATTAAAAAGATAATTTACAACTTTATTAATTTAAATTTAATGAGTTAAAAATTCGATTAAAAAATTTAATGTTCACTTTTTAAACTGGGATGCACTCGCACTTTAAGGCATCCTATTTTTGTAGGTCTATTATTACATCTCTTGCAACAGTTAAAACAAAGATGTATACCTCGGCAGTGTAACAGGTATATAATTAGCAAAGGAATGAATGATGAAGAGGTAGATTACCGAAACAGTTTAATTCTTCGTTGTAACAGCTTCAACTAATAAATTAAAATTGTGAATTAACCAAAGGTCGATCTAGATTTAGCAAATAGACAATTGATTGACAATATTCAAGAAGCTGTTGTCGACTTTGTTCGCATTATATTCATTTACTACCTGGCACTTCGATTATATCGATCCACGATAGTTAGAAACTTCGTCTTCACATACCAAATACTAAAATTTAATAACAAAATTTATAATTACTTTTATGAATGAATAAGCATGTTATATTATTAATTTTTCTATTTCTGCGATAATATAAACTAAAGAAACTATGAAAAAGTTAACATGTACTCATTAAAATAACTGCGCCCTGGTACCTTCATACGTATATTAAAATACATACATTCATTGACTCGTTTCATTCTGAATTTCTTAAAACTGCAAACATATCTCCAATGTATAAAAGTAAACGTAATGCAACATGAGGAGGTAAACATGTATGATTTCTGGATTCTTTCGATCTCTTTTGAGCATAATAAAACAGTAAATTTCTGTATTACTTTAATGAAAGTATATTTTTTTATTCCTAACATTTTATTAAATTTTTACAAGGATATGCTCTCTATTGAAAATTTAATAATATGATAATGAGTCATATTAATGTATATATTACTTGTAAAAAATGCATTTTCGTCCACTTCTTTTTTATCTCCAAATAACACATAAATCAATTTAAGAAAATTAAATTATTATGAATATACGGTTATGTGTCGGGTTGTCACATCTTGAATCGCGAGACGCGTCATTAAAGAAAGCAAAAGAAGTGAAATAATATCGGTCGTTGCATTTCCAGAGTTCGAATCATTCGTGAGGAGTCATAAATAAACTGGCTAATTCATACAAACTTTGTCATGTCTGTCTCGCAAATTTTACGAAAGATTAAAATGACAAAGTACAGAGTGGCTGGGGCACGTACCTACATGGAAAGTGAAATACTTTGCGCGCCGCGAGAATAAAGGTTAAGGCCGCGCATTTTTCTCGGACCTCGTTCTGCCGTTAATCTAATAAATTCACGCAGTGGCTAAGTGTTAGAATAACTAATTACTTATGCGCGCTGTGGAATTTGATTCTCGCCACCTTCTCTCTGTGGATCTTTAAAAATAGAACGGTATAATCATAAATCGAATAAATGCACCCCCAAACTAAAATTCGCGTCTTAATTAAACCGGAAACGCCGTGCGGTGTTTAACAGCGCATTGTTATTCCCTAATTTACGCCCGCTCTTCGCTCTGTAACGACGAGAGAAAACTTTCTATTTATAAAGGGAATTACGATACAGTAACGAGTTGCGATCATTCGGTCTGTTGAAAGCCAAGGCAGTATAATGCAGAATGCTTGCAAACAGAAGCATCTAAAGCCCACAGAAGTGACCGTTATTAAATTCAATGAAAGCTTTCTTCTCGATTTAGAGAGAACGCGTTGACGCGAATTGATGGCTGACAGATGTTAACTTTATTACAATGTACCGATAACTTTTTCTTAGCGTAAATATGACTGAGCATGATTTATGTTTTATAAATGTGAAGTAGTTATACGTGCGGCATACTATATAATACATAACACCCCGCGAGTGAATAGCAACTGGCCTTTATATCCCTACTACGACACAATTGCAGTTCGGCCGTAGGCCGACTTCGCGACCGTGTCAGTCGCCCTATTAATATAAGATGAGTAGATTCATCTCGACATTCATCGTTCGGATTTTCGGGTTCAACGGATATATTATCTTCATAACCCGAGCCTTCTAACCTCTTTCCGCCACGAGCACAGCTTCGCTCTCGCCTCTATAGACTAGTATTTTCTGCTTACCCAGCTGATATGGACCATAAACTTTTAAAAAAATTTATAGTAAATTTAATGTAAATATAATAAAAGGTACTTTCCAAACATAATGAAAAGGATTAAAATAAATGCATTTTCTCAAATTAAAAGAAAAGAATAAAATTTTTTATCATTACTGGTTTATCAAAAGTCATTTTTATTATATTATTTTATAGATTTTTCTATTATATTTAAATATTATAAGAAATTATTTATTAGAAAAAAAACGATTAAAAGACATTTTTGTTTGAACTACGAATTATTGGGGATTAGAACTCATAGGATACCAAAACGACAAATTCTGATATTACCGCGTGATTTCCAATCGCTTTGAAAAAACTAATTTCGATTCGTTCATGCATACTATTAAAGACACATATACATGATATGCAAAATTTTTATGTCACAATATTTTTGTGTATAACCAACTTTATATTTCTACAGAAATTTATAATATACATATCATTGAAGTTTGTGTATTTTACACGAATTTTCACGCTTACTTTATTCTACTTATACTACAGAAATTCCTATTAAACGTATGAGGCAATTATGTATTAAATTTAATCCTTTTTTTAAAATGGCACTACCTTTTAAAAACAAGATACTTCTTGAAAATTTTTTTAGAATAACAGATCATCATTAGCAAATGTGAATTTTAAAAAAAATTTAATCGAATAAATTTTAATAACATTATTTCAAAAAATCGATTATAATAGTCTAATAATTAAAATTTTATGCTTGAATCTATAACTTTTTTAGATTACAGAAGAAAAACGATGCGAAGTAGATTCTTATTGTTAAAGTTATTATTTTGGAGTTTTGCATCTCTGTCATACCTCTGTTATAGTTCTTTTGCGCATATCAATCATAAATAGAACGATTGATAATAGTATCTTCTACGGTGAGCTTGACATTTATTTTGTTAAATAAATAATTATTTAACGTAACTACTAATAATTATTCTCGATAATATAATTCATTTAAAAAAAAAATCCTGATTTTTTTTGTTTCTGTACGTATTCTCTTTTTATTTGACAAAAAACATTATTCTGAGCTTCTTCGAGATTTTCTCAACAATTATGTATTCAATTAGTGCAACAACGAAACAATAGTAGTTTCTTTCTTTTAAAAATTTGCAAGTTTCAAACAAGTAAGTGATTAGCTGCGTGGTCTTTTCAGCGATTAAAATTAATAATTGCGGAACGACTGTTCTCGGTAAACATGCATTTGTCACTATTTATAAACCGCTATTGTTTACAACTCGTTATAAATACTAAGCACAGATAATTAGTGTGATAAACTCATGAAAGCGTTGACATTCCATTATTTAGTATTTAACTCGATCACTGTACATAATTGTATTACCTTTAAAAAAAATTGCTTTTTTATATACGTGCAATTTACATATAAGAATAAAATTATTTAAGTTATATATAAATTGAAAATCTAGAAAATTTCAAAAATAAATAATTTCAGAAAATGAAAATTTCTAAAAAATTGGTTTTCAACATAGATTTAACAAATTTCTGTAATTCAGTCACTGTGCATCTATAAATTGAAATAAATTTAATAATAATTCTTTTTTATTCTTGGATTAGCTAGATAACGACAAGCTTTCAAACACATGATTACCCATGATTTGAAAATTTTATAAATATTTGTTTTTTATTACGATAATAATTTGAAATGCTATATTTGCTGTAAAGGACGTAGAATAATATACTGTTGACACTCAAGTCATTTTAATTTAATTCGATTATTAGTAATCAGTAAAAAATATTTAAAATCTGATCGTATCAATTACACATGACTTTTTCCTAATGTTCTTTAAAAGATCTGATTTGTATCTGATCTGTATTTCTACTACTCGCCATAGATTTGAAAGGATAGCAAAGATCTTTGTAATTCTTCATGTAATTTTTCGTGTCCAGGTATGCAACAATCTGTCCCTCTTGGGTATCTAGTTATTCAGGGCACTTGGAGATGACGTCCAGGTAGTGTGCATTGTAATTTTTCATATTCCTATTAATTTTGAGCTTTTTTAAACTGATCTATACTAGAGCAGTGAACGCTTATGTTTTCTCATAATTGTAAATAGATATAACAAAAATATATTATTCTTCACAAAAATGAAGACTTCTAGTAAATTTCATTCAATTATATATTGTAACAAATTAAGAAAATTTGGTTTAGAATAATAAACAATTTTTTTATTACACAGACATTTAAAGTCCAAGAAAAAAATAAGTCTAAATCTTTTTAAGCAAATTCCTATGAATTAAAAAAATATTTAAAAGTAGGAATAATGTATATAGTAATGTTACATTGATACAAAGAAATATGTGAAATATAAAATATTGAAAATTACATTTTCTACGTTAACATACCCATGTAACATTTTACATTTGGAGTGTGATTATATTTTTAAATGTTTTGTAGATTTCATGAATAGTATAAAGCAAAATAGTATCATTTTAAATGCTGTTACGGAAATAAAAGAGGAAGTGATAATTAACTGCCGCCAATTAGGAATATTTTTATGCTTTTCACTTAATCTACTTTTAGAAGCAGCTTGTTCTACGTTATCATTTAAAATTTGTTTCAAAATAGCAACATAGTTGTTGTCTTAACATATTTTCTAAAATTTATATTATAAAACTTACATTACTATCATTGTTGCTTTCATAAATGTTTATTTGAGTAATAGGATTAAATGTATATTAACACAAAGAGTTATATATATTAAAGTTTTACTGTTTTTATTTTACTATTTTAAACTATTTTAGATCATCATTAAAGCATTACTCTATAAGAAAAAATAAAATTAAGAAAAAAGACAAAGTTATTAAGTCGCATTGTATTACATTACTGCAATCTTAGTACATCAAACAGAGACTTAGTATAATGGTAAGAAGTTCCTACAATGATAATAGAAAAACATAAATTAGTTACTTAATTTTAATGCTGAAAAACGAGTGAAATAATTGTTAAACAAGCCAAAAGTAAAAGGAAATAATCTTCCACAACTTTCGCTTAAACCCCATCTTATTCTTGTTATAGTGAAAATGCAAAGAGTACATAAGTAGATTTACTTGTTTTGCTCCTAATTTGAAATATAGAAAAAAGAGAGCAGAATATTATTGGAGTTATAGCACACTTCTTACAATAATGAATTACATTGGCCACCTCAGTTATATAACTCTTGTAGTGCCGTAATTCTAAAAAAATTACACCTGACCTTTCCTGGAGTTTAGATTAGAGCGCCACTCAACTTCTCGGGGACTTAACTTTTTAACAGGTTGAAACGATTTTAAAAGCATTTTAAAACTTGTGCGAAACTGCATTTCAATTCATGCATGAATGCTAAACCAGTACTACGGAACATATTTTTTTCAAGGTCTTAAATGTATTTAAGGGAGGTTCATACTAATTCTTCTTCTCTCAAATTTGATCTATGTGTGTGTGTGTGCGCGCGTGTGTGCCTATTAAATATTTTTAAATGTATTTAAACTTTTGTAGTAAAAACAATATGTTATTTTTTTATTCGTTTAAAAATCTTTATAACTGCATTTGAAGTCAACTGCATAAACGAATTTAAAATAAAAATTGCAGAGATTCTGTAGCATTACGATAATTCAAACAAAATATAATTGTACATAATTAATTATATATAATAAATCAGCTGTTCCTACTCTTTGAACTACGTGCTCGCATACGTGCAGCAAGACATGCAAATACTTTGATTTTCTCAAGATACTAACTCGAGTGTGACTTTTCTTCTAATAATCTTGGCGTACGTGCCATGGCCCATGCCACGTTGTGAATTTTTACTTCCTCGACAATACGATTGCAACACTCGGTCGTAGCCTACGTGCGACATTCGCAACCGCACAGACGCCCATGTCACCCTTTGGAATCCAATCGGTTCGGTACCGGACTAACCACTTCCTGTCCACATCTTTGCCTTCGCCGATAACGCTTTATGATTCAGGCGCGCTAAGGGCAACATTCCTTGCGCAAGGACTACTATTGCGCCTCAGCACACACAGGGGAGGTGTTCCTGCTGCGCGACTTCCTGCAGCGAGCTAAAAGTTCTCTTTAGCCATATTGTGGCCGTTACCTAGCTAACCGCGCACCCCACTTAGTAGTATAAGTATGGGTAAGGGAGGTGTGCAAGGGGTATCACGAGGTACTCCCCGCTCTCCAATCGCCCGTGAATTCAAATATTATAAAAGGATGGATTACTAGATAATGTTTAGTAGTATCGTAGAAAATACATGAGCATACGATTAAATAATATTTAATAATTATTGCAATTGTACTTTTAAGTTACAATTCTCAATCTTTACATTATTTAAATAATTGTACTAAATCCACCTTGCATTACAAGGGAACGCATTTTGGATCTTTAAATTTTGAATAACATGTTCAAAAGTTCCTTGGTGCGATTGGATAATATTTGTATAGATATACTGTGACATACAATAATTTAAAAATGTATACACTATATATATGTACATTACCGATAAATAAATACATAATTTATAAATAAAAAAATGTTCATGTGCTCTTTGTATGTAAATCGAATCCTTTTATCCTCCCTTTTGCGTATAATTTTCCAATCTGTATGAAACTATTTTTTAAAAAATACACGTGTACACTATTTTTATATTTTATAGAATATATTACTTTTAACTAAATATATGGAATGATATAGTAATATATTATGCATACTTATATAATATAGTGCACCGTCTCTACAATATCAGATCATTGTGTTAAATATTATTTCAAAATTTAGACTAATAAGATTATTAAATTGTATTTTTATATACTTTTCAGTCGCACGCCATTAGCAAATGAAAATGCTTCTCTAAACCTTTTTAATAATCTCATTATTTTTAAAACAACACAAATTGTTAGCGACAGAAAAAATACGCCAAATCCTTTCAGTTCTAGATAATAGATTGTCTCTTTTGCGCGCCTTACGCTTGACGTGAAAAGCAGTCGTGTACAGGTATAGATAAACGAAAATCGAGCCAGTCCTCGATTTATAACTTGTTGCGTACAGGCCTCGGTTCAGGCACTAGCATGTCGACTGGGAAAACGCCTGCTTAAAGAGCATGAATACTTTACGCTGGTCGGGTTGTCTCTTTGCCAGACACTCGTGCTCCTAACCTTTTCGTGAAAATAATTCATTAACTTTATGCTCAATTGAATCTTTCTCGCCAGTATTGTATGCACTTCGTCTACAAAGTAAAAATATCGCAATACCATTATATCCCCTCGTCTAGAGGTTGCTGCAACAATTTATTGATTTATGAAATCAAATTTTTCTCTTATATATATGCAATAATTTACATTCACAAATGTAGGAAATAAATCTTAGTAAAGCGTAAGATACGTACATCACAATAATATAACATTTTAATATAAGAATTCATTTTAAATTTATAATCGTTTAATTGTTTAAATTTATAATTAATTAAATTTATCGTTACCTTGAATTACATCGTTTTATTTTATATCCCATATTGAAAATTCCTTTATGAATTATTTGAAATTTTGTTACAATTCAAGACTGATAAAGTTTCTGCATAAAACATTATTATGTATACATATTTTAGTTTTTATTTTATGAAAATAAACATATAACCATTACACCATAATTGTAATAAATAGTGAATTTTTCAGTTGTAATTCAACTTTTCTTGTACAATCTTTGTCATCACTTAATTCATCAAGGCCTACGCAAAAATCAAAACAAGAGGTATTACTGTAGCTATCGACAAATAATTCGTGTTGTACATTGACTATTTACGTATAGAACATATATATATATATAATTCTTGTATAATATACACGATTTTATCTGCGGCTGTTATTTAATTTATATAACATATGGACTATATAATGTTTTATTATAGTAAATACAAACTATTAAACTATACAACCGCAGAACAAGAACCGCTATATTAGTAAAACTTGATAACAAATATTAAATTTTGCGGTTAATAATTCAATTATCGTTTATGATATCTACTATTAGTAACGCATAACACAATATACGATAAAGTATTTAAAATTATTAAATCGTATGTTCATTTTAATTTAATAGATTATTATATTGGCATCGAACTTACTACTTTAAATTTACTTTTTGCGTATATTTTATAACGAGATCAAACAACAACAACCTTCCGTAATAGGCTTTTTCTGGGCACATCAAAAAATTCTCGATCCTGGATACCCAAATGTATATAGTATATAAATTTACGACCTCTGAAAAATGTAGTACAAGCAGCAGCAAATCATGTTTAACTACACGAGCGCTGTAAATATTCTTTGATTACTTACGATTTTTTACGAGTTTGTTACTATCACGGTTTCAATGTAAACAATAATTTTATAAACTGTAATGTAAATTAAAAATATAAAAAAATATATATTAAATATATAACCTTTAGATTGAAAATTGTTTGTATTAAAATCCTAGTAGAAAATTGAACAGTTTTTTATAGTCAACGTAATTTTAATACAATGGAGTCTCAAATCCATAAAATGAATCCATGGATGTAATATAAATTATCAAAAACTACGACAACATAATTGTAGTATATCTAAATTTTTTTTAGTTGAATGAAACCCAAGAACTGGTTTAAATTTCTCTTAAAGTTTATATAACGCATCTGTAAAATATTATTTTTACACAACAATGCTAAGATTTAAAGGTAAAGCATATTCATAATTGTTACAAGGCATATTTTTCGCTATTAGTGTCATTGTCTGTGCTATTTAATATATTTTGTGTACAATTACTGTTATTTATTCGCTTTAATTCGGTAATTATAGTAATAATTACAGATAATGATAATACGAACAATAATTACAATGAAAAACTAAAACATTACTATTAAAGTTAAAATAAAACTCATTCTCAATGAAGGCTAAAACTCGTTTTTTGAACAAGAATGTTAGTATACATATTTTATTAGTGTTCAGAAACATTGAGTACCGAGCGAGTTTACAATTAAGCTCCTTCATCTACAGTTTTTACGACATTGCATAGTCTTGAACTTAATAGGACAATAAAAGGTTTTGTAAACCAGTAGTACAAGAATGTTTTAATTAAACGGTTGAATACTGCCATAAAAGCCACTGTAAATTATAAATGTTTAACTATATTTATTAAAAAGAAGACGCGAAAATCTTGAACCCAAGAAGTCTCCTAATCTCGCCATGTCTCGTTTTGTTTCAATTGTTCCAGCAATATCTAAAAGAGCTGCTTTTCCAGCGCCTACGACATTCGTGTAATTATTCGACGCGAGGAAATCCTTTAGGCGATACAAGGGGCCGAGAAAGGCCTCCTCGACATCGTTAGGTTAGACGGAATGGGGCGGATAGGCGACGATCGTCTTAAACGAGCTTCCTGAACAAGAAGAGTGACGCAGCGCCGCCGCCCTCCTCTGCTGCCCGTATCCTTCGGCCTTCGCTCCTCAGCGGCCCTCCCGCAAGATAAATTACAGTAATGCGGCTTGCGTGTGTACCAAAAAAAAAAAAAAAAAGCGCACGTCAATCGTTTAGCGCACGCGTGTGGCCGACCTCCTTTTTTCTTTTGGTCGCACCGTCAGTGGTGTGTACACTGGTAAACAACGGACTGCCCTTTATAATGCGCATTCAGCGCTTATCTTCGGACACGCGGCCGCTGACGTTATCTCTTTCTTATTGAATACAATGCGTCGGAGCTTGCTTGTGCTTTTCAAGATTAATAATGGAATGGCTTTTTTGGCCATTTCTCCTTCTATGGCAGTTCTTAAGATACATTTTATTGTGTCTAGGGATCGCTCGAGCGTAGACTGGGCGCTTCCCTCGCTGGAGTTCACGCGGCTGCTTGGCTTCGGCGTAGAAAACAGTGATTTTTTACAGCTCTACTGATCGATCATTTTACGTGTCATTATGTAGTCGAGTGGTATTTTTATAGTAGCTTTTGTGAGATGGTAATCGAAAACGACCCCCGCTTCACTCGTAGAATCGATTACACCAAGGGCAATAACAAACTATTATTAATCAATATTAAATTAGTTACTATAATTTTGAATGACGCGTGATTTAGATGGAAATGTATAAATCCGTGGTAGATTATCTAAGAAATTTTTAGGTACAAGCATGATGTATCGTATGCTTATCTTGACGATAACATCTATACCGATAGTTTATAATATTAAAGGTATTAGGTGCCCTAGGCTACTAGATGGACACGATTCACAATGCTTGGATCAATTAGCAAAGTGGAAATTCGGATTTGACCTCGGCTCAATAAACCGCAAACTAAGATTAATTAAACTCAAGCAGGCCGACTGATAATAATTCTCGGCCTGAAAACTTTTTGGCAATTTCTCGGACAATTTTCCAGTGGCAGAAGCGGAATCGATTATTCACTCCTGATTATTCATGTAAAGTTATATTATATTCACCCTCGTCGATATTTCATTCGTGTTCGGTAGACATAATGTCGCGCGAGTGCAAGAGATGTATGCGCAACGCATTTAAGACCGTCGCCAAGAGTTGCCAATTACGCATACTGCGGTCAACCTTCGATGTCTATTAAACTAGCACAACTGCTAATTCCAATAGCCAAATTCTAATAGTTTCCATATTTCGTTTCTGCACCCGTTATTCGAAAATAATCCACTTGGCCCAATTATTTTGGAGAACTAGCAACCTTCAAACATCATATAGAAGATATTCCAATGGCGCGTAGATTTTCCGAATAAAAGTCATCGACATATTCATGAGGAGCTTAAATAGCGAACAAGTTCCGCCGATGATTATTCCAACCCCGCAAACTTTCTCGCATATACATGCAGTTGGAATGAATTTGATGGGATTCTCCTCGATTGTACGCGTCCAGGTTACAGCCTTACAAATCAAAAGTTGGAGGGAGCTTTTGCAACTGCGACTAACAAGCCATTGTTTCTTGAAAGCGATTTCGGAGCAGCCAGTCGACAACAAAATCTATCTGCGAATAGAATTGGTTAAAAGTTTGGCCATTGAGACTCGGTTGCCAGTCGGGGCGGATGTACAAACCTTCCGAGCCACGCGCGCTCCATTTGCTTCCATCGGACCAGTTGTAAAAGTTTCCACGACTCGGCCGCTTGTTAACGAAAGAGAGGGCGCCGAAGATTACGGCCGAGTTGCACAAAGTTACGGAAGGGAAATTACCGAGCGCCCGTTCGGAGGCAATATGCATTGATCTCGAGCGGCCCATCGCGACCCAGAGCCAGCGACTATAATTATCGCTTAACTGCGGGTAAACATTTGCCGCTGCAGCACTATCTAAATACCGCGCGCGATGAAAAAGCCGACCAAAACAAGCCGGAGCTTCGGCCGGGTACACGCGCCCGCAGCGCGCCGTAACGAAAGCCGGATCAGATCCGCGGCCGGATAAAAATACAATCGAGCGGTCGGTCAGGCGCTCGCGTGCCCCTACAGCTATAGGCGCAGGGTCCCGAGGATCGGCTGGGGAGCCCCGGAAGGGACCGGCTTGCGCCGCGGCCGTACCTCCGAGGGCCCGCGAGCGCCGCGCGCACGTGGGAGAGCGGGTTGCGCAAAGCGGGAAAAATCAATTGGAGCCCGGTGGCCGGCCAGCCCTCGGGCTAGGCCGCCCCGGCCCCCACCCCCCCCAGGCGGGTGTGAAAATAACAACTCACCGGGCGTCGGTGCGCGGTCGGCGTCCTCCTCCTCCTCCTCCGCTGCGGGCGCACACGCGTCACGCGCGCGCGCCTCCTCCATCTGGGCCGCGTGGTGGTGGGGGCGGGCGTCGTCTGCTAGGGCCGCGCACGTCCGCGCGGCCATGCGCTCTGCGGCTCCTCCGCGGCGAGGAGCTGGGAGCCAGGGCCGGCTCCAGGACTCCCGCGAGGCCTTGACACACTCCTCCGGCTGGCCGTCCCCCCCTTGCTCTCCACCACCACCTCCCCCCCGCACGCACACTCTCATTCGCTCCCTCTCGCTCTGCCTCACACTCGCTCGGTCCCGCGCCCCAAGCCCCGCGGCAGCCTCCCCCGCGCCCCGCCACATATCGACGTGCGCGGAAAAATCGCGAGCGGACGCCGAGGCCCTGGCCGGCCGCGCGGCCCGGCGAGCGCGCCCCGGGGGACCGCGGCCCAAGGTCGCCGCGGGGGGAGGCCCGGGCCGCGCCGCCCGTACGGCGCGCGCCCGCTCACCCCCCCCCCCTTAGGCGCCCGCGAGCCGGGGGCCCTCCGAGGCGCTGTCGCGCGCTTTGTTGTCGAGCCGATCCTAACCTAACTTTCGGCCAGCAGTGCCAGGGGGCCGCGGGGCTCCCACTGGCGACCTGTCACCCGAGTGACAACAAGCCTCGCCGCGGCGCGTCTGCCGGCTCGCGGGGGCCGCGGCGTCGCGGCGCTCCGGGGGCGGAGGGGCGCCCGCGGCCCGGACGGCGGCCTCCCGGGGCTGCGCGGGCCGCGGGCGCGCGGGGGGCTCGCGGAGCGGCCCTGACAGCCGGGCGCCTCGCGGAGCCGGCGCCCACGTGAGCGCCCGGGAACAGCTGGGGGGCGCCTACCTGCACCTGGGGCCCGGGCGGCGCTCCGGTCGCGCGGGGCAGGCCCAAGGGCGGCCTCTCTAACCTCTGAGGCGCGCGGCTCGCCCTCGCGAGGGACTCGCGCTTCCTCCTGGGGGCCGCTGTGCGTCGGCTCGCGGCACTGCGCCCGACTCTGGGCTGCCCGGACGCGGCGGTCGCCTGCGGCTCTCGGGGCTCGCGGCTGCCACTCGCTGCTGCAGCCAGGCGGTCGGCCCTCGGGGCTCGGCGACTGCTCTACTGCCGGAGCCGCGCCAGCCGCCGACACCCGAGCCCAGCGATCTACTCGTAAAACAAGCTTTTCGCGACTGCGCACATTGCGCTGCGGCTATCGCGCGCGGTTTGAAGCGCGAGGCCGGCCCCTCACTGTGCGGGGAGGGCCGCGCCGAGGGCTACCCGCACCGAGGCACTCGCGATGCCCTTCCCGAGCTCCGCCCGCTCCATACCTCCCGCTCAGGAGCCCCGGCTTTCCTTGGCTCCTTTCGACATCCCCCGAATGTTTCGTCTTCCATGGGGCTGCGTAGACTGGCAACATCCTGGTTGCTCTGAGAAATGCCATTCCTGGCTTTTCTACCTTGAACAATATTCTGACTGATATTTTAAACATAATACATAATTTATCTTACGTCTTCTTTTGTACCACTTTACCCGATCCCCGCTTAAACTTCTATCCTATTTTGATAACGCACAAGGAATCGTTTCCTTTCAAATTAATATTTTGCCGTAATTAAGCTCTGTTTTCACGCACATTATTCCACTAATTGATTATTTAATCTTAACGGGTTGAGCGACCATGAATTACGAAAATAAAAACGACGTTATAATAGTAATGCATTTAACCGGCGTGATAGTACACAGACCTCGCATAGATCACGATTCAATGATTACGTAATAGATCTTTTATAATTTAGCGAGTTTACAATACAATACCGCGCTAAAGACCTGTATAAATTTTCGTTAATGCAATTATTAACGTATAGTTTATATACTGTCGTGCCAAATTCACAAAACAGGTAGAATCCTAGCAGGTGGTACTGCCTCTGGCATTACCAAAGCTGATATACATTATTCTTATTTTTGTAACATAAAGGCTTTCATTCGCTTTTAAATATTGTACCCAATTTATAAGGAATAATGCGTTAATAAATCATAAATCGATTAACGTGTACTGTTATTTATCCATTCAATTCCTGCTTTTCGCTAATTTTGTTACTATCAAATCTGTTTTTAACAGAACAAAGTTAGTAACTGAACGATTAACTGCATTTAATAAAAAGTATATTGTCATATAAATTCTAAAAAATTGCAATAAATGAAAAAAGTTGACATTCATAGAAAATTTAATTTATAAATATATAGATTCAGTTTAAAAATACTATAATTATTTTTATTTTATTTTTTAATCAAATTCATGTGTATAATTACTATCTGTAAAATCCGTACTTTTGAAAAAATGCAATCATACATTATTAGTAAAGTTATATTAATACTATTACCTATAATCGTATACTTAATGTGCGCATATAAATTTAAATGTCTTTCAACACGTATTCAACCTTATTTCAATCGATTTACAATGTTTATTTACGATAGTAAAATTAATGTTACAGTTGCACCTAATACCGTATGCTCTATGTTGAGGTAAACAATATTAATCCTTTTAAAGTAATAATTACTTCTTGTCATATTTATATTGTATATTATTTAATTATTAATTATTATTTATTATATTCTATTTATTAAATATTAATTTCTAGACTTAATTATATATAAATGTATGGTGATGCATCTTGACTCATTGTATATTTAAACAAATTATTTTATTATTTACTTGAAACTATTATCTATTATTAATATTACTATAACATATAATATATATGCTGCTTCTTTTGATTCTTTACTATTTAAAGGATAGAATCATGATGATTTTTTTTAATTTCAGCTACTTAATAAACTTAATATAAAAAGTACTATTTATTATTTTTATGCTCATAGTAGTATTTTTAATTATTGAAGTAACTTATAAAGTTAATTATAAATTTTGTAACATCTTATCTTGTGTTTGTTAATTTTAATTATTTTATTTAACTTTCGCGCGTTCCGTAACATTATAGCAGTTTTAAATTATTAATGCCAACCTAACATTCATAAAACTGAATACTGCATATAATCAACACACGCATACGCGCATGTATATGACGGTTTATCCCTGTATCACCTTGTATATAAGCATGTGTGAGAATATGAACAACGACGCTCTCTGACGCTTCGAAAGTTTGGTTATGCTGGCTGATGCTGTTCCGTGAATATCTATATTTATGATACTTGCCGGTGTTTGTAGTTCATTTTATTAATTTTTAGACTCTCTCTTCAGCATCATGAAACTCGTAAGGTAGATAAATTTTGTTAATTTATAAAGATTTCGGTAATTTAAAAAATGCTTATAAATTACGATTATTTGTTTCGTTTATATAGATTGAAATCCCACGCTTCATTCTTAACCTATATTCTATTTTACTTTTAAAAACTTTAACACTAATTTTCAGGTTTTTAATGAAACTGAGTCATGAAACAGTTACAATAGAGTTGAAAAATGGAACACAAGTGCACGGAACTATTACTGGTAAGAACTGTGATAAGATTTTTTAAATAATTCAGTTTAGTTTGTATTTTCATAAAATTTCTTGAAAACTATTATTTAAATCACAAATGTATTTCAGGAGTCGATGTAGCTATGAATACACATTTAAAAACAGTAAAAATGACAATTAAAAACAGAGATCCAGTCCAATTAGATACTCTTAGTTTAAGAGGAAACAACATTAGGTATTATATTTTACCTGACTCATTACCTCTTGAAACATTATTAATTGATGATACACCCAAAGCCAAAGCTAAAAAGAAGGAAGCGGCCAGAGGTCAGTAACTTAAAAATAGTTCAAAGTTAATTATCCATAAATAATTTTGTAATATTCTAAATAAAAAAATTTTTATAGGTGCTGCTAGAGGTAGAGGGCGTGGAGGACGTGGTGCTAGAGGAGGTCGTGGTGGTAGAGGAAGAGGTCGAGGCAGACGATAGTAATGTAATAATTTCATTCCAAAAACAACTAAACATAATTTGGTTAATTTAATTGTATTGCATTTTTTTTATATAAAGCTACTTCATCATAATTTTTGGTAAAATACAGATTGAATTTTTTACAACCAAATATATTAAGATATTTATATGTATAGAATTTTCATAAACATTAATAGTGTGAAAGTGTTATCCATTATTTTTGGATTGAATTCTCATCAAAAAAGCTAATTAATTTAACAAACTGATGTACAAATAATAAAATTGTATTTCGTAATAATTATTAAATACTATAATTAAAATAATAACGACATTTTATCTTAGAAAAAGAAGGTAGATCCATTGCACGTGACTGCATCATAAATAAAAGTATTATTTATGGGTTTGTATTGATGTGTAATGAATTTAACAACTTCTTGAGCAACAAGCCCTCCAATCATTGCAGAAATAGAATGTATTTCAGCTCCTCCAAATCTACAAAATTCATGTACATAGTCATCTTTTGCCAATGGTCCACATCCCCATTCACCCAATAACTTTGATATACAAGCCTGCAATTGATTAATATAAATTATTCCAATATTTTCCTTGCAGTGTTATTGTTGATATTTTTATTTATTGTATAATATTAAAATGTAAAAAGATACTTCTAATTATAATAACATTATACCTTGAGTTTAACAATATCAGGTTCTACACAGTCATCAAATTCTCCAGGATAAGCATTATATTCCATTTGAAATTTTTCAACTCCTCTCAAAACTACATAATAAACCATAAGGCTTTCAGGATTTTCTAAACTCTGAGCTAAAAATATTTAAAATGAATTTTAAAATAAAAAATTCGGTAATGCCAAATATTTTAAACATTAAAATATCCTACCTATATCATTAGTATTTATTAACTTTGGATCATATTCATCTGCAATTGATGTTCCTCGCTGAACTGATAATTCAGAGGCATGCCTACAGAATAATTTTACATCCCTTTCAGGAATAGAATCTGATGGTTTACCTAATTGCCTTAATAATTGAAGTGTCCTTTTCCACACTGCTTCAATGTCTGCCAGTGCTTGTTTATGGTATCTGGATTGAAATAAAAAAATTGATTCATATTTGTTTATGAATCTACACTTTTTTTGTTAAATTTTAACTGTTTTATAAGAACATATCATACATTTGTTGAAGAGAAACAAATTTTTTGGTATCAGCAACCATATCTGGTAAAGCACCTTTAACCGGTAAAAGTCCATTTCCTTCATTTTCAATAAAATCTCTAATTGCTTTAGCAATAATCCAGAATGAACTGCTCTGAAATTTGTTTTGGTAATTTTATATAATTTATAAAAATTTTATAACAAGTTTAATATAATTCCAAAGTTATCAAGCATTCAAATAAATATCTACATAAATATCTACATTCAAAAATTGTTAATATACATTTCATTAATAAACAAAAAGAAATAATTACTTTTGAATTTAAGTTAATGCAATTATTATCACTTAAAATTTCTTTTATACTATTTGGCACTGTTGTATGATAAATGCATGTATTTATAGCTTTTATAGCTTCTTCAAAATTTTCTTCATCAATAGGAATATAATTTTCATCTTTTCTTATACCATTTCTAATCATTTCTTTAAATGCATCTTTTTCTGCACGATTCTTTGGTATATCTTCGTGGCATTCTTTCCATTTTTGCAAATATTTGTATAAAATTGTTACATAAGGCATATGGGAATGATCTTTTAGATCAAGTTTATCTAGGTCTATACTATCGAAGTAGTTTTTTAATCCCTCAAATGGTTTATCAAGTCTTAAATCAGGAATTTCATTATCTGGATGTGTCTCTATGATAGTGTGCTCTTTTACTTGCACTCTTATATATCCTACAAATCCTATTGTTCTGCATACAATTAAAGGAATTTCAAGTTCCCATAATTTCTTTGAAAGAACTATAAGTGATCTATTTAAATAGTTTATACATTAATAATAACATAAATGTAAGAAACATTAAAAAAATTGCTTATTTATATTTAAGAATTATTTGCTATATCTCATATATTAATTTGTATTTAATTTACTCACAAATGTTAGATATCTAATTTAAACTGTTAATTATTTAAATTTAAATTATTAAAAGCACTTACTTTTCTGGAATGGCACATGCAATTACTACTGTAAAATTGTTGAAAAAATCTGGACTATTATTTAAAATTTGTTCAGGGCCCTCATCAATAAAGTCTCCTCTTACATCAGGATTTAATTCAAGTAATAATTGAGTTGACACTTGAGCACGAGATTTTCCAGCACTATCTGAATCTAGAAAAAAACTAATGAACGCATGCTTATGATTATAATTTTAGTAAAATTAAAACAATATATGATGCTTTCTCTATAAAATGAAATATAATTTGATGCACTACATCTTTTTATCAAAACAGTAATTAAACTTTTAATTAATAAAATAATTGGGAAAAAGTCTTCTTACTTTGAACCAATATCTTCTTCTGTTATTTTATTTCCATCGATAATAGTAAAGGCACCAATTCCTGGTAAAACAAGAGACTTTAAAATTTCAGTACCTAAAGCATTTGCATTTATTAAACAAATATGAGCTGATTCAAGTAATGCTTGACCATGATCATTCCATAACCTGTAAATCAAAATAATTAATAATTATAGTTATTTTATCATTAAAACGAACTTTTATTATTAAGTCAATATTTCAATATAAATTTCTGTAATAATGCATTAAATTTATCTATTCAAATATTAATCTTATTATTTATTTAATAATGTACCTTAATTGCCTATCATATTTCCTGCTTTTTTCAGATTGTTCAGGTGATTTTGGTGCTGGAGAAGCCATAATTTTATTTTTCGACTAATTAAAAATATATATTTACAAAAATATATAAATGATTGCTATTACTATTATACAAAGTACTTGTAGTATACCTCCCGCCTCCTTCTAAAATAAGGAAATATATTTCTGTATATTCCTCGGAAAGCCCGGTTCAACGCCCAACCTAACCTGAGAATGTGGTAAAAATTAGCCAATAAGAAATACAGAATTTTTAAATTTTCCCGGCTAGGAAGAATTTTCGAAACTTATTTTATGTCCTTATTCATATTGTTATTTTAAAGATTAAACTGTAAATTAAAACTAATATTTAAAGCAATTTTTATTTATTTTTCAGAAAACTTCATACTGAACAGAACTAAGTAGGCTAGAAAATATAGTTTTCTAAAAAATTTATTTAAATGAAATAAATCTGTGAATGAATTGAAATGTATATTTTACAGTAACCTTATTAATATTGTATAGATAAATAAATTGATGAGTTATAATATTATATTCCACTAAAAATAATTCTAATAAATTTGCCTATGATGAATAAATATTAATCAAGTAGTGTAGACAAATTTAACAATATATAGTTGACAATTTATTTAAAAAATTATAGTAATTTACATTTTTATGTTCTTATTAAATACAGTAGATAATTGTATAGCTTCTATCACAGAAAAAACGAATATATATTAAATTACTATGTTAAAGAAATTACATTAATTTTATATAAAATATGTACAAGATTGCTTTGTATAAATGAATAAAACAATTAATTTAAATCAGCACATTTTTCACTAAAAAATGTTTTTTCACTATTATTTATTAAAATAACTGAAAATCTTTAACATTATTATTAATCTCAAAAATTTGAAGAGCAAAAATCTATATTTGTACATATTTACAGATCAAGTTTCCTGTTTTCCACTTTACAGACTTCTTCATTCAATTTCTTAGCACATTATTTGTATGTAATTTGGTGGAATTTTTTTATTTATATTTGGTATTATTCATATTCCATTTGCTAGACTTGTGCCATAAAACTCCATCTTGTGGTAATTTTGATGATACATATGGAATCAACCAAGTTAAATACCACTTATCCCCAAATACTTCTATGATATTCTGTTTCCATCCTAGACTGTACATGTAATTTTTCTTATTTCGTTCATTAGAGGTACATCCTATAAATACCAAATGATAATGATAAAAGCACAAAGCTCCAGTAAACAACATTCCCATTACTGTTACAATATACAGCATTAAATAAAATTGTTCTACTGAACCATCAAATCCAAATATAAATATAGCCACAGGAAATATAAGTTTGATAATTGTCATTGGAAATTCAAATTGAAGTCTGCTCCAAATAAAAAAATTATTATAGGTAAATGCATATATTGTAGATATAAACAGGTACATGATGAACATCAAAAAGTATCGTTGATTGGAATGACCAATACAGCAAGCAGTAAAGATGCAATGATGATCTCTTTTTAAAATGCATGTATTACAAGTAGAACAATGCCAGGAACGAGGGGGAGCAATTGCTTCACAAGTGCTGCAAAATTTCCAACCTTCTTTCACATCAGCTTTGCTTGTTGGTATAATAACTTGACGAATACTAGTATCAGACAACACTGTATAAGTGAAATTTCCAACTATATTTATCATAATAAAATTTCCCAAACAGAAATGAAATATATATAAACTTGTTCCAAACTCATAAAGTTCTGGTAAAACAACCCAAAGTTCAAACCAATAAATTAAAGGTACAATTATTAATAAAAAAGTCACTGATAATATATCGCTAACAGTTTTTGGTAGGATTTTCTTTCGTATTATCATTTTGGCTTTAAATTTCTTTAATTTTTATCTTTAGACTAATTAAACGAAAGAAAGTCCAAAAATATCTGTTTACACGCAAGCACTTCCAATAGTCAATGCATTTATTGATACAATGTATCTTAGTGTAACCTGGTATGATGTTATTATCACTTAGATCAATGCGATGGTAAATGGAGATCGTAGGATCTCGTGATTTATAGCAAAATATATGATAATATACAGGTATATAGAATATATATATAAATAATCATAACATATCTTTTATCTTCATACACTACTTGCATTTGAGTATGAATTTAACGATACACATATTTCAGTCGATAAAAAAGAAAAAACATATACCAGCAAAATAAAGCGCGAAATTTTGTTTTTGTTAATAATTATAATTCAGTAACTTATAAAAGGCATTTTATAATCTTACGTATGACATAGGAAAAATTGTATCTTTCTTTTTTATAAAAACTTTTTATACATATTTTATATTTTTTGTATTTATTGTAAATTTTCATACATTTATCTAATAAAACATTTTAAAAACATTCGGATAATATATTTAAAATGTATAATTTATTTATGCGATAAATAGTTATATCAAAATAGGTTAACTTTATGATTTAATAAGTATCGAATTTTAAAATAAAATTAAAAAATTAAAAAACATTAACACAAGTACATATTATTTCAAAGCATTCAAGAAAATAATCTATTATCTTAATTAATTATCAATACTCTGTAACTTCATAGCCAAGGTTTTGTGAATACGTTACACTGCATGTATTCAAATCTTAAATATTATATTAAATAAATAAATGTATTTGCATGATCGGCATGTGTATATATAAATATATAAACAGATGATCATAAGTGTTCCAGCAATACTTTTTAGATTGCAACTTTTATACATAATCATTTTAATTTCTTCAAAAATAAATATCAATACAATCATAAAGAAAAACAAAAAAAATTACTATTCCAAAAGGTTAATTTTCCATTGACAAAACTAATATTTCATCAGTTCAAATATACATATGTGTATAATTATGAAATAAACAGTAAGTCACTTTAATGGTAATTAGACGCTTGGAACATGGATAGATATCGTAATTTCGCTATAATTTTGTTGCTACTGGAAACATATTTAATCATTGTAATCAAGAAAAGATAACGAATTATTATTGTATTAAACATTGATATTTTAATACGTCAATGTATACAGAAACGCATATGGTGAATAAGTTCTTTTTGTTGATATATATTAACATAATCTTCATTATATATTTAATTTTTTTCTTTATCATATATGAATAGCGTATGAAATAACTTCTGATGATTGTTATATATGTATATATATATTTATGACTTATTTAAATAACATTTCTTAGTGAAATGTTCTTTTAATTATCATGAGTATTGGTTGAGCTATGGAAGTTAGTTTATTTTTGATTTTGTGTCTTGTTAGTGTAGTTAGTGGTAAGATTTATTGATTTAATAACTAAAAATATTTTATACTAAGGGTTTTCATATATTATGGTTGTTGCGTTCAAATCAAAGTTCGAAACTACATTTAAAATTACGTTATTGTAATAAATTATATTAATCAACTCGTTGTTATTCGATGTTTGAAATTAATATTTTGGACATGTTTATATAACTGTTTATGTATGTTTATATAATATGTTTATATAAAACTAACTGGAATATTAATCGTTTCGACAAAAATCGACTTCAGTTTTTCAGGTTGCTTTGTAACTACTTTTCGAGTTAGTTTAGTCAGTTGGTTTACATGTTTTCGAGAATAAAAACTATTTCCAATTAGTTTTTAAACATCTTTAAATTATTTAAAAATTAATTTGCAACGATTGTTTATTTAATAATTGATTCGGTTTTAGTCTACTATGATTATAAAATCGAGCTATTAATGTAATCTTGCTTTATAATTAAACACGTATTAATTATTACTCATTATTTTTTTTGTTTAAGAATGCTTTATTTTTTGATAGAAGAATTATGCGTTTTGAATATATGATATATATTTAAGTTCTATTTATTTTTTTAAAAAAACTTTGAAAATGGTAGATAAAAAGATATTAATATTAACATTAATGGCTAATTGTAGAAGTACCATATGTTTCATTTTATATATTTTTGCTGCTTATATAATGTTTTTATAACATGAAGAATATTTAACATAAGGATTTGCAATAAATATAAAGTTGCAATAAAATAGGTTTAGTATGGTATTGAATTTATGGAAGTAACGAAACGACTGTATATGTAAGTTAATTATTAAAAAAATGAGAGACAAAATATTTTCCTTGCAGGAAGACAGGGTTTCGGAAGCGGAGAACAAGAATGGGGATACGTGACAGTTAGAAAAGGTGCGCATATGTTTTGGTGGCTCTATTATACAACAAGTTCAGAAAATGACTATTATAAAAAGCCTTTGGTCATATGGCTTCAAGGTGGTCCGGGACAACCATCTACTGGCTATGGCAATTTTTTTGAGCTGGGACCAGTAGATATCGAATGCAAGCCTAGAAATCACACTTGGGTAAATGTTAAAATAATAATTTTAATCTTTAGATTAATAAAATTAGAAAATTAGAAAATTAGAAAAAAATGCGACCTTCATGATTTTATAATATTTTTCTTTTACTTATATTTAAATTATGTATTCAACAGATAAAAAAGTATAATGTATTATTTATTGATAACCCTGTTGGTACTGGATTTAGTTACGTCGAAAATGACTCTTATTATACTAAAACAAACACAGAAATAGCCAGTTGACCTTTTAACATTCGTAAAAGGTTTTTATCAAAAGTTTCCTAAATTTGCCAATACACCCACTTATATAGCTACGGAATCATATGGAGGAAAAATGACCGTTGAATTTGCCAATATTTGGTACAAGGTAAGTAAGCAAATATATGAAATTCAATAAATGAAATATGTATTTAATCTCAAAATAAAATTTTCTTGTAACTCTTGTTTTAGGAGCAAATCAATGGCCGCATAAAATCTAATTTCAAAGGTGTAGCTTTAGGGAGTCCTTGGATCTCTCCGGCCGATTCTATAATGGGTTATGTACCTTATTTATCAAATATGGTATATCAATATTTTGTTAAATTTCTTATTTTTAAATTTAACTTAAATTCTAATACAGAAAAATATATGGATTATAATTGAAATTTTATTTACAGGGTTTAATTAAAATGGCCGCATATAAAAAATTAACAAAAGCATCACTGGATATAAAAGCCGCGTGTGAAGAAGGTAAATGGATTGAAGCTAAAAGATTATCAGATTATGCAGAAGAGATAATTTTTAACGAGACTGATGTCAAGAATATTTTTAATGTAATGTATAAATCAAATTTTAGTGATACAAATGGACAAAATCAGTCTGACTCGCTGTATGGTGAAATTAATTTTAAAAGCAGTCAATTACTTCTTTTTATGAATGGAAAAATAAAAAAAACTCTGATTCTTGATACGTATTGGGGACATGAAGATAATCTTGTTTATAAACACCTTCAAGCAGATTTTATGAAACCAGTCATTAAGCAAGGTATAATTTAACAACTTTCTCATATTACTTTAATACCTGAAGCATATACATTATATATTATAAATTATGTATTTTAAATATCTGAAATTTATGATATTAGTGTGTCATTTAATAAAGTAATAATTTAAACAACTCTCAAAGAAATCATCAAAAAGTGATATCTATAAAAGCAATAGAAAAATTAGCTAAAAAATAAAACGATTTTATAGTTGGTATCCATGCTAGTTTTTTATTGATAAAAGTGTAAATTGCAGCGAAAATGAAATTAAAAGTTTTTCAAACTATAAAATATATTTTAATATCTATTATATGAAGTCAGAAATGCAAACATAAAATGTACTTAATTTGATTATAATTAGAGTTAAAATTATAAACTATTAAATTTAAAAAATATGTTTGTACAGCTGAAAATTTTTACTTTTAAAATAATAAATATTTACGTTGTTTATATTTTATAAAAGTACTTTACAAGCTAGTTGCTGTATTATGACATTTGAATTTATCCGAAAATTTTTGTATTTTGTCAAAATATAAAAAAATATATTTAAAAGTAAAAGAATGTTAAAGGATGTAAATTAACTTTCTGGAAGTAGTATTTGATTGCAAAATAAAAATACAATCCCAATTTATAATTTAATTAAAATAAATTTTGTTACAGTGGAAGCTTTACTGAACGAAACTGATCTTTTTGTATATATTTTTAATGGTGTATTAGATCTAGCTGTAAATTATATTGGTAAGCGTAATAGCAAAAAATCATAAAATTCAACGTAAATATATATAAGTTAAATTATAAGTAATTTATTAATCTACATAGATATCAATAATTTATAGGTACTTTAAATTGGTTAGCAAAACTACAATGGAAAAATGCAAAAAATTGGTTAAATTCTGAAAAAGAACCTGTAATAATTGACGGTATTCTACAAGGCTATGTAAAACAGTTCGACAGATTAAAAATGTTTTGGATTAATAATTCTGGACACGTGGTAAATTATTAAGTATGATAGTTATTTATTTAACACGATAATTAATACATATATTTTTGTATTTATACTAGGCAATTGAAGATAATCCAGTCGCTGTAGAAGCAATTTTAAAAGATTTAACGAACAATTAATAAATACTTTTGAGTCATTCTAGTTTGTTTGTAAGTGTAAATATAGATAATAAACTAAAGTTATACAATAACCTTTTATAACATAATATACAAGGTACTGTTTTGGAAAGCAACTGCTTTTTACTATGTAATTATTCAACAATACATTTGTGTGTAAATATTTTATATTTTTAAAAGGCAGTAGTAGGTATATAACATTACTTTTCATCATAAAGGCGTTAAATAAATAAAATTTTGCGACCCTATTGCAATCACCGAGCATGAGCGTTGCATGGTGTTGCGCGGTTATATGGAAAGGAGAAAAGTAAGAAATCGGCTGCCATTCAAGGTTGATGAAAATCATAATTAGATAATTATTCATAAATAGAATAACAATCTTTTCTATATTGTCGTGTAAGTAAACAGGTATAAATTATTTATATAATGGTATCAATACATTCTACACATGACGAACAAGCATTCTATACCTGAGATTTTAGTGAAGGAACTTTAAAAATCATTTTAACTGTTTCACTGCGGGATCGTAATTTAACAGTGTTTTTGTTCATATAAGCATAATGATCTACTGTACACTTGATGTATATAGAATCACACTGAATTAAATTAATACAATAAGAAAGTATAAACTTTGATCAGCCTATTTCAAATCAAATGATCAATTAACAGTAGAAAACGTTTAGATATAGATCTTTTCGGTTAGATACGCTTCTAAAGACTCAAAAGTATATATACGAATAACACTGGTTATGTTGTTGAACCATGCGAAGGTAGGTTATTTTTAAAGGAAAAGAGCGTGGGAGGGAGAAGTAAATAACAATAACAAAACAATAACAGGTGAATAACAATGAATAACAATAAATAACAGGTTATTTAAAGAAAAAAGTAAGTGATGACTGTTTCATTTGTGACATTTTTGGTCAATCATTCACCAGAAAATTGTCTAATTATTAACGAATGTCCTTACTGGAAATAATAAGAAATATAATATATGTAATTGAAAATAACAGTCTGTATTAATAGATATTATCTACAATTATTGTTATTATTTTTTGTGTTTAATATGAAATATAATTATGAAAGTAAAATGTTGCCGATAGTAGTATAATATGTTAATGAGAGTATTAATATAATTTGTAACAAAAACTGACAATTAAATTTTATTTTGTTTAATTAATAATAAATATATATTGCTAATACTTTTTTATGTATTCTTATGATTTGTTAGCTACAAAATATCTAAAAATCTTGAATATATTATACAAATACATAAATAAAAACAAATAGTATTCTTTGAATATATTTAACGTATTTTTTACTTGGTATTATTATTTGGTAATAAAAAATCAATGATTCATTTTATTATATAAGAGACAGCAGAAAATATACAAGCCTGTAGATTCTCACTCATATCTCTTTCAACGTTAGTTATGGTTTTCATTCGGATATGTCACGTATGGAGCGGCTAACTCCTGGGTCCAGGCTCCAGCTAGCTCTACTCTATATATATATGTTTATAATGGTTCAGATTTTATGTTTAACTCGTCACTGTTGGTAAATAAGGATGATTTTTATTTCCATGGTAACGGGGATGATTACATTTATCAGACGTTGGCATTTTCAAGATTCAAAATTTAGAATATTGTTCTCTCGTAAATTTTTTTTCCCATTATTTCCATATTGAATGGTTAAATATGGACGATTTTAATACTACAAACCTTCAATTGGTTCTTGGAGTAAAAGAGGGTAAGATAATTATGATTAGTTTTTGCTGTTAACCTCAATCACTTGTTGATATGTAGGTTTTTTTTAGCGGGAAACTAAAAATGTATAAATATGTATTTTAAGAAAAAACTGTGATGCTTAATTTCTTCAACTATAAACTCTATATTAATAACAATATTTTTTCAAAAAATTTCATTTTAATGTTGTACTATTAATAGTTTATAATTAGCAAATAGAAAGTTTGCATTATTAATTGAAAATATCTTTATTCAAAACTTTTTTAGGAAGTAATTTTGATAGAGTGCAAAAACCTACCGTTATTATAGCTATTCTTAATGGTATTTGTCAAGAGACCAAGAAAATATCACCAAATTGCAATCCACAATATATGTCAGAATTAATATGGGAAATTGACAGAAATGATTTGAGAAAGTTGTCTTTGTTCTTAAGATTTTAAATATTAATTATTACTTTTGTATTTTATTATATTTTAAATTTTTTTTTAAAGAATGAGAAGTAATGTTACACCGATAAAAGTTGAAGCCTATGCAATCAATGCGAATGGTAGTAGAGAAAAGCTTGGATATATTTTATTAAGTGTAAAATGTGCACAAATTATAGCAAAAGACAAAGAACAACATATCAAATCTAATTGGAATAATATACTAGGAGTGAAAAGTGAATTTTATTCTTGTAAACCAAAATTATTACTTTACTTAATTATTCGAGAAAATAAAACAACAATTACAACTTTAAAAGTAAATATATATAAGTATATAGATTTTATAGTTTTATTAGCACTGAATTTTATTAGTCTACTTAAAGATTTTTTTAGAATGATTTTATAATGACGCCCAGTAATCAAAGATTTTAATGATAACAAAACTTGTCTTTATAGAACTGTTTTACATAAGTTGATTTTATAATTATTAAATAAAAATTAAAGTTATTATTGAAATTAATATTACTCTTATTATATTTTTTATTAATTAGGAAGATTTTCCACAATCTATAGTAGCCCAATCATGTCTTAGACCTACCTGGTTGCAAGAAGAACGTTTAATCCAATTAGGACCACTGGAAAAGTGTCAAGATATATTTTTATTAAATATTACTGCTGAATATGCAACAAATCTTTATCAAACTATTTTAGTATCAAAAGAATATGGAAACAGTAATTTTACACTTATTTATAATATTTTGGAGACCTGTATAAAATTGAAACCATTTAGAACAGATTCTGATAAAATAATATTAAATGATACAATTGTTGTGAAAATTCGAACAGATTTACCCATTCTTATGAATTTTTTATATTCACAGTCACATTTTTTTGTCAAACTTAAATATAAGAATGATGTAATAGGTCAGTCAGAAGTTGATTTAAGGCCATTAGTTACAACTAGTTCAATACAAGAATTTAAACAGAAAAATAAAAATGCAGCTTCAAGTCTAGATCATTGTTGTATTCTCAAAAATCTGTCTACTACAGAAGGTAATGCATACTACAGAAGAAATATATATTTAAATGACTATATTGATCATAAAATTCTTATTATAGCTACTCAGTTAGATAAACTACCAATATTGAAAATTCATATTAATTTACAATATATGGAATCAAAAGATGTTCAGCTAAATCATTTTAATGAAAAAGATTCATCATGCTATTCTATTCCTCAATTACCAAAAAATAATAGTTTTATATTAAGAAATCAAAATTATTCAGAACAAATGGATCATGTAAGCATAAGCCATTAGATATGAATAAATTTGATATAAAATTTTTATTATGAGTTTTAAAGCAAACACATTTTAATTTTTAGATGAACTTAGAAACTAATTACAAAGTCTCAACTTTTCCAACTTTTGAGAAATCAGTCCATTTTACTCGAAATTCTGAAGTACCTAATTCAACAAACATAAAACATAATTTAATATGTTATGAAGAAAATAACTTTCAATGTGGAGATGTTCACAAAAATTATTGTATAAATGTGTATATAAACACAATTAAATTTATTGATTCCAGATCTGATGTAGAAAATATTGAGTTCAGGTGAATATACAAATTTATAAATGTAGATTTTTAAAAAACTCTTATTTCAATTTTATTATAGGTTTTATCACTCACAGATCGATGTCTTAAATACTATAAATAAGAATATTTCAATTGTCGCAAATGAAACAGTACAGCTGCAGGATGTCAAGTGTAAATTACATTTTGTCTCTAGTCCTGATGGAATTGAACACTTTTTAAAAACCATTACATTAAAAGTCAATATATGTGATGCAACTCATACAGAAAAGAAGTGCATTGCTCACATGTCACTTGATATATATAAATTAATTAGTCACAGAAAGGTGAATGTGACTGATTTAGTGTATGACAATATGAATATCAAATTCTGTATTATAAAAATATTAATATTTTAGGGAGAATACACACATGATGCATCACTAATTGATTGTCACAATCAAAAGGAAATTGGATCTGCTAACATAAGTATGGAGCTTTTAATTTTAGAGGATGGAGTCTCATCAGCATGTAACAAAATGAAAGAAGAAATACCTGGTAACCATTTTATTATTTTAAACTCAAGTAAAATATTAACCATTAATAACAATTAATAGTAATTCTAATTATTTTTTATCAGATTTCAATAAACAGTTAAAAGTAACACTAGACAACGACTTAGCTTATAAAATCGTAGAAGAACTTGAAACATGGAAAGAAAGACAGAAGGAACTATTTAAAGATGAGGTATATAATTAAATGATATTTAACATTATTTACATTGTACCACAAAAATTCTAATTAAAAAATTATGTATAGTTAAGAAAAAAAGAGGAAACATATTTAAATTTATTAAGTGAGGAATGGCTAAGATGTCGTAACCATTTAGAATCACAGTTAGCTAATAATATTCAAAAATGTAAAATTCTTGTTCATAATTTAAATGAAAGTTCAGACAATTTGCGTGCACGTAAAATCCAAAGTTTTGAAAAAGAAAGGAAATTGATTAATGAAAATGAAGAAATGCAAGTTAAATATGATCGTAAATTGCGTCAACTTCAAGATGCCTTACAAAAAATGCAAGACGAATTTTCGATAAAGGTAAAATAAAAGATTAATACAAAAACCATATAATTTCATTTAAAAATCTTATGCTTCATGTTAATAACTATATTACCTATGTATAGTTGCAAAATCTAGAACAACAAAATAGAAATTTACTGTCTGAAATTGAATGCTTGAATGAAAAGAAATATGAATTAGAAAGAATTAAATTTGAACAAGCAGAAAAATTGCGAGCTTTAAAAAAAGTTTCTTTAACTGAAGATCAAACAACTTCAGTACTTCAACAACTAAAAAATCTTGAAGAAAAATTAGATAATGCTCAAAAAAGTAAAATTTTCTTTAAAGATGAATGGAGTAAGGCTGTTAACGAAATACATAGAATAAAAATGGAAAATCAACAAGCTATGGAATCTCAGATTAAAAGCAGTAAAGAAGAACTTAATCAAATAGAGTAATTACTTTAATACAATTAACTTTCATGAATATGTATACAAATACATATTGCTAAATATAATAATTCGTTATAACAAAAGATCTAGAATATAAAAGTTTTATTTTTATTTCAGCTTAGAAGGTATATTGTATGCAGATTCTACAGCTTTAACTTATGACCAGATTGCTTTAAATCAAATACAACAAGAAATAAATATTATGAATCCAGAGTCTACAATGCAATACTTTAAAGCAAGTATTAATGATGAAACCTTTAATTCACAATCTCAACTACCCCTTAACTCTTATAGAAATCGTGAGAAGTCAGATTCGTCAATCAATTCAAGTGAAATTGATAAACAATTACAAATGCTAATTGAAAAACGCGATTGTCTTTTACAATCAAGAAATGATACAAATAAAGACGACACCGTAATTAAATTAAATGCAGAAATAAGATCAATTTTAATGAACAGTTGATTGTTTTTTAGAGTTTTATTTTTTAAATATATACTCTCATTTTTAGACATTTATTGTACATACAAGTAACTTATTCTTAAATTGTAATATATACACTTATGTGGACCAAATCTTGTAATGTATTTTTGATTATTAATAAGTATTATTAATTTATTTATTTTACTGAATTAAATAAAATTTTTATTATTTTTTTTGTAAATTTTAATTAAATTTTATAAAAATAAGGTAAAACATTCAATGATGCTGAATAATCATTTAACCATATTGGACCATCATATACTTTATTTGTATTTGCATCTTTCCATTTTCCAGTAGGAAGATAAATATTCCGATTAATGGCTCCTTCTTCAATCACTGGAGCTATCAAAATATCGTCTCCAAGAAGGTATTCTAAAATTATAGACATTATATTAATTTAAAAGAAGTATACTATCTTTATAATTTAAAGCAGAGCCCTGCGGCGGCGAATTCGGTAGAGTGTCGGGATAGTATTCCAATGATCCCGAGTTTAATCCCCAGTCTCATTCGATTAATACAAGCACCACTGAATTTTCTCGTGTGTTTCTTTTTCCACACACCGCATGGCTCCATGCATTTTAAATAAAATGAAAAAATTGAAAACGGAACCCTTTCTAGATAAAAGTTTTTCTAAGATACAAAGTTCTAACAGTAATCAATAATGATGGCGAGAAGCAAGACTATTAATAAACGTTTCTAATTCTTGTTAATGGTTATTATCTTTACTATTGCTTAGCATTCAAACTTTGTAAAAAAATAATTAACAACTTTTGGGACTTGTTAATAATTCAATCCATCTAGGTGTTTAAAGTATATTTACATCTGAGATGAATCAACATATTGGAATCATCATTATTATTATTGTTCAGTAGTGAAACATGTTATCCGTTTTACGATTTTTTAAAATTGTTTTAACACTATACCATCATTTATCTTATGAGCTTCGGCATTTGATGGATCAATCCACCAGATTGGTGGGTTTATTGGTGTACCCGATATTACCGATTTTTTCATCAATTCTACTATTTTTGGTGCTAACTCTGCATGAAGATCTGTGAAAGTTTTACTAATAGAAATGGTCTGTAGAAATCAATATTTTTGAATTAATAACTAAATCTGTCATGTAATAATAAGTATTTTATGAACAAGATATTTATTAGAATACAAACCTCCTCATCAAAATCCCAAGGAACAAACGAATACTGTAATGATGGCATGAAAACAGTAGCTTGTAGCCATCTGATAAATATTTCTTTAGAAGGAAGTTCAGTTTCATCAAAGGAATTACCGACATAACCGTTTCCACCTATCATATCGGGTAAAACAAATATATAACCATTTAAGTTCATTTGGAGTAAAGTTGTGATCAGAGTTGGTAATCCATTGTTCCACGTCCATCTCGTATCTTTATCGATCATTCTAACAAAAATTGGAAGACTCTGCGATCTCCAACCAACACGTACTTCAATATTATCATCAAAATGTTTTACTAAATTTGTCGTATAATTAAGAGTATAAATGCCTGGTTGCATATCATCAGGTCCTGTTAATTGAGGGATTTGTGGTAACCAGGAGATTTCTCCAGCGTCAAATTTAAAGCTGTCAATCCCTAAAGCTTGAATTTTTTTCAATCTACCTACCCACCATTCGACAGCTTTTGAATTTGTAAAATCAATAATAGCCGCACCATCTTTACCTAAAGAGTATATTGTTCATTAGTGAGAGTATAATTATTAAAAAATACTTTACACCAATATGTTTTTATACTACCTTGCCACCAAACTGTATCAATATTACCTTGAGAATTTTTAACAAAATAATTATTATCTCTCGCATATTCATAGCTTTGTTCGTCATTACAATTTTTATTGATAAACGGATGAATCCACAAAGTCACTCTAAATTTTTTGTCTTTTAAATCGGATGCTAATTTTTTTATGTCTGGAAACTTGTTTGTATCGAATTTAGCAGATCCGTAACAAGTTTCCCAGTTATCATCTATCTCAATTTGGCTGTTATTGAATCCATGCTTGATAATTTCATCAGCAAATTCCCTAACAATTTTGTCGTTCACGTTAACTTTGTACCTAGCCCATGTAGACCAGATTGGATGAGTGATCATTAACTCGTTTGGGTGCCCCGTAGGTTTATCAAAGTGCATCTTAATAACGTTTTCATGCGCTGCTCTTGGATCACTAAATACTCCAATTTCATAATTTAATGTTACTCGAGATCTCATTTGATACGGTGCCTTATTTTTTGCTATTAGGCATAGATGCTTGTCTTTATAGTTATTTTGGTCTAAGAACAAGGGATCTTTTTCATTGACAAAGATATAAATGCCTTTGCTCGATAGCCAATACCTTTCAGACAGTGCCATGTTCTGAGGATGCGTTGGTACATATGGCTCCTCTTCAAAATACATGTGCTGTATAGGCCAACGTTGATATCTCCATTGAGGCCCACCAAACCATTCTGTTGTACTAGACATTTCATAGCAATCCACAATAGTGCCTTCTGGATCGCCGATCATTCGACTAATCGATATTATTTCTTTGTCTGGATCTGCTTTTATTTTTGTGTGTGTAAAGTTACCAGATAAAATGCATGTAGTAAACTGTTCACAATTTTGTTGAATTCGCAATGAATTTTTATAATTAGACAAGTTCTTATCTTTCGTGTATAGAACATTAAGTATACTTGTTCCATCTGTTAGAATAAAAAATTAATTAAGTGTCATAGTTATTCATTGAATTATTTTATGCTACGCTTTTTATGTATTCCTATATACGTAGGCAGTTAGAATTCTTATATATATATAAAGAATTCAACAACATCAGCTAATCTATTTATTTGATGTTGTTTAATTAATACTAATTGTATGAATGGTGTTCATTTTAACACCATTGCCTGTGCATATGTTATGAGCTTTCAATCAATACTCTGATCCACCTGATAAAGTTGCTTCTATCGAACATGTAAAATTAATTTTTTGTTTTTTACTTGAATTAAATGAATAGAAGGTAAATTTCCTTGTATACGATACATTGCCTATCATATGGGATTTATTCTTACATTTGAATATCGCCTACAGAAAATTTTCGATACTTTTGTTCTATTTAATCGATGCTCATAGTGTTTTTACCCATAGACGATGTCCCACCTTCCTTGAAATTATTCTTGCACTTATAATATTTACATATACATAGTTTGTTGAAATTATGCATAACTCAGTTCATGCAAGGATCGAGGTAAATAAACACATACTTAATTATTAAAATATTAATTATAAACAGAAATTTATAAATTTTTAAGATATTTTTTATATAGCTAAGTTTATTTTACATTTTCTGGTGTTAGTCCATAGAACAGGCTTTAAAATAAAAGGAACATTTTTTATTTATTACTTGATATAAATATTATCTGTTAAATGAACTTACCATTTTTTGAAACCTGTAGAGTAACTTTGTTTTCTTTTAGTTGTAAGACAAAATTGCCATTTTTTATTTTTTTGTCGATAGTATCTGTAGGAATCCATTCGCAACAATAGACTACAGAAGTGAGGAGAACTATATTTACTAGGAAAAAATAAGAATTGGATTAATTAAAGTATTAAAAGTACTAAAAAATATGTGGAAACAAAGTATAAGTTTACACTTTTTAATTGTTCTTATTCTTATTATCAATCTTTTAATATTTAAAGCTTTAGTCTAATATCGATTGCTTCAGTAACGTTTAAACTTAAAATTATTATATTTTACAGATATAATGTTTATATCTGTTGATGATCAACATATGTTAATTAGTTGTTTTTATTTTATTTACTTTATGCATGCATGTTTTAGCACGCATATTTCAGAATAAGTCTTTGTGAGTAAGATTTGCCAGAACACGTATATAAATATATCATTCATTTTGAACAATATTAAAATATTTCTAGATAAATCTAGTTTTTCATAATTCTAAATGAAATTAATATTTCAACACAGTGTCGTTCTTTGTAATGGTAAATTATGCCTATTATATTGATTTAACTAAAAATTATATCCATTCCTTGTTCTCATTTTAAAATGTAATTATATACACTGCACATATTAATTTTGCATTTGATTTTGCACCACTTAAGTAAACAAGGAATTTCTATTTAATTAAGAAAGACTTGACTTATCTTGATCATCGAGCTTCTTATCGGTGATGGAATAATAAATCGAATCTTACCAGAAATTAGAAGTAAATTCATTTTGCTAACTGAATACTGTGAACCTGCAGTTACTCTTAGTCATCTTATATATATCTGTATGATATTTTTTCGAATAGTATCAGTTTTCAATAATGTTAGTAACGCTAACTGTGACACACAATGATACCAAACGTGTATGCAACTTAATCGTTGTGATTATCTTTTTAAGTGTTCTATATTATTTTACGTCTTTATCAATTACAGAAGCATTATTTTTACCTATGTGATATTCCAAGTCCATCTAATCGCAATATTTATTTATTTATTATCTTTTTGATTTGATTTATGAGTATATTAGAAGTATTAGTATGGTTCATTCCGATGAATTAAGGCGTTTTTGATAGATATGGATTTTTTATACGCTGTTTCATATTTTTAATAATTGTGATAGTATTATATTATAGATAAAAATAATCATAAAGTGGAAACCTTTAAAACTTAGAAACAAATAATTATACTATATTAGTGCATTAAAATTAAAGCATTTAAAATATTTAATTATTTGTTTGTAATATTAATATCAGATATATAATCGTATTAAGCAAGCAAGACAGTGAATAAGTTGTATTTACAAGATTTTTATAGTTATAGCATGTAATCTTTATCGAATCACGAAATATATACGCGTAGTTTTCTGGATGCTTCTTTTTTTAATAATTTTTTAACAGTTTTAATTTTTATTATAGTTGTTCATATACATGATAAATCATTTATTTAATTTTATCGGATCACAGTAATTTAATAAATAGCATACGTCAATATAATATCGTGAATTTTAGTCGTAAACTGTATAATTTTAAACCCAACATTCATATTTGATGCGTGGAAGAGTTGGATACTGTTATGTTTATGCTCTTTAGTGCATTTTTCTACCTGTTGTTTGTGGTTGTTTCTTTAATAATTATTAAATATTATTAACTAAAAGTTAAGCAATACAGCTACATGTCTATAAAGAAAATATTTTATACCTTTAAATATTTTATAATTACGAAGAACAGAATTAAAAAAATTTATTTAATTAAATTAGTTTGTCAGTTTAAGTGTACAAAATTAATCCACGTCTGTATGAGTGTCTATGTAGGCTAAATTATATATGCTCCACTTAAGTTTACCAGTTACTTTTTTCATTTTTTTTATGTTCATCCAATTTACATCTCAGCAAAATGTTGGCTTTGTTTATATCATACTGGAAAAACAACTCATTAGTAATAGATTGTTTCTCGATCAGGAAACATTCTCGATCGCAAATTCATGCCGTCATCCTTATAAAATAGACGGATGATAAGATATAACCATATCTAGATACCAGAAGCATAAAAACTTGCGCTATAAAAGTGACGACACGTTAACGAAAATCGAGCAGTTTGACTAATCGCTTATTACTGATCATTACCATTTGCAAAATGTTATCCTTGATGAAGATCCTAATTGTCGTGGCATTAGCTTTAGCTGCCACTTCGATCAGTGACAGTTCACCTGTAAGTGAAATCAATAGCAATTACCTGTTGTCTCGGCCCAAGAATGGATCACACCACCTAGTGGTTGGTAATCGTCAATATGGCGACTTCATTGTCTACAGGGAGAACATATCAGAATCATACCAAATTTCTGGAATGAAACTGATTTTGAACAGAACGATTGAAGTTCCCTACTGGTAGTGTTATCACGCAGGTGAGGTGCCTTGATCAAATCACGGATGGAACAGGAGCCGAGGTAATAGTAACTGGTGGCGGTCCTGATCTTGGCTGGGTCGAATTAAGATTCAAGAGCCAAAGGTGGCGAGGCATTTACTTCCTCGTCGAAGTCTATGCCAGGAAGAGATAATATCTTGCTTAATAGGCTATAAGTTGTTCATATTGAAGTTATCAAACTTGGACGTCATCAAGATAAAAGTGTATTGATATATGTGTGCAGTTGCGAATATCGTTGTACATGATCGTAATTATGATTAACAGTGTAAAATCCAACCTTAAATATCTCAGTCTAGTGCAAAGAACACCATAATTATATATTATTTTTTATGCTATAGCATATTTTCTTAATCAATAAAGTATTTGATTATTGTATTATTTAATCAAGATTTATTTAATTTCCCATGTCTGTAAAACTAAAGAAAATGATTACATGCGGTGCAACCAACTGGCAAAAAATAATATATACAATATATGCATAGCTGTAATGATAGTTCTAATATAAATAGTTCCATTTTAATACACATATATGTGTATTAATGCATAACTAATTACATACTTAATAACACAATTTTTTTAATTAAGTCGCAATTTTTTTTAATAATGGGTATGTTAATATTAAAGAATAATGAAAACTTGTTCTTGTATACTGTATTTATATAATTCATAGTACATTCAAGACGTTAAATTTCATATACAGGTAAATAGGAAGATACGCGACAGGGATCCGATGACAAATATATATCATATCAGTTAGTTATAGCCTAATTCTTTATCTTTTAGTACTGCAGCATAAGCAGTATATTTGTTAAAATAATACAATATTTTAATATATGAAATTAAAATAATACTATTTAACTCGTTGATTTTTTGATCTAATAGTATTCGAACTATTTTTATGCAACTAAATGCCACTGTGCATTGAAAAGAAAAGTATAGTAAAAAATATAATTATTTATCTAGAATTAATAAACCAACAACAATAAAAGTCAATAAAATCCAGTCCATATCGTTTGCATTTTCACTATCAGAAATACAATAATATTGATAGAAGTTAGATAATCAATCATTAAAAAATCAGGGAATGTGTCCTATCGTACTTTTTTATTTTCGGTTTGTTGATTTCAGTACATAATATAAGTATTACTATATATTTCCCTTCATGTAATTTTTAAGTTATACTTTGCAGTATTTAAGTAAAAAAATTATTCAGTGTAAATGTGAGTTATGTAATGTATCTCGATTTCAGTATAATTCACATCATCGTAATATTATTATTATATTATTTCTAAATTTGATATACTAGTACACGTATTAATGCTTTTATAATGACAATACAATAAAAAATTTATAGATATTACTAATTCTAAACTACTCTTGAACCATAATAAAAACGTAAGTAAATATTGGCAAGGACAGCTTTTAGGTAAGCTTTTGTGGTTAGTGGTTCCGCAGACTAAAAACAGGTTATTCTTTTTGGTTCTCCGCTATATATTTTTCACCGACCAATGCGAAATCGGTACTGTGCAGGTAAAGCTCCGATATAAAGAACCGCTACCATATAATATTATATTATAGTCTCTCGAGTTTATAGTGTTGCACTGGTGTAGTTTTAGATATTTTATAGTGAAGTTTATTTTTTTTAAATTAATATTTTTTTCAAAAATCTATCTAGGAAGTACTTAAATTTAGAAAAATCACTTTTTAATGAAAAGATTGCCGAGTAGGATTTTTTCGGGATATTACAGATTAAATTTGTACATTTTTGTGACTTTCCTGAAATAATAACAAGATTACATTTAAAAATAAAATAACACTTTTCGTATGTACTCAAAATTTCCTTGTTTTTTCGTAGCAAACCTTTTTAAAATCAAGAATTATATAATTTCTTATGAAGAGGTCAATATCAATGTATTTATTTTATTTTATACATTACATTATTGATAATTTACCTTTGTAGAAAGTCTGAGAAAAACATTTAGGTGCTTGATCGAACCTATATGGTAGGCAATAATGGTTTACATAACGTTGTACCTCACGTTATGCACAGTTATGCATATGTACGTATGCAATGTTGAGCAAATTTATGTTGATTGGTGATCATGCGGGAATCAATCCAACCTGATCGTTGGTAAGTATATACAATATATAATAATTTAAACAACTGCGTTAGACTTCGTCATCGTAAATGAAGACTTGATTCAGTTCTGTTCAATTCTTAATTAATCACGCATGTCATTGAATTACAGTGACCATTAACTGTCTTTTTTTGTATACAACTGGTGATATAATCGTACAAATTTACATATAGAGCATTAAATATATTTTTAAATAGGATACTATTATAATTATTAAGGTTACTTCTTTGAATTGCTCTAATTTAATACAATAAATTCTTATTCTGAAAGCCGTTTATAGATTATTTTGAGTATCTTGTAACACTTTCTCTTGTAATAATAGTGACGATTATTCAGAGTGCGCTGTTTTATGTCAGTCGACAGGACTTTGAGCAATAGTCCCTAACATGAACGGGCCCATTATATATAGTATATAGCTAATGCTCGAGCTAATGAAAACAATGCTGCCATAGAGGAATAACGACACATTCTATTCTGTAAATGCCGCATAGTGTTTTGATGCACGGCAACACTGTCGAATACAAGAAAGAATAATTGTATTCGAAGGGCTTGTAGTCCGACACGGGTTCAGAAATTTGAAATTCAAGTAGACATCGTGGTGCATATCATTGACGTATGTTTAAGCTGGCGCAACAGTTGAAACTAGCGCTCCGAACGAGCAAGTTCGATAATTCGGCTTTGCAACTTTAAATAAAGCGCGTTGCTTGGCGGCGAATAAGAACCTGGGACAACAGTTTAGGCGTGGTAAATAGCGTTCCTTTCCCGCGACAACACACACGCAAGAAAATGGTTTAATTTGAATTTCTTACGTATGTGCGCATGTGCAGTTAAATAAAGATAAAGAATACCTTCTCTCTCTTTCTATCAGTGAGCAGTCGTCTTCAGTACTCTATCTATATTATCTCTATGGTTGACGCACCCTAATATTCTGTTTGTGTTGCTAAGGTTGTTCGACCAGAAGTTCGACATTGTGTCAAACTTTTGACATTCATAAGTATTGAAATAAAATGGAAGTGAAAAAGATTATGGACTTTATGGAACTAATCGGGCGTTTGAAGGTATGTATTACATTATGTTCGAATTAGATTGTTATGTTCAGCTTTTTATAAACTTAAGTGATATATCTAGTTCATTTTCCTTGAAATTTTTTTTCGAAAGTCCGATGCTGTGTTGTGAATGACGTTGCTTAAGATAAGGTCTTTCTCAATAACTGTTTCGAAGTTGATATATAAGAACAAAGCAATTTTTTAACAAGTGATGCACATGCTTCTCAAAAACAATGACAGTAATTTTTTTAATTTAGTCTTCTGATCAAGTCTAGAAATGCATATTAGTAACATATTTTTATAAGAAAGAAAAGTAAGCATCCCTAAAAATTATGTATTTGTTCTTTAACACATAAAAAATAACAAGACAATAAAATGTTACTGCAATCATTTTTTTTTGGTTTTGTTTCTCAAAGTATTCATGTCTTATCTATTTCAGCACCTAAAAAGGACAGGCTGGGTCATTAAAAATGTTCCTGACCCTGAAACTATTTCAGGACATATGTACAGAATGGCTATGTTATCTTTTCTGGTTGATCCCAAAGAGAATTTAGATAAATCAAAGTGAGTATTACATATTTTGATTTTATTAAATAATTAATGTGTTATACAAAACAAAATAGAATTTGAAAAAAATATAATTAGTTGTCAATACAAAAATTCTTTAAATGTTGCTGTTGATTTTACCATAAAACTTGTAATATATTTAAATGTGTTCTTCAGTGCTAATTGATTATTGTAATTCTAAACTTCCAATTAACAATATAATGTAAATTAAAATTTGGTAAGAATTTCTAAAACTGAAAAATTTGCAAAGTCTGAATTTTAATAATTTTTATAGATTAATTGAAATGGCACTAGTTCATGATTTAGCTGAATGCATTGTTGGAGATATTACTCCTCACTGTGGTGTTTCACCAGAGGACAAACATAGAATGGAAGATGAAGCAATGGAAGAAATTTGTAAAGATCTAGGAGACAGAGGAGTTGAGATGCTGAAATTATTCAGAGTATGATTAGTGTTATATGAAAGTTTTTTATTTTTATTTTGATAGGAAAATGTAACTATAAGGTAATGAATTGTATTACAGGAATATGAGCAGCAAGAGTCACCTGAAGCTAGATATGTGAAAGACCTTGACATAATTGATTTACTCATGCAGGCTTTTGAGTATGAAAAGCGTGATAATAGACCAGGAAATTTGCAAGAATTTTTCAATTCTACACAAAGAAAAGTTAAAGATCCTTTTCTTGGAGATGTAGTTAAAGAAATTAATAGCCAACGAGAAGCACTGTTTAAAACACAAGAAAGTGGTAATTGATGCATACATTATTTAGTATAAGCAAGTATTCAAAATATATTCAAATATTTTGAACAATTACCTTTCATGAAAATTAATTTTTATGATAGGTTTGGAATGTAATTTATACATTTCTTTACTCATTTAATTGAGTGTAATGCCATAATTTCTTTTTAAATGAATTTTTTTGTGTAAAATTACATGATTTGCTTCGTATAAGGTTACAGTGAGATTTTAATATTACTTCATTACTATTCTGTATTGCAGTTTTTTAAATTACTAATTTGTTTTAGAGTACAAAATATTTTTTAAAACTTAACGTGTGTATTTTGAGAAGTGTTTGTTATATTTTATTTATTTTTTTTCAATTGTTTATAAATATATTTTATTTACATGTTATTATTTAAAGAAACTGAAAAGTCCGTATAAGTTAAGTTCTTTGAGAAAATGTATTAGATTGAAAATAAATTAACACATGTAGAACACAAATGGCAGAAATGGATACACTAATCAAAGATATTGCACATACAATTATCTTAATTAAATCATGAATACAAAAAAAAATATAAGCCATTGTCACGGCTTGTTGCAAAGAATTTTCTTTGCTATTATACAAAGATAAATTGTTATTAAATATTAATTTAGAAAATAATTAGACTGAATAAGAAACTGTTCAAAGTTCTAAATCAATAAAGTTAACAAGTAAAACAAACAATGTTTGATTAAAACAGTATGTACAAATTAGATCTTGAAATTAGGAGTTTTATCAAATACAAAATTAAATAACTTGCAATTTTAAATGCATATTAAATAAAATGCCATGGAATGTAGATAGCAAAGAATGTATTGTATTTTAATACTGTATTAAATACAAAATATTCTATAATGTTATACGAAATTCTTTAGGATAATATCAATCATAAAAATTAATTATTATAATGAATAATAATTATTATTAAATTTAAGAAATGTTAAATATTTTTGAGAAACCGTTAAAAAACTACATTAGTTAATTTATTATAATAATATGCATAATATGTGGAGTAAGAAAAATTAATATATTATAGTATTCTGTAAAAATATAAAATCGAATAAATTTTTTTACAATTTATTACAACTGTTTAATTTGTTTATATAAAAAACAATACAAATTTACTTACCTGTTCATTCACCTAAACATATTTATACAGTTTATAGATCTTTTTTAAAATATCTATAAATTTTATTTAATTGTTTCAATATCAAAGCTTAGTATCTATGCTTAAAAGTCCCAACAAACATGGAAGATATTTTAATTTCAAAATTAAACGATTATTATAATTTTATTTTGATTATATTAAAACTTGTTGTCTAACTTTGCAAAATCTCTTAATTTTTGGGTACAATTTAAGTAAAATAAATTATAACAATTTGATTTAATAAGTCAAATTTTAAGGGTCATTCTGATTCATAAGGTTTATTTTAAAAATAAGTCTATAAAAATAAAAGTATCTCTGGTTGATCGTTTAAATACATATTAATTTAATTTTCTATCAAAATATTATTTTATAACCTAATCTTTTAGAAAAAAATAATATAGCTTCAACATAAGCTAAAAAATTAAAATTATTTTGTTTGTTTTCATTTTTAAGCTTTTATTGTACAAATTATCCAAACACATGATAACAAAATTAAATGAATGAATTAATAATATTAAACAATTTTATATTTCGTTGTACTAATAAATTTAAAAAATTCGACTTACTGTATTTTTTTAAATTTATTTCTTTAATAATCGTCATTGACTCAAATTATAATAGCATTTTTTTTATTGATACATCTAAAGTGTGAATAGGGGACAATAATATAGGGGTAATAATCGCTTTATATTATAATTATTCTTCTACATTACTTTTTTTTTAAAAAAGATCAATCGATGAATAGCTTGTAATAAAAAATACGTTCGGCCAATAATTAATTTTATTTTAATTGCGTTTGTAACTCCTATTTGTCGATTTCTTGGAATCAATGCTTAACAATCGAAGTTTTTTATAACATTTTTAAAATTATTATTTTAAATTTGATTGATTAGTTCGTTATAATCTTAATATAGGAATAAATGGAAAATGAGTTTTTATAAAACTCGAACAGGCTTTCTAAATATATGCCAATTCTTGGGATGTTTATGAACTAGTATATTTTACAAATGAACTATGGCCATACACTTGGAATATCTTCATAAAATCCGTGTTTGTATGAGCCTTACGGCATGGACGGTTCATATTATTGCGAAGTGACAATACATGTTAAAAAGGAAAAGTATTATGGGTTCGCAATATAGATGCAAACGTAACCAAGCGTAACCACGCGTAACCACGGGTTGGGCGAGCGCTGGGCACAACCCAGCCTATTTATAATTGTAGCAGAAAGGGGATCACCGATTGAGCACGACTGGCACAGCTGACGCGAACAGTCCACTGCAAATGCCGCCTTGAGCTAACGCCGTCTGGCGGCTAACTGCCTATAGAACAATATGTCCAATACGCGCATCTAGCTTCGCAGCCAACAGAAGTGAATAAGAGGTAAGCGCATAGCGTCATATACCGTGATATACTGACGCTTAGCGGTAATCAAGTCGTACGCGTGTATCCGCACGCGAGGGGCAATTTAAAAATCTTTTCTAATCTTTCGTACTCTCGAGAAATCCTAAGAAGTTTTTCGGATCGAGCGCTCCGCGCCGGTGGTTCGTGGGTGCTACAGTTTGTGTCACTTCGAATTCGAGTGACTGTTTACTACCCCATCCCTCAACGATTCGACAATGTCCCGTCAAAGACTTTTTGATACATCATTCAAAATCAACTGTAATTTTTTTTATTACAATTTTTCATGCTATGGAAAGAATTATTATTGATTCCTGTTTATTATCTATGAATTTAGTATGTTGATTATCTTATTATCAAAGTAAATTAACAAAAAAAATACCATATAACACATGCTTATATTTGTTAGGGTTTAAAGACAAAAAGTTTGAAACATTCAAAAACATTTAAGTTAATCTAATTTAAATCGTAAGTTTTTTTAATAATCGCGCTTGTAATTTATATAAATCTGTCAATGGGAGCTTGTTATATCGTTAATTATTAATTATCATACGTAATACTTAAAATCTGTGAACGGCAGAGAGAGACTTGAGGGTCGGTCGAGATCAGAGAGTTCAAGCAGCCGGTCTCAAAGGGGTGCAGGGATGCTCGGGCCACGCCACCTGTAGAAGCGGGTACTGAAAGGATTCGCCAGGTGCTCCGATTTGTGATTAGGACGAGCGGTGCACGGATTCTGGAGTTCACGCCTAGAGGACACGGAGCGGTGCCCTTGAACTTCATGCCTAACTCTTTTTTGGATTCACGGGCTATCGGTGAGTACGAGCTTAGAGTGCGGGTAAAAATTACAGGTCGAAAAAACGCAAAAACTATTGATAAGAGCGTCGAATGTAAAAACATGCTTAGTGCAGAATGCTTAAATCAATATAATCGTGTAACTTTTTATAAAAAAAATATTTACCAGAGTAAAAATAATAAATAAGCACGTCCATTTTAAAATAGCACCTGGTAATTTCGTGCGCTTTTTATACAGAGATAAGAATAATGGTTGCTTATTGCAGCAGCAATCATTGCTATTAAGGAGATTAAATTCAAAATCAATGCGTTTATAATAGCACTGACTGTTTTACAAGAATACAATGAACGATGTGTTACACTTAACTGCGTTATACCGTCCGGTGTACTCGTCACGCAAAGTAATTATATGCGTTAAAAGAGCTTCGTGCACAATATGAACCTGACTGTATTCAGAATCGTTCTACCGAATCAATAGTAGCAATACTTATAGTAATGGGGATATTACGAAAACGGAAACGCATTGTTTAATATCTTCGTCAATATCGAAAAAGTGATTGAATTTCAATAAAGTAATTTGTTATTAATTCATGAAATAATGTTCATGCCTAAAGGTGGTTTTTCACATTTATAAATTAGGTACATGGTTTTTAGTAATCTAAAATAAAAAATATGATGTTAATAATTAAAAAGGAATTTATTAACTTTTTTTTCGATTTTATTTTATTTTATTCTTTACACTGCAGCATTATTTTAATAATCCTCATTTTACATTGCATAAAAAATAAAAATTTCTAACAAATTAGTTTAAATATTCAACAACACATATAACTTCTAACAATTAAGTCGATCGTACTTAATTTATCAATCTTATGAAGAACTCACTAGCAATAACATGTTTAAAATAATATTTTACAAGTTAAAATGCCAATTTTTCTCTTTTAAGTTAGATAGGGTTGTTGCACATCTGAAATTCATATTATTTATTAAAACAAATGCAGCCTATAGAATTATTATTCATTAAGTGATCATTATTTTTTAACCTAAATTAACCAACGTCAGAAATAAATTAATGCACTCTCTTTCATAAAACTTAATTTGTTTTTTGGCGTTCATTAACCAAAATCAATAATACAATGTATTTAGAATTCTTGAATACTTGTTCGATATTTTTTTACAGAAAGGTCAGTAATGTGATGACTAGATGGTAGTGGTACAAACAATTTTCTTTGTAAAGACAGTACAATTTATCTGTGATGCTATAAAACGACTGTCATTGAATGTTTAATTTAAGGATATTTGTACCTCTAGTAAAAAAAGACTATTTATAAATTTGCTTTTAATTATTTTGAACACCTATGTTATTCCCAGTAGAATAATAGTAGAATTTGATTAAAATTTCAAACAACCAAATGAAACTTGACAATTGCGTATTGTGGTGAAGTGCTGGGTAATTGATAGCGGATAATTATTAAAATCTGGCATTATCAGTTCCAATATAGCAATGATTCTATTTGACGCGGTTGTGAAACTAAATCTGACTAATGTAATAGAATCTGCATTATTAACAAGTAATCTTTCCTAAATTTAAAATCTTGTCATATAATGCCTACGTAATATAATTAGCAGTTTATTAAACAGATTAATATTTTATAATTCTAGCACTAAGATGTTTATATTGAGGTTTGTCGAAGTTTTTAGTGCCGTCTTTTTTCTTAACATAGAAAGGTTGTCTTATAATTAAATTTCAAATTGTATTTCAAAATTGCAATCATCAAAATATAATCGAATTGAAACCTAATACACGCATAAAGTATCATTATGTGGGGTTGGTGCAGTTGCATCTGAAAGTGAAACAAGTGTTTACCAGATGATACTGTAGACTTCTTAGACGATAGAGTAACGATCTACACGTACATATTCATTATGTTTGAGTGCAACATGTTGGTGCTCAAGTTTTTTTAGCTCTAAAGGGCAAGTTGTAATATTTATGCACCCCATCTTCCTACATCCCATATTTAATACATTCCTCGCAACAATTACTCTTTGCTCAAAATTTATGATTACGTTCGTGATTTATAATTGATCTCTTACAATATCCAATATCTAAATAATTCAAATAAATATTGTCGGATTTTTGTTCATTAATTGCTCTTTAAGATGAAAAATTTACATTTTTAATTATTAGAAAACCAAATGTAAGTTACTCTTCATCGGATTGCAAAGCTGTTTTTTTCATATTATTTAAAAAATTAAAAAGTTCTTTCGATGGATTATTAGCGCGAATGATTGCAACTAATCACGAAACCTGCTCGAGATGCAGATGATACTAAATTGAATTGTTTCCACTTCTAGGTTTTTAGGTTTTCTTTTTTGATTAGAATTAGTTGTAATGCATAAAGTTCCTAAGTTATATGTATGAAATAGGAATTCAATCCAAGCAATTCAATCCATTTGAATACTGTAAAGTTCATTGTTGTAAATGATGCCTACGGGTGTATATAAGTCAATTGCTTTTATAGAAGTTTTTAAATTAAATCTGCAAAATAATGTTACAGATCTTTTATAAATGATCCTTATTTTTTCAATTAATCACAATGAAAAAGTATCATGCAGTTGATGAAAAATTACTGTCAATAAAAGTTTTTTTATATTAATATAATAATTATTTATTTTAAAAATAATTTTTAAAAAAGTTAGTATAATTTTCTTTCAAACAACAAGATACTTCTTCATACAAGAATCTCTACATTTGCATTATTACAATAATTTTTATGAAAACTCTTTATGTGTACATGTTTCAAATCAGTTTACTTCCAAACCAATTACCTTGAGTCTCACAGTTACGTAAAAAAGTGTCGGATACACAATGAGGATAAATTGCTTGCAGGCATATATAATCATTTCTTTAGACGAAATGAGAAAATAGAGAAATTTTATGAGTTTTTACACAATTTTTCACAGCTGACATTTTATTAATATTTAATTTTTGATTTTTAAAAGCGCGAAACGGAACTTTGAACTGTAATATTGTATGATGAATATTATTAAAAGCAACTTAAATCTTATTATATTAGAACATTTATATATTTTGCATAAATTATCATGTACACAAAAATAGAACGAAATAAAAATGATAATTATGGATCTAATATAAAATAATATTTACAATATCTTCAAGTCAAAATACTTTTTTGAGCTACTTGATTACAATTTGCAATATTATGAAGAGTGAACCTTTTGACTTTAAACAAATTTAAAATGTTTTGATGCATTGTCTACCTACTTCCTTTTAGGCTCTTTTTAGTCTAATTTGGTTAAACTATACTTTTTTCTATACATGGTCTATGTTCGGTCGCACAGCAACCAGATGGTCTATATGTTCAGCTCACGTTTCATCGATACTCGCAGTCGCGGTAGCCGTTAGGTGAAAAATTCGAACAGCAGATCGCCGCGAGCTCAGCTGTGCACACCTCGTACACGGATCGTCTGCCCGGAGTTGCGCGCAAAAGGACTCGCTCCACTCCCCACTTAGTCAGCGTCGAGCGTGACTTCAAACACTTTTCTTGATTTTCTGGTGTGTTTCTTCTCATTTTCTAACGTAAATTACTTCTAACATAATTAACGATCAATCTGTAACTTTTGTTTGCTGAAGGTTGAAAAAAGACGAATGCCTGTTTCATTCTGAAGGCAATTAACAATATAGTAATTGAACTGAGGGTTGCATGTTATTTAGTTCTTTTCCCATGCGCGAAAATGAAACTTATTAACACATATGCAATTTGTATTATTATAGTTTCTTTCGATTATTTAATAAAAGTTAAACAATTTTCATTCAATTGATTTAAAGATTTTTTTCAAAGCTTTAGAAGGCAATGATAAAATAGAATTGACTATATAGTTTTAGTAATTATATAAATTACATGAAAATTGTTATGACTAGCAATAATTATAGAAATGTTAATTAAAATAATAGTAAAACAAATGTTACAAATCGTAAATGCTTATATAGGAGTACACTTTTAGCATTAGTAAAAATGCAATATTATTGAAATATACTAATATTGAGTACATAACTTTAATAATTAATACGTCTTCAGTATATAATAATAATTATTTAAAGTTCATATATTCGATAATATCATATTTAAGTACTCTAAGGAGTATGTCAACCTACAGACAAGGAGATGTATAGACATATTATTTTTGGATAATAATGTAATAGTATTATATAACAAAAAAATAAATTAATTTATTGTCTCCCATTAGAGTCTATTATACGTATTTTGAACTGTTTTTTTTTGTTATTATTTTTATTCTAGGTATTAATATTGTAATATGGATCGTGCAAAAAGAGAAGCTAATTTAAACATCAACTGCTGGTCAAATTCAGAGGACGTTTTAGCAAGATTCGATAAAGACGGTGACCGTGCATTGCGCTTAGAAGAATTTAAGGATTTGTGTCTTGAACTTTTCGGTTCAGATGAAGTCGAGCAATATGTGAATAAGGTTTCTGAAATTTTTGAAGCTCTGGATTCCGATGGTGATGGTTTACTTGAAGGCGACGACTGGATCACGTAAGTATTAAATAATTAATTATAATAAGATATAACTATTAATTAATATTTATAAATTATGTACAATTATAAAAATTGAATAGGATTATAGTTTACATATGTATATTAAAAATATATTTATATTATTCAGCATAGATAACGCAATTATTTTCTAGGACGATTCATTTAGTAAAATACAAAAAAGCTTGTATAACCAAAATTTTTTCAAATCTTTTATAAATTCCTGTATAAAAAAGTTAGAATATAACTTATTACATCAGTTTACACAACTTTAAAATGTTTAACTTCAAACATTCTTTATTCAACTTTTTATCAAATTCTCTGAAAGAATTTATATAAAATATAGCTCGAAATATTATAGTAAGTTCTTATATAAGAATCTATTTGAAAAATCCATATATATTATTTTTGAAGTTAAAATTGTGTAACTTTCGTTTTTTAAAAACGAAATACTTACTTAAAAACTAGAATTTACTTTCGTAAACTATCTTAGTAAACAGATAAAATATAGAAACTGAAATTTTTATTTAAATTAACTAAATAAATATGGAATTATTATTATATATACAACAAATTTTTGAAATAAGGAAAGACCTATTGTATATATTTTTAGTTGTTTCAATAAATGGATAACTGTGGTTGTAAATCCAGTGAAAGCATTTCTGATTGTCGACATGCAGAACGATTTTATAGAGGGAACAATAGCACTAAAAGATATTGGATTGGGTGAGGATGGAGCAGAAGTTGTAGAACCAATAAATGATCTAGTTAAACGATGTCCATGGGATAAAATAATTTATTCACAGGACTGGCATCCACCTAATCACATTGGATTTTATGATAATTTATGTATGAGAGAACTTCATCCAAATTCAAAGGTATTTATACGTAAATTTTGATTATATGTTATATAGAAAGAAAAAAATAGTAATGATTATATTTACCGCAATTTATGAACGGTGAATAACAAAATTCGATGTTCGTTCTATAACTTTTTAGGGATTGATTATTCTTTGGCAACATATAGTATTCACATAAGAACTTATATAAGTAGTTCCTACGAAGTTACGGAGTCAGTCCTATTGAATTTTATTATTCGCTATTTATACTTAGACCATTATGTAATCGTTATGCTGATTTTTCTCTCCATGTAGCGTTATGCATTTTTATAGATGTTTATAGAGAATTTAATCACATACTCTTCCTATATTCAAAGTTTAGTATCTACCACAATTAAAGGATTACTTAATTTTTGCTCGATTTCGCTTTCTTTTGAATTAAAACCTTTCTAATAATAATTATAAAATTATATTTGTTGTATTATATGAAAAAATCCTAACAGTTTCATTAGAGTAAACTACCGTTACAGTTAATTATCATCCATAAATCCGTAGATTAATTCCATTATCTATAAGAAAATCTGGTCTAAATTTTATCATATTTTATTTGAACGACGTAGATTAATTTTATAGTTTTAAATATTTTTGAGTTCCTTAATAAAAGTTTCACTTGCAAAAGACTTGAATATTTCGAATTTTTCAAAATGTTTTAATCCACATAAAAAATATCGTGAGAAATAACATAAAATATAACATAAAAAATCTTAGACTTTTTCATAAGGTACTTAAAAGCTTCATATCTTGAGTGTGGGGCAATTTGGTTCTTAATCTAGCGTTAACCGAATGTATTCAAATTCGAAAACTTAATTCTGCTATTCTCTCTTAACAGCTAGTATTAAAGCTTAGATTTAGATGTTTTTCTAAATTTCCATTGCATAATTTTTTTAACATTTTGTAAATCAAAAATTTTGAAAATAATTTTAAGTGTATATAAAACAAAAATATATGAAATATAAAAAATGTAAAGAAATTAAAACATTTTGAATTTTAATTTTTCGATAGCGAATCTTTCATTGTAAAACTTATATTTACCGCTATTTTTTTATTTGAATTCATTGTATAGCTTATATAGCTTATACTTAACATATTTATTTACAGATTAAGAAAGAAGAAGCTAAATTATTTGATACAGTTTTGTTTTTAAAACCTGAAATTGAACAGAAATTGTGGCCAACTCACTGTGTTCAAGATACTTGGGGTGCACAGCTCCATAAGGATCTAATTATTCCCCCTCATTCTGTACAGGTAACCATTATCATTTTTTAACAGAGTAGTATAATAATTTCACATTTGTGTTTAAAATAATAGTAATAAAAAGTATTTTGCAATTGATAATTTAAAATTCGTAGTTGGAAAATATGTTGTTGAATCCAGTCTGTATTGATAGTCAGTGAGTTTATTAAAATCTGTTATATATTGATATTTCAAAATTTTGACTTTTCCGTAGATTTCAGTTTGAATTGCACAATTAATTCTCAACGAATTTAAATTGTAGATATTAAATTTCAAATTTATGATACATAATTTACATAATTTTTATGATTTTAAATTTTAAATAAATTCCCTATGATTCAAGCCATTTCAGAACAAAAACCATTTATCAGTATAAGTTTATATTACAAGTTTATAACAAAACTAAAATTTTAAAAAACTAATAGTGTTGAATAAACCTAGATACTAAATCCCATTAACACTATTTTTAATAAAAATTTTTGATATATTTCAAATATTAATCATAAGAAATATAATTAATATAATATAATTATATAAAATATTAATTATATTAGTTCTAGAATTTCTAAATTGCTTTCATTATTAAAGAAATTATTTTTTTATATAATAAAATGATCATAATTATGGTTTTTTACGTGTAAAAATAGATTTTAAAGGGCCACAACCCGGAAATGGATAGCTACTCAGCGTTTTTTGAAAACAACGGAGACAAAGCGACGGAGATCGTACAGATACTTGATAATATCGGTGCGACAGACATTTACTTATGTGGCTTGGCCTATGACGTATGTGTATTCTCCACATGTTTAGACGCACTAGATTTGGGTTATCGTGTCGTTCTCATCGAGAACTGTTGTCGCGGAGTGAATCCAAATGATATGGTTGTAGCTCGCGAAAAGATGATCCGCACAGGAGTTCTAACTCTCGGAGCCGAAGATGTCAAAAATTACGTAACAGGACGAAAAAGAAGTCTGATCATGGCGTTACAAGGTGCAAAATTAATTGTGAAGAGAATGCAAAAAAACAAAGGTGCAAGTGAAGAATAAAATTCCATTTAGAATTATTGTACTATATAACATACATTTTTTATGGGCATGTAATTGCTTGATTAATTAAAATACTGTAGGGATAACAATCATGCTAAAAAATTTCATTACTCTGTTCATTGCCAATTGCTATTGATTTTTCATAAAAATTTTATGTCAATTTGTGAATTTCTCATCGCAGAAATTGAAAGTTGATTACATTCTCCCATTGTTGTAATATTTCTATTCGCTTTTTGTTTTATTTAATGACAACAAGTATATTTATGGTATTTATTAAACTGTTAACTCCGAATATTTATTTAGTAATAATGTAAATAAAACATATTTAACCCTTGATAATTTATCAGGAAATGTAGCAGGTAATTTTATTGATAACGTACTTAATAAAGTTCCGCACAAATTTTCAATTTAATCATAACGTTGAAAATAAAAATATAAAATCTTAGAATTAATTTTATAATAAGATGCTTTATTTTATAGATTAAAAAAGTGAAATTATTTCATAGAATACAAGTATGTTCGCAATCATATACGTTACCAGTATTTTTAATTAATATTGCTTTTTCCTAGGTTATAAATTGTAAAATAAATTGTTTGAAACGAATAAATTGTTTAAAATTAATGTTTTATGTAATGAATATTTTAACTATTATATACATTTTCAGTAATATTATGCATGCATAAATTTAATTCCGAAAGTTGCTTAATTTTATACATATTTATTTACAAAATGTTCAAAAATATTACATAACTAAAGTAACAAAAACACAAATTAAATAGAGTTAATTAGCGTAATGATAGTATTAAGCAATTAAGATTGCTATTGTTACATAAAAGGTTAAATTGTATAAATCTTGTGGCACTGTCACTATCCGTTTGTATAGGACGATTAAATAAAATCACAAGTGGAGGTTTTGACTGAGGTTGTGGGACCCATATCAGTTCTGGATTCAGGTGTTGCACATTTTAGCTCGTCAACAACCATACGTTCAATCCATTTCGAGCGATATCTAAACTTCGATTTGAACGAACGAAGAAACTTCGAATTTAAGACGCTCGGGCATCCGAATTATATAAACATAATAAGTAGATAATAACAAATAGTATTTAGATTTATGATTACGTGTACATCTCGGACTTAAGCGTGTAAAACATACTGCACAAATCTTATTAATGCGTCCAATAGACAAACATGGAGACAACCTAAATAACGCGGTTCCGAACAACATTTGTCCATAACACGTACAATTCATATTATTGATTATTGTCTATTAACAAATTCCGTGCAATGCGATCAATTTTATTTGCTGACTCGTCATCTTTTGATAGCTCGCAAATAAATCTCTGTTTCGATCCACAATCTTCTCCTTTGTATAAATATATTCTTGATGCAGGATTATAATCCAGTTTTAGACATCTGAAATGAATTTATTGAATAAACACTTTAAACAGTATAAAACCCTACAGTGCCTTATTCGGTAGTGTTGGGCTTATATATAATTCATTACGTTAAATAAAAAAACTAAAAAAATACCTGTCATTATATTGTACATATCGGTTTATTAAGTTTTGCCTTTAGTAGTTTAAATATTAAATATATAATAATTATCTTAAATAATGAAAAAATAAAATCTTGAATTATATTATTAGTTATATTTAAGTAGCAAAATATTGATAAGCTTTCGAATTGGGAAACGTAATACAAGTTAATTTTATTAAGACAATATAATAACTTATAGATTATTAATTACAAAAATTAAATTTATTGTAAATAATAATTGATCAATTTTAGTTAACTAAAACTGCACATATATTAAATAGAAATTCGTCAAACTTTACCTTCCGTCACCAATAACATTTTGCTTAGTATCATGATGTACAGGTCTTGCGCTAGCAGCCCAAATCCACAAAAGACCGGGATTAAGACCTCCCGTCCAGTAGCTTTTATTTTTGACTTTTTTCTCGCTCTGTAGGTGAGCTACTACATCCTGATTCTCCTCGACTGTTTCGAATTCGACAAGATTTCCGCCCATTTTTCGACATCGGCTTGCCGACGATTTCCAATCATACTCTCGCGTACTAAAGTGGTAACAGAACTGACCGACCCGCGTGTAGTTCTTAGGGCAAGGATCTAGCAAAATGCAGGTAATGTTACGATAAAAAGCTATGAATACATACATTTTTAAAATATGCAATGAACAACCGTTTTTAAAGGAATTAATAATATTTGTGTGATTCTTGTACATAAAGATTGACCTTTTTTAAATGTATTTTTAAGTATGACTCAAATTATTTATCATTACATTGTTCATTAATATCATTGAAAAAATTTTGTATTTATTATCAAAAAAAATTAGTTTAATTTTTTATAACTTGGTTTTTACCTTTCGATTTGTTATTTCCAGATATAATATAGTACAACAACTCTTCTGCCCTTTTTAAACGCTTTTCCATAAAATCCACTCGATAGACCATTTTTTCAATCGCTCCTGTATTGCACATAAACATTTCTTATTAATATTATATTTAAATAATTACATACTATATTAATAACTGAATTGTAAAGGAAATTTAAGAAAAAAATAATAATTCATTATTTGTTAATATTATACAAATATAAAACTCTAAACAACTAAAATTTATTTATAAACTTATTTGATAATTATCTTATCGTTTAGAGTTATTACATAAATTAGAGAGTTTTATACTTTTAAAAAAGATTTAGTTTTGTTTTGTTATTAATGAAAATTACGAGCGAAATTTACATTTATTCGTCATGTTAAACGTATTGATTCATCAATTCGAAATCATATAAAATGTGTTATCATTTACGTTTGAAATCATGAAAGTCAATCAAACATAAAATATAGAAAGTTAAATCCTTATCTTAATTAACTAAATATACAGCTTATTTTTTAATTAGTTATCTCTAACTATACCACTAAATAGCTGAGGAAATTCTAAACATTTTTCTTACCGGTCGCGAAACTTTGAGAAGTCACCCTGCGAAGATACAGGCGTTTAAAAAATGGTAAAAATCGAGCCCTCACGGTTGAAAGGCATGTATATGAAATTATTATTACACATGTACAAATTTTAGAATTTGATATACGTAAAATAAATAAAGATGCATTATATATATTTTTAGTTTATTTCAATAAATGGATAACTGTGGTTGTAAATTCAGTGAAAGCATTTCTGATTGTTGACATGCAAAACGATTTTATAGAGGGATTAATAGCATTAAAAGATATCGGATTGAGTAAGCATGAAGGAGGAAGTCCATTCAAAATTTCAATCTGCAGTAACATTACTTATTTATTAATTATGAAACAATTAGTGGAAATTTAATTTTTTAATACAGCTATGTATTTCTTGTTAAAGATATTCATAGAACAAGTGAAAAATTAACGTGAACACTTTTTAATGAACAAACATTATCGATAGATATTTTATTGGTCCTTACCTAGTAGATAGAGATCAGTCTCAGAAACATCGCGCTTATTAGGCGCAGACACTTTGTTAGCCGTCACCTTTAGCGTCGTATCGCCGAGTTTCATTACCCTTGAGGTTCTTCCTCCCGAACGCTCGCCTACCGTGGTAACCCAGTCCTCGAGGATCTCACTCCAAGGACCGAACGATTGTTCGTCTGGCGATTTTAAGGAAATTAACTCCCTATCCGTGATTGTTTGGTTCCAAGATCTATCCAAATCTTAAAAATATATTTTTAAATATAATTGAAACGGCTGAAAAATAATGTAACAAAAACAAATAATGCAGCACTATCATTAAATTTTAAATTTTATTAAAACAGCGCCATTATGATAATTAATCTTTATTTAAATCTCATTACCATATCTCGGAACAGCAACACTGATAGTCAGTAGCACGGGTAGAATCGCTAAAACCTTTGGCATCATTGATAACTTCTGGAACATATATTTTTTGCAGTTGCATCAAAGAGTATAACAAAATAAGTGACTTTGTCAATTCATGTCCTCGGCTCGAATAATAATAATTTTATGCCCGCATAAACACAATTATATATACGTTGAGTAGAAATTTGCATCGTTCGTCCGCGAAAGGTTCCTGGTTCAGAGCGGAACTTTCACCTGGAAATTCCGCGCGTCACGATACTTAACCAGTCAATAAGTCAATATTTCTTCTACTTGTATTTCTATTTCAGAGAAATTGACACTTTTAATGTCGATAAATTAACATGGCGAGGAAAAGTCATTATTTTTTAATAACTTATGTAGCCGAGAAAAAGTTACTGAAGAAATCATACCCTCTTCATTACTCACGTTTCAAGTCTGATGTGTTAATTTGTAAGAAATTCAAGAAAATACAATACAAACAAATTTAAAGAATCTTGAAAACTAGTAGAATTTGATATTATATTTATATACAAATATAATACTTGTTTAATTATTTTCTGCAATCATAGCATCTTTAGGTATTTTAAAATTCTTTTTTATTCATATGCTTTAATGATAAACATTGATATACATCATAAATAACATTACATGGAATTAATGTGAAGCAGAAACTTTGCAAACAATCGACATCATAAGAGTGTTTGTTATTTATCCGGTAATCTAATTTTGTTGAAAAAGTTTTAGCTGCAGTTAATACTCTGACAGAAAAAAGTAATTTTATTTTGACAGTGAATTTCTAGTAAATATACATCCTGCGTACAGGAACATGATTTGCTCACGTGCATATTGAAGTGACGTTGAAATAATTGGCAACTCGTGTCAGAATCTTGGTGATTGAATAGTGGTTTAGCAGGCACTAAATGAGTCAACGTAGTAAAGAATTGTCGGGGCGAACGCCAAACCCATCGTCGCGAGACTGAGTCGCGAGCGTGGAGCCGGTGTCCAATGATCCTGAAAACGGACTACTGTCTATCTGCGAAGCTTCGCTCTCTGGGCCACTTTCTCCCACTACTGGCCGACGCGCTCGAACACTTTCTTTCGCCTTGACGCATATTCACATACTTATATGCATACCGTACTTATTGCGTATATATATACGCAGCATTCAGGCTGGCGGTCCAGATTAAGGTCCAATTAGAATTATTTTTAAATACCGACAACTATAAAATTGTACAAAATAATTGAAGCTACATCTTTGTATAATATTAAGGGTTTACTAAATGTGCTTAATTAAAATCATAGAGTTAAAAAATAGTTATAATTCTGAAATGCTACAAAGCATTATATAATTTGAATATAAAATTAAATTTTAATGGCTTTATGAGCAATGTGTCTGCTTTTACATGGTTTCAGATAGACCGAACACTAGAAAGCGCTATCTACTTAGTTGCAACAAATAATAATCGAGTGAACTAATAAATAATTAATGCATGTAATGAATAATAAGTAATAAAATTATATTGTTATTTGTTCCTAAAAACTGTTACTAAATTGATGAACTGCAATGATATATTAAGGTCTTAATGATTTTGTACTATTATCATATTTATAATTGATTAATAATATAACTTCTTATATAAAAAGAAATCGTGCGTATGCATGGCCGAAACTACCATCACGAAATCTCTACTGACGCTATATTTTGAAGCACCTTTTTATATCTGATACATAATTTTAGATGCAGCTATGAATTTATCTACAGATATCTCGGCAGATATAACATATAATAGAAGGTTCCTTTCTAACTAAATCTGTGTCACTTTTTGCATTATCAGCCGAAAAATAGCTAATTATTGGTTTAAAATACTACTGAAGTATTCTAAAATAAATTTTAGGGGTATGTGTTTAAAAATAATAAATTTTAGTTGTACGTTGAAATACGTAAATACATTTTCAAAATTTTTCAAATATATTTTGAAAATGTAATTCTTCATAAAGAAATATTAAATTACAAGTACCAAAACATAAAATAGTATAATTATCATGGAATTGAAATTTTAAAGCAGGTTTTACAACTCGTTAATTTGTGAAGTTTCTTTTAAAATATTGACTGTATACCATTTATTGTTTATATTAACTCACAGTGATATCTATAGAGCTTTAAAGAAACTCATTCTGTTATAAAGATTTGCATTTGATGTCATCATAACTTGTTGATTAAATATATAATATTCATAGGTATATCTTTATAAACAAAGTATACAATTATTTTATGGAAATTCGCGACTATTATCCTACAATATAATTACACAGTACAAATTCACTTACAATATTTAATAAAATTACAGTTTAGAGCAATTAAGTAATGTTTTTATACGCATAATAAATTCTTGACATGCTATTATCTTTAAAACATTGTAAAAATCATTTAAAAAATATTAGTTTATATCATTCCATTGATCATTAAAGATTTGGGATTTTTTATTTTTGTATAATTTCAACAAATATTTTTTAAAAATATGCAACCGCAATTATTTCAAAGATAGATGAAACAGTAAATTCTTCTTTTAATAATTTCCAATTGAAGTAATCTAAAAGAAATGCTTTCTGGTAACGCACTGATTGCTGTAATAAAAAAGTCTCTTTTGAAAACTTTGAACGTGAGCCCAGTTATTACGAAATAACGCAAATAATAAGGATGCTCGGGAAGAGAAAATTTTCTCGGAAGCGTAATTGCTTTAAAAATTATACCATCGGTAGCATTGGTTATTTCTTATTTCTTTATAATTGACTTTTTCCTGTTTCTAACAAACCAAAAATTATTGCAGCTAATCAATAATAAACTATGCATGATAAACATTTGCAAATATGCTGCTCAGGCGCTTAACCTACTAGCCTTTTTGTGTTATTGCTTTGCATTTGTTTTTACAAGGACAAAATACACCTATAAAACGGCATGAATGCGAGAAATATCAAAGTAATGCAATTTGCATATGCATGAGAATGGCTAAAATGTGTCAGATAGAAAATATAGTTAGAGTATTGAATTAATAAATAAAAAGCATTTCTATTATTTCTTTTTGAATTATTCTATATAAACTTCTTCAACTGTCAATTCGACAACTGCACTTAAATTAATTACAGAATTGAATAATGCCTGAGCTTATTTATATAAAGAATACTCCATAGATCCATATGTGAACTTCTTTTTGGCACGAAGTCCGTCAAAATAGGTGACTAAAATTAAATTTTAAATAATGAAATCAACGTGGAAAAATAATAATTGCTAAAGTAGTTTTAATGAAATAAAACTTCAGATACCAAAACATTTTTAAAAACAGTACAATTAAAATTTACATAAATGATGATCACGTTAATAGAATACATATAATGTGCTTGCCTTTAAATGAATAGTTGTGCCGTAGTTTTGATGCATGTAAACTGCCAGGATATTTTAGTTCTTCGTAGTCGATGCCTTTTATTTTCAATTTTGACTACCTATTTCTGCGATTAAACGCACCTAATAAGTATAGAGTTATTGCAATTATACGTTTTAAAATGAGCTTATACTTGAAACAGATTATGAGTTTACTTTTATTCGAGTCTAATTATAATTAAAGTCTTATATTAATACTCATAAAAACTTATTTAATCTTGTACTATACTATTTTGACTGTTTTATATTTCCTAATATTTTACCTACTTATCATTATTTGCTTTTATAATACATAGCAATTAAAAATATAAATTATAATATTAATAATATTAATATAAATAATTAATAATTAGTATGAAATATTAATAATTGTAAAAGTGGGGCAGATATTAAAAAACTCAAAAATGTAGTTAAAATTGTATTTTTTGTAATAAAAAACAATGTATTCACGATTTTTTCCATAAAAATATTGTACAGTATCACAGCACGTTTTATACATTAATTATTTACAATATTTTAAATAAAGATACAAAAATCACATTTACACTTTCACTTAGCTTTTGTTAAGAGTAAAAAATATATTTACTATCACTTCATAATAAATAATGTTATATTTTATACAGTTGTTTTATAAATTATTATTGATTTATATTTCTCTTAAAAGGTATCAACATTTTGTATTTATGTAGAAAGTATGTAAAAATGTTTACAATACTTAATCCATAAAAACATTGGCATAAATTTTGAATAAGATCAGCATTATCACTCATGTAGATTAATTTGATAGATTAACTTGATCAAAATATACTTATAAAATAAATATTCAAAATTTTCTAATTGTCAAAATTTAATAGGTCATGTAATTATAATTAACTTTATAGTTTCTATAATAAAATTTTCTCTGTTAAAGAATATATATCAGTTTCTTTTATAAAAGGCTTGTAAAGTTGGATGTAAACCTTGCGATAATACCATTTCGAATTGAGAATCTGGAATTATACAAACTTAAAAATAATACAAAATTTAAGAATGAATACTTAGTTTTAATGTTATTTATTACAATAATTTTGCATTTCATTTAACCCACTCTATTATTTAAACAGTTATGTTTTACATGTTCATATCTTCATAAAGAAAAAATGTCTCTTGTATATTTTGAATCTTAAATTATAATGCACAAAGTTAATAATGCTTTTCAAATATCCTTCTGTTAATATTGGTATGATATAGTTCACCTAAAAATTAATTCTTTATAATAATAATGACAATCATGATAATAATAACAGTAATGATAATAATCATAATAATTATAAATAATAATTACAATACTTGTTTAAAACAATCTTTTATAAATTCTTCTGCTTTACAACACACTTTTTTTCTTATTCTTGTAAGATAATCAACTCAATTTTTACAATTTCTGTTCTAAATACATTTGCTACCACTTCAGCTATTTCATAAATATCTTCAGCAAATGTTAACATTACTATATTGAATAAAAAATGTATTTCTGATTATTAGAAATTATTATTAACACATAAACTATTTAAAGTACAATTCTATAAGTGATTATAATAATATTTTTTATTAGATTATTTTTGTACTATTGATGTTTTGTTTATTTAGTTCATAAATAACCTCTCTAATATTCTGTTTTGATTCTTGAGAAATTTTCATTTGCCTTAAAATTAATGAAACTTATGGTAATAAACTTGGTTTACATAATTCATTTTTTAAACCTAAAAATAGTAAAGTCGTAAATTTCAAATAATGATTTACTAATATCTATTGAAAGTGCATAAATTATAGACTATTGTGTACTTAAGCTTTTAAAAATTGATGAAATCGTTTAAAATTGTTTAAACAATCTATTATCTAATTAATCACATCTAATTTATCTATTTTTTGTAATGTATTAAACATTTTGTCAATTATAGCTTCTAAAAATTAAGTAAAAATTAAAAAGGCATAAAACATTGGGACTATAATACTTTGAAATCATAATCTATGCACTAAAAGACATTTATATATTATTATGCTTAAGACGACATTTTTTTATATTTATAGTTACCTTTATTTCTTCATTTATTAATTCTAATTGTACTAAAAATTTCTGCTAAACTCTATAAGACTTTTCTGCAGCTGTTCCACTTCAAAAGAGACATCATTTATGCAGCAATCCTTTGCCTACTTTTGTACAAAGGTATGATGTATAAATTTGTGAGGTTTTGTTTATCATTTAAGATAACAGTTTCCATATTTGAACTATCCAATTCTTCTCTTGTAAGTTTTCCTAAATCAGGGTTTAATTTTCTGAAATTGAAAATGATTAATAATAAGAACTATACTAATAAAAACATACTAATCAACAATGAAACTGTAATTGTACCAATTTTTTAAAGTATTAATGAGAGATGGTGTCATAAACCATACATTGATAGAAACGAGTTTATTCGGAGTCGCTATTAAAATTAACTTATTCAAAAAGTACTATAAACACGTAAGTCGTTGTCAATATTAACTATAATCATGGACCAACTGCAAGTTCGACATATGTATTGCCTTGGTCTTTATAGTCAGCTCGCAAATGACAGATCAGTTATGACTGCAACTGACTTGATGAGTGACAGCCGACAGGTCATAGCTTAGTATAGGTCTGTTACTTTCACTTTGCTATAGAGTGTTCGACACGATCCGTGCATTCTCAAAATTCTAGCAGACTAGTTACCATCGTGCAAATAGCCAAACTGCCGAAAATATGCCTTACAAACAATCTGTTTTATGCAAACAAAGTATAAATAAAATATAAATTAGAAGAGATATAAATAAGACCTTTAGGAAATGTCCTTTGAAATATAGATTAAAAAGGTAAAAAGGGTACGTTTCGAGGTGACCTTGTTTTACAAGTGCGCTTGCAATAAATTACTAAGATACTCTGCTTATTAAACTACTAAACCAGTAGACATTCGAATTAAAAGTAACGAGGATGTTAAAAAATGACCAATTTAATAGATAGTTGATGTTAAACATTCACAAAGTTAATCTTAATCCTAAGTATTTACTTAGTACTTTGGAGTACTCAATGAGAATGGGTAACTGCTAAATCACGTCTGGCTTGATGTTTATATTTACCACTCGCCCGTTAACCAGTACTGTTGACGTCCGACTCATGATGATATATCATACAACTTTGCTGAGGGCGAGTTACTGCTTTATTCTCTAGCCGTTTTGCCTATGGGCAATATATCTGTTTGTTTTATTCCAGATTAATGATTTATCTAATCTGATTAGCAACTTGTGTGTGGAGGAAGGCAACTGTACTAACTTTACATTTTTTACCACACTTTTATCCTAATTATTATTACAATAACACGTTCTCTATAAGAATAATAAGCTGCGCACGACCCTTTGCAACTTTAAATGAAGTCTGTTTTATATGCTTTTAACGTACCATTTTCTTGCTGGCAGGTCACAAAAGGTCGAAAGGAAGGTCGAATACGCATTTTATCGTACGGAAGGCTGGACTTTTACCCGTTGTGATATGCACAACTTAATGGTAATCATAAAGTAGGATATTACCTATTGTAGTGACCTTTTTCCTTCGATAAATTTCAACTTGCATATAATAAATGTAGATGTATGGAAAAACCGAGGAAAAATGTTGTATATTAACGTGCGGCGTGCAGGCCACACGTTGCATCGGTTTTCCGAGCTGTGCTGAGGTAGCGCGTATGCTGACGAGTTGATTTGATGTGCTGCCGTCGGACACTCTTTACTTGGTCGTTGGTCAAGTAACATCTCGAGCTTAGTGTTTTATTCTATTGCGACCCCTCCTAAGCTATACTCTACCTGTATGTACGTCGATCCTGGCCGGCGTGCGTAACGATATAAATATTATCTGACATAGTATATTTATACACAGTGTTCTACACAGTGATATAAAAAAATTACTTTCAATATAAATCAAAAATATTTGTATTGACCTCTATGGATAATTTCCCATCATTATCTATTTGATACGCTTTATCTTGTATCTTGAGGAGCTGCAGTCTGTGATCCAACTTACGAGTACTTCTGTTAATTGGATTTATTTGGACTAAACATCAATTTCAAAGGTTCGTAGTTTGTATCTAAAATTGACTCTGCCAAAATAATACTATATACTAATAATGTAATACTTTGTGAATCCAAATACGTTCGCCGATTCCTCCTTGTTTTATGATAACGCCGTATCATTTCGTTTTATTTAAAGATAGGTGCAGGTTAAACGCTTTATAATTGATCATTGCGAGGATCATCGCATGCATGTGTGGAGTAAAATCGTAGATGATCGATAATTCGCATGAGTTGCACAATAATACTAATATAACTGTTGTTTTTGATCATAATGTACGATAAGTCAAAATGTAGTTAGAGTTAACTATCGGCTTTAAAAATTTATATTTCTTCGAATACTTTTCAAATATTTCTTGTCCGATTCATCGGTTACATAAATCTATTATCTAGATATGCTGTATCAAATGTCTCGCGCCTGGCTTGCACTAGATTGCACATTGCTTACACTTATAAGATACCCCTTGACTGTAGTACTGTTGACCATTGTTGATGCCCAAATTGTCACTATAATTGAAATCGTATAATATATCACATTTTAAAAGCAAAGAAAAAAGTTGATACCGCTAAGTATTTAAAGGTTTTCATTTCGATTTTCTAATAAAATAAATTTTTTTATAAAAAAATGTCATGCGTCCGTATTCTTTATTACTGTACTTCTAGGTTGTAGTAAGTAATATAAAGTATATCAGTTGTGTTATACTCATTAGAATTTTCAGTTCATTTATGGAAATATAGAATCCAAACGTACTTTTTTAACAGCAAAATTCAACAATTATTGTAAATAACATGTTTGATCATTAAATATAAAAGTACATTTTACAAAATGTATACTTTAAATCTAATTTAAAAACGGAGCAAAAAATAAAATAAATGATTACATTATATTATAAAAGTAGACATCAATGAAAGAGATAAAACAAGGAAAGTAGATTCAATCAAGATGGATTTGACAAGATGGAATTAGTATTTATAGAAGCGGATGAAATTGCGTTTTAAAGTTTCTGGAAAATACTATGACTAGACAGTGTTGTCTCAGCTAATAAGTCAGTTATGTATAGCGACTCTGTATTTTGGTTTTGTAGGCCCCCTATTTGTATGATGTAATGAGAAGATCATCTCTTTACTTAAAATCTGCAGTGTACTAGGATCCCTTATTATGATAGAGCTAGGAGCTCTTATTTATGACAGCAGTTGTATAAATTAAAAGATCTGAATGTTATATGCTAGCAACTAGATTTTAAACGATCTATACCTGCAATGGACGAAATTCGTTCATAAATTAATTTTATTTATGAACATGAGAACAGTCAAAATAATGAGAGGCTTGAATTTTTATTTCTTGTATTCAACAGCTAAATTCAAACACACGATTAAAATTTTCAACGAGATATTCAGCTGCTTGATTATTAAAAAAAAATTTTTTAAATATATGTGTATGAATATAGTGATCGCATATATAATCTGCATATGCGTAGATATATTAATCGCAGATTACAAGAGCGAGGAAAATTGTACATGCATGTAGGTTTTATGGGGTATATAAAAATAGTTTTTGATGGCCATAGTTCTATGTTCGGCAGCTGTAAGAAATACATACAAAATGTTTATGCTGACATTTATTAATTATTATTTGTAGTTCTATAAAAATTGTAGTAATGGTGATTTAGTTTAAACCCAGAATTAAACGTTTGACCAAAAAAGAGAATTCTTTAATTACTTGACCGTTTATCGAGAGTTTACCCCCATAAAAATTAACTACAAGAAAGTAATGAAATGTAGTCGAGACTATAATATTGTTCATTCCATTCTTAAACATTATAACAGTAAAAACACGATTATAACGCCCTTTAATACATCATTGTATACATTGGTAAATAAAATTGCATGTATAAGGAGCTGATACATAGGCTTGCTTAAGAGAGGTCAGCACGCAGCAGTAGTCAGTAGCGAGCACGTGGTGGTTTGTCGAGATGAAATTGTCGGCTGCTACAAATATGAACCCGGTGTGCGATCAAGTTGTGTTTTTAAATATATTTTTAAAATTGCATGGTTAAGTAGAAAAGAAGAGGCTCTTCGCGAGTTGTTTATTCTTTGTATGTGCCTATATTGTTGTATATATTTGCCTGTTAATATTTAAGTAAATTTAAAATAACCTTATATCAGTATTTAAGTAAATTTTCGAAAAATGATCTTCTTTTATACAACAGTTTTTTTATTATGACTTAAATTAAAGAGTAACAAAATACTATAGCAAAAGTTAGAAGAAAAATTAATAAGAATAAACCATGGAGTGGTCAAGGATTACATTAATTCTTTGTATATATGGCATATTAAGAGACTTTCGTCCTTCTGAGATATTTATCACAAATTATTTAATTACCTGGAAAAATATTACATCAATGGAAGTAAGTTTTTCATAATACTTAAGACTTTTAATTTAAAATGTAAATAATTTTGTTTTTTACAATACAAGTCTTATGTCTTTTTTACAGATAAATCAAAAACTATTTCCTGTCTCTACTTATTCTTATTTTGCTTCATTAATTGTAGTATTTTTATTAATTGATATGGTTAGATATAAACCTATTATCATTTTAAGTAGTTTATCAGGAGCAATTTGTTTTTCTACTATACAATTTAGTACAAATATAAATTTTATGTACTTCGCTGAATTTGTATATGGAATACTTTTATCTACTGAAGTGTCGTATTATACTTACATATATGCTAAAGTTGATAAGAAACACTACCAAAAAGTTACAAGCTATACCAGAGGAGCATATCTTTGTGGACGGTTTATGTCATCTATCATAGCTCAACTTTCAATGTCTTTTAGTGTATTAACTCTGGAGCATCTAAATTACATTACAATAATATGTTAGTTCTCTGAATTAAATAGTTTAAATATATTGAATGGACAAAAAATGTTTTTAATTCAGCAAAAACAATATTTACATCAGTTATTTTTTACGCATGGTCATTTACCAGTTAAAAATGAATAAATGCATTTTTTGCAACAGATAATCCTGTGAACAATAAGTGATTTAAAATTGATATTAGAATATAATTTTGCTATTCCAGCTCTTTGTTTAGCAACCTTTTGGGCATGCTTTTTACCTGCAGTAAACCATTCAATGTACTTTAACCGATTGGATCTTAATACTACACCCGATATAATAAATAATTCAATTGAAAATACTGGGAATAAAAAAGTTCCATCTGTATCTGAACTCAAAATTTCAACATTAGAAGAAAAAAATTCATTTATTAAGAAAGTGAGGAATGCTTTGCATCTTCTGTGGCTAGACTTTACAAAAGCTTACTCTAATAAATATGTATGCAAGTGGTCTCTTTGGTGGGCTGCTGCAACTTGTGGATATTTACAGTTTGTTAATTACATTCAGTTATTATGGGAGGATGCTACAGACACACATAAACAAAATATAAAAAATGTTAATATTTATAATGGTGTTGCTGAAGGACTGAGCACTGTAATTAGTAAGTTAAATTTATTATATTTTTATTTAATGTATTATAATTTTTTGCAAAAAAAATCCATTTAATTAATACTTTTTATATATTTTGTATTATTGAAAAGGTTTTATAACTGTATTTTGTATTGGGAGACTAAATTTAAACTGGCCATTAGTTGGTGAAGTAATGTTGGCCATATTCTCAATATTGGAAGGCATGGTATTAGTTCTATCATATATTACTTATAATCTTTGGATCTTATACACTATATACATTGTTTTTGGTGTTATATATCAAGGAATGGTAACAATCGCAAAGTAAGTCAATTTTTTTTTCTAATAATTATATCATTTTTTGTTGTTTTTTATGTTACATTTATATTTTTTAATTATAGTTTTGAAGTTGCTAAACATATATCAGAAGACAGCTATGGTTTGATATTTGGAATAAATACATTTGTAGCATTATTACTGCAAACAATATTAACAAGTATACTTGTAGATGAACGCTTAAATTTGGGTATAAAAACTCAGGTAATACTTTAATTTTTCATAAATGTTGAATATATTTTGTGATAGAATATTAATTATTTTAAATTTTAGTTTCTGATTCTTGGAGGATACTTTATAGTATTAGGTATTATTTTTATCATCATGAGTGCGTTTACAGTAAATAAATATTGTAAGCAACAACAGCCTATTAAGATTTGGTTAAACAAAAACAAGGATTCAGATATTAATTTACAAGAGAAAGCTAGTGAATTGACAAGTTAAACAGAAAGATTACGATAAGAATTGAATGTACAAATAGTACATTTTAAATTTGTACAATATCAGAATTTGAATATTAAGAAATTACTTAATATACTACTAATTAAAAACTTACATGATTTTCTTCAAAAATTTCATGATGTTCAAAAATTAACATTCATTTTATGATAGCTCAAGTTCTGATTTTCATGTAAATTTCTAGTAAAAAATTATTGTTTTTTGTAATTTAAATCTTCATATAATTCAATATTATTGAATCATATTTAAGTTATTGATTCACATTGAATAAGCAAGAAAGTCGGATAAATCAAATACATTTGATCAATCTCTGCACAAGAATCAGTTCAATTTTACATAATATACACTTAAAATGCATCCGAATCTTAAATTAAATCTACCTTGACTTTAAGTAAAATTCACTTAAATTTCTTATAAAAATGTAAATAAAATTTCTGACAAAAATACAGATAAAAAGTACCTGAATATTTACAGAGGGTAATTGTAGATTAGACTTGTTATTTTCCAATACATAGGAATATTCGAAAAGAACGTAACTTCGGAGTTTCGAATACGACAAAAATATTCAAATTTTTGAATATTTGATGTAAAAAGTTGTCTAAATATGTGTAATATATTTATGCAGTTTTATTTTTATTAAATATTACAATAATATATAAATATTTTATTTTTACTTTATGTTCAAAGTAGCGATTCAAAGTTATTAAAAATGTACAGTTTCGCTAAATAGTTCTAGTAAATTCCTAGTGCATTTGGTTATGTTGATGTTGCAGTTGTTTGCTTTAATCTTTAAATTTTTCAATGACATACATTCAATTAATAATGAAGCATACTATGTATGAAATATTAAAAGATATAGATTTCTTTTATTCATTTATCAATGATTGTTTTTCCTAAATTCTGCATCAATTGGTACTTAATAATTATATTTACCATAAGATGTCAAAAAATTTTAATTATTTTTTTTCATAACTACAATTATTTACGAAACAACATTAGGGCGATTTATGAATTGAATATTGTGATACGGTAGCAGTTATTAGACACCGTGATTTCTTCAACGCTTTGTGGCAACAAACTGAGTAGAATATGCTATAATTATATGTACAAAAGCAACTAGTCAAAAAGCCTAATTATATTAGTATTGTTAATAATTCATTTTTGCAATATTTAAAACGCAATTACCGTGATGAACATTACGCATAATAATGTGAGATGTGGTATGTATAAACTTGATTGTTACTTAGAGCTTATAGAAAGCAAAATTCTATAAGTTCGGTCATTACTTGTTACAATAAATAAAAAAATAATTATATATATCTTATAATTTGTAAAATTTCATGGATTTTCTTTATTATTCCAAAGCACCTAGAAACCATTGAATTTTTTCATTTTGCTAAAATGCTTGATTGGTGTACAATGTTCAGCTATATAGTCTAGTGCAATTAGTTAAAAAAGGGAATTAGATGGGTAGAAGCAAGAAAAAATTGAATTTGGTCTGAAATGTTTTTAATAATAAATATACTGTATGCTCTCGTGTTAAACAATGAGCTTCCCGAATCGTGAAATAATGTGAGAATATGATGAAAAATGCGATTATTTTTAAATTTAAGTATATAAAGGTATTATTTTATAATACTTTTATATAAAATAATAATTTTGCGGAAAAATATCATTGAGTAATATTTGTTCTCCATTATATTTTCTATCAACTGTAGTTTGCGCGATAGTTTGAAATGGCAGAATTAATCTAGTAAATGGTAAATCGAAAAAAATCTCGCATTTTTGGTTAATTGTAATAATAATTTTTGCTCAAATTAAAGGATAAAATGACTAAAATACAAGGACTTTTTCAATTGGCTGGCTTTTACAGTATCGACAATTTTCTATTATTTATTAATTGAACAATTCTATATAGAAATTTATGCGATTTTTTTTAATTTTCAATTCTCATAGAACAGAAGATTACAATTCGCTTTAAAGATAAAGTTAGAAGAGTGTATAACTCTCTGTGAAATCTTCTTGAAACTTATGAGGAATGATCATGAATAAATGCTGGCGATGCTATCACCATAAACCCGCCTTAATTCACTTAAATAAGACTCGCTCGACATCAAGGCAACAGAATCACGCATGTGATTACATTTTCAAATCGCGGCAACAATGTACGCGCGCGTCGTTGCTTCCATCCACTTATACACCCGACACGCAAAAACACTCAAGCGGCTAAAGCAAGGAGTTACCCTCGCGAAACTATGCTCGGAACCACGCTCGGCACGATCTAATCTGCAAAATCAAGTAGCGCCATGAATTTCGCGAGGTCCAAGGGAAGCGTAGCGAGCCGATGACGGTTGAAGGCCAAGCTGGCGGCGCCGGCGTAAACTTGACCTCACGCGCGTCCGTGAAAGAGTCGAGTGGGAAATCCCAGCGAGCAGCTGTTAATCTGTTATGCGCGGACGGGTTTCCCTGCGAGCGCGCGTTTCGTGTGTGCACTCGATCCGCATTGTCGACCTTTCTCTACACTCCGATGTCCCCGTTGTCGCGTTTGTATGGGTCGATTGGTCCCGGGGCTGCGGTCGGCCGCTTCTTGATTGACCGTGCAAATATGCGTCTTTACCTAACAGGATGGGAAAACCGTATCCGCGCGTGGGTAATCGTATAGGTCAGTAATAGACAGCGCGTCGGGATACCCGACTGTATATCAGTCAGCGAGAATTTCAAATACGCGTCGTGTGTCTGTTTTACTTTAACCTGATAGTGGATACGTGCCGAACGGCAGGGTTCATTTTATTGTCAAATTTTAATCGTTGGAAAGCGGAAAATCGCAATTGGCACAGGTATTGCTGCTTTCTTGGATTGTAATTCATTGTTGGTGCAAACTAATAAAATAGTACGCGTGAACAATGTAATGCGATTTTCTTAGGAATGAAGCAGTAGTGGAATCTTTTTGAATGCTTTTGCATTTATAATTCTGGCACAAAAATTATTTTTCGTACTTGAGCCTCGCGCATATAACTAACGAGGTTAGCGCACGATTAAAGAGTCAGAATTATGAAGTCATTAAACTTGTTATCATTGATTATTTTAATGTATTTTTCATTCTGTATTATAAGCACGAGGAGGAAACTCGTGTACATTAAACTAAATCGTGAATTTTTTAAGGTGCGTAGAAGGCGGCTAAGCGTATATAATTATTATAATTATTTTAAGTATACCACCAGCTGGAAGCAATGAGATGCGCTACTTGCGCAATTTTGAAAAAATCAACACAAGCGTTATAATTATTTGGACGCTTGATCAATATTAAAGTACTGCAAATGAAGAGACTGCAAATATTTTACTTTGTTGGGATACTTAAAAAAGCATATACTTACACATCGTATCGTTGCGTCATTCTTTAATAAAATTGTCCAAACATTATTGGCGGAGTTGCGTTTTAGGTTGTAGAGTTGCCTGCACATTGTATATCAAGCGCTCGAGTCTCAATCTTTAGCATTCAAATTTAATGCGTTTCTTCATAATTGAAAAACAATTGTTAAATTTAATGGGACGATTTCCAGTTCACTTGAGTAGCGAAGCATTAAACGTCAAAGCAATTTTTAAACAAGCGATCTAGGTTACAGAAGCAAAGGACGGAAGAAAGTGAAAAGAAAACATATAGGCCGGCGGACTTTGAGCTTTTTGTATCTCGTAGGAGCGCATCAACATTACGCAACGCGACCGGATCCTTATCGCTCGGATCCCCAACGCAGGCACATGTATGCACATGCGAAGGAAGGAAAAAAGAACTAAGAGGAACACGCGTATTATGGATATATAAATCAAGATTGGATAACGCGCGAGGCGTATACAATGAGCAGTGGAAAAAGGCGAAGTCGGAGCGGCCGGAGCAGCGCGCGGCGATCGGGGCTGCAATAAAAGAAACGGCGCATTCCGCCCCGGCCGATTCTCGGGTTTTATCTCCTCGGGAGCCGCGGCGGCGGGCAACGAGCTCAAGGAGGTACGCAAGGCGAAACAAGGCCCCTTTCCACGGCGCGCCCGATAATTCGCTCGCCCCACATAGCCGCGCGGAATTCCCGGGGCCTTGGGCCCGGCGCGCGCGCCTCCCTTACATCCCGGCCCTTGGCGCGCGGGCGGCGGCCAAGCGGCGGCGCGGGCGGCGGGAAAGCCAGGGCCCCGCGGGTGGGGGGCATAAAAGGCGGCCCCGGCTGCTTTCTTGAGCCAGTCGTCGCCGCTGAGCCGCGGGGGACGCACGCGAGCTTGCCGCACAGGAGCACCGGGACCAGCAGCGCCACGATGCAACGCTCGGTGAGTGCAGCGCGCTCTCGGTCTCCCGCCTCGCGGTGAAAGCCGACTTTCCCCCGGGGCTTTCGAAAGCCGCGTTGGAAAGCCGCGCGTCGTCTGCCGCCGCCGGGGCCGGTTGATAAGGCAGATCCTGCCGGGTCGCGCGTGCAGCAACCGACACATGTGCACGCGTTCCCTTGGCTCTTTTTTTTTTTTTATTTTCCGCCCGCGTTGCGAAAACGCCCGGCTTATCGGCGGCATGACCCTCGATATTTATTAATACACGCAGGTCGATAAAAGTCGAGTTGCGCTGGCGCAAGCCGAGGAGCGCGCTTTGTGTCCCGCAGCCAATTCATAACAAGATGACGGGCGCGCCGCGCGCCTCGTGATCGCAATTGTTATTGAGCCATAAAACGCGACCTCCCGGCCGCTTCTCGCGCCGCGGGCTAACGCAAGGGCGCGAGCTAAGGCCCCGGCCACGTTAATTGGGACTAATTGCTACTAACTCGAGGGAATTGCCAGCGCGCCGAGGTCCGACTGAGATCGAAGCGCAGCCGAGCGCCTCTTATATGTGTCGCTTATGCATGAGTCTTTCTCAAACGCGTTGAAACACCGCGTGCGCTGTGGATCTCCCGGCCCGCGACTTGCCCGCGGAAAATCCAGCCGCGAGCTCGATTGTACAAACAGCTTCTTCTGTTTTTCCGAGGGAGTTCGCGCGCTGGCGAGATTAACAATCGGCGCACGCTCGGCGAGAGATCGACGGCTGCGAGCCGTACATGTACGTAGCCCGTGCCCGCGCGATAAGCGACCGCGTGTTTACTGTTTTGTTTTGACGATCGCCGATCTGCGCGCGTGAGATCGGCGCGCTGTGAGGCGCGCGACATCGGTATGGCCGCGACTCGCCTCCACGGAGGACCGGCCTTCCGCTTGCGTCACCTTTTTTCTCTCTCAAGACCCTCCCCTCCCCCGACTGCGTTGCAGATCGGTATTGTATGTGCGAGCGCCTCGACCGGCTCGTCCCGCGGACTCGCGAAAATCGGCGCCGCTGCGATTTCCCCCTCATCTGCATGCGGGAGACGCGCCGGGAAATCGGTTCACAGCGTAGAAAGTGGCGCCGGGTTTGCGGGGCGCTTCGGATCCAAGGCGGTCAATCGGTAGTGTATTGATTTAGCGGGCCGATCGGTTAGACATGCGCACTAACACGTGTACACTGGAGCGCCCGGGGCTGCTTGGGTCAGGAGTACTCCCACGTATGGGCGAAGGAAGAAAGGTGACGGAAGCGACCCGCGACTGCTGCCCGCGTATCTCAAGCGTGCATGTGCGTATAGGAAAGCCGGGCCCGCGGTGACGTCAGGGCGCTTTCACTGTTCGACGAAACGGCCCTCGGCGCTCGAAACAAATTCAGCGCGGCCCCTCGCATACGCTTCGACGTTTGAAACTGTCGCAACGCTCGGGAAAGGAGGAAGCGCCGACATACGATAATGACGACCCGTTCGAGTTAACCGATAAATGTCACCGATCGTATCTAATTACATCGCGTTTTAGATATTGTATGCACTGCCAATAATTTTTTTGGCAGTGAGTGATATTTGGTAACTGAGATAATCATACAACGACATTTGATTTATAGGTTGGGACTCGGAAAAGAATATCATCAAATGTCAATGTATATCCAAAAAATATACACAGAATGTCTAGATAATAATTGTATCGCTGTATAGATAAATATTACTTATGTATTCAGAAAAAATTTTAGGGAATGTGGAACATGTGATAAATAGTAAGCTGGGCCATATACTCAAGAATAATTACTCACAATTCGTAATCGAGCTCAGAATACTTAAATAACACGTGTATAATATTGTAGTAAGCACTTCTATTACGGTTAACACGTAACTCCAATCAAATTTTATATATACAGTATTAGTTGATAACGTAATATATAATAATATATGACATAATACACAATTATATACCAATTTATACGGTTAAGTAAGAGTGTCCCTTTCTTAAATTATCCAACACATAAAAAAGCTCCTTTTTTAATGGATTATAAGTTGATTTTCAAAATTAATATCTGATATAATAATAGTATGATTATATCATACTATTTTTATACAGCTCATCAAAAATCGTTGGCATACGCTGAAATAAGTAGTAATTATTGTATGTATTTATTTCATTATAAATAGAGTAAAAACTTATTTAACTTGTTACCTTACTTTGAGTGGATTTAATTAATTCGATTGAAGGATCATTAAGAATTCTAACATAGATTATCAAATTTTTCTGAGTGTGCGGTCGAGGTCTACGATAGTAACTCGAGATTATGTGCATTAACGATCAATAAGCAAATCTAATGAATCTCAGTAATAGTCTCAAAAAGGCTCATTATAACGTGTATAACGACTTAATTAATGAAAATTGATTAAGTAACGGTGATTAACATAGAAAATCAGAGCTTTATCTGTACTTATTTTCGTCCAATATAACTTTCGCACATTTGCAATTCGGTACAGACTAGAGGATTGATCCAGTTGACACTGTCAATCTCGAAGTTAACTCCGACAATCTCTCAGTTCCGAATGACAGCTTTCTATACAGCAAATCGGAATCGTCGGAACCGGTCGCGATCTCGGCCTCCGCGACAGCTGAGCTGCAGGGGTCGAAGGGCGGCTTCCGGGCGTCATCCTCGCTTTCTCGGGAGAAAGCGTTCTTTTTTCGCGCGCGAGTCGGCCGATTGCGAGAGGCGCTTTTGTGGCGCTCACGTGCGGCCAACACTTAAGGCGTCGGCCTAACTTTCGCGCGGGCCGCGCCTCGCTTCCGCGCGCCCTGGAATTCCCCGGGCGCTATTATCCCGCGGCTTTCGAGCCAGTTCGTTCCCCCCGGGTTCCTCCGAATTCGCCGGCCGATCCTGCGAGCCCCGGCCGCAGCGCGCGCTACGCGAATCGCCCCGGCTATTTTTAGCCTCGCTGATTAACAATGAGCACTAAAACTTGTTTTTTCTCTCGCCTCCTCATAAATGTTTAGCCGAGTATAAAGGAGGCGCGTCCTAAGGCTGCTTTATAGTGCTGTGTATAAAGAGCCGACGTATTGAGAAACCAGCGGCGCTTATATATGCGCGTACAATAAAGAAGCCGAAGCCCCTTCGAGTGGCGCGTCGACGGAATCCCCCGCTCGCGTGTACATATAATGTACCAAGGCTGCGAGAGCGAGTCGAAAAAAAAAGAATTGCTCGCACCGCGTATTGTGTAAAAAAATCGGCTTTCAGGCGAAATCGCCAAGGTGACGATTATGTGCCGGCGATGCTAATTAGGCGGTCGTTTGGCAATCGACTCGTGCCCGGGACGCGTATAATAACCAAATGTCAAGAAGCGAAATAATGCCCCGAGGAATCCACATTTGAGGGAAAGCGCTCAGATGCCATAATTATACGCCCACGTTACGCCGATAATGCGCAATCGGGGGATTCCCCGCGGCGGTTAGCTTAAGTGCGCTAATCGACGAATAAAAATGTCGCGGGACCTCGCTTCTACATATAATCATACACTGACGAAAGTTGGCCGGTACTCATCTACCGTTAACTCGTCGTTAAGCACGCATTGTTTCTAAAAGTAAGAACATTGACAAACTCAAATTACAAATTAACATAAAGGAATATTGAAACGTCTTTAGCGATATTGCAATTCGACGATACTTGAAATGTTGTGTAAGAAAATGATAGCAGCCTTACCAATTGTATTTATGCTTGAAAAATTGTAAACTGTTCGTAAATTAGAAGACTGGAAAATATGAAAGCGTTGTTACCTGTCGTACAGTATCAACGACTGTTTGCGGTCTATCGCTGCACCAACGATATTTTGCATATCAAATGCGACGGTTCCACGCACTACTCGAGATTACGCAGAAGCATTCAATTCTTTTTTACAGTCGGTAAACTCTTATCAATATTCAGATATTCGACTCACGCGAATATACTAGCTGTGTAATTTTTGTAGCGGAAATATTATCAACGTTACATTGACCATTTTCGTCGACTTGCAGATGTTATCAGGGCTGGTGTTGGTGGCAAGCTGCCTCGCAGCGTGCCAGGGCCAGTGCCTCACAGGCAACGACAACCCGGCGACCCAGCATCAGGACTCCGGCGAGAAGTTGAGTGACGCCCGCTTCTATTTTGGCCTCGACGCTCTCAAGAAGGCGGCGGACATAGAAACAGAGGACAATGTCTTCTTCAGCCCGCACAGCCTCTACGAGGCGCTGGGCCTCGCTTACTTCGGGTCCCGTGGGCCGACGGAAGTGTCCCTCAAGAAGGCCCTCCGCGTGCCCCCGGAACTCTCCAAGATCGACCTGCAAAAGTTCTACGCCTTCGAAAAGCTCCTCGAGGAGGATCGTAAGGTAAGATGCGATCGATGTGGAGGATAAGTTATTCGTAGTTTTTGCCTATACACGTTTGCAATGCGGTTGCGCAGATGAAGAATTCTTGCTAATAACAGAAGAATCCTTTCTATTGACAGATTAACTCGTCGAGCAACTACGACTTCAGGATTGCGAACCGCCTGTGGCTGAGCAGCTCGAAGAAGCTGCGCCAATGCATGCTCGACTTCTTCAAGGGCGAGCTCGAAGTCGCGGACTTCAAGAACTCACCGCAAGCGGTGCGCTCCCAGATCAACGAGTGGGTGAGCAACACGACGCGGGGTAACATCCGCGACTTCCTGCCGGCGAACGCGATCGACGCGAGCACCGACGCAGTCCTCGCGAACGCCGTATACTTCAAGGGTCTCTGGCAGAGCAAGTTCCTGCCGGAGAACACCAAGCGCGACGTCTTCTACCTCGGCCAGGACAACATGACCATCGCCCAGTTCATGCGACAGAAGGGCTCCTTTAACCACAGTGAGTATAGAAACAATGACTCCTGCGTGCCAGACTGCACGATATATTGACCTCTCGGCTGTCCCGCAGTGGTCTCCGAGCTCCTGGGCGTCCACATCCTCCAGCTGCCCTACAAGGGCGACGACGTGTCGATGTACATCCTTTTGCCGCCGTTCGTCTCCGCCCAGCTGGGACCGGCCCCATCGACGCCCAAGCCCACGCCCCCGGGCGACGGTGTGCGCCAGGTCCTCCAGCGTCTGAGCGATCAGCCCGACAGTGCCAAGGAGCTCCGCGACATTCTGGACAACGGGATGCCAGCACGCGATGTCGAGCTCATCATCCCCAAGTTCAGCCTAGAACGCGAGCTCCCTGTCAAGCAGCTCCTGGGCGCTATGGGTGCGGACGCCGTGTTCAACGCGGGCGCAGACTATAGCGGCTTCACCGCCGATGGCGAGCAATCCGTCACCCTGGGCGACGCCCTCCATCGAGCCAAGATCGAGGTGACCGAGGAGGGCACCACGGCCGCAGCGGCCACGGCCCTCTTCAGCTTCCGTTCGAGCCGGCCTACTGAACCTGCCATCTTCCACGCGAACCACCCCTTCGCCTACTTCATCTACGACCGGCCTAGCAGCACGATCCTCTTTGCCGGTGTCTTCCGCAAACCCAACAAGCGCTAGAGGGCGCCATCTCTGGCTGCCCGTTACCCCCTTTATACACCGGTTTAATACGCGGACTTGTTCGCTTTGGAGGAATTCCCTCCAGGACTCGTTCTATTTTCTAAGAGAGCACCGCGGTACGTTTTCTCCGAGTAGATGTTCCGTGCAGTTCTATATATTGCCTTACAGTCGGAAACTCGGGGAAGGACATTACGTGCGAGTTGTATTCTAGAAAACCGGAGTTTCCACTTGACTAATGTAAATAAGATGGCTAACATTTCTAATCTTTAATGCGCGACTCGTCGCTATACGGGCGTTTTGTATTTATAAGATGCGTTAGTGATTCACGCTGAGAAACACACCCAAATATTACTTAGCATTAGTTCGCGTTACAATATCGCCGAAGATTTGACATATGACTTTGAAATCGGATCGAGTGTCGTCAGCGTGCAATTGAACGATACATCGGTGTACATATTCATATGTATGGATAGACGCTGATATTCGCAAATTTATTTTTTCAATTTTTCTTAATTCTACAATAAGTCGTGCTTGTTAGAAAGCAGATTTTTACAAACGTATGTAGTCAGTAGAATTTGTTTTCTTTTATTAATAAATATCAACCAAAAATATTACCTTTCAATGATTCAAAATATTTATAACGATGTTAGAAAGTTGAGCTTAATTCTGGTAAGACCAGGAGTGTTTAGTGCAACTTTGCGAAAGATTTTTCTATTATATATATTTTAACATTTTATAAAATAAAAAGATTATAAAAAACTAATTGCATATATTTATTATCATACTGTTTTTATACTGATTACTTAAGAGTACAAATATGTATCAAGGATTTTTTAAAAACGAAGATTCATTTATATTTTACATCTAGTAACAGTTTACCTTCTCTCCCTCTCTCTCTCTCTCTCTCTCTCTCTCTCGCTCTGTGTGTGTGTGTGTGTAACGAAAAAGATTTGTATGTATAAGTATATTACTTTCTTATGTAATGTTCAGTGGCATGTTATCAAATTATATTTGTTGATAAATATCTTTAAATTATAATTATAAAGATTCATTTTTGCTTGTTACTTAAGCATTGTGTATTATAAGTAATACTTACTGTCTTTCAAATCATTTACCGTAAAATGTTTTATTTTGTTTTTCTTATTTTACTTCAGATATTATTTATATCTATATTTAGAGCAGGATTTCAAAACGATGTTTAAAATGTTATACAAAGGAGATGATTACAATAAATTTAGCTTACCTTAACGTAATTACTAAACTTATTAAAATTATAGCTTATAATATTACTTGCAATAATTATCACTAAATAATTTATATTATTCTTAATAATATCTAGATATTTTAATACTATATCAAACTAATCTAACTCAATTATTATATTATTATTTTGTCATTATTATATTATGCAGCTTTTTATTACTGCGTATTTAAGCGAATAGTTTGTCGCAGAACAAGCTGTTATTGCAACTATCTTCTAAGTGAAACAATCGAAACAATGTCACATCCAAAGCAATCATGCTTCGTGCATCTGAACTATTCGTAATAATATAGATAGACAAATTACTTGCGAGGATATAATATTAAGGGGTATAAGTTAAATGAGTTAATAGAGAGACGAGAGAATAGGGTTTGACATAGGGGGAAGTATTAGTTTGTTATTTCCGGATCAGTTTTGATTCAGAATTTTCCCTCGGTGTATTGTGATTTCCTGTTTCTCTGACGCTTGTACGATTGAATGATTTATTATAGTTACGATAGTTCAATCCTTGACACAAAATAAAGGTAATATGCGACCGCTTAAAATATACGGTCATCCTAATTTAATTTACCCTATATTTTATTTAAATGACGCTCGAAATGACCTAAAAAATTTATTTTGATAAGATTTTTACATATAATTTTTCTGATATAATAGAATAAAATCTCTTCATAATCTAATAACATATATATTCTGAAATGAAAATATTTAATCTAATCGTTGAATTTTCTTTAAACATACCTAATTATTTTTATGTAAATTTTATAGTAAGTGAATTTTAAAGAAATTTATAATAGTTTTGTAATACATAGATCTTAAAATTAAGGTTAATATTAATATTTTAAATCAAATTTGAATTATAATAATTATTTTATATATCTGTGCAAGTTAAATTTCAAATATTCTATCATTATGTTTTTATAAACAGGGACATCAACAGTTAGGAAAAATGGAGATATTGCCACTGAATTTCTTCATGTGTAAATTATGCGGAATGTGGTTCAAGAGCAACAATTTTTATTTATTGAAAATGGCCTATCGAACAATGGTGCTCACTTTTATTTTTCAGTTTGCATCCAGCTTCATAGGAAAATTACTTTTGCGTGAAAATATCAAAGAACTTTTGGATATTCTTTTTATTGCTTTATTATATTTTACTGTGTGCATTAAAATAGTAAACTTTCTATCTAAACGGAAGGAAATATTAGGAATACTCGATGACCTTCGATCGTCGATCTGTAGACCAAAAAATCCTGAAGAGAGATTGATTGTGAACACGCATTCTAAACATCAAAAGCGGATATTTTTAACATTGAATTGTATGTCTATGACCTGCTGTTTAAATTTGATTAGTATGCCTTTATATTTGTCAGATGGCAACAAATTTCGTCTTCCATTTAAAACTTATCAACCTTACAAAATAACTACTAGGACTACTTTCTGGCTTACTTATTTGTGTCAGACCATAGCATCAGTTTACGCGGTACAACTGAATGCGACATTAGATGGGATGGTTTATGGATTCATTATAATGGCTACCGCACAATTCAAGATAAATTGTTGTAGATTTAGAGATCCCAAGGTAAATTTAAAGGAATGCATAAAACATCACGTCTTACTACTTCAACTAGTACTAAAGATTCGAAATACCTTCATGCGTGCTGTAGTTCCGGTATTCATGTTTAACCTCGTCACACTGTGCTCTAGCATATTTCAAGTATCTCAGGTGAGCTTATATCTATAAATATTCCACAAAAGGTTCACTTACTAAGATATTATACCACATGTATATTACATGTATAATTTACATATACTTACAGAAACGCCTTTTTAGTTTAGAGTTTTTTGGTTTTCTTTTATTCTTCTGTATAATAATGGTTCAAATATTCATATACTGTTGGTCTGGAAACCAGTTGGAATTACAGGTGAAAAAATATTAATAATATTTAGTAGATCATTTTAAGACACAAAAGTTAACTATTCGACTAAAAATCCATATAAAAAGGTGGCCAAAAATAATATAATCTTATATTTAAGTCAATTTAATGAATCAATCCTAAGATAGTATCGTATAAATTCTTGCCAGATATTCATAAAAAATTAAGTAATGAATTTAATACTTATTATTTTCCTAAAAAACTTCTCATTATTAACCAAAAACTTTAAAATTTTTTTAAATTTTTGGTACTATTTGCTATACAGTTAAATATATATGTACAGTATATTTGTAATTATAGTTATTCCTGATTTGAATTCTGCAACTCAAAATCGATATAAACATATATGCAAACCACTTTTTCATGTCGGTATAATTATAATATAGCGGTATAATTAACAATAACTATTTCAGTTAGAAAATTTCTATTATAGGGTCATTGATATATTAAGTTTGAGTTTAAAGTCTTAAATTTGAAATAATAATCTCAACAGATGCCCATAACTCAAGAATGCGTCAAAATAATTCTTTGAAAATTTTTTCCCTATAAAAATTTTTTAATAGACTGTAATAACTATATGCTAATAAAGGAATAAGTATAAAAACCCATATACTAAAATGGGTATAAAAGTTTATTCTTAATGATATTATATCAACCGGCTGCACTAGTTCAAAGACGTTATCTTCGCAGCAAGTAAGATGGATTTCCGTGTAAATTTTAATCTGAAAAACTAACATAATTGAGATAATTCAGTTTCTAGTCTTCTATTCCCAATGAAATAAAAATTTGAGTTCCATTATTCCTCATTTTATCCTGACAACATAAATTAAATTGAAATGGACTACATGACTAGATGATTATATGACTATATGACTGTATGTTCAGACTGTATGACTAGATGACAAATATTTTTAACTTTTATTAAGTTTTTCGTAAAAAAAGTACAACTATTTCTTAATATTACTGATAAAATTACTGCTTAAAATATATTTATATAAAGCGATGAATGCATGAAGGATATATAATTATTGAAATTTTTTATGAATTAGAGCAAAGCGGTTTCAGATGCAATTTACTTCGGAGAATGGCTAGAGATGGTGAATAAGAACAGAAAGAACGTATTCTTTGTTATGCTATTTTCTAAACAGGGTTCAAAAATCTCTTATCATGGCCTATGTGTTGTAACATTGAGTACCTTTATATGGGTAATATAATTCACTGATGTTTCTTACTATTTATTCGTATAAATGAAAATTTAATGTAATATTATTGTACAGGTAATCAAAACATCCTATGCGATGTGGAATGTATTACAAGCTAAAGTAAGTAAGTCATAAAATATTGTGTAGGAAGATAATGTTCTTTTCCCAAAATATACGAAACATAAGAACTTCAACGATAAAATTACATTGACTTGAGTTGTTATAACTAAACATTATAGCTATGAAAGTAATGTTATTTATTATTTATCCAAAAGAATTATACTATTGATAACTACACATTATCACACTAAAAAATGAATGTGCCTTTTATACTAACAGAATTATAGAACAAATAAATATTTGATTTAAAAACTTTTTGTATAGATTTTGAGGTTTATCCACTTGTTGTAATCTGGCAAAATTTAAAAAATTCCTTTAATGAAAAAATAACTAATTTTATAAAAAAAAACATAATTTTATGAAAAATAAGTCATAGATTTTTAAAAATCAATTAGGTCAACTATTTCAGTGTAGAAAAATAGGCCAGATAAACGTTAGGGAAAGTTGTTAAAAATCTTTGAATTTAATTCCTTATAAGAAAGTGGCTTAGCTCATAAGCCACATTTTATGTAGAATATTTGAAGTGAATCGAATAATATCTTAAGAAATTCCCCAGTTTTTATGATTAATTATATAGTATCCATATTGCGCTTCATAAATTCTGTTTCGTTGCCTTACATTATTTATGTGCGTAGTATAGAGTTTCATAAAATACATAAAAACTCACCCTAATAGTTGAATTTAATTTTTTGTAGGTACTATAAATTAGCTTTAGAGAAACTGAGAAAACTTTAATCTTATAATTATATGGAGTCCGCGTGTACAAAAGCTAACGCGCCATTTCTATAATAGAGTGGAACTAGGAAAAGAAAGCTGCTTGATAGGTCTTATGTGCACTATCTAAGAAGCAAATTTTAGCATTGTGCTACTCTAAATTGTATATAGAGTTCTTGCGAGTAGTTTAAAACTCTTTTGAGGTTCGACTGCAACCGAATATACAAAACGCAAAATGAGCACAAACAATATTCTATATTCAGTTGCATTGTAGACCTCGTAAAGGCAGGACGTGTTTACTCACAGTGCAAAACACGACCGCGAATATCGAGGAATGGTAAAGTGAACAGTATATAATATATTTTAGAATCATAGTTAAGAAACAGGAGCACTCTAAGTGCAGCCGAAAAAATTACACCGTCAAGCCCCCTCCCGGAGGGGGGGGGCCCTCTTCACCCCAAAGATCACAATAAAACCAAGTATAAAGCTACGCAAATGAAACCGCAACAGAAAATTTCCCCCAAGACGACCAAGCTGTTATTGTAGATACAATTGAAAATTGCGCAATTAACGATTATGTAAGTCAATTACTCCAAATAACTAATCATGAAAACATCAAGGCAATATCAAGAATATCGAACAATCGACTATCTATTTACCTCGCAACAAAAAAAACTAGCTGACGAATTTGTAGATAATAAAATTAGTACCAAATTAAATAATAGTCTTGTTTTTTCGTCCACTATTAAAGCGATCGATTAGAATAATACTGTCCAATGTTCGGCCATCAATACCGCATGAAATTCTCGAAAACGCCGTACTCGCATACCAAATTAAAGTGGAATCAAAAATGTCATTTGTAAGGGCAGGTGTATCTATCCCAGGCTGCGCCCACATCGTTAGTTTTAGATGACAAGTATATATACATCCGGAAAGTGTTGACAAAATACCCGATTCCTTCCCGGTAGAATACGGTGAAAATAAATTCCACATTTTTGCATCAATGGATGCAATTAAATGTTTCATATGTAAAGAAGCAGGGCATGCCGCAAAACAGTGCCCAATAAATACAAATGTTACGCACGGTCCACCCGAATTTAACGACAATGAGTTTTCCCCCAGAGATAATGCAATAGCCGAAATCCCATACCTTGTAGATAAATACAAGCAATGTGAATCGCAAGATCATAACAATTCTACTACTTCACAACATTCTAATAGTAACATACCTATCAAGACAAATCTAGAATCGCAAATACAAACATCAACTGAAGTTCCTTCCCAGAAAATAACATTACGTACTGAAAAATTTAAAGGGTCTCTGTCTATTTCATCGTCGTCTTCCAGCAACACAGAAAACTGAAAACAGATCTCAGAATTGAAATCGAGTTTAAAGCCTCTCTCAGATTTAGATCAAATAAAAAACTTACAAAAACAAGTAAGTGAAAAAACTAAAATTCCACTAAAAAACAAAAGTGAACAAAATAAAAGCGAAGAAAAATCGATAAATATTCTAGAAGAAAGTCTCCACCCAATTAAAGAAGCAATGCAAAAATCACCAGAGGAGTTCCCAATCGACTATCTATAATTCAGAAGTTTCCTCGATAGAGCTCTATCAAGCACCTTCGAACCAGAATCTACTATAGAATATTGTAGTGATATAAGCAAAATAACAGACATGATGAGAAAACTCTATGCACACTTAAACTCTACAAGCTTAAAATCGAAATTCACTAAAATTATAAAAAAAGTTGAAAATATAGTACAAAACAACAAGAAACAGGAAGAAAAATAGAGGACAACATCGTCTCTCAATAGGAATTTAAAGTAAAAGACAAAAGAAACAAAGATCTTAAAAAACCAAAATCTAAAATTAATCGCAGAAAATGAATATAAATATTATACAATGGAACTTAAACGGTTACTACAAAAGACTACCTAACCTACAAACGGCTGATAGCAGAACACGATGCTAAAAAAATCTGTTTACAAGAGACACACTTTAAAAAGGATTATTATGCTAAACTAAAAGATTTCAACAATTATCACAAAAACCGATAATCAATAATGCCAGTGGAAGTGTTGCTATTTAGGCAAAAAAGGAGATCTACGGCAGACAACTAAATCTTGAAACAATATTAAAAGCAATAGCAATAGGAACCTTTCTACCGTATAGAATGATCATCTGCAATATATATTTGCGCAACAGCCAAGTTTTAAAGCCCGAAGAAATGAAAAATCTAAAATCTCAATTATCTAAGCCTTTATTATAGTAGGTGATTTTAATGCACATAATGATACGTGGGAATCAAATTTAACCGATTATAGAGGCAAAATTATCCTTGCTGGAAGATCCCGAGATAATTCTTATAAATAATAAGCAGAAAACCCACTTCAATGCAGCGAACAGCACGGAAAGCGCGATAGATCTCGCAGTAAGCTCTGTATGTAAAGCAGAAAATATAGATATGACAGTCTCTGATGAGCCATATGACAGTGACCATTACCCTATAATGATAAATATGTTCTCGTCATTATATGATTTATCGCAAAAACCAAATTTATCTAAAATAAAGAATTACAAGCAGGCAAATTGGATATTATATCAAGAGAAAATCGACCGACTAATAAGTTCACTAGAAGAACCAGATGCAAAAAAGAAAAACTCCATAAATAACTTACTAGGAAAATTTAATGATATGATTCAGAAAGCAGCTGATATAGCAATCCCAATGATAAAAATCAAGCCGGACAGAAAACAAGTACCATCGTGAAACAAGGATTGCGAGGAAGCAGTAAAAGAATTTAAACATGCCTTCAATCGATTTAAAAACCATAAGACACAAGCAAATAAAATTGAAAATAACAAAAAAAGGCAATACTCAAACAAAATACAATAATAGCCATAAAAAATGAAAACGATATAGTACTAAGTGATTCTAAAGAAATGGCTAACTGTTTAGCAGATACATTTGTAAAAAATTCAAGCAACGTAAATTATGAAATAGAATATATACAAAATAGAAACGCACAAAAAGAAAACTTAGAACATGAAGAAGAACAAAATGAATCCGAAACCAGTATATTAAACCAAAACATAACAAGGAAAAAAATAATCCAAACGCTTATGGAATATAAGAAACAAAGTAGCCCAGGACCCGATCAGACACCGACTATACTACTGAAAAATCTACCTGAAGCTGCAATAAATTACCTCGAAAAACTCCTAAATCTTATTTGGACAGAGGGCGTTTTCCGGATCAATGGAAATTGGCAACAGTTATTCCGATATCAAAGACAGGCAAGAATAAATTCTCGACTAAAAACTATAGACCTATCTCTCTAACTAACAACCTATGCAAAGTCTTGGAAAAAATAGCAAATAAGAGACTAAAAACATTTCTTGAAACAAAGGATTACTTTATTTCACAGCAAAGTGGTTTCCGTCAAAACAGATCGGCTTACGATCATCTAATTATATTAGAGAACGCAATATATGAGGCATTTCGAAAGAAACTTCACCTTATTGCAGTCAGTCTAGATCTCGAAAAAGTTTACTAAATGGTATGCAGACAAAGGCTCATACAACTTCTCAAAAAAGTCTTAATAAAAGGACATATGCTTAAATTTATTATAAATTTCTTAAGTGATCGATATATGCAAGTAAAAATAAATGGCATTCTATCGGAAAAGAAAATACAGGAAAATGGGGTACCACAAGGATCTGTACTCAGCGTTACATTATTTCTAATAGCAATCAGTGATGAAATAAAAAATATCAAAAGCCCGGTAAAATGCTATTTATTCGCAGATGACCTAACTATCTTTTATCAAGGAAATAACGCACAAATATCTTAAGAAATAATCTAAAGATCGCTGAATAAATCAAAACGATGGGCGCTTTTATCCGGATTAAAATTTTCAAATACAAAATCGCAGTACATTGTTTTCACAAACAACAAAAGTTCTAAATTAAAAAACCAACTAAAAATCAAAAATCAAATATTAAAAGTTCAAACTCTCAAAATACTTGGTCTTACCTTCGATAAAAAAATGAACTGGAAAACAAATATAACAAATCTAAAACAAGACCTATATCACCGAATAAACATTTTAAAAGCTATAGCAGCAAGAAATTGGGGCGCAGATAAACAAATTTTATTAAACACTTACAAAGCTATAATATTATCTAAATTAGATTACGGGTCTATAATATACGACTCATCAAAAGTTACAAATATTCTTGAAACTATCCATAATTCTGGATTAAAAATAGCAATGGGAGCCTTTCATACAAGCCCAACTACCAGTATATTAGCAGGATCAAACTCACAACGACTAAAATATCGGAGAATGCAACTAATATGTAAAAATGCATGTAAACTAGCTTCAAACCCTAAAAACCCAGCTACGGGTGTGGTTTTCAATAATGCAGATGTACAGCAAGAAGAAATACAAAACTACATTCCTCAAAACTTTCGGTCAAAGATTATTAAATATCTTATCCCTTATCGAAGAAGAAATCCCTAATATTATACTAATACCATCACCAACTATCCCCCAAAATATTGTAAACATACGAGTACAAAAAAATGCCAACTACAACTACAGCCAAATAGTACAAAACTCCGAAAATAGTACCGAAGTACTCGCAGAAGGGATAACAATAGGAAAAAAGTCTGGAGCAGCAGTAATAATAAATATATATTATACAAAAAGCTATGACTCAATGCAAGCTCATGCACTGCTCAAAGCAATTTAAATTATAGAAATATCTCAATATAATCATATTATAATTTTCATAAATGCGGAAAATGTTTTAAACAAAGTACACCACATATATACTAAAGATCCAATACTTCAAACTATACAATACACAATTAATAACATGAAAAATAAACAAATAATCCTATCGCTACCATACACTAAGCATAATTTAGAGAAAAAAATACTACTTAATAAATTAGCGACACAAGCAACTAATATAATATTACTAACAAACGAAATTCCAGTGTCAGTTCAAATGGCGCAAGATAATATAAAAAAAACAATTTAAAAAAATAGAATCAAACATGGAAGTCCGAAAAAAGAACTTTTTTTCACAGCATCAGAAATGACACTTATTCAAGTACTGGCATCAATAAATTCTCGCGTAGGAAATAAGTAGCAATCACACGTATAAGAATAGGCTACACGAAAATGGCCTACCGGTACATATTACTAAAATTAGCAGTTCCCATGTGTAACTTATTACCGAACATCATATTGACGTTCAGGGAGCCGCGCCGATTCGCCAGCGCTTTCGTCGAATGTCGCCGCGTATGCTCGAGGTCGCCCATGAGGAGGTGACGGCGATGCTCGCCTCGGGCGTTATCGAGCGATCGGCCAGCTCGTGGAGCAGTGCGCCCGTGTTGCTAAAGAAGGCGGACGGAAGCTATAGGTTTTGCATCGACTATCGGGATGTGAATAAAGTCACAAAACGTGACGCATACCCGATACCTCGCATGGAGTCGATCTTAGACAAATTACGCAAGGCGCGTTATTTGTCGACGATCGACTTAAAGCAGGCCTATTATCAGGTACCTATGGACGCCAGCAGTAAACAGTATACGGCTTTCGCTGTGCCAGGCCTTGGCCTATTTCATTTTAACCGTCTACCATACGGCCTGATGAACGCCCCAATGACGTTTCAGCGCCTGGTAGATGCGTTATTTGGAGTAGAGTTTGAGCCGTATGTATTCACTTACCTCGACGATATAATTATAGCGACCGAGGATTTCGAGGCGCATAGGAAATGGTTGCGATTTGTTTTAGCCAGGTTGAGAGGGGCCGGCCTTGCGATAAACAAGAACAAATGCGAGTTTGGGTGTTCCCAGGTCACGTACCTCGGGTTCTTGTTAGATAGCCAGGGCCTGAGGCCGAACCCGGAGAAAGTCGCGCCAGTGCTGAATTACCCGCCGCCCAAAAACATAAAGCAGTTGCGCCGCTTTCTAGGCATGATTGGGTGGTATGGGAGATTCATAGTCGGAGAGTCGGAGGCGAAAATTCCCCTGACCAAACTGCTGCGGACAGGCCAGCCATGGGTGTGGGACAGCGAGCAGGAAAGAGCGTTCGTCAGTTTAAAAAAGGCGTTGACGGAGGCGCCCGTACTTGCACGGCCCGATTTTGAACGGGTATTCACGATACAGTGTGATGCGAGTGACGGTGCGCTCGGCGCGGTCTTAACACAAGACTTCGACGACGGCGAGCACCCAATCGTCTACGTCAGTCGCGTGCTGAGTAGCGCCGAGCGTAATTATACAACCACTGAAAAGGAATGCTTGGCCTTGGTATGGTCAATAAAAAAGCTACGCCCTTATGTCGAGGGATATGCTTTTAAAGTCATCACAGACCATAGCGCTTTACAGTGGCTGCGGACGCTGAAAAATCCGGCCGGCCGACTAGCGCGGTGGGCCATCGAGCTCCAACAATGGGACTTCGAGGTGGTCCACCGCCGTGGCGCCCTCCACCAAGTGCCAGACGCCCTGTCACGGATGCACGAAAGCGAGGTAGTGGTCGCCAGCTTGGAGGAGGTTACGGACAGCTGGTATTTAAGTCGGAGAGATGACGTGCAACGGGAACCGCAAAAGTACACACGGTGGCGCGTAGTAGACGGAAGGCTGTACCGCCACGCCGACGACAAAGTGCTCGGCCCGATAGTGCCAGACGAGGAGGGTTGGCGTCTAGTCGTGCCAGTCGAGCAGCGCGAACGCGTTCTCCACGATGCGCACGATCGCGAGTCGGCGGAACACTTAGGCTCGGAGAAAACGTATGAGCGAGTGCAGCGCGAGTATTACTGGCCAGGCGTTCAGCACGACGTCTACCATTACGTCCGTGCGTGCGACGTCTGCCAGCAGTATAAAGTCCCGCAGACCGCGCCAGCAGGTTTGATGGGATCACGCTATGTAGAGAGCCCGTGGGTTGTGGTAGCGGCCGATTGTATGGAGTTCCCGCGGAGCAAACGCGGGAAGAAATACCTCGTCGTCTACCAGGACCTCTTTACGAAATATGTAGAGATGCGAGCCGTTGGATCAGCCGATGGGAGAAATGTGGTCGAGTCGTTCGCCGACCTGGTCGTGTTCCGATGGGGCGCGCCGGCGTATCTGTTGACAGATAACGGCCGGGAATTCGATAACGTGACGTTGACAAAATTTTTGGACGAAAGCGGCATTAGACACGTCACAACGCCCCCCTACCACCCCCAGGCGAACCCGGTGGAGCGGGTCAATCGATCGTTGAAGACTATGATCGCGGCGTTTGCGCGCCACGATCACAGAGATTGGGACCTGCACTTGCCAGAACTACGCCAGGCGGTGAACACGGCGGTGCAGGCGACTATGCGGGTCTCTCCAGCCTTCCTCAATATGGGGAGGCACCCGACCCCGGTCAAGAGTTTGCGCAGAGAGATGGAGGGACGTGTGGGATTAGTCAGGAAGGAGGCGGGGGACTGGGCCGACCGCGTCAAGCGGTTGGAAGCGCTGTATGACCTGGTCCGGAAAAACGTTGAGTCGGAGCGGGCCCGACAGGCGAAATATTATAACAGACGTCGACGCGACGCGCAATTTTCCGTCGGCGACTCCGTGATGCGCCGGACCCACCCATTATCAAACGCCGCGAATCACTTCTCCGCGAAGCTCGCGCCCAAGTACGACGGTCCGTTTAAGATCGTAGAAGCCAGGTCGCCGGGAGTTTACATGCTAGATATGGGCGACGGCCGGAGACTAGGGAAAGCGCACATATCGCAGCTCAAGCGGTATATTCCCCCGCGAGTAGTTAGGCAGGTGTAAGAGCTACCTGAGAATAATAGGTCCCTTTACTTATACCCTAGGAGTCAGAAGCTCCGATGAGGCGAGGAATAGCCAGCCGACGGGGGATCCGGGGACCCCATGCAGCGCATGGGCCCTTCCCCGAGTTCACGCCACCGGAGGCCGTAGAGCCTCCGCGCCCGGCGGCACCGGCCCCGCAAGTAGGGACAACGCCAGCTGGGAGGGTCGGAGGGGCTATCGTGCCGGGCGAACCCCGGTACACTTGGTGGCACGAGGCGCCCGTGTCCGACGTCGAGAGCCTCGGCGGCGAGGAGTGCGCCTCGAGCGACTCGAGCGATGACGCGAGTGACGAAGGCTGGGCGAGTTGCGATGAGCGAAGGGTTGGGGCGGGACGTGGGCTAGGTCGTATGGGCGCGTGGATCGGGCCCAGCGCGCCGCGGGCCGAGACCGGAATATGCCGCCTACTACGCAGCCGCTCACGTGGAGCGCCCCCGGGGGGAGGGCCCGCGAGGCTCCTCGAGGAAGTGGGAGACATCTCCCTCCCCGGAGGAGTAGCCGGAATTTCCATCCATCCGGGCCCCGAGGCCGCGATCCCGGAACCCGCAGGAGAACCGGTAGTAGAACAACCGGGGCCGGTCCGGCCGCCGACACCGCTCGACGGGCCGCACCCCGATGGGGCACCTGTCCGCGACGCGCGGGCACGGCCGACGCCCGTGGGGCCGACCCGTCGCGCGGTGGTGGCCCTAGGCCTGGAGGATAGAACGAAGGCGGAGGACCCGGAGAGCCTCCGGCGCGCGGCAGAGTGGGAGGCCGTCCTTGCGAACGCGCCCTACCCGTTTCGACTAAGGCTCCGCGGGGCCTGGTACGATCGCGTGCGGGCCGTTCGGACCGACCCGAGCGTCGACCCCCCGCCGCGCGCTTGCTTTGCCTGCTGGCGCCAAGGGCATAAGATCCGATCCTGCCCGGCACGCCTAATTCGCATATTCTGCGATAATTGCGGCCGGGCCGACACCACGGTGGACAAGTGCCCAAGGTGCCGGGAGACCTATGAGCGCCAGCTGCACCAGGAACGGCAAGAGAGCCGCCCGCGCGCCGACGAACGCGGCGATGCGGCCAAAGGCGGACCGGCGCCGCCAGAAGGACGGCGAGCCGAGAGAAGGCCCGGAGAGCCTCGAGAGCCCTCCGCCGAAGGAGGAATGGCCGAACGGCTAAAACGACACCGGAGCGGGGAGCCCGGTGGACAGACCGCGCCCAAAGCTAGCGAGGCCCCCGCGCGAGCCAGCAGGACGGAGGAGGCGTGCGACGAGGAGGCGCGACGCGCGGAATCGAGCAAGAGCCAGTCGCGCTCCGAAACGGTCGGGGGGGTCCGCGCGGACCGCGAAGCGCCCGTGCCACCGTCAGAGGAGGTGACAAGCACCTCAAAGCCCGTCGCTCCCGCCCTCGCCCAACTGCGCGACGCCGAGTCGGTCGCTAGCCCGGGGCATGCCTGGGCCGGGGTAGACCCGATGGCCATGTTGAGGAGCCTGGAAGGGCTTTCGCCAGAACTCCGGGAGGCGATCCTTCGCCAGGTCGCCGGGCTGCCGCCGTTGCGTAGCGCCAGCCAGCAGGGCGAGTAAAACGCTCAGCAACCAGCCAGTTAGTGGGAGGAACAGATATGCCAGCTTGAAGGGAAGAGGATGACCAGCGAGAGAGGAGCAGCTCTAAGCGTCAGCCGCGGTAACACCCAGTAAGTAATTAATTTACGTTCCCCTTTGCAGACGAGGCTGCCAGCGGAGCTCCAGTGCAGCAAGCGTTGCGGTGGTGCCAATGAGCACTCGTGGTAGCGGCAATTGGGAAAGGGGGGCAGCGCGGGTGATAGAGTTGAAAAACAATTTAAAAAAGTAATAGAAAATAATAGGAAAAAAAAAAAAAAAAAGGAAAAAAAAGTAGAGTCGGTAACATTGGAGAGTCGGTAGGTTATAAAACTATAAACTATATCTGCATTTTTTTTTGAAGTTTCTAAAAGTAAGCTCCCGAATGAACGGAGCATAGAGTTATGCAGCGCAAGGCAAAGCGGGCCGGAATAGTTACCAATGTAACTGGCTATCGCCAATACAATAATAAAATAATAAAATAAGCATAGCCAGCGAGCGATTCTGGAGGACACCCGCGGGGGAGGGACCGTCGGATCGCGAGGAGGGTGGACTGTAGGTTAGCGGGGGGGAGTGTGACGTGGTCACATTTGGCCTCCGAGCCAACATATGATACAAGAGGAGGGACGGGGAGTTGGGCGGGTAGACAGGAGAAGGGGCGAGGGCGAGGGGACGGGGAAAATTGTAAGCGCGAAGCGAACTCGACCTCCAGGATCGCACGACGGCGTAAGCAGTGATGAGAGACGAGCGCCCGCTCGAGAGCCAGCCCATCTGCGCCAGTCCCAGAGACCCGGCGGTCCGACCTTGAGCGGCTCCAGCGGAGTATCACCTCTGGGGCACCTGTGCGGTGAGTCACCGATTGGGGAGGTCCTCCTCGCGGCGGAGAGTGCTCTCGCGGACGTGGGTGGCCGGTACGCGCGCGAACGGCTACGTAGCCGAGGTAGAGGCGGACGCGGTCGTGTGAGTCGGGAGGTCGCGGTCGAGTCGCGCGCGGGCTCAGCAGGCGGGAGCTGGGCCGGGGTTGTAACACCGCGCGCCGGTGTCGCGCCTTAGAGTAGGGCCGGCCAGCGGGCCGGGATTATTGTAACCAGCTTTAGGGAGAATAAAGGATAATGCTAAAATTTTACTAAGTAGTGCATTCCCTCTTACTACCTTGTCCCCCCCCCAGCGGTGCGAGAGCAGGCGTGCTCACCAGCCACCGGGCCGTGCCTTCCGCGGCGGCCCGCGGAACCCCCCCGAGTAAGAGCTCATACTAAGCAGCCGAAAAGGCGAGTCCACCTGGCGCCCACAGAAATAAAATTCGGTGGACTCGTGGTCGTAGCGCGCGCGAAGGGGAGGAAGGCTCCCCGCGGATCACTGAATTCGGCGCGACGTTACAAACGATAAGGAAGTTATACTTTATGCATTATAAGACGGGAGGTGCTACATAAGTTGAAGCCTAGATCGAGATCCAGGTGCATCGGTTTTTAGTTCCTATAGTTATTGCACGTAATAGAGGACATATCGCGGCAAGGAGTAGGAGAACTGTATATAACATGACAACCTCGATGATAACGGAATTCAACGAAAATAATCAAGGTAAAGGATAAAAATTAAATAACACAATTGTATCAGTAAAGATAAAATATACGTGCCTATTATACAAGTTGCCGAGTATGATACGTTGCATCCGCCATCATTCAAATTTATGTACTCCATCACTAGTGTTACTGTGCAATGTGCCACTAAGCAACAATTTATGTGGGAACTAAACTGCAAATATTTAAAAATCACTCAAATTTTATAAGATATTTCATTTCTAAATTCCAATTAACAGATTTATTTGATGAAAAAACAATATATTAAATATTTATTATATTTAGAACATACTATAATTTATTATTATCTCTATAAGTTTTAAATAGCTTATTCCATTACTATTCCATTTCATTATAGTACAATATTGATAATCAGTAATTTTTGATCTGATTTTAAACATACGAACTTAAAGGAATAATTAAGAAAATAATAGAATTAATTAAATTTATAGTTATTTATATACTTTCAAAAGATTATGGCTTACTTTTAAATTTTTATTCATAGCAGTTATTTCATACAATTGTATTAATTAATTTCTAATTTTATTTATTAAAAAACTTTATATAATAAACAATTGAATTAGTTTAAATTAAGTATTATTTAGAGGCATTGTAACATTTTATTAAATCATAACTCAATGATATTATGCATCATGCGACTTTATGTAAGCGAAGAATATATGTAAAGCTATGCAGTTCAGGCCATTGTCAATGTGATTGTGTTTAAAATGAAATTACTGAATCGATGTCGTATCCGAAGCAATCATACATCGATATTATAGATAATAATAGAGAGGCAGAGGATGTAATATTGAGGAGTACAGGTTAAACGAGTTAAAGGAGAGGCAGAGAAAGGGGAGTGAATAACAGTTTATCATTTCTAAAGCAGTTGCAAGTTTGTTCTCGCAAGTCTCGTCGTTTCCTATTTTGAACAATATTTTTGACAAGTATAATTTGCAGAAATTAAGGGTTTAAGTTCAATATATTAGTAATAGCATTAACATTAATTAAAGAATAATATAATTGCACTTCGGAATCACTTTTCTTATTGATCAATTTGGTAATCTTATTGGATGTCATTATATTATTGAATGCTTCATAACTTCCAGTTTTTTCATTTATATCCTATATAATTGTATTTGATTACACAATACTTAATGTATAAAATTTGTTTAAAATATAATAGTATATATTGTGGTACAAAGTCATAGACTATTTATTTTTTATTGCACTATTTTCCATTCTGATCATTATTTCGGACTTTATAGCTAAATTATAGCAGATATATATGTACGTATATTACAAGTGTCTACTCACAACAATTGTTAAAAAATTTGCAATTTCAAACGCGCTACGCACTCACTAAACTTAAATTTATTTTCTGTCCGTTCATCAATTAAAGTAATTTTCTATTTTTATAATAAATTATAAAAAATTCTATTAAATAATTCAGAATTAATGTTTAAATTAATTACCTGAAATAAATTTTTCATGACAACAAAAATTCTAAAAGAAATTATGACAATAAACAATCTTTGTGAGAAACCATAACAACGAAGATGTGCTGTACATAATACATTATCCCCTGCTACTTTAGAAACGTAATCAGGAGCATGCAATAATTAAAATGTTTTTTTCGGCTTTAATTTATCGTCATCACTTTTTTATAAGAAAAATAATGGTTATCTTTCCAATTTCTGCTGATTATATTAATATAAACTGTATGCGAGATTGTATGCATTACTTGATTTTATGGCTCATCATAGTATAACACAGATAAAACTAATTCAAAAATATTATTCTGAAAATTTAATATAATTAAAAAATATAGCTTAATTTTACCTTGATTTAACTGTAACAATATTATAGTATAAATAGAAAAAAGGCTAAATGAAGAAAGAACATCAAAATGCAGAAAAAATGGATATATTGCCGCTAAATTTCCTCGTATGCTACCTATGCGGAATGTGGTACGAAAACAACAGTTTTCATTTCTTGAAAATGGCTTATCGAATACTGATACTTTTTGTAATAATTCTCTCCATAATCGGACAGTTCATACAGTTGCTAATGATAAGCGACAACGTTGAAGAAATGTCGGAGGTTCTTTTTCTCTTATTCCTTTACGTTGGTATACTTTTTAAAATAACAAACTTCTTGTCGAGACGCGAAGAGATATTAGACCTACTCAACGATCTCAGAGCTCCAATTTGTAGACCAAAAAATGCTCAAGAGAAGTCAATTTTAAACAAGTATATCAAAAGTCAAAAGAAACTATTTTGTTCAGTAAATGCAGTATCGGTAATTTGCTCTATGAATTTTCTTTGCGCTCCCTTTTTATTATCGAATGACCAGAAACTTTATATGCCAATGAAATCCTATCAACCTTACAAAATAAATAGTAGGACTACTTTCTGGATTACCTATATTCATCAGTTTCTGGCTGTAAGTTATGGAGTGCAACTGAATGTGTCAATAGAAGGGATGGTCTACGGATTCATTATGATGGCCACCGCGCAATTCGAGATGAACTGTTACAGATTGAGAAATTGCACGGTGAATATAAAGGAATGCATAGAACATCATGTCTTATTACTTCAACACGTGCAAAAAATTCAACGAATTTTCATTTATGCAATTATTCCAGTTTTTGTATTTAGCCTTATCATAATGTGTACTAGTATCTTTGAAATATCTCAGGTAAATTTGTATTGTAAATAATCCTAAATTAATAATTATAAAATGGATAAAATCTGAAAATACATAATCTATATCTTTATAGAAGCCACTTTTGAGCTTCGAGTGTTTTACTTACACTATGTATTTAAGTGTAATGATGATCTATTTATTCATGTACTGCTGGTCTGGAAATGAACTGAAATTAAGGGTAAAAACATGTATTAAGTGTGAAGAAATTTAAAATAAATCTAAAGAATTTTAATCCAAGATTAATGCAATAGCTTTTCCAAAAATTATTAAAATTAATTTATATACGTATATTTATTTCTTTAATACCATTTACTATATTTTATGTGAAAATAAAGATTGATTTCACTTTTACAAAAATAGTATAAACTATAAGGATTTCTTATTATTATTGCATAATTAGTGTAATTATATTTGTACTTAAAGAATAAAGTTATAATATTTTTAATTTTTTTTGCAATTAACCAGAGTAATTCTGTTTCGGATGCAATTTACTGTAGAGAATGGATAGAAATGGTGGAAAAGGACCGAAAAAGTGTGTGGTTTATAATGTTATTAGCAAAAACTGGCTCAACTATTTCTTTTCATGATCAGTGCGTATTATCGCTACCAACATTCTTATGGGTTTGTTATAAATATTACTTCATTGCATTTAGAGCATTATACTAAAAAAATATCAATATATAATTTTAATTTTATAGATAGTTAAATCATCTTATACATTATGGAATTTACTGCCTAAAAGGATATGAAATACGTAATACTATAAAAATGGTGTTTGTATTATATTTTAAACGTACACACAAGGGAAATTGTACAAGATTTTTTTCTATATTTGAGAGTAAGCTGGAGACAGGACAATATCAAATAAATTATTACTTTTTAAAAAAAAATTTACAACTATTTTCTATAAAATGACTATACTTATAGCACTTCTTTTTTAATTTATTTATTTACTGTCGCATCCCCCAAAAGGGTATTAGCGACTATGTACATTACATATTACCTTACGTTTATGTTACATTATATATATTACATATTACTTGGCAGTAGAGATCTTAACTTCTAAAATTTACAGTGCCTTGAATATACTTGAATGTCTTTCGCTTTTATTCTATTTTTACTAAAGATTATTGCTTGTGTTTTCGTTTTAGAAAATTTTGTGACACGTCGCTTTCCCTATGACTATAGGTAAGGGCCCTTCCGCCCCGCGACGGTCCAAATGGCGTAGCTCGCCAATATTTTTCCTTGTGTCTTCTTGTCGGGCGCCAGGCGAGCTGCCCTGGCTAGCGTGTGCGGACTCTCTCTCTCAGAGGAGGTTCCGCCGGCCTTGGCGGGAAGGCACCACACAAATGTTCTACGGCTGTTAAAATAGGAAAAGGGGGGAAAACGCACGGGAAACCGGGATTTCGGGTAATGTTACAAGACAATCGGCTCCTTTAGCTCCGACGCTTTATTTTCTAATTTTCCAGATACAATTCGGCTCGGGCTCTACCGTATTTGCGGCAGCACGTTTGCCACTTCGCGTAATATGAGTAGCGCAGCGGCTTCGCAGGCCGCTTCTCTCGCGTTACAATTCCGCCCGGGCCTCGCTGGCCACTCCGCCCGCGTCACACGTTACGCGGGGGCCTCGCTGGCCCCTCTGCTCGCGCCGCTGTTACGCTGCGGCCTCGCTGGCCGCCTCCCGGCTGCTTCACCGGTCGCGTCCCCGCTTGCACCGGTCGCGCGCTCGCTGTACGACCTCCGCCCGCGTCCGTCCCCGGCACTCGAGCCGGTCGCGCCTCGACTCTCCTCGTCGCTTCCCGTCGCGTCGCGTCCCTCCCGAGCACTCCGCCCGCACTCTGAGCCGTAAGCTCACTCACCCCGAGTTTCGTCGGCCTTGGTGCTGTCTGGCGGCGAGTGGGTGGCGATGGGCTGGCTGGAGCTGGCGGGCTGGCGGGTGGCGGTGGCTGGAGGACGGCGGTGGTCGCCGGTCGGTGTGGCGGACGTCTGCCGCGGGTCGTCCCTCCTCGGGTGGCACCGGACTCGCCGTCGGCTCTGGGGGGCAGTCCTCTCCCGGGTCTCGGGGCCGGATTGTTGGGTCCCGCAGGTGGTTCTCCGGGCCGCTATCTTTCCCCGTGGGCCGGCGCCTCTCCCTTCTGGTCGCACTACGGGAGGACGACCGGTGGCTTCGGGGATTCGTCACGTCCTCGTCTCTCCACGTCCCGAGCTACTTGGGGCGTCCTTGCGCTTCACCGTCTGCCGCTCTGATCTCTTCCTCCGTCTTCTCCCGCTACTTCTCTTTCAAATCTCTTCTTCGGTCTTTTCGCCTCAACGTCTCGACTTCGTCTCTTCTTCACGTCTTCTCGCTCTCTCGTCTCAATCAAAAATCTCTGCTTACGTCTGCTCACGCTAACGTCTCCTTCTAATCTGTACGTCGGCTCACGCTAACGTCTCCTTCTAATCTCTACGTCTGCTCACGCTAACGTCTCCTTCTAATCTCTACGTCTGCTCACGCTAACGTCTCCTTCTAATCTGTACGTCTGCTCACGCTAACGTCTCCTTCTAATCTGTACGTCTGCTCACGCTAACGTCTCCTTCTAATCTCTCAGCCGGGCGTTGACCACCGCGCGGGCCCTTTGTCTTTTCCGAATTTTCGGCGGCGGCGCGGCTAGGCGGCCGCAGGCTGGCCCCCCCGCGCTCTCCTCCTCCTCCCGGCGGCCGTCCGGCAGCGGCGGCAATCGCGCCGGCCGGCTTTCTTCAAGATGGCCGATGCCACCGCCCGCCGGTCACGTCGCCTTCCTCTCGAGGCGGTGTTGCCGCGGCTGCCGGCTAGCAGCATTGCGCGGGTCAGGCTTGTCCTATCCTCGGCGGCCTGCGCCCGCCGCTCGCCTAAGTGCTCGGGCCGGACTTCTGTGCCCAAACCGACTCTTACCCCCCCCGACGATTCTCGCTCGTTTTTCGGCGCGCACGGAGGTCGCACGGCGGCTACGCGTTACAGTCTCCCGCCCTCTTTCTCCCAGTGACACACGTCACAATTTAAATCCGGTTTTAAATGTAAATTGTTCGAGGTTATACAGTATTTTTTGCATAATCTCGTGCATAATTCTTTGGCTGGTTTTTAGGTTTTTTTCTTTAACAAATAAGGTTACACCGTCTACATATATCGTAAATTGTGTTGAAGCTTTAATACATTTTGTCATTTCATTTATTGCTAGTATAAATAATGTGACGCTAACTACTGATCCTTGTGGAACACCGTTGTTTATTTTGGTTTGCACTGATAGATAGTTATTTATTCTAACTTTTATATTTCTTCCAGAGAGAAAAATTTTAATAAACATTAGCATATTTCCTTTGATTTTGTGGCTTATTAATACATCTAAAATCCTTTTGGCCTTTTCCATATCTAAGGCAACAGCTAGTACGCACTGTTTTTTTTCGAGGCGTCGCTTATATTTGACTCTAAGTACAGTAGACAGTCATTTGTAGAGCGTTTCTCTCGAAAACTGTTTTGGTGCTTATTAATTATGTTTTTTGTATCAAGGTACTATCGTAGTATCTTATTAGTAATTTTTTCTAGAATTTTACAGAGGCAGCAAGTTGAAGAGATAGTATGTAGTCTATCGCTTTCTTTGGTAATTGTTTAAGTAGTATATTTGGGATTTGGTCCGGCTCTGGGCTAGAGTTATTGCTGCTTTGAATGATATCTTCTAGTTCTTTTTTCGTAATAGGAACGTTGAAGGGTTAGAATTATCTTTGTTTAAGTTGTCTTCTGATTCTGGCTGATTTTCATTATTTATCTAATATTCAATAAATTCCTGGTCGTAATTTTGGTGGCTTGAACAGTTCTTTTTGCTATAATCATAGAGCTTGCTTCGCATTTTTTATTGTTGTTTCATATTCTGCATTCCACCAAGGTGTATATTTTTGTTGCATTCTTGTCGTTGTTTTTGGAATACTATTATTTGTAGCATTTATGAAATTTCCACTTAGGCATGTCTTTTTGCAAGAAATTTTCGTTAACGTAGCTATGAAAATCTCCCACTAGTATGTGTAGTTAATTCTTTTATTACATTTTCTAATAAATTAGGATTAATATTGTAACGGTTACTAAGGTACATGTTAGCAATAGTAAGGGAATTTTCATTCGTTATATTTATAGTGACTGCCTCAATATTCGTTTTTAATTTTACTTCTGTGGTGTGATAATTATTATTTAATAGAATGGCAACACCGCCGATCGCATGTATACAATCTGTTCGATTTTTCTGGTAGCAAGAGAAATTTTTCATATTAATTGTTTGCTTATTTTTCAAGTTTGTTTCTTGCAGACATAATGGCCCCGTAGGCCATTTAAATTCCATAGTAGTACTCTTAGCATTATTTATACACTAGAGGTTTAATTTTCAGTGTCTGATTGGATTGGAGTTCGAATAGGAGTCATATTCAAATTATTTATGCTATTCAATAACATTGTGCATCTACGATTAATAGGTTTTATATATAGGCTTTGGTTTCTAACGTTTGGATATATTTCTTGTTAAATACAATTCTCAATTTCTTGAAGGTTCTCATTGTATTCGTATACAAATTCGGTAAGTCGTTTATTTCCTATTACGTTTTCCATTAGACTTTTAAATTGATTATAGTTAAGAAGCATATTTGTTTGTTCTAGATAGTTGCGAATAGATATTGGTTTTTTGTCTAATTCGTTTTTTATAACTTTAATTTTTTGAGTAGCTGATATTTCTAAGTTACATGTAGTAGTGTTAGTATTTTCTTCGACTTTTCATTTCTTTTTAATTTTATTTTTAGTTTGAACAGGTGTAAATTCGTCAGTAGAAGTATTTATTTCTTTTTAAGAATCATTCCTGCTTATTTCGGAATCATTTCGTTTGTTATCATTTGCATGCGAATTCATTAAAGGTTTGGTTTGGTTTTGATTCGTTATTATACTTGATAGCTGAAGCTCGAGTTTGAGTGAATCTTGGAGATTTGTTGTTGTATCTGTTTGAGATTTATGATCGGTGCTATATGTATCATGGTTTTCCTCTGTTGGGTATTTAAATTTTGGTCAATATTTACGCAATTCTTCTCGAGATTACAAACAAAGCATTTGAGTGCGTCTGTACTCGTATAGATGTTATAGTTTAAACCTTCGTATTCTATTTTAAATAATTCAGGGATCTTTTGCACGTCTTCTGGTTTTACAAATACCTGTCTCCCATGACTTCCGATATGATTATAACTGTCCTTCCTTACGGTAGATTTTAAAATATTAATTGCTGAACTTCTAACTACTTTAAGTATACTTATCGGTTAAGTTATCCACTAATTCTTTACTCGAAAGGAATATAGAAGATCCCCGATTCCAGTGGAGTAGTCAGTAAAATTCAGCCCGTCTACGCAGTCCATAATTAACCCTTGGATACGATTTGGGAAAAGATTTTTCTGAGTTATAGCTGTATATTCGGATGAGTTTTTGTCGATTGAATGAAGGTATACTTTTTACTGGTATTGTGCTTAAAGTAGAGGGCGTCATGGTGCACTTCCATTTTACGCACAGTTGAAAATCGCAATTTTCATGGGCTTTGCGCCCAGGTGTTTACTGTTATTTATATCGGTATTGATGTAAATATTACACGTAATCAGAGCAAATAATAAACACGTCTGTACTCGACGGTTGCTCGATGTGAACTAACTTATAGCACTGTACATTATATTAAGTGTAATAATTTCTTTGGTATAACCGAACTATCCAAGACTTACTTAAAACTATACTAATTATTTTGATACTATTTCGCTTAGTAAAATAAATATTATAGATCAATTATATTTATACTTAGAAAATTTTGTTAGAAATTTTTAATACACAATATAGTAAACTGGGGACACATTCGTTAAACCATACAAATCATAGTAACAATTGAGATTCTTTGCTGTAACTCATCAAGATTTTTTTTGCAATTTCTAAAGAAATAGTGAGAATGTTACACTTTCATGCTGGAAGTCTAATTTTAGGCGGAGTCGATAATTTGGTTTAAACCAAGGATAAACATTTGGGCATATCTTGTGGCAGCAATAAGAATTGAAATGTAAGAAAAAGTATTAATTTTTCTCAAAATATAATAATTTTCAATATATTTTTGTTATACAATTTTCAACAATTATTTTTTTATGCACAACAAATAGTCTTATTAAAGAAAAATTTTTTGCTTTAAAGTGATTAACTTTTTATGGTGATACGTGGAAGTATCGAGACTGCTTAATGATTTTCGGTTATCAATTTGCAAGTCTCAAATTTTCATAGAGAAGAATATAGTGAACGTCTACTACAAGCAATACTTGCAGATCTTCATCTTAGAAAGCATCATCTCACAGATTACAGACATCATTTTTCTCCTTATTTCTTTCTTCACATTGGATCACAAAACTTCAACTGCACCGGATTTATAAGTCACTTATCCAAACGGAATAATTAGTCTCCGAGGAGTTAATGAACTGCATACACATGAAGATCTAGTTCAAGTCATAATTGCCTGAGATTGATGTAAGTTCAATGTTTAAGAAAGTTTTACAACTAATTTCCTCTTTATATTTTAAATACTTGTAAAAAACATTGTGCTATAAAATTAGCTTTCTAATTAATATACCGATCACTCATACAACAATTATTTTTATAGATAATGGGTTATTCTTTAATTTTCTGTGCGTTCGTTCAATATATCACATGTTAAATATATAAATCTTAAATATGTCTAGCAACAATTTTTACATTTAAAACTATTCATTTTACTGCATCTCACTGAATATATTTTAATAAATTTTAATACTAACATAAGCATTTTAATTGTGTAGTTTAATATTACTAATGAAAGTACAATAATTCTGTGTGATGTTCGGCATATAATATTTAACATTAGTTTCATTATTTAAAGCTAACAACTTTATGCACAGGTAAGAAGAAGATGATGCCATCTTACAAACAAGGAGGGAACTTATTAATTCAATAACGCCACGAATATGTGCACATTAGATCGTGAACAAGCAGACATAAATGCTATAAAATTATTTATACTAAATATGAAATAATAAACCTATTAATCGACGAAAACGATATTAGTTTTAGTTTCTTACGCAGATTTTATTGTTATTATGAGTATGATTAATTCACAAATTTCGGGGTATTTTATCATAAACTGTTAGATGACATTATGTGTGCATATGTGTGAGGGGGAATGCAATGTTATTTGTGCGCGCGCGCAAGTATGTATGTTTGGGCCTGTGCATGTAAAAAAGAGTATGTTCACTTAGTGGAATGCAGAAATGGAAAAAGGTATTAAATAATTAATTATTCCTATGATATTATCGTTTACACTGTTTGTATTGCATTCATTCGCATATTCCTATCATTAGTCGTCCTAATAAATTTGTACCTTGAAGCCATTCCTAACTATAATGGATAGATAAAATATTATCAATCTAACTATCTCCTTAATCACCCACTCTGGCCATTATGTATATCTATATATGTATTAAAGTACGGTAAAATTTTATTCGCTTTTATTTATATTCTATTATTCTATATGCTACTATGTATGTTAAAAATATCGTGCAACCCTCATACTAAATTTCTCGCTAAATTTCTCTCTCATCACTAAGTTAAAAGGCTTCAAAGTTGCAGTATTGTTGCCATTAGTATATTTACAATTATTATTTTCATTTTTATGGTGAAAATTGAAATTTTGAAAATACGAGGAACAACCTTGACCTTAACAAATGTTGTCAAGGTGATGGCCCTAAACAATATTCAAAAAGTTTTAGTCGTCGATCAAATACCTTGCTATGCCAATATGCCAAACACTTTGCTGTACCAATGCTAATACCACAAAATTGCAACATTTAAGACTTTTAACTAGAAAGATATCCAATGAAAAAATATTTAATTATAGTGTTTTGAAACGCTCTCAAGGTATGCTATAAGAATATCTAATAAAAAATGGGGGGTTTCATTTAAAAAATTCAAATTGACCTCGTTCTGACCTTGACGAAGCCACTCAAAGTCAAACCAACGTTATCATCTTATGTCCCTCTCGATGTCATAACACTTTTGTCCGAAACATTTTTTCCTAAAATGCACAGTTCATGAGATATTTGAGGTGATCGATTAAAATGGGACACCCTGTATCGAGTGATAGGTATAGAGGTACAGATATTCTAGCTATTCGTTGCCCTCTGTTCTTTGGTATTCTTCGTCGGTATTGTGATTTGTCACTATTTAAATGTCTGATACCTGTGAGGTAGTCGTTCGGTTTCTACTTCGCAAGTTCTATTGACACAGAGCTTTCTTTCAGTGAGCTATCTTCGACTGCTGAATTAGATTGTCTCGTGTTCCATAAGAATACCTAAAGTATAGAGGCCTGATTTATTCGGATTACAGGTTCGTACGAGTATTCGTCAATATTTAACAGACAATGATGATGAAAGCAGGTACATATGCCTTGCATCATTTCAACACGATTTGTACTATGATTATCTTTATTTAAAATGTAACGTAACACCATACAATTAATATAAGAATATTATTTATTGTTTAGATTATATTTATTATTATTCAAAGAAACGGCTCCATTATGAAAGAATAGTTTTTCTCGTTAACCTGTTTATAATGATACATTGATATTTTTTAAAATGCACGACTGTTTGATTTTATGAAATCAAACAAAACAACAACTTAGTTTCTGGTACTAGGAAAATTCACTTCTGCTTAATAGCGTTTTACGTATGTATTTTCAGTCAGTATTGATACACTTATACACATAGGGTTTTTGATGAACTTCCTTCCCTTTGATTTTCAACTTTTCTGTGTTTTCTTACAAAAATGTTTACACGGTAAATATAACTTAGACCGTGGTCTGCTATCTAAAGTAAAATTTTCTGCACATTACGTGTTAGTTATCAAATACCAACTTGAATTGAATGTGCATCTTGATGCGAATGCTGTTGATGCAAGTAAAGCGTCGCCTACTGATTTCATACGCAAATTTTCCTAAATTTCCACTTATACCTGTTTAGAAATCGGCTGATACTTACAAAATACACTTTCAGGACTAGGAGAAGATTATTATTGTTAATAAGGTTATTTATTTACACAAGTGTAGAGGTATTTTAGTGAATCACAATGGATTCATTAAAATACCTGTATGTGAATGATCGCGCAGATGTAGCCCGGCTTCAATATTGTAATTATTCGCTTTACAATTATTCCGGCCTCTCTCGCTCCATGAGGAGTATGAACAGCGATCAGCGCGCAACATCTAACTATCTAGTAATACTTAACATAAATACAAATAATATTTTAATACTTAATTAAAAATTAATAACTAATATTTTATAAATTAAACCATAACAATCTCCCCACTGTCTTCAATTTATTTAATTTCAGACACAATGCGAGCTACAGATCTTCATTAATTTATGCACCGACCTAACAAACTCTCCGACGTTATTGCGCACCGTCACTACTCTCGCGATTTCGTTGGCGCCCGAATGTACACGTACGACTTTTTCTTTCCGCCATGCAGTGCGAGGAGCTTGGAAATCCATCGATCGTTCGGCCGTACCATGTTCGTGGACCATCGCGTTACCTTGTCAAAATGTCTGTCGCTCACGGGGCTCCGAACGTATCCACTGTATAACAGTGGCCGAGTCGGACCAAAGGCAGCGACGCTCCACGCACCGTTCGACCTCCTCTCTTGCAGTTCTAGATGCAGAACAGTCTGAGGCTTAATCGGAACCACGCGTGCTTTCGAAACTAAAAAGGCTACATGTATTCGGTAGAGAGTAGACGAGCCCCGACGCTCTCTAGTCCTTGCCCTCGCGTATGATCAGGTCATTGAAGCCGTCGTACTCTGTCCTCTGCAAATTATTTCGACAGCGGGCCGGTGGTTAGAGGCCCGGTCGTGGATATAAAAATTCACTTTTTTTATTTGTATTTATAACGTCCTTTATTAAGTTTCGGGCTTCTGTGTCAGTGGGGCGATTGGACAAAATATCGTCCATATAGGAATCGCGGATGATCGACTTGACTGCCGACGGGTGAGTCCGAAAAGCCGTTCTACACGCGCGACTGTTGTCGTAGGGCTCGGATCTAAGTCGATGACCCAGTCGCGTAATACATATCCCGCCTCTTCCTGTATAAATCGCGCGAGTTTTTCAAGATCAGTATCCTTGGTCGTATTACTGCGAATCGGTAATACGAATATTCTAGCGCTTTCAGCAATTTGCTCACTACGCTTTTTAATAATTCAGGATTTTATAAATGCCCGGTAAGTTTCAGCGACTTAAATGCGCTTACAGCGTTTTTTACTCTAGTGGCGAATTGCGCTCCTAACTCCGGCAAACTAATTAAATCATTTATTATCTTTCGTGCAATTACATTCTTATTCCCAAAATGCAGCTCCAACGACTCAATCACGGATTCTGCATCGAGTGTAGTCGCCAGAAGTGTCTGAACAGACTCACGCGCTTCTCCTTTAAACGCCGGAAAAAGACGCGCGATATTCTCTCGCTCCGAAAATCCATCTAATTGAGTGGACTAGTGGTAAATTTCTTTAAAAGTCACCTATTTAACGGCATTTCCCAAAAACTCCAGTAGTTTGTTTACAGCCCGTAGTCGACTACTTAGACAAAGCTTCAAACGTCTCGACTAGACGCATCAGCGCATCATTGTTTACATTTCCCGAAGTCGGAGCGTTCGCGACTGCCCTTGTATTTTTGGAGTGCGCTACGCTCCTGGATACTCCATGTATGACTGCTGTTGTGACGAATTTGTTGACCGTTGCTGTTCGTGATTGCAGTGGTAGGAAAAGGTATTTCAAAGGTTTCTTCGAATTAAATAACACTTTATTCGTTATAATGTATGGAGTCATTATAATAGGTAAACGCGACCAATAGAAACCTCAGTTTAAGAGCAAGTGTTGCAGATTGAGAAATTACAAAGTGAATGTATAAGATTGCATCATGTTCTATTACCTCAGTATATACAAAAAAAATCAACGAATCTTCATTCTGCGTAAACATGCGATTTTTCCAATTTTTGAATTAACCCTTATGGTAGTCTCGATTAATATTTTTCAAATATTTCAGGTAAGCTTGTATTTTAATTATAACATTAAATATATTTTTAATGTTTAAACGTTAAATTTTAAATATTATGAATTTTAAGACTTAAGTAAAATAAACTATAATCTTTTAAAATTTGTAAAAATTGAACCACTGATATATCTTATAAAAAATTTCGAAATAATATAATTTTAATTTTAAAGGTAATGAAATTATCCCATGCGTTGTGAAATGTACTGTATAAAGAATTTTTATGATAACGTAATCAAACTGCTCACAATTTACTCAGAGGTATAGTAAATATTTTTATACTATTTCTCTCCGTGATGCAAATATAATAAATCAAATCTACATATACTAAAAAAAAGGTTAAAAATTTGGTAAAAATTTGTAATTTGCTTAATTTTTACTATATTTTATAGTAAACTGAGAATATATTCGATAAACCTTACGAATTATATTAAAATTTGTAATTGTTTGCTGCAATTCTTTAAGATTTTCTTTAATATTTCTAATGGAAAAGTCAGTATGGCAGTAATAATTTTTAAAGTATGAGTAATCGTAAGCGAATGGAAGAAGAAGTAAATTTTCTCAAATACAACTGTAAGCTACTTTTATTACACAATTGTAAACAATTATTATTTTAATTAATTCAGTTGGATTATACAACTGATTTTTTTAGATTGCGTTAATAAATTCATTATTTAAATTGTCCATAAGTTTTTTATACATTAAACTATGTCATTATGAAAAAAGTTCATTGATCTATTCGAATGAAATATGCAAAAAATACTTAAAAATGAAGCTGTAGTTTTAAGCGGGTTATTATATTGATTAATAATTGTACAATTATGAATTATATGAAAATTTTTAATATAACCTTTAATTTTCAATTTTCATAACTTAGGTGATTTGATTATTGGAAAGGACAATATATTATAATTTAAATTTGATCTAAAATGATTCGAATTTAATAAGAAACTTCTAGAATCGATATTGTAGGATAATCGAGTAAATACATTAACTACGGCGGAAGGTATACACACCGTTATTAACGCCAAATTTATAGCAAACATTCAATTAAGTAGTCGCAGCCCCTGCAAACGCCTACATGCCCTTTATCTTCGATATCAGTAGGTAGTGAAATGGCATTCAATATAGACCGACTGAAGAGCATTGAAGAAAAGAAGACATAGTTACGTGTATCTTGCTAACTATCATTATAAAAAATCTTACGTTATATTAATGATTCACTGCATTTATGCTAAAAAATGAATTAATATTTTAGATTTATACTATCGAGCAATGGATATTTTGCCAGTAAATTTCCGTATTTGTAATTTATGTGGTATATGGTTCGAAGGCAACACTTTTTCTTATTTGAAAATGTTCTACGGTATAGTAGTTGTTGTTCTCATCGTACAGTTCTCATTGTCTCTGCTTATAAAGCTCATAATAATGCGTGGAAGTGTGAAAGAATCATCAGAAATACTTTTTGTCGCTTTGACCTTTACGGCACTCTGCTTCAAAGTGATTAACTTTTTGTGGCGTCGCAAAGAAGTAGTAAGGCTACTGGATAATTTTAGGTTGCCGGTCTGCAAACCTCGAACTCTTATGGAGAAGGATATAGTGAACGCCAGTTACAAGCATCACATGCGTATATTTATCTTAGTAAATATTATCTCATTGGTCACAGGTATCACTTTTATCCTTATACCTTTCATTAAATTGGATATTGCAAAACTTCAGTTGCCTTATAAGTCTTATCAACCCTATGACACGAATAGTGGAATTGGATTTTGGAGTACTTATGTATCCCAAATTATAGCATCATTATATGGAGTTCAGTTAAATGTATCGATGGATACAATGGTCTACGGATTTATGTTACTGGTTATCGCACAGTTTGAAATCAATTGTAATCGGTTGAAGACTTCCAATATGAATATAAGGGAATACATAAGACACCATGTCCTCATACTCAAGATCATATACAAGATTCAACACATTTTCATTTTTTCGATTGTCTTGATTTTTTTCTTCAGTCTAATCACTTTATGCACTAGCATATTCCAAATATCTCAGGTAAAATCATTTTTAAACAGATCTCATACATACTTTGCATTAATATTATTTTATAATTCCATCACACATTTATATATAATCTGTAAATAAATATTTATTCAATTAGTAAAAGTTTTACAAAATGCAGCGATCATTATAATTATAGTTTTTATCAACATAGTATTTATGATAAGTATCGCTTATACACGGTTAAAAAACTGACTTATAAAAATTATACATTATATGTATGTGTATTATTTCTATTTTACAGAAATCATTGCTCAGTTTTGAGTTTTTTAGTTTGATTTTATACCTTGCTTGCATGCTGATCCAAGTATTTGTGTACTGTTGGTTTGGAAATGAACTGGAATTAAAGGTATATTAAACATATCTGTATAAATATCCATGCTTAAATAAAATTTGATTTTTTTATAGGAAAAGAAAAAATTCAATTAATTTATTTTATTTCTTACTTTACTAAAATAAAGCAAAAAAGTTACTAAAATTTTTATCATTGAAATTTGTCGAACTTTTCTTTTAACCAATCAGAGCAAAGCAGTATCGGAAGCAATATACTTCACCAAATGGTCCGAAATGTCAAAGAAAGATTCAAAGATCCTGCCGCTGATCATGCTTTTTGCGAAAAAGGGTACCACAATTTCTTTGCATGGCCAGTGTCAGTTGTCACTGAATACTTTTTTATGGGTATTCTAATCTTATTCATTTAATTAATTGTTTTTCAATTATTATGCAAAAACTTTATTGTTTAATTATAATTTGTAGATTATGAAAACTTCCTACGCAGCTTTGAATTTGTTGCAACGAGTATCGGTCGAAAAAACATAAATGTAAAAGTGTCTTTTAAAATGATTTATACATGTTTATAAAGTAATAGTAAAAAGGAATTATTTTTTTAATAAAATTAGTATTAAATTATTTAAAAATTTCAAAAGTAAAAATTGTATAAAAACTAAATTTGAAATAATTAAGTTAATTTCAGTTTTGGATTGATTCTTTCTTACGGATGTAATGTTAAGCGATGAAAAAGTAAAAAGAATTATTAAATATTTTTTCTAACTATTCCTAACTAAATTATATAATGACTATTATTATACGTACTTTCCAGGAAATTTACTATTCTATTGTAGAGAGACGTATAATTAAAGTCTATAATTTCGGGATTAAATGTATATATATTCTTTTGTTTGCGTGTGTCTGTGCATATGTAATGTTAAAAAATGTTTTTAAAACAATTCATTTTATGACGGCATATCCATTATTCTCTACCTCGTATCACGAATGCATGGGAGGATATTCCAAAGCTTATAAAGTATTTCCTAAATTGTAGGATTGTTACTATTGCTTAACAAATAACTCACTAGTCAATGATTTAATTTGAAATTTAAGTATATTACTGAAATGCGATATTAATTTTAGTGTGCAGTGCAAAGGAACAAAGATTTTAATTTGCAGAGATATCAATAAATCTAAATAATGAATACAATATATCTTAAACGAAATTCACTTTACTTCTCGTAACTTTGTAACCCCAAAATATGAAAGTCTCTTAAACATAACTACAAAATTATTCCAAAAAATACTTTACGAAAATATAATGCATTCCTTTCAGATAGTACAGAAATAATAATATATCATGATCAAATGAATTATACAGTTAATTTTATTATTCTACTAAGCCAAAAATGATTATTTAATGGAGTAATATTATATCCCAACTCTTCTATTTATTAAATTATTTGAAACATAAAAATATGATAAATATGTAAAAAAATATTGCGCTTATCTTTTGTTTCACTTAATCAAAATAAAGTATTTTATTAAAACACATTTTTCTATCTACTTTATATTCAATTTATATTAGTAATTTTTAACATTAATGAAACAGTGTTAAAAAAAAATATACAAAAATTGCCTAGAAAAAATTAAAAAGTTAAAATATTTTGGAATAAAATTCATTAAAAAAATGGTTGCTTATGCAGGTCTTAAGAAATATTATAATTCAGAATTAAACAACAGAAAAATAAATATTACTGTAATTCAGTATATTAATTAAATATTAACGATTTGTATCTAAATATTTACTATTCAAATTTCTAATAATCATAATTCATAATGGACATGTACTAATGTTGATACTAAAGATATACTATTTTATAAATATACATATGTAAATATCAGAAAAAATATATGATGGACAAATATGTGGTACAAGAACGATAATTATTATTTCTTTAAAATACTTTACCGAATAGTAGCGCTCTTTCTCATTTTCGAATTTATAATCAGTCTACTTGCATAAATGGTACTAAATTGCAGAAGCGCTAATGAGTTTACAGAGGTACTTTTTCTTACGGTTGCATTTGGCATTTACGAGTCTCTTTACCAAGATATTAAACTTTTTAATCAGGCACAAGGAATTATTAGCACTACTTGACGATTTTAGAACACCAGTTTGTAGACCTCAATCTGAAAGAAAAAGGTGTTAGTAATATGTATCCAGTCAGCAAAAACAAATCTTCCTTGTGTTAAACGTTGCATCGGAGCTCACCAGCTCATCCACTCCCATCTTTTCTTTATTTGTTTTATCTTAACGAAAACTAGTGAACTACAGCTACCTATTAAAACCTATCATCCATATAACACAAGTAATGATACAGAATTCTGGATTATATATCTATCATAGGTTCTTATAACAATTAATGAGATGCTATTAAATGTTTCTATGGACACGATAGCTCATTGATTCATAAAACTAGCTATTGCATTATTCGAGATGAACTATTCTCCATTAATTGATTCAAAAATAAAGGGGTGCCACAAAACATTTTGTATTCATACTTTAAATGGTACCCAAGATTGAAAGCTTTTTAATTCATTGGATTGTTCCGTTTTTCTTCTTCAATTTTGTTACATTATGAAATAGCATCTTTCAAATTATCATCAGTAAGATATTGTTTTTAACGGTACCGTTTTAAATTAATCAATATATATATATATATATATATATATATATATTTAATATAAATGATAATTTATATATTATATTTTTATAGATGCCATTATTTAGTGTGAATTTTTAGCTGTAGTCGAGTAGTTTATGTACATGTTAAGTTTTCATGTACTGTTGATTTGGAATCGAATTAAAACTCAAGGTAATTTCTACTTAATTCTTTAATAATTATGAATTCTTCTTTGTAAATACTAGTTTAATTTTCTTATTAATACAATAGACTTAATTAGCCACATATTAGTGACATTAAGAGTGACATATACCGCTATAATACAATTTATATCTCAATATTACGTCTCTTATAGAAATTTTATTAGTTTTTATAATTATGTAATAATCAAATATAGCCTCGAAGCAACAATATTAACCAATAAGTGCAATAAAAATTATTGAAAATTGAACAATGTGTGAAAATATGACATAACTGATATACGAGGTGTGTTCAAAAAATAACGAGAATTTTTGTTTTGTGAAAAAAATATTTGTTCATGAATATCTATTTTGTCCCCTTCAAAGTAATTCCCCTCGGATATAATACACTTCTGCCAACGCTTTTTCCAATCCTTGAAACACTTTTGAAACTCGATCTTTGTAATAGCGTTTACCTCTTTTAGCGATTCGCTTTTAATGTCATCTATGCTTGCAAAACGACGGCCTTTCAATGTTATCTTTATTTTTGGAAATAGAAAAAAGTCTCATGGAGCCATATTTGGCGAATATGGAAGCTAAGGCATCGTTACAGTTTTGTTTTTGACCAAAAATTCACGAACAAGCAATGAAGTGTGAGCAGGTGCATTATCATGGTGTAAAAGCCATGAATTGTTTTGCCACAAATCCGGGCGTTTTTTTCGGATTGCTTCACGCAAATGGCGTTGAACTTGTAGGTAGTACTCCTTATTGATTGTTTGATCTTGTGGCAAGAATTCATGATGCACTATGCCATTAAATTATCACGTTTTCATCGGTTGTTGATGTGCTTGGGCGTCCGGTTCGTTCGTCATCTTCAACATTTTCGCGGCTATCTTGGAAACGCTTATACCACTCGTAAATCCTTGCTTTACTCATAGCAGACTCACCATATGCCTTTATTTCATTTTTTACGCAAAATTGAATACATATTCTTTGATCTATTTTTTCACAAACGAAAATCGCCGAGCTCGAAAAAACACGTCTACGTTAGCGGCTGCCACTTAAAAAGTAAGCAATGAATATTGCTGAAAATTTTATCGTACTTCAGGGGCATGTGTACCAATATAATAAAATAAATTTTTATACAGGCGGACTCTCCAAACCCGCAAAATTTAAAAATTATCGTTACTTTTTGAGCACACCTCGTGTGCGTGTCTTCCTACATTAAAAAATTTTATTCAATTAGAAGTGAGATAAAAATTGACTTATAATATTGAAATATGACTAGTAAATTCACCTAAAAACGGTTTAAATTTCTACCAGAGACGAATGCATATTTAATATATTTAATTTTATATTAAGACCTTGAATATAAGTTATCGCTGTTTCTTCAAAAATAGTAGTATAGCTAGCAGTACTCTATGCGTGGAATTTTGAATAGTAACGTACATGCAAGGAAGTACTGTATTTAAGCTTCAATTTCAGTATATATAGTTGGCTTTAGTGTAAACAAAGCCATTTTTTATTAGTTTTGAAAATGTTTATTTTTATGCGAAATTAAGTGTATATGCAGGAAATTTTATTGCACTAATTTATTCATTCTTTTGATACTAACAATGCTTATGGTAATAATTCTCTATTAGAGATGACATGCAGAGACTGGTTTCGATGCACCGATGAAATTTAAAGGTAAAGAATGATGCCAGATGCTAGCAGAACTTGGAAAAATATTACAAGAAGATGAGTCGACTGTTTCAAAACATTTAAAAGTACCAGGGAAACTTTAGAAGCAAGGACATTAGGTGCCATATGAATTGAGGTATGAATTGAAGCCGAGAGATGTCGAACGATTTGTCACATGTGAACTACTTTTTCAAGCAAAAAGAAAAGGTTTTTAGTATCGTATCGTGATTGGCAATAAAAATTGGATGTACTATGCCAATCCAAAGCGTAGAATATCGTGCGATTATTCCGGTCATTTATCAAAATCGTCCGCCATACCAAATATCTATAGTTAGAAAATTCTTCAAACTTGAAGCTACTCAAATCGAATGAGACTATTACGGGGCATCGCTATCGACTTCAATTGATGCGTTTGAGTTGAGCCCTAAATAAAAAACCGGAACAGAGACACGATAAAGTGATTTTGTTACATGACAACGTTTGGCCTTATGATGCAAAATCCGTGAAAACTCTAAGAAATTAATCAATTTTGGATAACTACAAAATACATGTTTATTTTTCGATGCGAAATTAAATGCGGAAAAATAGGACTTATTCAAGGTCCTCATATTTAATAGAAATTTATTCGATTAATAATTAAAGTAATCAAATAAATTTATACCTTTTTTCGGTCTTTTTTGTGGCAAAATTTGATTTAATATTCTGGCAATCATTTTAAATTCTTTTGGAAGATCTGAAAAGGGTACATATATGTTCATATAGTGATTGTTTTTAATAACCATTCTTGTGCCTCCATCTGCTTCTTTAATCACCGTTATAAGACGGACTGTATATAAATTCTATTATGCTTTCCAAAATGAATTTTTGATATTAAAAATTTTTTTCAAATATACATCTGTATTTTTATTTGTGGATTTAATTTATTTAAACATTGTCAAGCTCATTTATATGATCATAATCAGCTAAACTTGCGTATTTGATATTATTTTAAATAGGTAAAAGACCGATAAGAAAATGTAACAACTCTATAAAATAATTGGTACGTTTCATTCAACTAGACTTTTCATATCATTTGCAAGCAGAGTAAAACATAGTATTGGTTGCGTACTGGATATTAGTGAATTAAAATAATACAATTTGATAGAACTTATTTTCTAATTTTTTAGGAATTGATTACCCGACATTCAATAATATTCATGTAGAAGTAAGGTAATAACTCTTTAACTGTTAGAAAATGAGTTCTATTGATTTTTATTGTCTCTCGTTTACTCACTTTGGTAGATAATCATTACTAATTTTTTCTCTCTGCGTAAAAAGGAGGAACGGATTTTTAATATTAAAGCAGTTTTGTAAGAGATATTTTTATAAAAAGTAAAAAATAAATTTAAGATGTATTTAACTCAAGATTATATTATAACAATACTGAATCTCATACTTGACTGGGTTATTTCTTCAAGTTTTTACTTCAAAATTTCTTAGTTACCAAATAATTGATATTGAGTTGTAGTTTCAGGATATGCCTTCATTTAGTTCTTCTATATAGCCAAATATAAGATATTTAGCATAAACTGGTTAAATATTGCATTCTCTTTTTACTAATTTTGTTGCATCGCTGTTAAAATAGTCTGTAGCTACCCATGACTATAAAAACTTCTTATATGCAGCAAAGGGACAAGGTCTATAAAGGAGCTGTTCCTATTTATAGATATTCTGTGTACTTTGGATCTCACTTTCTCTATGATCTGATTTAAAATCAATTTATAAACGTTCATTTATAAACATTTATAAACTGAATTAATAAATAATTTCCTTGTATGTTAAAGTAAAAAACCCTTACCTAAGTATGAAGCGTTCAAATATAACTGAACTCAAAGTTCTTGGAAATGCTCATGCATAATTAACTCTTTTATGGTAGTTCTCAATTTTCTTGTTATGTTAACATCTTTTAAATAATAGACAAACTACTTTTTGATACCGTCATAGTATAATAATACTTAAACTAGATTAATTACAGTTAATGATGGTTTAAGAGAAGTAATTAAGTTTACTGATCTAATTTCAGAGATTTTAATTCGATTCTACATATGTTTATTCTTTGCCTTTTTGCCGAAACGCCAATAAAATGTTAGCGATAGAAAATTAATTACTAAATAGTTTTTCGCTAAAGCTGAATAATCAGAATTTTTAATTCGTACTCTAGTGTTTATTCTTGATTTCTATTATATTTATGTACAACTTTTGAGTAAAAGTTATAAAATGTTTTTTAACAGTTTAATTTGTTATATTTCTGCGAATACTATTTAATTCGCAGTGAAAACAGTAAACATATATACTTATTTAATTTATAAAAGAATTATTTTAAACATAAAAGGTAAGAACAGAAATTTCGTAAGCAATTTCAGCTAGCAAATAGCCAAATATACCGAGGAAAGATCAAGAACTTTGGTTTATGATGTTAATTATTATAAAGAGCGGTATAACGAATATTTGTTTTCGTAAAAATTGCAGTTTATCATTAAATACATTTGTATGGTAATTTAAAGTTATAGTTATTAAATTTATGTTTAAATTTAATTTTTTAATTTATTTACATATAACTTTACAGATTATCAAATCAGCCTATGAAACTTCAAATTTATTGCAGCAAGTCTTGATTCACAAAGCATAATAATGATGATTTTAAAATAATTACTACTTATGCATATATCCATCTATATATACTTAGGTATACTCTGTGCTTGGTTGTGAATTGAAAATATTTATCATTAGATTTAGAGTTTACTACATTAACACTTGTATGAAAAATATTATGAAGTATAAACTACGCTTGTATTTTATAAACCTGAATATTTTAATATACAAAACATGTTTTATCGGAGGTATTCTTTCGGTAATATTTGACAAAGTATGTAAGTGAAATAAAATGAACGTGTAATTTTAAAAGTAAATTCTATAAATCGTTAAAAAGATAAACAAAATTCAAATTAAAATGTTTAAATTGAAAACAATAAATAAATACATATTATTTTTACTTTCTGTACTATATTGTATCTAAAAAACAATTAATTGTCAATATAAGAACTCACACTGTAATTTTAAGAAACATTAATTTTACCAAATCAAATAAAAGTTACATGATATATAGCGTGTATTTGACTGATTTATAATCATAGGGTATTCAAATTAAACGCATTTCTTGAAACCTCTACTTACGGTCTAATTTCCCCACGTTCTTTGCTCTAACTCTGATCAAATTCATATCAATTCCAATTAAGCGTTATTAAATGCGGCAGTATGTAATCTTCACTGACAAAATTTGTTCGAAAATATCAACACCATCTACTGTTATTGTAATCATTATTCAAAAGTATTGGAATAAAAGACGATCCTAGTTCTTGCGTGTTTATCTTGCAAACTTTGAGATTGTAGCTAAGAAAAATCATTAGCATGGACTTCCAGCTCGGCTTGATACACATGTCTGCAGTGCGTGCCTCACTCGGCGGCTGCCAGTGCGGTCAGGGCATTTATTATCTAAAAATATGGTAAGTAAACAGTCATGGCAACGTCGGCTAGCGTTAAAAGTATTATTTAATAATTGTCGTAGCCGCGGATGCCGGGCGCTCCGGTTTAGCCTTGCTCTCGGCTAGGTACATACGGACGCATGAAGAATGCATCGTTTTTCACCGCAAAAGTTGGGATCCGAGGCTTGCGACTTATAGCGGGCCGCAGTGGCGTGCACTCCATAATTAAGCACGGAAGTCGCAGCTGCCCAACCCTCCGATGGACGTGCTACCGTTCAACTTTCGCGCCCTGTACCTCTGTGGCATCTGGCGTCCCGAGGGCGAGAAGCTGAGCACCTTCCGAATGGTTTACCGCTGCATCGCTATCGCTTCGGTGTTCTACATCACGACCACCTTCTTCTGTCAGATGATCTACCTCGAGAGCAACGACGTAAGCGAGTTCACCGATAGCCTGTACCTGGTTGGCACGTACGTTACTCTCTGTGTGAAGATCGTCAATTTCTTGCTACGACGCTCCAAACTTACGTCCATTCTGAGGGACCTGCGTCATCCCTATTGCCGCCCCGGAGATGAGGTCGAGATCGGCATTATTAAGAAGTATAATGATGCGACCAAAAAGATATTCATCTATATCTTGCTCTTTGTCTTAATGAATGTCGTGTACTTCGTTAGTATTTTCATTATTAATCTTTTTAACGGCGCGCGGAATTTACCATTCAATGCCTACCAGTTTTACGACATTTCGCACTTGAAAATACTTCTGCCTACCGCAATAGTGCAGAGTCTTTTGGTTTGTTACTGCATTACGCTTAACATATCATTTGATACGCTCTATGCTGGATTGCTAATGCTTATAACAGGGCAACTTGAGCTCAACGTTTACAGATTCTCCAAATTAAACCGGAATAATGTTGATTTCATAAAGTCTTATATCGTTCATAATATTTTGATTAATGAAGTCATTGAGAAGATTGAGTCTTTTGTTACAGGAGCATTGCTCCCTTTATTATTTTTCAACTTTATTAGTGTTTGTGCCAGCCTCTTTCAACTATCTCAGGTGCAAATAATTGCTTTCTATAAAATATACACACATGATGTAGTGTTTATCTTTAAACTTTTCCACTGCATTTTATTTTTCATTCTAAAATTTTTATAATAAAATTTTTATATTCCAGTACAAAATATTTAGTTTTCAATTTTTTGGATTTTTAATATTTTCGATGAGTATATATTTGCAAGTATTTGTCTACTGTTGGTTTGGCAATGAAATGGTTATAATGGTACTTTACATTAAAAATTATATAACTTACTTATGTAATTATGTATTAAACCAGTTTTTTAACTGTACTTTAAATTATTTTTTTTAGGGCGAATCAATTGCTAATGCAATCTACAGTAGCGAATGGGCAAGTTTTAACCACGAAGATAAAAAAACATTACAGATTGTTATGCTTTGCAATAAAGACGGCAGAACTGTATCATACGGTGGACAATGCTCGCTTACCTTGCCCACTTTCGTATGGGTAATGTACAAACTCAATATCTCTATAATTAACTTTTTTCAAAATTTAAAAAAAATTTCAGATTATAAAGACTTCTTATGCAACCGTTAATTTACTTCACCATATTAATCTATCAAATTAGAATTTGTTGCTACTTTTAAACTTTGTTATACATTAAAAGGTCTTCATATAGAATGAAAATCACTTTTAATCAATCAGTGACAGCAATTTAAACTGGAATACGGTATAATCAAATATGGTAAATGTTAATTTTTAGCATTATTTATTAGTGTTAGTTTATCTAAATTTGATAATTTTTCTTGATTTAAAGACATCATTTTTTAAAATCGAAACTATAAGTTTATAAATATAAACCGAATAATCATTTTAGTTTAAAGTTTTTTAAATCAAGATATAATTTATCTGAAAAAATGTTTCATAATTCTCATTCTTTAAAATATTCAAATTTTATACTTTTAAAATCTGCAAATATGAAGGTTTCGTTTATTTCATTTTCAGATTGTTATGTCAAAAAGACAGTATAAATAAAAACAACTAGAAAATCATGCAAAAGACAAAATTAAAAGACCTCATAATATATTTTTTTAAATATAATTAGTAAAAAATAAATCATACATATTTAAATATCTTGAAGATTTTGAATTTGTAAAATTTTTGAGAAAATAAATTAATTATAATACTCATAAGAAAAATAAATACTTTAATATTTTTATCTAAGATTTACATTCTGTTTATAAATATATTGATACGAACATACAGTATTATTCAGATTAACACCAACCCAATTGAAAATATATGGTTAGATATCCAGATGGATTATTCTTATATATCTCCGTATCCACATACAACTGAATCAACTGAATACCATATAAGTTCCACGTGGATTTCGCAATGGATTTATTGTAGATCTATCATGTCTATACACATAAATTTATTCAAGTTGTTTTGAACTTTTTAAATAAAGACTTTTTTGAATGCATAACTATTTCATATACAAATCCATGCGAAATCGATGTGAAATCTACTCAGTCAATGCACTTGGTTATTTACTTGATAATACATGCCAATAATTGATCTGGATATCAATCCATATATTTTCAATATAAAATGGAGCCAACTTCAACTGGACATTTTTTCACTTCACCTTTTTATCATGTATAATTATTTCGTATTTATAACAATATTTAATTGAATTATGACCATGATTTCGTAAAACTTTATTATAAAACCTACTATAACAATACATGATTGTAAATTATAGGACCTAGAATATTATATGGAAACTATATATTAATTTCACTATTAATTATGATCTGTTTTCAAACATCATACGTAAATGCTATTTTAGTCGCATTAAAACTTCATATTTTTTTTAAGAAAAACATTTGTAACATGTATACTTGTATGTTGATTAATTATACACGACTCATTATTAGTATAATTAATTATTATTAAAATTAAATTTATTATATACCAACTTTTTGTTATTATAAAATAACCAAATTAAAGTAAATTTATGCATTTGGTATGGAAACGGGTTCGTCTCGTTTTCTGCGATATAGATGGCGACAATTGCGATAACTTAGAGCAGACGTGCACTTACAAAAGAATTACGTACGGTGAAAGTAATATATGAAAATCTGCTGCACGAAAGTGGTTAATTCGCTTTTATTATTGTAAACTTGATCTATATATTTGGTCGTTTAATCACCGATAAAACTGATGAAATCCTCGAAACAAAATTTCGTATAGATCTAGGCCAAAAGCTAGTATTTGAGTAAAACAATTTAGTCATAAATTAGTTCGATGTATGGAATCCTCATTCGCAAAAAACTTAATAGCTCAAATTCGTATCTGTTACGTGCTTCTGAAACTCTGATGAACCTGCCTAAAAAAGAGAATGCTGCGTGTCTGAGACTGGAAGGAAATCTTCCAGCATGAACTACTTCCAGTTTATTAGTCGATTGATTCTCAATTCTATTGTAAACAATTCGAGAGATTACATAGGGCCATTAGAAGAAAGTGTATTCTGAATTAAATACTAAGAAAGGTATTATCTTACATTAAGGTAAATGATTGGGAAGTTTTGATGCATCCATCGTACAGTCCAGACATAATACTTTCTGATTATCACTCATATACATCTCTACAGAAATTTTTCAATGAAATTAAGTTGATTTGAAGAAGAATTAATTAAAAGAAATTCTTCAGCAATTGCATGATGGTTTTAATCGAAAAATTATTTTTCATTGAAATTTACGAGCGGTCAATTAATAAAAACTACGAAATTATCGGCATAGAATTTAGCTCGAGCGCGCCCACCGAAAGGGACGTTCTGTAAATCGCGGCGACAACATATGTAAATATAATTAAAGCAAATAAACTAGCTCGCTTGAAAGTATCTTCGTCGAAGTGATAGTTATTGAAACACGTCCTCCAATCCTCGACCGAATCACCCCATAGCCCCTTTTCTGTATATCAAATAATAAAAAATTTACAAGATTTTTTAGAGATATCAATCATTTATTTCCAAAAATGACGAAAAATTTCCCATAAAAGCATTTTGTTTAAAAGTATTTACTAGAAAGTAGCTACTGCGTTTTGTTTATATGTAGTTTCCAGCTTTATTTAAAAAATAATAATTTTTCTGTACTCACAAAGAAAAATAATTGAATAAAATCAAGTGAATGTAGGAATTAGTTAGGAAATATTAATTAAATTTTGTATGTGGTAATTAATAGCTCATAGGCTTTTGTATTAATTTTATTTAAAATTATAACCATTTTTATTAAAATATACAATTATTAATAAAAATAAGAAGTTAATAACAAACATTTGGTACTATGCTTTTACTTACTTACCTTTAAATGATATTGAATTGATCCAATTATCCAATTATAAAAAAGTGATGATGGAAAATTGAAGTAAAAATAAAAACATTCTGATTGATTAGTCGCGTTATTATTGTTCATAATCATAATTTTGTACACACCGTCTAAACACAACGTATATTCATTGGCGTGATTCCTCTTCGCATTTGATGTTAACATAGTTCATTTGTCAATAACAAATTTTTAAATGTTATATTCCGGAAAAACGATCTTGCTACATTCTAATCAGGAATGGAAGAGAAGCTGGAGAAAGATCTGAAAATTATAGAAATAAGAATAAAAAAATTAGAAAGAAAAAAGAAAAGAAAAGATCTTTAATAATAAAAATATGTGAAAACGAAATGTAAAATAAAATGCCAAAAATAAGTGTTTATTGGTTAAGAGAGAAGATAGATGTGTATATTAAGATTAAAAATGTGTGAAAAATAGATAGGAAGCAGAAGATAACGTCATTCGAATGTTAACACGTAAAAGTTGTTAAACCAGATATTTTTTAGTGCGCGTGAAACTTATTAGTGATATTTAAAAATATTAATAATAATAACTATGTAAAAGTTGTTAAATATTTCCAATATTTGATAATATATATTTTTTACAAGTAATAAACTATAATATTTTTCTAGAACTTTAGACTTTTGTTTGTAGTATGTACTTTATTATATTTCTGTTTAGAAACACATTTGTTTGTGATTTCACCAGTAATATAGAGTCATGGAAACGTGGGGGATTGTTTAAATTTGTATTTAATTACCCTCCTCGCTTATGCAAATGATCTCTGTGACTCTACTACATGTGAATGCGTTAGAGTAAGATGTGTTTACCTCAGAAACGTTGGAACAAAGGGGAATTTTTAAATTCTACCCTTTTCCACAGTGTAAAGCACCGCCCATGACAGTCATCACTTCGGTTACTGTATCGGTTGTTACCGTTAAAAGGTATTTCATGTGCTCGCTTATACTCTTTCGACATAAAAAAAGTTTATATCAGTTCTATTTTAATTAATAGTTTAATTTAAAGAGTAAATAAAGTCAATTGAAAATTCAGATATAAAGATATTAATTAAATAAATTTTGATTAGGTGATATGGATTTAGTGCCATACAGTTTTGGTACGCTGCATTTATGTGGTATGTGGCAGGAGGAATCGCTAACAATACCAAAAAGACTATATAGAGTTGTCGTAGTTATATCTATTTTTTATATGACCTTCACAATGATTGCTGATCTCGTGCTCTCAAGACAAGACGTAGCCGATTTCACCGATTCCCTCCTTCTTACTTTTATATTCTTATCACTCTGTTTGAAAATAATAAATTTTACTTTTCGACGCTCTGACATCCTCTTGCTGTTGAAGGACTGTCGTAGCCCATATACTAAACCAGCCAATAACATTGAAAGCGATATTTTGCATAGCTACATTCAAATGACAAAAAAAATATTTATCCTGTTAACGACCATGGCAATGTCAGATACCGCATCTTTTATTTTTGTATTCGTTGTAAAAGCAATTAACAACGAAATGAAATTACCGTACAAGAGTTACTATTTTTACGATTTATCAAACAAATGGATTTTTTACGCGACGAGCATTTTGCAAATTCTCACTATGCTTTACGCAATTTGCATCAATATTTCCTTAGATACAATGGTTGCAGGATTTCTAATTCTAATGACTGGGCAGTTCAAATTGAATGCATATAGGATGTCACAGTTAAGCGAAAATAACAAATCTTTGTTGAATGAACGTATTGCTCATAATCTGCTGATAAATAAAATTGTTAGTAGAATACAAACTAACTTCATTGGAGTAGTGATTCCAGTCTTTATGTTTAGTTTGCTTAGCATCTGTTCTACCATATTCCAGATATCACAGGTTAATTACTTTTTACTTATTAAAATATTTTGCACATAATATGAAAGTTTCCTAATTCTATTGAAAAAGTTTAGACCTTAATTTAGACCTTGTAAAAAGCTAGTAACAATCTTTCATACTGTGTGGAAATAATTGTATTTTTTAAATTCGAATTAAAAACTTGTATTTAATTCATTTATTTAATGATGCTGAAAGCTTATGTTTTAATAAATAATGCTGTATTATCAAGTAACTTTGCAAAATATATATACTGAAAAACATAAGTATTTGTAAAAATAAATATACTTTCAGCAAAGCAATCATCGACTAGAAAATTTTACTTCTATTTTAGTAAATCTGCTGATTATTCTTATTGTTATTATTATATTGTTATTACTCTTGTTGTTATTCGAGTTCTAAATTCAGTGACACTTAGTTGTAACCATTATATCCTTTTTTCTCACTCTATATTCTGCAATTAAACCTCAGAGGCATTCCTTATCCATAAGATATTGCAATACGAAGCGTATGGAAATCCGCCTGAATAGTCCATACACTGCTCGTGCTCGAGAATTCTGGTGTCACACCATTTTGGTCGGTATTTATCGAAAATAATGCATCTACAAAGAAAATTGTTTCTCCTTCCATTTCACACTATTTACATAAGTTCCTATGTCCTTATGATTTGCGTGTATAACATCATACATTGTAGGGCCCTTTCGCTTTACTGAAATTAATGATTTTTCTAACCTATCTATCCGTAAGCGATCCAGCAGTTTTTTAAATCATATATAACTCCAAGAGTTTTTCAAATATTCTGGTATTTTCACGTTTAACACCTTTTTCAGGACATTACACCCTTCCTTATATGATGCACCGACCTCCCTGCCCAGCCATATGCCCGAATTTGCTTTTTTTGCAAGATAATCTGTCTTTTCATTTCTTTTAAATCTCTAGTGACCTAGAATCCAGGTTATCGAAACCTTGTTCTTTTTAGTTAGTCTATTGAGTACGCTATTTGTCTTACTGACCAGGTATGACATAGCGCTGTATTTTTTCAGTGTCTTTATTAAGACTGGTGATGTTTATGCAGCTACTTATGTTTCTACAGTGTAAATGCTGCATCTTGCCTATGTTTTGGTCCATGGATTACAGTATCTTTTGTTCATAGAAGATAACTTCCTCTATAACCTTGTATTTTTGTATTTCCTTACGAAGGCAACGATTTCTGTTTTATCCGATATACTCCTAATGATATGTTATCACCAACAATCTTACCTTTCATACCTTTACCTTTTTCATAATCTTCCGTAGATTTTATAAAACTTCCTCATTTACGTCTTTAATGAATATGAAAAAATCATCTGCATATGCAATGATACAAATCCTTTTATCGCTGAGCATGTGTAAAAGCATGTCAGCCATTAGAACTCTTATAAGAGTACTGTAGGCATCCCTCGCTCACTATTCTTTTCACAACTTTTCCCTTCCATTCACTATAAATTTTCCTATTACTGAATATTCCCATTATCCATTGTCTTAGGATGTTTGGTTCCCGTCATCGATAGTTCATAGTCAATGGCTTTTCTATCGATGCTATTAAATGCAACCTCTATGCTACTTTTCCTCCTATTACAGTCTTTTTTGAGTGGAAGGCTATCTTTGTGGACTTATATACAATATATTGGTAATTAAATGTTTTAAATTATTTTTCTACCATATCTTTGCTAAGAGTATATTAATTTTTATGAAAACCTTTTCCTTATTTTCACACACCTTCTCTATCAGTGTAATTATTTCCAAATATATAAAAATTATTTTTTTTAAATCATAACGAATAATTACACGTAAAAAGTCAGCGAAATTTATAATAAATACTCCGTAGAATGTTTGTAATCATAAAATTTTTAAAATCACTTACAATAAAATACTCATTATAAATTAAAATACTCATATTAACAAATAAATATTAGAGTGAATATTGACTTGAAAATGATTAATCAAGTACTCGTATATACGCAATAAATAATCACGAAGGATTATTTTAAAATATAATGTTGATTAATAATTATAACTATTTAATTTAAAATTAGTAAAATATATGATGTTTTCGTTTCAGTTCTGTTCCTTTTGTAAGCGTATAGTGCATGACATTTTGAGTAAAGAAGTGTTTTCGAGAGTATTTTTATTTTTCAAATCGGTTGATTTTACACAAACCTGGATTCTATTATAAATATCAGAAATTACAATAAATGATAATGCTTAATTAAATTCACAGTAGCTAATTGGCTGGCGAGGCTATTTATATATCTTGAGTTTATTTATCTATTCCTATTTTTAAACTTTTGCACACGTAAGTTATATAAGTGTTCTGTTTTCAAAAGCACCAATCACAAAACACATTGAGACACACTGCGTTTTAATCATTTCATTCAGCTAAGTTATTTAAAGTTTAATTTACAATATAAAGCGCCGTAATATTTTTATACACGTCCCAAATCCATTATGTACTGTACACATTTTCTTAACACTATTGGATATGCAATGAGCATGCAGAGAATGAGTAACATACCCATTTATCGTAAGCAAATGATGATAATACTCTATACTTGCTAACAGCTTTTCTTATAATTTCATGATATAATATCATTAATAACAATAATCTTCAATAAATTATCAAAACAATGGTTAAAGATAATATATTAAAGATTATTAATTAAAAAGTTTTTTCTACACAGAATAGCGTTTTGAGTATGGAGTTCCTTAGTCTGTCTACTTTCGCAATGTGTATACTATTTCAAGTATTCCTATACTGTTGGTTTGGAAATGAACTCAAATTAATGGTAAATTTTATGTATCTCATTAATATTTTAGTTTGAAACTTTGATATATTTTCTTGTAATTATTTTGTTATTATTAAGAATTTATTTTACTGATGTTTATTTCTAATATTTATATAATATTGAAATAAACCGAAAGTATGAAAGAAACTAGTAATTAACTATTACAAAAGAATAATCTAATAAAATAAAATTCAATTTATTTTCATTACCTATGATACTATTGATACTAATTTTATTTATTATAGAGTACAGCTTCATTTGAAGCTGCTTATAATAGTGATTGGATACCATTAGATGCACCAGCTAGAAAAAGCTTGTACATTATTATGATATGTACTAAAACGGGGCGTATTGTATCATTTGGTGGTCAATGCGCGCTTACGTTGGAAACCTTTGTTTGGGTAATGATTAGAAAGTCATTGTTATTAATTATTATTCAATAATAAATGCCCATTAAAATTAAAATAAATTTATTGCAGATTGTGAAAACTTGTTATGCAATGTTGAATTTGCTGCAGCGTTTTAATACATAGACTTATAGAATTATTGTTTAAGTAATGAATTGTTAAAAACTTAATTCTAGTTTTTATATTTTTTTAAAAATTTGCTCGTTAAAACGACATTAACTGAATACATGAACGAAAGTGCAATAAATAAGTTAGTAAAGTTTTATAACATTAAATATTTTATTTACCTATATAACCTATTACATCTTATAAAAATAATTTTATGTTACATTAAAGCACATGTGTATGTCTGTGTGCATATTGACAATAAAAATACCTTTAATCGGATGTGCATACAAGGAATTTAACAGTTTCAAAAATAAAATTTAACGATGCTTTATCAGCATATCATAAACAGTAATTCAAACGCACTTGTGAAAGTCCTACATTATTTGTGCCGATTTATGCCCATATGAATGATTTCTTTTTACTGGGTAGTTTCAGCGCGAATCTGATCGTGGACCATTACTTGGGATTCCGAGAAGATTTATAAATATATCAGTTCGTATAAAAGAATACGACTTCGAAAATTTTGCTGAAAGTAAATTCACTGCATTGCTCATTTGTAAGATGTTGAATCTAATTTGCCATCACCAGAAATTTGAATGCCTTGATAAATTCTATTTCTGGGTGTACCAGATCTTATCAGTAATCTGCTTGACTACGGGTATGACATCCTGTCCCCAAAATCTTTGGACTTTTCAAATATAAAATTGGATTCCATCCTTTATCAATTTTATTACCATACAATTTTCGTCGGGTTTATGGTTACATTCAGATATGTTTTAATTTTTTTAGCACAACTATTTTACTATAACTTTAACAAAAAACAGTTAGTCTGAAATAATAATCTCCTACACTTAATAATAACATTTTTAATATTTGTCGAAATCGGATAAAAAAGTTGAAATAATAAATATTAATAAATTTCATAAAATTTTATTATTTTCTACAGGCAAAATTTGGTTTAGAAACTTTATCAATGTAAAAGAAGTATGTGTGAATAAAAGCTGAAAGTTAAGAGGTAAAATATATTATAAAATAAAACAACTACGTGTAGAATTTTTAACCTCAATGGAAAAATATAATCTCGAAAATGAATGCATATGTATTACAGCAGTACTATAGATTTTCCCAGTTATAATGTCGCAATAAAGGAATAACAACCGAGGTAGAGTATAAATGGAAATGCAATTGAGTATGCAAATAATTGTCAGTGTTACAGAGGGACGGACAACTATCCATATGTTTCTATATTCTGCGTTTCAAACTACGACGTAATTACAGGGTGTATATATATACACACTTATGTCGCGATCTAACCGATTTCTCTAGTCCCTCGGCCCTTGCGTTTATATATTCCACGTTTGAAGCTATTACGTAATTACTAGGTATATACATCATATCTCGTGATTCAAACTGATTTCTCTAGTCTCTCGGCTTTTCTCCTCGCTGACTAAAACTAGGAATAGATCTCCATATTAACTCTGCATTTTTAAACACAACAATTGTACTTCTCCGAGCATAGGACCTTACATACAATGTCTATTTACGAATATGTACGGTACGCATTTTAATCGCCTCGAGAAGTGACTGATGAATTTTCTATTATCTCAATTATTTTAATCTTCCGACTATACTGCTATCCACGATGTCTTTACCGTGATAACTGCATGTTGTCATGCGCATCGAATTAAAAGTGCGGCATAAATATAGATTCTGACATCCGCTTACGAATATACGATTGCTACTAACATAGTGTTTCTATTGTCTTATGTATGCACGCTCATCGACTTTAAATGTATACCCTGATAAAGAAGATCCTGACAGAATTAACATCTTTACTATAGATTTACAATATATATGTATGGTGCATCAAATATATATGAAACAGAATGCAATGCACGTAGTCCATCAGCTCTTATAAACTTACTCTTTATGATATTTAGCCTAAAAATTCAACTGAATACTACTTTTATATTACTTAATATGTAGTGATATTAATATTCAATGATTTAAATATATGACAAAAACGTAACTATAAATTTTATGCCTTCCGGAAAGTCCGGAGAACCAGTCCATCCCCTGCAGATCCTGATAGTCGTACGAGACGAGATCATCGCAACTGATAAAACGGAAGAAAATAAACCAATTAACTGCAGCGTAAATGATAATTCCCACCACATCTTTCAGGAGTGCGCAGTTGTCTGTGTACATTGGGAGATTTATACTTCCTGGGGAGCACGCGCGATTGGCACGACGAAAACGAGGCATGGCTCAAAAGACATCTATACAGGTCCCGCCGTGGAGTTCGCGAGGGACGAATTCGCAGCTCGGTTCCCCGCGAAGCTCCTCGGCGAGCCCCTCATAAACTTCCAGTTTATTAGTGCAATTTGCAGGAATGAGGCGTAAGCAGTTTTGATCGTTACTATATTAGTATTTTTTAAGCTTTTTAATTCGAATTATTTTTATTAACCAATGCGAACACTGTTAGGATATTATAACAAAGTGATTCTAGACTAATTAATTAGTTTATTGTTTCTATGAATTTCCATTTCATTCTTTATAGAATTAAAATAATACCATATGAATATCAAAATTAACCTTTAAGGTTATTAATTATTAGAATTTAAATGGTCACTTATTTTCATTGTTATACGCGTTAAATAATACATTTTAAAGAATGTATTTGTAGAATAATCGTTATTTTTACAATATTACTTATTGTACTAAAACTTTTCAATTTAAAAATTAATGAAATAAGCGAATTTTTTTACCTGTAAATGAAAATTAATTCTGCTTATTTGTTTTCTGTAGCTAATAAATTTGAATAACATGTAAGGTATAAGAACAGACTTTGAGACTACATTGTCACCGCTTTACAGTGAAACTGCTGTACATAGTTTGCCGAAAGTGTATCGGCGTCGTTATTTAGTAAAGCTATGATTAAAACTGCAAACAGTGTTGTACAGTTTACTCGTACGGGTTGACGCTTGCCGGTACAAAGTCACGCATCCCTTAAGTCGAACGAATAATTATCCCTTAAATATGCAACGAGTGTTCGGTCGCTCCAATATATCAAATGGTATAATGTCTTAGGACAGTGTGCAAAGGTTTTGAATTCACTCTGCGGACTAAGGATGGATTTACTACCTGCATCATTCGGTACCCTTGCTTTCTTGGGTCTTTGGATTGAGGATGATGCAAGGTTTGCGATTCCAAGGAAATTGATGGGATATTTTGGAATCTGTGCCGAAATATATTTCACATGTATACTTACAATTCAACTCTATCTTGAACGACATGACATTCAGAACATTGCTGAAAGCAGCTTCGTTGCCATCAGTGCTGGATTATCCATATGTAAAATGGTGAATTTGCTCTATCATCGTGAAGATGTAATGTGTCTTATTCTTTGGCATCGTGATCATTTATTTCAGCCGAGATGTTTAGAAGAACAGACTATAAAAACTGAATACGATGACCGCTATTTATGGATACACCGAATTTTGCTAACATGCTGCTTGACGACAGCTTTTGCACTCCTATCAATACCTCTATTGACTTTTAAAACCAATGGTTGGAATTTACCTTTTAATAGCTATCAATTTTATAACTACGCAACTACTTTTGGTTTCATTATCACTTATATCATACAGTTCGTCTGTAATATATACGATATTTGCATGCACATTGCTCTCGATACAATAATGTATGGTTTTATTTTATTGGCTACTAGACAATTTGAGGTGCTTAGTTACAGACTCATGAAGGCTGCAGACGAGTGTAACGGGGCTTTACTCAGAGAGTGCATTATTCATTATATTTTTATAAATAGAGTTATTCATAAAACTACTCAAATTTTTGTGACTGTCATTGCTATACAATTTATCTTCAGTCTGATAAATTTATGCACTGCAATTTATGAAGCGTCTAAGGTATAATTTTTTTAATTCTTGTAAAAAAATGAAAATTATTTGTCTATTAAGTACTAATATTCACTATTCATTTGCTGCAAGATTTATTATTATACCAATTCTTTTGTCACTACTCATAAGAGGGTAGTAAATGTCCACATCATCTGTCAAAAAACATGTAGAAAAGCAGATGATTCAGCAAAGAAAATCAGTTACCAATTAGAAAATCACGTAATTCAAGATCGATAATTTTTATATTTAAAATAGTTATTGTAAAGAAAGTAATAAGTACTAATTTCATTAGAAAAAAAAACGAAACGAAAGTATATGTTTTTTCCAATGAAATTTTATATTTATTTTATGAATCGAAATATAGGATTTTGATTCAACTGGATATCTAACTGATAACCATATTTTTTTCCAAAAATTATTCAAGACTTCCTAGTTGATTTTTCTGCTGACTTTTTTTTTGAAAAGTAGGATAAAAATTGTAACGAGGGGGCCACGCCGGCGATCCCGCATTAAAAGCGTGCGCGTGGGAACGGTAGAGCCCGTAAGATGGAAGTAGGGGAGGGGACTGCCAAATCGGCACTTTACCAGGTGTACCAGTATGAAGTGAGCATTTTTTTGTGAAAATAAATTTGTTTTACACTAATTTTAATGCGCAAGTGAAATACATTTTATCGAAAGTATTGGCCATTGTTTTCTCCATATTTTGACCACATTTCTGACAATTTGTGGATACCACGCCAATAGAATTGATTGTCTCAGAAATGCGAATCCCATCAATGAAAACAAATGGTAGTCGAAAGTAGCCAATTCAGCAGCTCCCAGCCAAGAGTTTTGCGTGCAGATGCATTGTAATGGAACAAAATTTGTCGTGTCTTCTGGCCAATTCTGATCGTGTTGGATTCAAATTAATAATTTAATGATGGTAGTGCTCATTATTAACTGTTTCACCAGGTTTTAACAGCTCATAATACACCACGCCACTCTGGTCTCACCAAACACACAGCATTGTCTTCTTGCTGAGTTGATCTGATTTTGCAATTGATGTTGAAGGTTGATTAACCCAAAAATTTTTCCTTTTAGGATTCTTGAAATAGATCCATTTTTCATTACCAGTAACAACTTGATGCAAAATTGATTCTCTTTCGTATCTTTGAAGCAAAATTTCACAAGTCTTTTATTGGTTTTCCATCTGCCTTTCATTCAATTCATTTGGCACACGTTTGGATCTTTTCCATAACTTTTAAACTTTGAGAAATTGTTTGTTGCACGATATTTAACATTTATGCCATTTGCTTTTAAAAGTGTCAATATACAAATGACAAACAATCTCAATCTCAATAAGAAACATTTGTTGTGAACGAGCCATAATTTTGTTTTGTTTGGTTGCTATGACAACTATTAAGATAACAACTATAAAATAATATTAGATATTTTCATCGCGTTAAAAATGTCCAATTTTGTTCCAGAAAGTGATGATTTGCAGAAAGCATTAATTTTTTGTTTTTATATCAAATAAGTGCTGCAGGGACGTATGGAGTGCTTGTCGAGACATATGATAATCAAGAAGGTTTCAACGGTTTAGAAATAGTAATTCTGAAGTGAGTAATGAACCACGTGGAAGACCACCAAATAGAATTGAAGTCGCCGAATTGCAGGCGATATTGGATCAAGCTGATACAAATTGTTACTGGCAATGAAAAATGGATCTATTTCAAGAATCCTAAACGGAAAAAATTTTGGCTTAATCCGAGACAACCTACAACATCGATTGCAAAACCAGATCGTCTCGGCAAGAAGACGATGCTGAGTGTTTGGTGAGACCAGAGTGAGACCCGTCGAATTGGCTAAGCAGCACTTCGATTCCGACAAAGAAGTCGAAAATTAAGTTTCTGATTTGTTACTTCAAAAAACAATCAATTCTATTGGCGTGGTATCCACAAATTGAAAGAAATGTGATCAAAATATGGAGAAAACAATAGCCAATACTTTGAATAACATGTTTTTCACTTTCCCATTAAAATTAGTGTTTTATTTTCACAAAAAAACGCTGACTTTATTACCTGGCGAACCCGAAACGAGCCTTGAGCACGGGTATCCCCCCCCCTCAATAAAACCGCGCATTCCCCCATCGAACGAACTCGAAGCTGAACCCATCGTCTCCGTTGATCGACACCTTTCCCTCTCCCTTTGTTTACCAAAAAGTCTTTATCATGGCCACCATTAACGTTAGGCAGGCTATTCAGCCAGAAAAGATAGCTCACCGGATCGGCACTCCCCAAGGCCACCCGGAACAACTTCATACCGGTACATCTGTATTTAATTTTATAGTTAAATGAAGTAAGACCAACTAGAAGTGTGCAGGCTCATTTAACTTTCATGTATAAATTTTTCAAAATCTTAGGTATTTAATATACAATAGGGAAGTAGATTTTTTTAAATGAATTCAATCTTTTATTTTTTATTTAATCAAAAATGAAAAATAATTCAAATTTTTATCATTTTTATATTTTTTTAAATAAAGTAACTTTTTTACATTTTAAAGATAAATTTAGTGATTTACTTCTTTGAATTCTTCATTAAATAAGTATATTAAATTTGTAAATAAACTACTGATTATCTTGTTTATCATTGAAAACATTAATGTACAAAAAAAATATTTGCAGAAAGATATTTTTGTAAATTCATAAAAAAGGATGATGGCGATAAGTTAGGATAGAATCAATTGACAGAAATATATCAGTAAACATGTATTAGATAAGGGACGAATGACTATGTGGATAAACATTGCTTTATTTTTTGTAAAAAGAATTCAGTGAAGAAAAAGAAATTATTTATGAACGAATAACGAGTTGGGAATTATACAGATTTCTGCTAATTGAAAGAATTTTAGGACTTTAGACGACTAAAAAAGAGGTAATTAGAAGTGTTTAGCTCGAGTCAAACTCCATGCACATTCTCTATCGCGCGAGCTAGCTGTTTAATGTATGTTCACTGTTCTGAATCAGGAAGATGAAGAGTTGTAAAAAAAAAACTATAGTGTTCAGGATAGAAAATAATATTAGCAGGTCTGTGATTGATGCTACATTAAAAAGAATATTAATAATATGTGTATCTTAATAATAATACCCGTTGTACAGCTATAATTAAATTTCACATACTTTTCCCTCATGGTGGCCTACTCCCTGATTTTGGTGTTTTTCTCAGGAGCCATTACTATACAGATGCTTAAATACTACATTAAGACGTCGAATTTTTCGGAGGTTAAGTATGTGCATCGTTGTGAGTTGATTCGAATTTCTCCTTTACAGCCCAGATTCTATATATCGTTCGGGTATCACGTGTGTGTATCATATGTGATCCTGGTGATTGCAAAATTTTCTATTCGTACAACTCGCCTGAAACTATATGGACAAAACATTCAACTGTGTAATTTAAAAATTAAATTTGACGAATTTAAGTCCGTTTTCTTAAAAATTGATCATGTAATAATCTAGTGAATGATTTTTAAATTATTAAATTAAAAAGGAACATGTAATTAATAACATGTAATGCTTAGTCTAAATCGAAATACGTTTTTATTTTAATTTAAGAATCTTACATGTATTTGTGAGACTTAATATGTCATAGAAATTTGTATTTAATATGATTTATGTTAGTTCGACTCAAATAGAAATCCTTAAGTAAGCAAATATATATTCTTCTTATTCTTAATTTACAGTTTCACATAGTAAGCTTCGAATTTCTCGCATTTGCCATGTACTTCGGTAGCATGTTAAGTGAAACATTTTTTTATTGTTGGTTTGGAAATGAGCTAAAACTTAAGGTATTTAAGTTAATATAAAATAAATAATTTAGTCAATAAGCTTATATGTTTAAACATATCTATAATTTTTAGATGGAACTGGTCATTGACGATATATTTGGAAGTAAATGGATATGCTTTGATCTACAAGAAAAGAAAACACTACTTGTACTTATGCAGTCGATGCAGAAACCTTACTATATTTCTTTGCAGGGCCAATTTACTTTATCGTTAAACACTTTCACTTGGGTAAGATTTTTTAATATATTTTAAAAAAATATTCGACTGGAATTAAAAACCTTTGAATGCGCCAGGTATTTTTTAGTACCAGCAGCTTTTATCAAACTTTCAAGCTTTAGGAGCTCGATTTTCATCAAGTTAATCTTTCAATTATATGGTTTCCCAACTTAGTGCAATACATTAAAATTATTAAGAACTTCTTTCGAAATTATAACCTTGAGTAGGGAGTAGGATAATTTTACGTGACGAGTACATTCTCTACTATATTTTTCAATATTTCTGTGAAAAAATCCATTAATGTTAATTGATAAGACAGGTACAGCTCCTATGCGCTGTACCGTATAATGTACTGATAATAGCAACGGACTCTCCAAACCCGCGAAATTAAAAAATTCTCGTTACTTTTTGAACACACTTCGTATAACGAATGCTATTTAATTAATTTTGTTTAGTGACTAATAATAGTTGCAAAACTGGTTACTTCCATTTATAAATGGGTCTACACTGATTTTTGAATTTATCCAAGAAATGTTATTTGTCTGTAGACATTTAATAAATCTTAACCGTATTGAGAATCAACTGCTATGATTACTCCAAGATTTTCTTTGATCTCTAATAATGATTAATTCAATGTTATTCGGGCCAAATCTGAAGGAAAGTGGAAGAACACTTTTTCTTTGCCATCATTTTCATCTTTTCGGCTGATAGAATCGTCGCCAATCTTCGCCTTTTTCGGAGAACATTTCTGACATGTACCAGTATATCTATTTTTCATTCATGATAATGAAATGATGCAGAAACTCCTTTGAATTATACTTAAACAATGTCAAACATTACTCTAAAAAAGTGGTTGCGCTTGTTTCCTGGAGTGAGCAAGCGTGGCATCCATTACGCGGATAGCTTTCTGAAGACCAAAATTTTATGCAGGATATGGCCCACGCAGTCTTTTAAAGTGTCTACTAGTTTAGCTTTATCGCGTATCTTTAATCAACGGTGTAAAATTAAAAGATCGTCGATTTTTGTCACGTTATCCTACGCAGTAGCAAGCACAGTACCTGTCTTTGAGTCACCTAGTCGTTGCGACCGGGTTAAAGCTCGTTAACCTTTTTTTGACTCTCTATCAATACAAAAAAATAGCGCTGTTTGATTTTGATGTTCAGTTTCCCTACCAAAAACAAAAATGAAAACATCGACCGATATTGCTGTTTTTTCTTGTAGCCGTTTACAAGAATGTACCACACGATCAGTAAATTTCTCTTGCGATAGTCGCCCCAACCACCACCGGATCAAACCACCCTCGTATGTGTGATCTATATCGTAATTTAGTAAGATTAATACTCTTTAAGGTAAACACCTAATTAATACATATATAAGATTTGTTTTTTTTCTTTGCTAAATCAACAAAGATTGATGTAATTATAAGAACAGAGTGAATAGGATGAATGGTCTAATTATTGCGTAGTTACTATCATTGCTTCGTATACAATGATGGCAGATTGCAAAATATGCTATTCATGTTATAACTTAGTAAAATATTTAAAGACTTAAAAGTTCCTACAAATTCATTTTTTCCGTAAATTTAACAACTTATGTAGTATGTAAAATAGAATTTAAAACTAATCATATTTTTAAGATATTGGAAATAGTTAACATCTATATTAATAAAAAATAACTTAAATTAAATATTTCAATTTTTGGTCTGCTAATAATTGCAATTTTTATACTTTTAAAAAACAGGTGTTTAGATATTATATTATATTGTATTTTAATGTTACGTTTAACCATTATAAAATAAATTATTTTATCTGTAGAATCAATTGCATTGATTTTATTAGCTTATCGTAAGCGATACACCCCACAAAGCAGGGTTTTGTAATATAAATATATTTGTTTAATTATGATTTTATTTTTACTAAAAATGTGTAAGCGACGGGCAGGCGGCGAGGCGAATAGGCATATCGAGTGCACCATCGCATATGGCTGATATTTGATTATTGATATTTATTGATATTTTTCCTATTGCCGGGGCAGTTTCGCGTCCACGTCCTGGCGTGGCGTTGCTGAAGTGACGTCACGGCCGTGTAACTGTAAGCTAGGAGCAAGCAATTGCCTCTAGGCTCTAGGAACTCAATATACTTCGGGCTTGTAGATCCTATGTGCAGAGGTGGCCTCTGGACTATCTTGGTCGATGATTCGGAGCGTAGCAGTTGTGAGTGTAAGCGAAAAGGTGTAATTAGCTATTCGTTCGCGCCAATTACCCGTCGCTACGTTGCGCGGTAAGGTATGTATGTGCGCGCTACCTGCACCCAAAAGCTCGTGCGGAGGTTTCTCATCTCAAGCAGGTACACGGAGAGAGGAGTCCACCGAAAAAGAAGGTTCTATGTGTAGAACCTCAATATACACAGCCACAGCATCGGTAAACCAGATTGTAGTACTCTACATTTTAGTACTTAGTGTGTAAAATCTCAAAACTTAGAACGGCTGTACACTGTTCTAGAATCTGAAATCAACCTTCGAAAGTATAGGCATGCTACATCTAGTACCAACAATGTAAGTGATATCGTCAGCACCATAAATTTACTAGCTAAGAAGCAGATTAAAAGGTTCTAGTATTAGAATATGTTATGTTACTGAAATCTAGTACCTTTATTACCTCGGTGGACTACTCTCTCCGTGTAGCAGCGTTGGAATCGAGAGCGCGAGTCACGGAGATATCCAATGCGTGGCGAACAAGTTTTCCTGCCGAGCGGAAAAGGCGCGAAGAGCCTCGCGGCCTTGGAATGCGAAAAAGGCGCGAGTGCTCGGTAAGACAAAGGGTCAGGGATTCAGTGTTCCGCCGATCGCCTTGCAAGAAGCATCGATACTTGTACAGCTTACTCATATATGCATCTATCTATTAATAAATCACAATACAACAAGCATAAGTGTATTTACTTTCTGTGTTACTCATAAAATCATCTCCTACGTTCACTCCTCGCTAACAATTTTGGTGCCGAAACCCGGGACATCTGTCGAGTATCTTAAAAAAGAGAGGAAGTGATGCCAGCCACAGCACCCTTTGTCTCCGACAAGCCGCCGGACTACCGGGAAGGTCACGAAGGAGCGAAAGATCGCTCTGCTGCCAGCTCCATTGTCGCTTGCCATTCGCATTGTCAATCAGGATGACGACGAACCACCACGACATGGCACAGCCAAGTTCAAATGACTAGTGGACACCTCCGCCCTGTTCCAGTGACGACGACCAGCCCGATGACTTCGTCAACACAGCTGTATCTACGGCATCCAAGTCACGATCGCCACCCGAGAACGATGGACGGATAAGTACCTCGACAACATCTATCACCGTAATAGCGAGTTCGGGATCCGCAGTGAGCGATAACTCGGGTGCGAACGAGGGCACAACCGATCCGGTGTTGCGACTAGTGTCGATGCTCGAGTCAACGCTGCGAAAATATCATTAGCGAAATTCGTGGCTAAGCTCATGAATACCGTAGCAACATTGCGCTCTAATTTATACAACCCGCAGTTGGCTAGAGGCGTAGGGAAGAAGCTACCTCCTGCGTATCAATACGCATACCATAAATACGCGGCCAAAGTAACCGAATCTAAAACGAATGTAGAAGAGCTCTCAGATTTTGTGGATCGTGAGGTCCAACGCACGGTCGCAGGCGAAATTTTTGAAATAGAGAACGAACCGGCATTGTCACCGTTCTCGAAATCGACCAAGAGCATGTCGCACAAACGTGCTGTAAATGTAAATGTTAAAGGGACGCGCCAATGGTTTTTAGCAAGACGCCTGGTTTCAAACCATCGGATCAGGGAGACACACCTCGTGCACTGCGAGAAATTGCGATCGCGGCTCTTAGCCGCATCATCAATTTAAACAATCCGTTACACGGCTTTGTAAATACGGGAATGGCAAATAAACGGGGCGAACCGCCAAAGCCGTCGGCGGCAACGTCGCGACCGCTGAACGACACGAGGAAAGCGCGGCGAGTTAATAAACATTCATTTAAAAGGTATCGCGGGTAATGGTGTGCACACAAGCTGTGAAAAGGTCGCGTTTACGTTGAGCGGTGATTTCGGCGCTCATTTAATCAAACAGAAATATGCGATCTCGCGCTTAGAATTCCGATCGCAATCTCTAAATAGAGAAATCGTGCGTCACATCGCGAAGACGCAAAGTATTTTCATGTAAACTTATGCTCGCACAGTACCAACGATCCTTATTAGCCAGGACAATTGGGAGGTGCTCGCGAACGCGGAAACGCTAAATATCAGTGTTACTGCTTTAACGGTTTCATGTTCGAAATTGGGCTAGCTCGTGCACGGGACGGTCGGCCGGGGAAAAACAGGAACTCTCGCGAAAAAGCAGCCATCCGCCAATTTTTGCGCTGCTGTACGCGTTCATGGCGACAAATTTGAATGCGCTACCGAAAAGCTCAACAATTTGATGCGAGAATATTTTTTAAAAAACAATCTTGGAGTCGTCGATGCGCCGAAGCCACTCCCGCGCCACATTCATGCATACGACACAATGAAAAAGACGCTACGTCGGGACGGAAAAGTCTGAGAGATAGGCTTTCTGTGGAAGGAAAAACAGTTGCCATGGGTAGATAATTACACTACAGCGCTAAAAAGGCTCTATTCCTTGGAGAGAAAGCTCGATTCACGCAACTCTGTATCACAAAGAGATACAACGTGTTGTTGACTCCGGTTACGCGGTAAGGATCGAGGAGAATACATTGCCGCCGCGAACGTGGTATCTCCCGCATTTCGACTGGGCTACGAACGATAAACGCGTTCTCTAGTCAATCCCTCCTAGTGCACACGTATATAGAGGTGAGCGCTTGCAGATTTGCGACCAAACGGAAGAGCGCGTGTTGGACTTGTCTTGGAACACGAGACTTGTACAGCTTACTCATATATACATCTACCTATTAATAAATTACAATACAACAAACATAAGTGTATCTACTTTCTGTGCTACTCATAAAATCATCTCCTACGTTAACTCCTCGCTAACACTTAGATTATTTAGTTGTTACTACATATTGGGTTTATTTGCAGACTTTTTTACTCTATAATTAAATGAGACTATAATGTAGATTTAAAAGTCTCAAAATAGATTCTTATTTGTTACTTGTTCAATCCATGTAGTTAGGGTTCTATAGAATGTTTACTGCTACTGTCCATCTATGTACCTTTTTGTAACTGCGTTCCAAAAGGTTCAAGTATATTCCTTATACTCATTTTTTGTAGTTAGGTTGGTCTTCATTGTCGAAACAGAGCAAAGTAAGATCTTACAATCTGAAATTGGATTAGCTTTCAGGACAAAGATGACGTGAATTTTTCATTACTATTATTTTTGTAGCATTCATTTGAAAGTTATTCATGATTACGATACATTCATACTCGCGAATTTAAAACATAATTTCACACAACGGCTAATAACTGAAGAAGATGCTATTAACTATATTTAATCACTTTACTTAGAATTCCAAATGTTTTAACTCAACGTGGCGTAGCAAAAATGCTTGCGTTAATAAAGTCTCTCAAAAAAGTATAACTTAGTATGTCCATATCATAAAATAGTAACGCTTTTTATTTAAAAATAAAATTTGACCATCAAATAGCCTTTTAAATGGATCTTCGCCCTAACAAATTTCTAAAATGGCTTCTAAGCTAATTTTAAATATATAACCTTGATCTATCATTTGAATGACATTCTAAAAAATTAAAAATTTCATTATGAACGTAAAATATCCCGCTCATTCAGGCTCCAATGTCGGACATATAAATTTCCATTTAAAAAAATCAATATAGCCTTTAAATATCCTTCAAATATTACTTCAAGGTTAACTTTTACACAACAGAAATATATCACCGCTTGCTACAATAACTTTTGTAGGAATTTTTTTATATTAACTGACTATTTTAGAAGATAAATGTTTGATTTTACTTTTTATTCTTGAGGTTCATTTCTGATTTCTGTCTTTGTATACACACAAATCTTGCACATATTGAACCTATATTACATACATTATCATTTACTATTATTGCCAATGTAATTATCACATTAATTATTGTTTTTTAGATAGTAAAGACATCGTACGCACTTTTTAATGTATTGAAGACTACTTACGATTGAATCAAGAATCTATGATGTTTAAAATTATTTACCTGTTAACAAAAATATATAATTGCTAAAGTAAAATGAAAGTTTAAATACAAATAATAAAGGATTAATGTATATATTAATTTATATTTATAATAAGACAACTGATTTTTTCAATACTGCACTGCATTCAGTATCACTGTTTGAAAAAGGAATTCGATATATTTTATTTTTTTAATATAATAAAACTTCATGTTACTGTTTAATTATTTTATAATTTGTTATAGGAAAAGTATACCTTAAAAACTTTATTATTCAAAAAAAGTGATTTCAGAATTTCAACGAATATTACAACTTACTTATACTTTTGATGTTAAAGAACCAATAAATAAATGCTTTAATATAAATAGTTCAATATATTTTTCAACTTCTCTATGTGAATATTATACAGGTAAGATAATTAATTTTTACGCATGTGGCTAAAAACATATTAATGAAACTAGTCCAAAAAAAGCATAGTAAAAAAAATTAACTAAAGTAATGAAGCTTGAAAATCACACTTAAATATTATAAAATAGAAAACTATTCTTTGAATCTTGGTTTCAAGCGGAGGAATATAATGACGCAAATAATTGTATGTAATTTATAGTAATTCTGCAGAAAGGGACAGTAATCGAGACAAGAGTATAAAAGGAAACACGATTGAGTATGCAAATAGCCGCGGATGTCACGGCAGAGCAGACAATTATCCATGTGTCCGTATATTCCACGTTTGAAACTATTACGTAATTACTAGATATGTACATTAATACATTATATCTCGTCATTTTAACTGATTTCTCTAGTTTCTCAGCTTTTCCCCTCGCTGACTAAAATTGAAGACCTCAGTATAACTCTGCATTTTCAAGTATTACAATTGTACTTCTCAGGGCATCGAACCTTACATACAATGTCTATTTACAACTATGTACACACATTTCAACCGGTTCGAGAAACAACTGATGAATTTTCTAATACCTTAATTATTTTAAACTTCCAACTACAATATATTCCTATCTACCATATCCTGTACAAATTACTCGACAGGTTGTCATATACAATTGTTTGAATGCTCAGTCATTAGATTTTAAACAAACCCTTCGTTTACTAGTTCCTTTATGTTCCACTATTTTTCTCAAATATTACACTTTTAATGAGTATTTCAGACTTAAGGAAAAATGGGTTTAAGATGAAAAACTTAATATAAATCTTTTGTTAAGAAAAATCTTTTAAATAGATTTGCAACTAATATAGTATTTCGATTTTATCGTATATTTGCGAATTGGGGTTTTTAAAAGTAAATTTGAAAATAAATAATCAAAGAATGCGATGTTCAAACGTACATATACATATGAACTCGCATAAATATCAGTCTTCCTTGATGAACTACGATGCAAAACGCTTATACGAGTATACAACTGATTTGGAATTTTTAACTTATACACTATTTTCAGTCATAGCTTATATTTAAAATTATATTTAATTATTTCGTTAGAATCATTAAATTTTCTTTAAAAAGCATTTCTTTTCTTAGGAACTAATTTAAGTCTCGGTTTAAGTGCTACATATAAAATACGTTATGTGTTTAATGTAAATTAATCGAAACGGAGAATATATTTGTATTTGTTAGCGCTATTTATACATATTTAAGAAAAATTCGATAAATATCTTAATAGTGACCATTATTAAAAGAATTATAAAAGGATTAGTACAACTCAATGAAAGTGCACTAAAGGCGTGTTGAGTCTTGACCATATGGGTTGAAAAGATGTTGGTCTGTATTCTGCGATTAGAGTGGTATTATTCGTGAATCATTTGGAAAAAATAATCAAGAATATATATTGTAAATGTATATTATTGCAAAATGTATTTTTTGCTCATCAATATAACCGACTTGTATACCAACTTATTAAATTGTTAAAAATATAGAAAAATTGAGCGATTTACCTTTTTTAACAAAATTTCATATAATAAATTTGCTACAAACAATTATTGACTTCTATATTCTATTTGAAAGCATGTACGTTTTCTATCGTTTTCTACAATTAAAATGAAAAGCATCACACACAAAACTACATTGCAGTAAAAGATAAAAAATTTATTCTAACTTAACTAATGTTGAATAATATAATTCTATACAACGCATCTTTGGCCGAAAATCAAAGGATACAAAAAGGACTCAGTAAAAATATTAATTGTGATATGAATTTTTCGTACACGATGATCTTGTTTGATTCATTTACTATAAATTTAATAAGAAGACATATTATATAATTTATTAATAAAATTGTAATACACATAGAAAAAGCTTTTTATTAAATATACGTGGTTCGTTTTACCACTATACAGTAACAAAAATTTCCAAATTATATGTAACAAAAATAAAATGTATTCATAAATAAACATTAATAAAAGAATACTTAACTATATATTTATAGAGATTATATATTTATACTATATTATACCATTTACAATCGTTTCACTTTATTTTTTTTTAAATTCTATCTATACTTTTTATTTAAATAAAATTAATAATCTATTTAAAAAATTTGGATTATTTTCTTAAATAAATTCTAGTAAAAATTAATAAAAATGAATTTCAGTATTAATTAAATTATATTTTTAATATTAGTCGTTTTCATATTAAATACAAATTATTCGGATTTTCAAATTTGCTGTTAAAAAAGTTATTCTTAAAACTATTTTAATTGAATAAATATAATGAATATTATGAAATTTATTTGGTTTTATGAATTTATAAATGCACATGTAAATGTTGTTGCCCATGTATACCTTATCTCTTTATAAACAACAAGTGTATTTAAAAAATTCTTTCGAGAAAAGTAATAAAAACAACATAATACGAAATAGTATTATATGAATTGCTGTATTCATTTCCAATAAATCTGTATAGTTTACTTGTATCATTTATGTAGAAAATATATTTTGTTGGAGTATAACAACGACGCATCTATACAAACACGCAGCCTAAAATAATCTCTCTACCTTTGCGTAAAGGAAAGCCCATTTATGATCCCTTTTCTTTGAGTCCAAAATTATTTTATTGCTTTTTCCATTCCGTACAAAAAGTGCTAAAGAATGCAGTCAGTTAGAAAGTAGACACCATCAAAGACAGTCGCACTCCTTTCTTCACATCAGTTCGCGTATAGTCAAATTCAATGTAAAAGACAATATACAATTATAACTACATTTTTATATAGTGTTACGTGCTATTTTATATTATATTGTTTACTCGCACTTTTTCTTTATATTATTAATAAAGTTATATTCTAATAATATCTAAGGTTTATTTATACATAACCAACATATTTTATATAATTATAAAAGTTTGAAGTCTTTAATCGGAGAATGTTATAAAAATACACTTGAGTGATGTGTACTGAAAGACTGGATAGTCTCGTCTGTATTTAGTTAAATATATGATTACAATTTGATATATTAGTTGTTCACAATTTTAACCTTAGCATACACTTTAACTTAAACTGATTAAAGTGGATTGTGTATCCATGAAATACTTAATTTATAGAAACTCAATACAATTTGAGGTGTACCTTTGTGCTGTATTAGCTCCGAGTCTTTTATTTTAAGTAAAATGCAAAAAGGTTAAAAAAATTCTCATATACTTTTTTTCTTATAAAAATTAAGTTTTGTATATTTTTAATCCTGATCACTGTAATCATATATAATTATGTACTATTTCTATACATAATTAAATATGTTTATTTACAAAATTTAACCTATTAGTCACACATATTTCTTTTTTGTTAAACATATTTTGCATTTCTTTTTTATAAACAGGGTAATGAATAACATTGTCGCATAATTATCTAGGTGTAATCTTACAGAAATTATTGCAATTATAATATACACTTTGATACGTAGATAAAATTAAAATTATATAAAATATGTGTAACACTGTTTGCACGTAAGAAAGCAAAAGTAATTTTTATTTTATTTTTACAGTTTATACATCACAGGCCAAGAGTAATTGTTTAGAAGTCATGAACTTAGAAAACTATACCTGAATCTCACATGAAATACCTATAATTTGAATTAAAAAAGTTTATCTTTTTATAATAATATAAATAGTATATTTTTATTATACATTGATTATTCAATGTTCAGAGATTGAATAAGCTATCCGTTTTTAACTCGTTTATCTTTTTTAATCTTGTAAATAAGTTTATAATTATTTTTTAATTTATTTTTTGATTAAACCTTCCACAGCACAGCTAATAGACTCCGAAATCTAACCTAAATATTGGTATCATCAAATTTTACGGAACTAAATAGTAAACATAACAAGTTTACGAGATAATAATTAGTTTTATACGCATATACCGGAATGCAATTCACTATATTTTTTTAAATCTACTGCTAACAGTAAAATAAAATTTAATTAGTCAAAAATCTTAATTAATTATTAATTAACTACTAAACCACTTATCTTTATAGAAAAAGAAATGTAAAAAATCATGTACCTTTCAATGTAAAATTATTAATTAAATTTGTGAATACTTAATCATATATTCATCATATTTATCATTCTTAATCATATGTTCATTTTTCATCTTATAATTAAAATTAATTCTTATTATTGTTTAAAACGTAGACCAATTACCAAAATCTCAAACAAGAAAATTTAAATAACATTAAAGGTATTGTACATTGAAGGCTAACTTAGAGACTGCAGTATCATAGCTTTATTCAAAAAGGCTTGTATAGTTTGTGTTAATGCTATCGAAATCGTTATTAAGTAAAGCTATGATTAAAACTGCAAACAGTTTACTGATTCACGTCTATGCTTGCTAATATAAAGTCACGTATTCCTCGACTCAAGCGAATAATTATCTCTTAAATATGCAATAGGTGTTCGATAGCTTCGATCTATTAAACAGAACGACGTTGTAGGATAGCACAATGGGGTTTTAAATTAACGCTGCGAACCAAGGATGGATTTGCTACCTTTATCATTTCGCATTCTTGCTTATTCAGGACTTTGGATTGAGGATAATGCAAGGTATGCAATTCCAAGGAAATTGATGGGATATTTTGGAATTGGCGTTCCAATATATTTCATATGTACACTTACAATTCAGCTCTACATAGAACGATATGAAATTCAAATCATTGGTGAAAAAAGCTTTGTCATCATTAGTAATATTTTATTGACCTGTAAGATAGTGAATATATACTATCAACGTAAGGACTTCGCTAGTCTTGTTGATTATCATCATGATTACCTATTTCAGCCAAGATGCTCCGCTGAGCTGGCGATAAGAACTCGGTACTATAAGATCTATTCGTCGATACACCGATTTTTTCTAACAGCTTGTTTTTTAACAACCACAATATTTAGCTTACTACCAATACTGACCTTAAAAACCAATGGTAGGCAATTACCCTTCCAAACTTATCAATTTTATGACTACACAAGTAACGTTGGGTTTACTGTCACCTACATCATACAATACACCTGCATGGTATACAGCTCCATCATGCACACCACTCTCGACATGCTAATGTATGGCTTTATTACATTGGTTACCGGACAATTTGAAGTACTTAGTTATAGACTCATCAAGGCTGCAGACGAGTGTAACAGGATCTTACTTAAAGAATGTGTTGTTCATTACGCTCTTATAAATGAAACTATTCATAAAACTACTCAAACTTTTATAGCTGTTATTGCTACACAATTCACCATCAGTCAAGTAATGTTGTGCCCTTTAATTTATCAAGCATCAAAGGTAAGGATTTTTTACCAACAAAATAACTGTAATTATTTATATGTATGTTAATATTAAGCATATTAATTAGCTAAAAAATATAAATTGCACTAATACTTTTGTCATACCCGATATCTTAAGGATTTTTATTTTTAGTTAAAATTTGATTTTGACCATACTGTTTCCGCGATATGGATATTAAAAGTGTAAAAATTTTTGACACACAATAGATAAATTAAGGCTTTTAAAAGTAATATTTTTTTGCATTTGTGAAAAATACTATTCTGTAGAATGACTAGAAAAGCTGATAGGGAATAAATAATAATATAACAAGTATTGTGTCAGAATTTTTTGTTTACATGCTAAACAGAAAGTAAAGAAAAAAAATAACTGAAAAATGAGTTAAATCACAATTGGTTATATCCATTTCTAAAAGAATTATTATTAGGAAAAAGTAACATGTGGTCTGAAAAGTCTCAGGTCTCACAGATAAATGTTACCATATAAATCGCATTTTACTGCTGTTAAAATTTCATGACTGTATTCGTTAGTTTGTGAGTCGTTGTGTTAAAAGCCAAAAAACCGTGATCTTTGTTAGACCCGGGATTTTTCAGCTTATATGTTAATAATTACTAATCTCATTGAAAAAAAGATATTGTTACGTACGCGGCTCTGCTGCCAGGGGGAAGGAGGCGGCAGCGGCGCGCGTCCCCGCTCGTGGACCGAGCGCGTGAGTGAGGTGAGTGCGTCGGTGGGGGGGGGGGTGCGAACTCTCGACAGGAGCTGGAGACTGGAGGAGTGGCGAGGCGACTGAAGCACCAGGTTGCGATTGAAGTAGTTACTTTATTGACTCTCGACTGCGTGTATCGTCGGGAGAGAAGAGGCGGCGCTCCGACGTGTCGTTCGAGCGCGAAGTTGGAAGACTAGGAGCCCCCGTTCAAATGACTCCCCGATTATTGTCCCCGTTACTATTTATAGCTGCTTCCCGTCGCTCTTCCCCACCTGCGGTCTGCCGAATTCCCCGTATCCCTGCGTTTGGTAGTTGCTGATCTTGCGTCTGCTTCGGGCGCCTTCCTGTTACCAGGCCGTGTTGGCCCGAGGCCTCGAGTTTTCGTCGATCGGCGGATACCCGAGCTGCCGATTTCGCGGCTTAGCTCCGAGCTTCCGGTCGCCTTGGCCCGGCTGCTTGCGGGGCCCGCCGCTTTCCCATGATCGACGGTTAATCGGAGCCGCGGCCTTCGCGGCTCCGTCGCGGCTCGGCCGAAGGTGACCCCGCGCTACGAGTGCGGGGGCTCCCGAATTCCCCGCGACAGCGGATATCGGAGCCGCTGCCTTCGCGGCTCCGTTGCGTATCGCGCCGAAGGTGTGTACGTAACAATATTTATAGATAATATATAAGATTTAGAGATAGAAATCGTTAAATAAGGAAAGATATATTATAAATTATATGAATAAATAAAGATGCTATGGATTAGTCTCATTTTTTATTGTTGAAAAGTAAATTTTTGCCCAACGTTTCGTTTGTAATGTAACAAATCTCTTCAAAAAAGTGGCTAACTAATGGTCAAAAAATCTCTACATCCGTAAATGTTAGTTACCAATAAAGAGTGTTTAACAATAATAAACTCATTAAAGACCAATCAATAACATCTTTATTTATTCACGTACTTAGCTACGAGCAACTACTATAGCATTTCGTCTTAATATTATTATAAATTATTTTTACTTTTCATTTACAGTTTAGCATACTAAGCTTGGAATTTCTCGCATTTGTCATGTATTTCGGTGGCATGTTAAGTGAAACATTTTTTCATTGTTGGTTTGGAAATGAGCTAAAACTTAAGGTATTTAAGTTAATATAAAATAAACAATTTAGTCAATAAGCTTATATAAATAAATATATTTGTTACTTTTAGATGGAGCTGACAATTAACGATATATTTGGTAGTAAATGGATATGCTTTGATCTTCAAGAAAAGAAAACTCTGCTTATGCTTATGCAGTCGATGCAGAAACCTTACTATATTTCTCTGCACGGCCAATTTACTTTATCATTAAGCACTTTCACTTGGGTAAGATTTTTCAATATATTTTTTAAAAATATCCGATTTGAAGCAAAAACTTGTATACATCAGGTACTTATGGATCAGGAAAATGATCAAGCGCTGTCGTGTTTAAAAATAAGTTTTGATATGGCTCGCAACAGATCCCGAAACAAATTTCTCCTTCACAATTCTTGTACTCGACCTTTTCAAAAACAAGGTTTATCTATATTTATAACTTTGATTGTTGTAGGCCTAGCATGTCTTTAAAGCAAACTTCGTCAATCACTTCTTTGATAGCATATCGACGACTTTTAATCTTCCTTTCAAACCCCCATTAAGTATTGATGACATTATCCTGATACTTTCAATTTTTTTAGGTTTAAAGGGACTTGTCATTCAAGTTATTTTTTTATACTTGGTAAGATAAAAAAATTATCAACAGTAGTGAAATCTAGTTCTTCAAATAATTAAAAATAGTTTTACGCGCAGTTCGTGAATTATTTGAACTAACTTTTCTAAATTAAAAAACGTTAGTTCTCAAAATGGTAATTTCAGATAGATATAAACATCCAGGTTATTCCTATGTAAGATGAAAATCACATAGAACCTCCTGTACAACTAGTTTTGAAATTTTATAGTCAAATCTCGAATACAAAATATGATCGGTTTCAGAGTGATGAACAGGGTAACATGTTGGTGCGTCAATTCATATCAACGAAATTGCAGTCGCATAATTATTTTGTCTGAATGCCTAAGAAAATTGGAAGTTCTGTGTAAAAAAGTTCAGATTTGACACCATTTTTGGTTTATTAATATTTATTTACTTTTTCTTATTGTTTACGATTACATTGAGTTATTTTAGTATTATGACTAGATTCCATTAAGTACATTTGGTATTTAACAGCTAAAATAATTATAGTATTATAATAATTAAAGAAATTAAAATCAAATAACAAATCTTAGTGTTAAGAAATTACTCTAGAACGATTAAACACAAACTATGTAATTCAATATCTAATATACTATACAACAACCAAAAAATTCACTATATCATTGTACTATACTTTTAAGATATTTGGGTTTCTTCTTTTAAAAAGGATTGATTGATTCGGTCTTGACTCTTGAAAATTGAGTGTCGCAGAATGAACATTGAATAAAATTAAATATATGCTTCGAAAATGATGTTTATTCTAAAACGGTTCATTCCCCTTGGTACACTTTATTCTGCACATTTTGCAAGCCTAAGAAGTACTCGGCGATATATTGTCAACTAAGATAACAAAGCTAATATTTGTTATCTGGAGAGAGAGGCGATGAGATTAATAGCTTGGCAAATTAGACAGTGGAGAGTGCATGAGTGAAGAAAGTAATTGTACGATGCTCGTATATGGTCCCGTCGTCTGCTACCGCTATTAAAATATATGGATAGATATCCTAATGGATTATTCATATGAGAACACATGTATGTTTTATATGTATTTGGCATAGATTACATGTAAAGCTGTCATGCATCCATACATAAATTGTAATATTTATTTATATATTATGTACCTATCTGACAGAGAAAGGAGAATTAAAAGGAAAATTGTTATAAATACCAATCATGGGGATATAATACAGAATTTATTATATTATTTTACATTACTTTTCCCGACAATTCCCGGATCCTTAGACGTGCGACTTAACTCTACAATCATGTCAATAAAATCGTAAATATAATAACATTTCGGCTCGTTTTGGACGTGCGCAACGGCGCTGTGATCTGTCGCTGTTATTCTCCTTATAATTCTTTACCTCGCGTAGCTGAGGGAGGAGGCATGTTATCCAAACCAGTGTTTTTATTGTTATGATCGGTGTGGCGATCGCTCTAGGATCGCATGGCTATGGTGATGTCCTTTCGGAGCAGTAAGGAAGGCCCGTTCCTCATTCTCTCCGTGGTGAGGCAGGTCAGTTTGTCTCTCTCAATCGAGTACAGTGGCAGAACCGGAACGCGCGTCTCGAGCTCGAATATACTGCAATTCTGCCGATTGTCGCTTACGAGCGCGACAGCCAAAATCTTTGCCAGCGCGCCGAATATGCGCGTCGCCTCGCGCGTCGCAGGATGCGCACTTACGCCTATATATTTCCATAATACATATGGTCATATGTGTATCGTTACAAAATATTTAAAGTTTTTTAAAAAACATTTAAGTATGAATGCACGACGGATTCACTATAAATCCATGCGAAATTCACATGGAATTCTCATGGAATCCAGTCAGTCCAATTAGATATTTACATGGAAATAGATATAGGCAATGCATCTCAATACATCAATTTATTTTCAATATTGATGAGACATCCACTTCAGCAGCGTAGTGGTGACGCAATCTTTTCAAATCGCTCAAGTGCAATTTGATTCTGTCTTGTTGACTGTATTTGACTATAGTCGATTTTTCTCGTTAATACTACTTTTCCAACCCAACTTTCCCTCGGCTATTGATTTCTGAAACTTTTTATAGCCAATTTCTGTGTATCTCATAGTTGAAATGAAAAATCTATTTTCTATAGACTGCGATAGATTACATCCGAATAGTATATTGCTCGGCGATTATTTTGCAATGTCTTTTGCGGTGCCTCATTGCGTCCTTGAAATTCTAATTCTCACTTTTGTCAGATTCGATAGTCAATCATAGACCAAGTGAATATGTTAATATACCCCAAACTACATTTTTAATTATTTTTTAATGTTTTGTATTTAAGAACTTAGCTTTTCTAACATTAGGTATAAATATTAGGACCTTGAATAAATTCTCGTTGTTTGTTCAACAATAACAGTGGCAGTACTGTATCTAACCTTGAATTTCAATGTATAGTTAAGTTTGGTGTAAACAAAATTATTTTTTATTAGTTTTGAAAATGTTTACTTTTGTGTCAAATAAAGTGTATTTACAGGGAATTTTATTGCACTAATTTATTCAAAATAAACCTGCAGCTGAAGCACAAAGAATTCTTATTGAGAATTATGGTGACAATGCTCTATCGAATACGACGTGCAAAGACTGTTTTCAACATTTCAAAAATAATGATTTTGAACTTGAGGATAAAGAACGTTCTAGTGCACCGAAAAAATTTTAAGGCAAAGAATGATGCCAGACGCTAGCAGAACTTAGGAAAAACATTACAAGCAGATGAGTAGACTGTTTTAAAACATTTGAAAGTGCCAGGAATAAGTTAGAAGCAAGGATATTGGGTGCCGTATGAATTGAAGCTGAAAGACATCGAACAACGTTTTGTTATACTACTGCTTCAACGGCAGAAAAAAGAGATGTTTTGCAGCATGTCGTGACTGGTGATGAAAAGTGAATACACTACGATAATCTAAGGCGTAGAAAATCGTACAATCATTCCGGCCATTCATCAACATCGTATGCCAAACCATATCCATGGTTCGAAGTATCTTCTCTATATTTGGTAAGATCAACGGGGTCCAATTTATTATGATCTGCTCAAAACGAACGAGGCTATCACGAGGCATCGCTATCGACTTCAATTGATGTGTTTGAGCTGAGATCTAACAGAAAAATGTCACGAAAAACAGTTACTGTTCACGCGGAGAGACAACAAAGAAATTTTGTTACCCGACCACATTCGGCCTCATGTTACAAAACCAGTGAAAATTACCTGAAAATGAAATAGCCCCTTTTGGTCGATGTTCATCGACCAAATTGCATCGATTCTTTATTGAAAAGCCTCAAAAGAGATCTCATTTTTTCAACGCAAAATTCATATTCTGCTAGAAAAATGGAAGCAAGTGGTCTCTAGTGATTAGCAATACTTTGAATGAAATTTTTTTATCCATTGTATTTTAAATAAAACTTATATCTTTTAAAAAGACAGCGTGAACTTATTCAAGGTCCTAATAGGTATTTGATAATTTTAATCTTTAAAAGTTTATGTACTAGCAATTAAAGCTTGTCTCTCATTGCTATAAGGCCACTGCAATTTTATCCTTCAACAGTCCACAGTTTCCTAGTCTCGAATTTAAAATCACGTATTTCTGATTATCTTACATGTAAGCTTACTTTTTGAGAAGTTGGAAGAGTTGTCGACAGTTGACATATTTCTCTTAATATTATCATACCTATTTTCATAGTCTTTACATATCAGCATACTTTTTGCATTAGAGAAGCCTATATAATGTGCGATGAATCACTTTGTTTGTCCTCTCCCTTCAAACGCTTTGTATTAAATCACATACTCAGGAACGTTATTTCGAATAATTCGAGTATATAATTTGTGATTTGGATTATAAGATCTCATTTTAGAATTCATTCTTGTCTAAAATTGATTTTTTTTATTAATATTTTAATTGTATTATATTTGTTTTATTTATTTTTATAAATATTTTTTGATCATTTTCATTATTTTCATGCTCCCCTGCATTGGAAGATTTAGAGAGTTCAATTTTATTTTCATGTACAACATGATCAATTTATTGTAAAATTCTGTATGCTGCTTTAGTAATTAAGTCTTGAGCCTCTAATAAATAAATATTTTATTCTATAATATATCTTTTCAAAATAATAATCTATAAGATCTGTAGGTTTTTTAATATTTATTTTGTTAAGTCTAATTTAAAAAATATTGTGTCATTTTATTCAATTCACTATAAGTTTTTTGTATATATGTATAATATAAATGAATATGTATTTATATATGTCTCACTCACTGCACCCATACTGCATGCATTGCCTCGACATATGATATATTTTGGGATTTCCTTATTTTTTAGATAGTAAAGATGTCCTATGCATTTTTTAATTTATTGAAGACTATTTCCAATTGATTCAAGAATCTATTAAGTACAAATTTATTTACTCGTTAACACAAATGCTCAAAAAAACTACATATTTATAATCTAACAAATGTATCAAATATCCTGAATATAATTATCACTGGTTAAAAAAAAACCTTTCGAATTTGATTTTTTAAATCATCAGCTACTTTGTATAAACTATTTTAAAGAGAGATAAAAACTGAAATAGTATAAAGGTAATTTCAACTAAAAGGTATGCAATAGCTGTGAGTATCAGAAAAGTACTGAAATCTATCAAAGAAAGAAATATAATATATTAAAAAACAGCACAATAATATGATTATTCTTGTTTATACTTTGTTCCACAAATTTCATGTCCTCTTGTCTGAACAAGCTTGTAAACCTTACAATGCTTTAAAGTTCATTTGTTGCATAGTCTACGTCGCGGTAACATTGTTCTCTGTGAATTTATTATTCATTTCCTTTGTATGTTCCGTGAAAGATTTATGCGCCAAACGAAGAAACCAATGATATGAGAGAACCGTCGTAAAACCGCCGTTGTCTTGGGTTAATATTCTTCCGACATAGGAGCGGGAACGAGACTAGAACTCTCAAATGCAAGTTTCACTATACACAGGATATACTGGTAGCGAGATTTGCTAAAAGTTACTTTTTTTATCATTAATCCAGGTAAGGTTAATGACATATCTGTATCTGAACAATCTGCAATTCTAATATGTTGCCATTAAATCGGGTATGATTTCTGTAAAATAATCATTTTGGCAGAACAAATAATAGTAATTATTAATAAACATAATAAGAATCAAATTACAATAACTAAAATATCAGTAATTTAAATAAATGAAAGATGTGGATAGAGTATTATTGAATACTTCATTGAAAATAGTTAACAAACATTTTAATTTATAATTATATATTCTGTTTTAACTAAAAATGAATTTATTGTATTTAATATTAATGATGCAAAGATCTAATCTATTACGTATATAAAAATCATATATAGTTACGATTCTGAATAATAATTTCCAAAGAATTTAGCGTAGATGCTGGCTTAAGCATATAGGATGAAGTAATAACGTTAATGAATAAAGTTATAAATTCATCGAACTTCATACATGATTAAAAGATGCATAAAATTAGATGTATAATTTTTTGATATGATTAAATATTATACAAAAATGTACATACAGAATTTAAATGTTTTTAAAACTAATACCTGGTAAATTAATGGATTTAAATTTTAGTTATAGTATGATATAAAATAATTTCGGATTTTTTAATTTAATAATTCTCCAATCATTACAAGTAGTTTAAAATTTAAATATACATAACAATCTGTATTGCGTTTACGGGATAACAATCATGATCAATTATAAACAAATTCTTCATCAAATATAATTATTATTAATAAATATTAATCATATAATTATTAATAATTACTATAATTTCGTATATTTTATCTGAAAATTTTATAGATATCAATATATACACAACTAGTTAAACAATGAAAAAATTGATAAAGTAGATTATCTATATATTAGTATTAATAATGTTACGTGTCTATTATATATTATGATATTAAATCAATTCGACGAAAAAGAATTCTTGTTTTAAACAGTGTAGAATTAAATTAAAACAATAAATAATGAGTTACATTTATTTAGTCTTACTTCTTGTGAATTTTTTAAGCCATCTCCCTTTTCATCATGGTAATATTTAATTAAATATTCGATTAATTGAAATTAATTGTTACTTATGAAAAAATATTCATATAAGTTGAAGGAATATTGCAAGCCGAGAATATCATTGGTGGAGAAGAAGCTTCTGTCGATCAATTCAAGTATGTGGCCTCCCTTCAGGCAAATACAGAATTAATATCACCAAAACACACTTGTGGAGTTGCCATCATTGACGAACGATTTGGATTAACAGCAGCTCATTGCATAATTAATCAAGAAAATAACGAATTTCTGGATCACGAATTTTCAGTTTTGGCAGGAACCATCGACGCGTCAGGAAATATTCATCCCGGAATTCGAGTGTGGGTGGAAAAGGTTTACATACCTAAAGAATGTAATCTTGTCAATCCTGACCGTAGAAATTGGTGGTTTAAAGAAACGGCAGATATAGCCGTAATAAAGGTAAATTAATTTTGCGAAATTGAAAAAATTATATTTTTTCTAAAGAATTTTTTAATGTTATCTTTGAATTTGAAGTATTTTGCATTTAAATGAATACAAACTTAAAAAAAAAATTCAAAGTTAGTTTTTACATTTTCCAGTTTAATAAAAAATTGAAGTGCAAAAATCATCCGAAATTGGGACAACTAAATTTGCCAAACAAATCTCAAATAAAAACGTATGCTGGTGAAACTGCTGTAATAGCTGGATTTGGTTGGGAGAAAATTTGGTTGCAAGAAGACCCGGAAACCGGAGGAATCTTCAGACTCTCTGTAAATAGACATCCAAAACTGAAATTCGCCGAAACAACTGTCATCTCTAACGACGATTGCCAACGAGGAAGACCATGGGTTATAATCGATAGTTATCTTTGTGCTCATGTAAAACAACGCAATCCAAATGTTCCTGAGGGAATGTGCGTGGTGAGTTTAAATCCAAAAAGTATTTATGATAGTTATACATGCATTGAATGTTTAAGCAGTATTTGATAATGCATTGACTTAATAGAATTCTAAATAAGTTTTCAATATATTTTTGCAGGGAGACAGTGGAAGTCCTTTAGTCATCGATAACACAGTTATAGGAATTTTGAGCTCTAGCCCTAGAAAATGTAGCGAAACAATAATGCCTGCACTATATACTAGAGTTTCGCACTACTTGGAATTTATTCACCAGGCCAAAAAAGATTTATATACCCCTGATATTCGTTCAAAAACTTTTGATGTGAGTGACAAATAATCACGCTTATAATTAGCCGGTGATTCACTAGCCAACTCAAAGTACGAGTAATTCACTATATAGCAATTTTTATTAAAATTAGAACAATCTTTGTAAATCGATAAATACAGCTCTACAGCATATTCTAAAACATTCATTTTTACTTCTTATGCTATTTTTTATACAAAATAAAAATAAAAATGCATTCTTCAATGTACACATTGTTAGATTTATACATTAGTTATATTTATTGTTATTATAGCAAACCAATTAATATGGCTATTAAGATTATTAACCATGTTCTTTTGGTAAATTTAGAGGACGTTCCCTGAGTGGGATCGTTGTTATGGCGTGTATGAATCAAGGCATTCGTCAAGGCACTTGGCGAGGTGGAAAGAGAAGTGCAGAAAAAGCTACTTTGAATGAGACATAGGTGCGGGCGAGGAAAGGCGATCAAATCCCCCGGCGATATATTATTAGCGCGTGCGGCACGTCGCTTGGTTGCGATAAGAGCAATAAGGCGACGATGGCGCACCCGCGTCTGCATGACGATTGGCATTCTTTCGCGAATCCATTGAACGCGCGCACGCGGTCGGCTCCTTGGCGATGCCGCGTCGTCTCCCCGCAGTCGCGCTCCCAACACCTCCGCCGCCCATTCATTCCCACGCGGTCTCGCGCCCGTCCACGGACTCAATGAAATCCGGCGACGTCGCCGCACCCGGAGCTGCGCAGTTCTCTCGATATTTCGCGCACGGACGAGTGCCGCCTCCCCCCCCCGTCGCGACTTTTTCCACCGAGATGGGGAGATGGAGGCTCAGGAGAGAGGAAGTGATCGCGTACCGGGGACAGGCGTCGCTGTGAATTGTTATGTAATAAGTGCGCGGAGGCCAATTCCGTAGCCGCGAGGTATCGGCCTTGATATCACTTTCTTGCGGAGGTTTCACGAAAATCCCATTTCTGTGATTGCATGGAAGAGTCGGACTCCACGAGTGAGCCTTGTTTCGCTTTTTCAATTTGATAATAATCCGTTAGTGGACCTGGATCGACACGTATTACCGTGATACCTTTTTTTAAATTCTCACAGAAAATTCCACATAGAATATACTTACTTCAATTTATAATCATTTGATATCAACAAATCTTCCAAAAAAACAATGACAGTTGTTAAATCGTACATTTTTTCATGATAAATACAAAAAATGCTTGTTATACAATCAATACGTAAGTTGCGAGTAAATGTAAATTTATGAGCATAATAATTTGACTCGATGTACGACGCGAGAATTGTTATCAATCACACGTGTAGTAATTTGAATTAAAAATTGGTTCACTGAAAGGATAAACAGATTCCATTTTATTCACAGCACTCGGCCTACAGTGAGCAAAGTGACATTGTCATAAAGACATGCCAACTTTATTTCTTTGGATCGTAGTTAATATTTTTCTATCGAGTCATTTTGAGGTAATAATAAATACCCTGGAAGAAAATAAATTAGGTTACTAATTGCGGTTAGAATAAAATCCTTAAATGTCAAAAAATTAATCTATGAATATAATAAAAATCATTAAACCACTTGTATAATCCTATATATACGTATATATTAAATTTTAATTTAATCAGCAACAGAAACTTATAATTCATAAAAGTAAATATATTATTACATATTATATCCATATATTAGACTAATACTCGTACAGATTTCTACCAGGGTATCTATAACAGCGAATTATTTATTGGGATATACGCATGTATAAAATATCCTAATTTTTATGTTTCGATACAATTAATAGCCATCATCTAGCCATGTAATTGATGACTGTACACGTGGTGATAGTTATTGGTGTTTATCTATGTATACTGCCAAAAAATGTCAGGTACATTACATTATAATGTACATACTATAAATTGTAGTAATACAGTTTATAAATTTTTACAAATTGCTTGTGATGCATTCTAGAAATTAGAAGAATGTTTTCCAACGACGGAAGATCATGATTATATTATCAGAATACCAATCGCAGACGTTCCAACTGACCAGAACAGTATTCCCGTCATCGAACATAATCCTTATGGAGGATATATTGGATAGCAATGCTTCATTTAACTGGAACTGTAATTTTATAAATATATATAGTAATAATATTCTCTGTGTATTGCTTATTCTAAATTTGATCTCTGATGAAACGTTTGATGTTCACCATACATTCATCCACGCGAAATCTATCATCCATAAAAACAATGAGTTTCTGAAAATAATCCTGATCATTGACCTCTGTCCGTTCTTCGTCTTCTCCTCACATCACTGGCACGTCAGAAAGATAAATTTCCCGTGACTTTCACGACAAGACATTTAATCCCAAAACGGAAACAATCCAAGCAATTCCATCTCGGCTCCAATTTGAGAGGCGCGTGTATGGGCGAGGATTTTGCGGAGTTGAGGTATTCAGGCGATCGGCGATGCGACTCACGCGTCCCCGTGAGCAATGCGCGCCCGCGTGATAGTCCTCGTAACGCAGGGCATCAACTGCAGTCTTCGAAGAAGGGGTGCGATTTTTCTCCTATCCTTCGCGTGTATAAAACCGATCGGCCATCGGAGCCGAGCCCGAGACCCGACAGGACATTCGCACAGGGGAGCCTCTTGTTTTGGTTTCTTCGCTGCGGGACAAGATGGCATCCAAGGCGTTGATTCTGCTCTTCGTAACTTTGGCCGGGATGGCAATCGAGTCTGGAGCAGCACCAACGACAGACACTCGTGAGTCTAGTCTACATATTAGAACCGTCAAAAGATAAATTTGGATAAACTTGCCGCTTGTTAACTCTGTTTCTCCACTGGACATAAACTTTATCACACTCCGTTTATTATATAACATATTATTTATCAATTTCAAGTGTTGTTGTTTTAAAAAACCTTGTACAACCTAAAATCCTAAAAGCGACAAACAACTTCAAAGGGTTGCCGGAGACTCAGGAGGCAGATGTCATTGGACGGATGCAGCTGGCCAGGGATAAGCGAACGGTGTACCGACCCTATCCGCAACGCGCGATGCTTCTCACGGGCTTCTATCGTCCGGCACGGCACTCGGACGAGCAGGCGAGCGGCCTCTACGCCGGCGGCGCCTTCCTCGGCAAGGGCCCAGAACTCGCGCATCCGGACGAAGTGGAACCAGTCCCGGAAAAGGTAGGCACTTGTCCCCTTGGCGAACGCCAAGTGTCAGGTGCGATAACCCCGCAAGTGAAGCCAGGAAACTAACGAGCGCCGCGGTAAGAAGAAGATCGCTGTCCCCACTCAGGAGGAGGAATACGAGGACGACACGGAGGACGAGGAGGAGGAAAAGGAGGTCGACGAGGAGGAGGACAGCCCCGCCGTGCCTTTTATCCCCGCAAGGCCGGGCAAGGGCGGCAAGCTCCCGCCGAGCATCGCTCAGTACTTCCCCGTGGTATTTAACGTGCCCAGGCGAGGCGGCCGTCGGTCCTCTGGTGACGCCGCTGGCGAGGAGGTGCCTGGACTCATTGCCGCCATCGCCAACAGCTACTCGACCGGGAAGGGAGGCGTCGCCAGCTCCGTGGCCACCGCTTACGGCGGTTCCCCTTCGTACGTCCGTTGATCTCCAGTCGATATTCGTAATAGAGATTTCGAGTCCTTTCTTTTTCTGTACTTTCATTTGCACGTTCAATTGTTTGTCAACTCTTTGGGTTTGATGTGCCTGAGAGCATTTATATTTATGCGTATGCCAAGCATTTTTATGCTAATGAATTACATGTACATAGTTTTGAGGAATTCAGTTGACGATGATATTAATTTATGTTTCTTTTTTTAGGAAAAAGAAAAGACGCCTAACATCCGATAAGTGAAGAAAATATCCTTACATCGTTGTTCGAATAGATAAAACTATTATTGAAGCTTACTATGTATACATAATATTAATTTCATTGTTTGTAAAAGAGATATTTACTCACTTGGAATTATTTTAAACAAATAGTTATCTGATTTAAGAAAGAGTATGTTAAACAAGGTGAAATGAATTACATTTTTGTTAAATTGAAGTTTATTCTGAAAAATGTTAAATTGACTAAAAAAATACTTTTTAAAGTTATAAGTTATGATATAAAGTTATATGAAACATAATTCAAAATAATTAATATAGATTTGTAGAAATAAATTTATTAAAATTTCTTGTCTTCAAAATAAACTTGTATCTTTGATTATACACCCTGAAAAACAAATGTTTTAATAATATTGTAGTTATGATAGTATCATAAAAAGTGAAGAAATTTATGTTATATAATACTGGATAAATACATAGGATTTAGAATTTATCATTAAAATAATAAGTATCAAATATAAGATAAAATTAAAAATTGTATTTACAGTTTATAGTTACTTATAAACTTAATGACTTCACGGGTTAATAATTTAGTTATTTTTAAATAATAATTATATGTATTTAGTAAATATATTACTTTTGTGCAATTTCAGCCGGTAACGAGGTTGATGTGACCGGATCGAATAGTAGATCAAGTTTAGGTGTAAGATCAAAATCTAAGTATCTCTAAGATAATTTACTAGTTTATCTGGTGTAGTGCAGATGAGTTAATTTGAATTGCATGATGTAATTTATATCGCCGTTATAGCTTTACGGTTCAGCACAGAATGAGTCTCAAAAAGTTAAAACTACGATAAAATGTTATCACACTGAACTTAATAATGTAATAACCAATATATGATGTAGGATGAATTTCATAATAATTTGAATGTTAAAAATTAACAGCTCACTAAACGTATTAATAATAATACATGCGCACTTGATAAATTGTAGAAGAGTTGAAAATATTAAATAAATCCAAAGTTATCGATGTAGTCTCGCAGGAATTACATTCTGGCAATTCGTTTTTTTTTCTAATTAATAATGTTTACGATAAATCCAAATAGTTAAGTAATGCTTCTGAAAAGCATGAATAACATTTGTTTTAAATTTGTCATAACAAATAATCTAGTGCAAATTTAATTTCTCTGTAGGCAGTCCAGAATAAATAATTCACTATTTTAGATATAGCATTTCACTGAAAAGATTTGTAAAATATAAAATATCTGTCAGACCTCAGCTAAAACAAACTGAACCATTACTTGATCTTAACTATAAAATATTAAACATCATTTACATCCAATATATCAGAAGTTTAACTTTAATTCACCTCTACATAATAAACATTTTCATTTAAAACTATTACCTATCTTTTAATACCTTAAAAATACAGATTTTAATTAAATGAAATTAACTTTGATGTAAGAAGCAAGTGAATGCAATAAAAAAAAATGTAAGAAAGTACATGTCAAATTTATGTACATGTACATCAATTTTTACAAAATTTTTTTCATTACATCAAACATTTTTTCAAATTGCTACAAATAAAACCTTTTGTTAATTTTAAATATTATTTATTGTTAAACAAAAATTGATTGCACAAGGATTAGTAGTTTTAATTTTATCAAAAATAAACACAATATTAAGTTTCAGTGTATTATAAACAAATTTCAAGTATTTCAAAATGCATAAAATGATCAACTTATAAATTCATTCAAAATTCAAAAATCTACTGAAAAATTGATTTTTTAAATCCATTTGTTACATCCATTTGTTATCTTTTTACTTGTTAACAATATTTCACAAATATTTTAAATAGGTTTATTACCAGGCTAAATTTCTTTACGATATAGCTACATTTAAAAAATAAATCTATTATTAAACACAAAAATTAGGTATTAAAATTTACGTAGAGCTTCAAAAATGTATTTAGTTGGCATTGTAATATGAATAGATTTTTTAAATATTTGTTTTTAATTTACCTAAGGAAGTAACTAAAACTATTAGACCTACTTCTGAAACTTAGTTCGTTGTTAAGTTTCTATATAATGATCATAGACAGCAAGAAGTTGAACAATTCTAAATTCCTTACAAATGTTTCTCTGCGTGGTTAATCCATGTAATTTTTAAAAGCTCCAAAATAAATCTTTGACTCACCTGTAAAACAATAATGTTAAATTCGGCTATAGTTTTAATACCAAATAATATTGTAATTGTTTTCTAAAAATTTAAAGGTTATATATATTTCAAACCAAACATTAAATTACACAAATTACTCCAAAATATACAATTTGATCTTACAATTATAATCTCCTTTATCACCTCAGTTTACAAATAAATTCATTACACATTCATTTTCTAAAAAAGCAAATGTATCACAAAGCATTAAATTGTAAAACAAACATTTTTAATTTTAAATAATTGCAATATAAAGTTTTACTTATCTCATAAAAAATCCTGATAGAGTTGCGCCTTCAATTTTACTCAATCGTTGCAAATCATTGTATTAAAAATTTAACGAATAACAAGTTCTGGCTAAGTTTGACAGAAATATGTACTCACATGACTGGCAATTGACATATTGGGGTACCTTAACTCACGAGTCACGTGACACGTCAACTCACATAGGCGATGACTCATGACCCACGAGTGTAACCAGTATAACTACAATCCGAGCGGAGTCAGAGTAATCCATTTGAGGGGGCGCTAGTGTATTTATATATTGTTGCACGACCCGTTGTACTCTCGCGGGAAATAGCGCGATAATTCAAACTCAGTAAAAGAAAGTTAAAGTAAGATATCGTTAGATATAAGTAGAAATGAAATTTACCTTATATAAGTACTGTAAAGAAACTAAGATAAGTAAAGTATAGAAATGTCACCGAAGATAAAATAAGAAAACTATAGATTAGTCACACAGCCCTGCGTTTCGTCAAGATTCGAATTCTAGCCCTGCTCAGCCCTACTCACAACGGGCTAATTCTACAGCTTATAAAAACACGTGAACAAGGAAATGCACAATCGACGCACTCCACGAGTGACGTTAAGGCGGCTCGGCGCATGGCGACATCGTTAACGCGTAGGACAGTACGAACTACAAAAAAACATTGTATTTGAAGAGCTTGAGATGCGATGCATTGATTGGCGTCGGTTCGAGCAGTCAGTCCGAGTCTGCTCTACGAATGAGCTAGTCGCATAATTGTATTTCTATTATATTACTTTTAAAACTTAGAATGTACGCTCATATAATATTCTCCTAAAATAGTCTACTTAATTATATAATTATTATTTCCTTCGTTGCCGTCTTCGCGATTTCAAATAGAACATTTTGCTCGGCGGGCGAATTGGACTCCTAGATGAAAGTATAGTTGCGTCTCTTCGCGCGATAATATACTTTCAACAATATAGACAACGTCATTGGCTACTAGTATTCTGAACGCAAAATTTAAATAAAGTAAAAGAATTACCAATTTATACATAAATTGTTATTTTAAATACCTCTTATTGCTTTTAGAATTAAGTTAAAAAACAAGTAGTTACTATAAATATTTTAACGAAGCTGTTATATTATATTACTACCATTTTGCATGTTAATTAAAAGACTAGTAATAACTTTATTATTTATTTATTTCATTTGAAGCACGGAAACGTATGTTCAATTTGTTTACATAATTATTTATTCTATTTATAGTTTAACTTTATAAGTAAACTTTAATTTTTGTCGTGTTATTTAGACTCAAAGTAAAACTTTAAGTTAAACAATTTTCAGAATAATAAAATATTATTGCATGTATTTATTTACAATGTAAACTTCAAAGTTTAAAATACTAATACATCTACATTCTGCACAACCCTTTTGAAAGCTTTATATTTAATATATAACTTTATTTAAACACAAATGTTATAATATCAATGAAATTACAATGTTCTTTTCGATCTATCACTATAAGAACACACAAATACCTCATTCTATAATATCGCATATGAACTGCAATTAATTTATTCAAAATTTTTGCTTGTAAAATTGATTTCTGTTAAAATATAGCTCGGAAAAATGTTATCATCAGAAGGAATATGTTTATTTTTATCACTTCAAAATATTTAAATTTATGATTATTAATACTTATCTAGTAAATGATAACACATTAATGTTAATCAAAACGAAATTTTTATTATATTATAATTTACATACAAACCATCTGTTCTATTTTTAATAAATCTTAATATTTAATATATTTTAAAACTTTTAAACTTACCTTTATATAGTTCTTAATAATAAGAATAGAAAATATTTATCTGATTGAAACTTTTAAATACTCAAAGATCAAATATTTGAAATAATAATTATCAAAGTTTCTCATATTTTTCATAGTTTACAGTGTAATTATATAATTAAATGATTATTAAAAAATATAGATTTAACATTTAAATATTTTGTTTAATTATTATTATTTAAATATACTTAATAATTAACTCAAATATAAAAATACAAAAGCGTGGGTTCGTACACGCCGCCGTATGGACAAGGAGAAAGTTAAACTCTTCATTTCTGTAACGTACGCTTAGCTGTATATTCATTTCGTATATTACGTATTCCATATATGTATGCTGCTCAACAAACTTTCTCAACATATGGGAAATCTGAATTTTGCCAATGCAAAATAAAAATTTTCACATGCTGTATATAGGACATATTTTATGAACATTTTTAAACACAGCATTGCATTAAAAATTTTGTTTATACTTCATGAACAAATAAAATACATTATTAAATTGATAGAGAATGAAAATTAGTTAATAATAAACAGCTCTTAATAGATTTCTCTACGAAAAAATATTTTGAAACTTGCATACTATAGCGCAAAATTTTGAATAATTGTATTGAAATGAATTAATTTTAGGAAAGTCTGTTTTGATAAGTATTTTTATTAAACTTTATATATGCAAAAAATTCTCTACATTTTATTGTTGTTACTCGATAATTTTTTTTTCATTCATTTTAATGTTGAAAATAACCTCTATGTTTTGTAATGTCACGTCCGGCAATGAAATATATGAAGACTGAGCGCTTTTATTGCTGATTTTTAGGCCTAGGCTTGCGCCTAATAGCTTGGGAACAGCGATCGAAAGGGGGTAACCAATTTTATGATTACCTTGACGGGATTATCTCCAAGGCGAGAGCCTCTGTATTTCCTCAAAGCATTGCCCTCTCTTTATTTAACCAGGGAAGCCTTTCAGCTTGTATAATAGGAGGTTTCTAAAATAAGTAAAATAAGATTGAATTTTGATTTTAAGTGCTGAGTTTATTGAAACTTAATAATGTCGAGTTACAGAAAATAAATAGTTCGCATTTGCGGTTTTTAACAAGTGTGTATTACGATTTACACTCGGTACAATTTAATCATATTGCGGTTTAATTATAATTCGTGTTAATAAATTATAATATAACTTTGTTGACTTCCGACGTCAGGAGTAACTGATTGCTCAGTACAATACTCTGGAAAGCACCAGCAAATGCTAAGTCGATTCCAAAGTGCTGTAGCAGCAAAAGGTAAGGAATAATGAGAAAATTCTTTTCTCTGACTAGCAACTTCTTATTGAGAAATAGTACCAGTCAAGAGAACGGAGCGTTCTGATTTTTCGTGGGTTGTGCAATTGGTTTTATAGGGCTAGTCGCCGCTGAAAACTAGTAGCGCCGCAGGTGTCTCGGAAAAGTCGCGAGCGGGGGCGAAGGGCAGCGTATCAGGGCGTGAGTTTCACTCCGCTGGGTCCTAGCCGCTGATTTCCCGGCGCGGCGGAAGCTGCGCGAGACGCATTTTGCATTTAAAACCGGTGGTAAGAGAGAAAGCTTATGGGAAATAGACGCCAGGCCCTTGAGGGTGGTCATATGGGAGAGAAAAGAGAGGCCGTGGTGAGGGAGGAGAGGCGGCGCGCGGCGCTGCGGGTTGGTGGTGAGGGAAGCATGGGCGCCGTCTACTGCACATGCAAGGCGGTCGTTTTGGAGGAAATCTCTTTTGGGTTCTTTTCTCTTACTGTTATAAATTATTATGATCGAAGGTATTGGTCATCACATAATTTGCGTATTGATTTGTTTTTCTTTTAATAGAGTAATCTCGTTTTTGAATGGTGCTGATCGGACTATTATTAGTGCTTCTTTTAGTTTTTACATTTACTTGTATCATATCTTTCTATCGCGTGTGAGGTCTTTTCGGAAAGGGAAAATTATTCTCTGTTAAACTGCATATATGGTTTTATATAATAGAATATCTATAACAAAGAAAAAGGTTTTTAGAAATAGTGTACTTATGAAAGGCCGAATAGACTATCGCTAAAAATTAAATACTGTGCTGATAAATCCAATTTTACATATTTCAGTAGTAAAATCCAAATCTCCGGACGAAATACATCATAATATTGTCACGGACATTACAACTTACCCATTACTATGAATAGATCTGTAGAATCTCGAACCCGAGCTCGAACGAGCTGACATAATAAAATTCAAATTAAGGAAAAATTAAAAGAATATCAGCGACAGTTACATTAAATATTATTATTGTAAATAAACAATTTTATAATAAACTCTATTTTATAATAAACTGTAATCTATTAATAAATCTGAAAGTGAATACTTTTTATACTATAAAGTAGGTACTGTTTGTTGTGTTAAACATTCTGTTAATAGAATCACTTCATTACTCTAGAACTGTAAATTGAAAATTACTTTATACAGTTAGATCTATTTAATAAATACATAATACAATCCTATTTTTATTCAATATTAAGTTTCCTAAAAATAACTAGGATTTTAATTAAAAGCATGATTCAGATGTAAATAAAATATTCAAAAAACGTAATTTTGTAAAACATGATTCTTAAGAAAAAAATTAATCGATATTTTATGTGTTTACGATACAATTTAAAAAATAATTATTTTAATGAGTATCAAATTTTAACGTAAACTTGTTATTAATTATAGTAATAATTTTGAAATTAGTACTTATCTTAATGTATTGATGTTTGCGTTCAAAAACAATTTAACGTTGTTTAAAAATTTTGTTTTTATAATAGCTTTAGGTCACCTATAAAAGCTAACACATTTGATAAATTTAAACCAGTCCGCGTTTTTTTTTATATCATAGAATTCCAATCATCGCTTAAAAGTTTTATAAATACAAATCATTGTAGTAGAAGGAGAATAAAAATGTTTAAGTTAGTGTTCTTACTGGCACTCATTTCGACTTCTTTAGCTACTGTTGAAAGTTAGTAGTGAATGTTACGAATAACGTTTGTTTCTTATTTTATGTTGATTTAACTTAAATTAAATTCATAACATAAGACTTACAAATAATAATTTATTTTTTAGACGAAAGGGTAGTTAGATCTATTCTTCCTCAGTTCTATTATACTGGATATAGCGGAGGTAATACCGCAATCAACTCACGCCCTGAAGGTTAAATCAGAAATTTTATTTTCTATAATAAAAAATAGTTTTCATAATTGAATATTAAAATAATTTAAGTAAAATTATTCGTACAAAAGGTTCAAGATTCTATAGATCTGCTAATCCTGGAGTTTATTTCAATATTGGTATTTCCAAACCATGGATAAATGCTAGACTGGGAAACTATCCTCCATATTTTTATGCGTGAGTTTACAACACTATTTTTGAATAATAATTTCTAATTAAATATTAAAAATGTTTAATAAATATTAAACAAATTTTGATTTGTATTAAATAATAACTATTCTAAATAGATAATATTTATTATCTCGCTCATATAATTATTTTTTAATTATTTAATTATTAATATCATAATAATATTTAATGATTTTTTGTTTTAGGCGACCACCATATTACTACTACTAAACTTGGACAGATTTTGCAAATGAAATTTTAATAATTATTTTCATTTATTTTATTGTATGTTTAATATTTAATAGAAATAAATAAACTTTAAACTGATTTATTATATACATTATTATTCTCTAAAATTATTTTATTTCAGTATTTATGTTTACAATCTTCGTTTGACTACATATATACTTTGAAATAAAAATTTATAAAATTACTAAGCCTTTAAATTATTTTGAATTAGATATTTTAAATTAGTCATAGGTCCGAGGTTATGTAATAAAAATAATAAATATATATTTTTTATCTCTTTATTAGGTTATATTATTTCGTTAAAGATATTTGAAGTTTATACATTTAGTACGTACTGCAATATTACTGATACAATTAATCTTCAATAAATATATTTCACGTCCACTAAAGGAATGTCAAGCTAAAAATAAAAAAATAATTGTTAACCCAGAACATAATATGAATTTTTATAAATAGAATTAAAAACAATGTTTCCAAATTTAAAACTGCTATTGCTCTAAGAAAATTATTTTAATATTGAGAGTTAATAAGGCGGATTTACTCTAATTTTACACTTACAATATAATTAACTATAATTAGAAATATACTGTTATTAGAAATTAAAATTTCTTTTTTAAATATTCATTAAAAAGTATAATGAAATAAGACTATAACCAAATATTTGTAAACCTAATATTTTTTATATATTAATTTTTCAAATCTTTAACTTCAACACAGACTACAGCTTTGCAGTTAATGAATTTTCATGATTTAAAACATCAATAATAGTATTATTATATAAATTTGGTTAATGAATTATTTAATACTGATTTCTGTATCTTTCTAATTTTAATTTAATTTTTGATAAATGAACTTTAAAAAACATCAAAATGTTGATGTATCTTTCATAACAAATTATATAAAAGGTAAAAATATTTAGAAATTAAATCAAATAATTGATTAATCTAAAATTATGTAAAAATATCATTAATAGAACGATTAAACTTTTAATCACGAAAATGGAATAATTCGTTTAAACAGTAAAGTTTTGTAAAATTAATATATAGAAAAAACAAGTTCTACAAATCCCTCATTATGGTCTTATTTAACTATACATTTTGATAAATATTTCAAAAACAATTTTGAATTTTCAATAACAATATACTTCTTATGTTACAGATATTTAATGCAATTAGAGAATTGGTATAATCCTCTTTTGATAAATAATACCATCTACACACACATATATATCCAGTATATAAAAAAGTTTAGAAATATTTAAATATTAATAATACAATTTATTATCCTAATCTTTAGTTTGACCTATCACTCATAAATAAATAAATTATATAAATAAATATATATAAGTTAATAATAATGTTAAATAATGCATAGAATAATTATTAATGGTAAGCAGCTGTTTAAAAATAAAAGCTGTGTTTACATGTAAAAGCATGAAAATACTTATTTAACAATTTAAAAAAAATGAAATTTATATCTTCAACAGTAACTTTGTAGTAACTTTAGAATAATATCAAAGAATGAAAAAAAATTTATAGTGTTAAAATGATTTCCTAACAACGGATTGAAATTATATTTAAAGGAAAGTTACATACAATCTTCTCTTGCAGTATTAATACCTATAATAAAAAACTTTTAGTTCCGAAAAGCTAGCATTTTTATAAAGAATATGTAATATATAACAAAGAATCATTATTCTACTGTGAATTCTAATATTTCAAATGTTGTATTTGAAAAACTTTTATATTTCCTTTTCAATGCAGTGATACTTTATATATTTAAAATTAAAATACTATTATTTAACTCCTACATTATGGCAAAATATTTTTTATATTCTTCCAAGTTAATATTAGACAATGTTTTGTCACGAAAATACATAAAAATAAGCCATAGTAGAATAAAACATACTGATTTTTAATAATATCAATTTCAATAATGACATTTCTCTATATTTTTAAAAAAATCAATATTTCAGTTTATTTTTTTTGTTACAAATAATAATAAATTACAGGATATACAATAAGTATAATCCCATTAAAGTGATTTTAATATAAAACAAAAATATTATATGCAATGTGATTATATCATAGTTTAAAAATGCATAAAATTACAATGTCTTGCATAAGTCGAACTATCCTTTTACAAAACAAATAGAAAAAGCTCATCTAGTAAATTGAGAAGTAAATTTATTTGTAAGTAATACATTATGTGCACACCCTGTCAAAAAGATTTTAAAAAACCAGTTTGAAAACGTATTGGATAATTAGAATATAAACCAATTAAATCAACTGGAAATTATTTAGAAAACTGAATGAAAAACTATAAAAAACAAACAAAAATCTATTGTTTTCAATAGAATTCGTTGTATTTGACTTTCGACAAACTTCTCAGTTCATTTAAATGTTTTTCCGAAATACCATATAGTATTTGTTGACAAAGTATTGATGTAGTTTCAGGCTGCTTCCATCGCAGCCTAAATTAATGTCATAAAGTATAGGCGTAGTTATTGATCAAAAATCGATTGTATACAAGAGTCTTGCTATTAATTATAATAATCTTAGAGTTATAGCAAATTTAAATTTCAATAAACATTTTAAGTTCTACATATGATTTAAAATGCAACTATGGTCTCACAGGACTCGCTGATTGCCACTGTTTGCAGCAGAATTGGAGTAGGCCTGGTTACCATAGACTCCTGAATTGGCCTGGCTGGAAGCCAAAGCCTGCTGCTGGGCCGGGCGATTCAACGGTGTTATAATCAACCTTGAGTTGCCATAAGCATTGCTATAGGCCCCGTTGCCATTCCTTCCTAGATTAGGATTGTAACCAGTAGAGAATTCATTGTTGTAGCTAGTAGCGTAGCTATTGGCATAACTGTTTGCGTAGCTGTTGTCGTATGTGTTCTCGTAACTTTGTTCGTAATTGCTGCCGAAACCATTGTTGTATCTGGGCCTGCCTGCAATGCTACCTCTGCCATTTCCACTACCGTAACCACTGCCGCTACCATAACCACCAGATCCACTGCCGCTACCATAACCACCGGATCCACTGCCGCTACCGTATCCACTGCCGCTACCATAACCACCGGATCCACTGCCGCTACCGTAGCCACTGCCGCTACCATAACCACCGGATCCACTGCCGCTACCGTATCCACTGCCGCTACCATAAGCACTGGAGCCACTACCGCTACCATAGCCGCTACCGCTGCCGTAGCCACCGCTACCGCTACCATAGCCGCTACCGCTGCCGTAGCCACTTCCACCGCTACCGCTACCATAGCCGCTACCGCTGCCGTAGCCACTGCCACCGCTACCGCTACCATAACCGCTACCGCTACCATAGCCACCGCTACCACTACCAGAACCGCTACCGCTACCATAGCCTTCGCTACCGCTACCGCTACCATAGCCGCTACCGCTGCCGTATCCACCGACGCCGCTACCACTGCCACTGCCGCTACCGCTACCATAACTGCTTCCCAGTCTGGCATTATAACTGGCTCCTAGTCTGTTGCTATTGTTATTGCTATTAACTTGAGGCTTGGCTGACCTAGTAATTTTTGATCCTGCAACTGTAATGAAATTATTATTTTTCACCGAATTTTTTGCAATTTTTATGCGGGTATTTTTATTAACACCATAATCATTTTATTGGTTTACAAAATTTTTATGATTATTAAGCATAATGGAAAAAACAAGTAGTTGTATCAGAGTAATTCGAAAATGAGAGAAAGGCACCAACTTAAATGAAATTTTTTTTACAGAGTAATGTTTATGTAATAATATAAAATATAGACTAATCATGAATTACGTATGAAATCATTATTAATTAAGACATACCATGTTGGTGACTTGAATCGGACCAAGCTACTGAAGCGAGGACTAATAGAAGAAGCACGAGCTTAAACATCTTGTGAACTTTATGACACCCAACTCTGTAAAGTAAAATGTAAGGTCGCTGGAGTTGCAACCGAAAACTGGTGCCGAACAAGTACAGGATGAGTGATTATATAGTATCTGGAATTTCTACAAATCGACCCCCAGGAACAATGTGTGAAGATTGTATCCTTATTTGCGATTTTTGTTGTTGATGTTGACAAGCTCAAAGCTCAGAGTAAACGTTTTAATCTGTAAAACGTGTTGGTCACCAAACTGATACAAAATTAATCAAAAAGACCGTTTTTCATTTTTGTTTATAAGATGTAACATTCCTTGCATGTAAATTCTTGATAAATATTTTAAATAATACGCATTTATTATGTTATTATATTTACACCACATTATATATAAATATATAATGCTATATGCAATACGAATTTTTTAAATAAATTAATTATATTTAAATTTAAATGTAGTGATTTGATATTACTGCACTACACGACTAATAAATACTATAAATTGCAGTTTTGTTTTAGATTGATGCGACCATTATTTAAAAGTATAAATATTACCTATAGGATTTCCTTTTATTGTAACATCATTGTGTTTAAATCTTTGTTTGTGCTATAAATGTTGTACTAATTAAAATCAATACTTATTACTAACATGCTATACGTGCGATAATGTTGATAAAATCGTCAAATTTATTTATAAAATATATAATAGAGTGGTTAAGAATTATTTTGCATAACATGTAAATACTTATATATTTCTTTTCTATCTTGTGCCCTTCAACATATTCTTGTACGTTACAAAAAAATTTCTAAAGTCATTGTACGAATAATATAATTTATACGTAACATCGTAAAGTCATTAATTGATATGATTATAGTTCTGGCGTTTTGCATACTATACCAACAGATAAAAATAACAAAAATTTTTAACTATTTTAAATTTAAACAATATAAAACTATATAAATAAATTGTATAATGGATTTTTTTGAAAGTGCATGCTTGTAGAGCACAGAACACAATTGTATTAAATTGAATTTAATTACATATTTTTTAATACATATTTATATGTATACAAATATACAATACATTTTAAAGTGATATTTTACATGTAAATATTATAATGTTATTTTAATTTTAATAGTACTTAGTTACAGATTGGTACATTGAATATAACATCTGCCCTCGCAACAGCCCATATATTAATTCTATCATTATATACTGTATTTCTGAGCTTAACTAGCTAGTTGCCTGCAAAAGCTTACTCTTTCGTAAACTAAACATGAAAAATAAAATTAAATAAAAATTAACAATTACATTGATTGGTATAGGCATTAATGCAAGATTAAACGAATAATTAATTACATTAAATTTAAGTCATTTAATTTATTATACTTTAATTTTTAGCAAATTTACGTCTATACGAACTAATTTATCAGTTAATTGACAAAACTTAAATTATAAGTAAATAATATTTTTCTTTTTATTTTAGTATACATCATATTTTATCATCAAAACATATTTTATCTGAAAAGATATCCGCAGAAGTATTTTTCACCCGCTGAATCGTAATTATTTTGGTAATTAATTTGATATCGCCTCTTACACTTTACTCCAATCGCACGCTCTTGGTATAAACCGAGCGGTATTTTGTGTCAGAAGATAAAGTAAACAGTAAATAATGCGGACTAGGCAGATGCCGACTTGGCATACGTATTCACGCGCGCATGTGATATTTCGTTGCGTGCAATTCGTACGATCGTCGCAGTTGGCAAATCTCTGGCGAGCGCGTAATCACGCAATTTTTCAGGAGTTCCTGCAAGGTTTTAACACAATAAGTCGTATACACTGTTAAAAAAATTCATGCATTTAATAGAAGCCTACCTAGAGCTACTTTTATAAACACAATAAAAAATTAACGAATAGTTGCTGAAAAATAATTCTCATCAATGATATAATAAGAATACATAAACGTATATATTAATTTTAGTTGTTATAGGCGACTTTCATTAATTTTTTAATTAATTTAAGTTTCCGTATAAAATAATGGATGTTATTTTACACTTATAACTAAGTAATTATTCCGCATTTAATTTATATTTAAGCAATATACAGTCTTTTCCGATTTTGAAAATTTTATCAAAGTTTGATTGTTAAAAAATGAAATTTTTTTTATTATGCTATTTTTAATTTATTATACTATTAATTTCATATACATATGAAATTGATAACATTGTGAAATTATAAATATTAATATTTTTAAGCTCATTTAAATTGATATTTATATTAGGTGTGGAAATATTGAAATGCATATATAATTATTAAATTTTTATATTTTAATGATTAATGTAATTTTAGGAGAATCTCATAGTTAATAATACGTTTTATGCACAAAAAGTTAATAAATGGAAGATGGTATATTTATAAACTATAATAAATAGTAAAATAATATTATATGATTAAGAAAATATTGATCTCTATTAGAAATTGATCTTCAAAATTTATATTATTTGCTCGCAGTAAAAAATGTTAAATATGAAGTTCTATTCAAGATTTAATATGAATTTTAGTTCCTGTTTCGCCATATATATATCATTCATCATTCTCATTGATATATAGTATATTTTTATTTTCATAATCCCTGTAGTATATACGTGCGTGTTATATAACCAAATATAATGGTTTTTCAAAAAACTTTTCTGGAGAATATAAGATTATCTTTTAATTGATTGATGTATATCGTACATTTTACACTACCGAAACCTGGGTGGCCAAACCTCAGGCCAACCTTCCAGTGCATAGTAATTATCACTATTGTAGTGGCCCATCTCATTAAAGTTGCGCTCTACCGTTAAGCCACCTGTGGACAATCCAAATCATTTTCTTCTCATATTTTTTGAAAATAATTCAAATTTAGTTATAAAACCTCTTTATATTCTAGTAGAAAATGAAAATTAATCAATGCTTCTTTTATTCATGCAATGATAATCTTAAACAGAATCATTACAGAAAATTTAGTTTTCAAAAACTGTAATTGAACTGTCATTCATGTACAAAGTATAAGATATCATCTACCAATTAAATAGTAATAATAAACTAGTCGTTGTAAACAATTTATACCTTCATTGTCGACAGGAAAAGCTATAGCTGTCAACGCGAAAGCTAGGATGATTATTGTCACTGTGAATTTAAACATTTTCTTTAATTATATTCACTCCTTTATAGTATATTATAACACTGTAGAAAGTGTATAAGAGAACTGATACCTGACGTTGGACAACAGTATATCTTTTATAGAAGTTCCTCTGGTATGTTCAACTATAATAGGAAACAAGATTAAGATAATTGCATTTGTACTCTTATGCCTGACAACTCACTTTAAAATTTATACATTTAATTACCTTTACACAATTAGACACTGTTCTAAGAGCTATTTATCATTAAAATTCAATTTAAATTCAATCAAATTTAATTTCCCAAAGAAGATGTAAAATTATTTAAATAAGTCGACTAAATTTAGGGTAGAAAAATTTTCAAACATAAATTTTGATTATGGTTTGTTCAGAAGATTAATTCTTTTTCTTATATTTAAAATTAAGCATATTTATTTTTGTAGGTAAAAATATTGTAAAAACAGATAAATGTTTTAGACAAGATAACGAGTAAAAGCATAATCTACATTTAGAAAATTGATGAAAAATAATTATCTGAAGGTATCAAAAAAATTTCTAAATAAAACTTAAGGTATAATTTTAGACATGCACATCACATCCTACAAGGCACTTAAAGGTACTTATCACAATTTAGTACTATTATTTTAAGCAATTGTTAAATATTTTAAAAAGTTATAATATATGAGAAAAACTAAAACTCGATCACAATCAAAAATTCTTCGTAAAATAATTATTCGTATAAAAATTAGTATAAAACTTATTCTTCCAATGTATTACTTGATGCATTGAATAATAAATAAATATATTAAACAATAAATGATGCGGGAAAAATAAATAATATAATATAACATTATTTTAAGTTTACTAAAAATTAGCTTTATTGCTATAGTCAATCATTTAAATAATTATCATCTACAAGATAAGCGTAATGCGTAATAATAATATTCAATTTCAAATTTAAGGTGTAACGTTTCAATGTGAAACATGTCCTGCACAAACATCAGTCATAGGTTGATTATGCTACGTGATGGGTTTCCCACTGTCATTCGCTCTTCTTATCCTGAGTAGCTTCTGTAACATAACAAAATCAAAAAATGAGAAACCTTGAAAAATATATATGATTCAAAATATTTTGCTGATGAAATACTGAGTAGATAATCTTAAAAATATCTTTGAATGTAAATTAAAGTTAATAGTAATATCTATAAAACTTATATCAAACTTCTTTATTGCACTCACCCTGCACTAGCTTGAGCATTAGATCCGCTTCCACCGAAGCCACCGCTGCTGCTGGCAGATGCGTCGGCATGGGAGTTGGAGCCACCAAATCCTCCGAAACCTGGCCCACCGAATCCGGGACCACCAAATCCAGGACCACCGAAGGCCTGGTTAGGATAGCCCTGGTTAGGATAGCCCTGGTAGCCGTCGTAGCCGCCGTTGTAGCCGCCGTTGTAGCTTCCAGGGAAACCGCCATTGTAACCACCGGGGTAGCCGCCATTGAAACCACCGGGGTAAAGGCCATCAGTGTAAGGCCCGTGATTAGGGTAGTGGCCGATATGAGTACTAATGCCTCCGTTAAATCCTGCGTCAAAGATTCCACGCGCTACCCTTACACCACCTGCAAACAAAAGAGACGAACAAGTTTAGTAAAAGACACTTAGTAAATATCATGATTTTTAAAATATCACAAAAAATGTTTAGCGACTGATCTTTAAATGTTGTTACATAATCCACATGCATGTTTATTTTTTTCATATTTGTAGTTTAATAAAATTAAATGTTGATATTATACTTAGTTTAATTATCCGAAACATACATGTAATATTTACTTTTCTAAAGATAAGATTTTTAAATAACGAAAAAAAATATTTTAGGATTGCTTGCATATAAATGTAAACAAGTAATATCACTACATTTATTTATCAAAACATGTATCAAAGATTATTAGGAACCAGAATTAACTTACATACAATATCTAACAATGATTTGGTTATCACAGTCCATGATTAACGTAATTGTAATCACAAAACATTAAATTTAAATACAAAATAAAGTATATTTAACAAAAGAAAATTACATTGAAACGTATTGTATTGCAAAAAGTACATATAATTAAATGACCACTTTAATTTTTCTACAAACAACAAACATTCGAGTTTCAAAAAACAAGAAACTACAAAAATTTTGACTTTGCACTACACCAAATATAACAGAAAACCCATCACCTTCGTGGTTGGCAGGAAAAGCCATGGCTGTTGAGGCGAGAGCCAGGAAGATTGTCACTGCGAACTTGACCATTTTCTTAGTTTGTGTATAAAGATTGTAGAATTGTAGAGACACTATCCAACTTCCTCGCAGTCTTGTCGTAAGCAAACTGATGCCTGGGATTCGGGAGCCGGTCGCTTTTATAGTCCGGTGAGTATTCTGAAGGTCGCTGGGCAACCTTTACCGGCCGCAGAACCTGTGCCGCAGCACTCAAGAGTCGACTGCTTCCCCCGCCTCGCCAAGTTGCGAAATAGCTCTGGGATTCCCTTAAACGCCCCCCATGCGTTATAAAGATGCTAATGCTAATTGGCGGGCGAACCTCGGCCAGAGGGAGAGGTGAAGGATTCGCTTGACCCAGAGATGTCTGGTAATTCCAGGTGCAATTTTTCAGATCATGGGGTTCCTCGCAAAGTATAGTAAAGCCTTGTCGACTCATATGGTAGCGATTCAGAAGTTTAAAAAAATGAACTACAGTTATTTATATTAGAATTAAAAAAAGTTAAAAATTATTACAAAATGTAAACAAATGAAATAAACGTGCAGCGTATAATGAGATTGCCTCTTGAGTGTCAAAATCTTAGCATTAAACTAACTTATATAAAGGAATATTTTATAACGCACACTACTTATAATTTTTTATAATAATAAGTTGCGTACTACATATTATGCATGAAAAAAACGCGGTTGGAATAAATAGTGCTTTAAAGAAGCTGCCTAAAATGCAGAGTGATTCTTTTCGATAAATATATACGAGATTGCAAAGAATACAAATTTTGACTTAAAAAATTAATACCTATGTGAGAATAATGATTTTTCTTATTATGTTAATGCAATTTACTTTCTCAATGATTTTCAAATTTTTAATTTCTGTGCAGCCATTAAGTATAAATAATTACTCAATGATTTATTTCATTATAATCATTCTTAACAAAGAGCAACCTTCGAGTTGCAGTCGATCAATGATGAATATGCTCATTAACAGCAAATTCGGGAATCTGCCCGTGGACGAGATCATCTTTAGTATGCTAAATCGTTAAAAAAATATAAGAAATTATAACGTCAGTTCATGGAAGTTCGCCGACACATCGTCTGCTTGATTCCCAATTCCGTGAAACTGTAAAGTAAGAAACCGGACCCTGTGTGCTCTATACATGACATTTAAATTTTTAGTTTACGTGCAATTAAAATTTAATTTTTCTTCATTCTTGTGCTGTTAAAAAAGGGTGTTTCTGGAAAATCTACGTGTTAGGGATATTTTCCAGTTAGAAACAAACTGAATTTTTAATTAAAATTAAATACATGAATAATTGTACATGGAGAGCTTTAATGTTTACATGAGTATGTTATTATGATCACCGTATAGCGGTTCGATTAATTCATAAATACACGCTTATTTTCGACGAAGAGAAAGTTCCTTTCGAGAGTGGCCACTTAAGTGAATTATGCCGAATATTAATTTAATCGTGACAATTGCATATAAATAGGTTTTGTTAGCAATCGAATGATTCATTTAAGTGTTTTAAAATATAAAAAATTATTTTATTAATAAATTTTCTATTTCCAAAGGGAACATATATATACAAAATCTTAAATAGTAAGAACATAAACTTGAACAACATATTACATAAGAGAACTCCAGTATAATTAGTTTTATACTTTTTAATCCTTAAAGTGTGTAATGTATACGACTTAACATAGTAGCTAAGCACCTCGACTCATTGACCTTTACAGAAAATTGGTTACTCATCGATTCCGGATAAATTCCCAGTACAAACTTACATTTAGTAGAAACCAGTGACGTTGGAACTTTTTTCCATCAATGAGGCTTTGATTTTGAACCCGTGCTTAACTTTATCGTATACGTATAGCGCCTCCGGCATTCGAGATGACGTCAAATATCATCATTATCATAAACTCGGTGTCGGTTTCGTGCGTATATGTAAACTTCCGAGTTTCAATGCTCTATCTTCTTATAGTGTCTCGTATAGTGCAGACGTCGGACCTATTAAAGTATTCAGTATTTTCAAAAGTCCTCGAAAATTATTTGAAAATTTTATTTTACAAATGAGAACTGCACATTATACTCATACCGGAATAGTCTTCATTTTGTAATAATGATTTCCAAATTTTCTAACGACTTCTTGAAATTTGTTGTGCGTGAATTGCTTCACCTCCTACCACATTATGAAGCGCGTGGAAACCCAACGTGCGTAATAATATATCGAGCCTGTTAATCTTTAACGCATTTAAGGTGTTTACAAGGTTTTTTCCTGTTATTCCTGAAATTGTATGAAAACACTAAATATATACATACTCTTGTCGTACATCAATCAAAAAGTTCTAGATAATGTGACTTTCTTGTGATATATATTACTTTTTAGTATTTATTTATATTATTTCAATTAAAGTAATAATATATGCAATAATCATCTCTTATTCAATGAATTCTCTTCTAAGTATACAATGACTATAATAATCAAAAATATTTATTTTTAATAAGCCTAAATAAGAAACTTATTCATTTAAAAACGTTTTTAACTGTATTGTAATAACAATCATTTGAAAAAGAATATTTCTTCAAATATTTAATACCAACGAATTATGTCATTTTATGATCTAAGATAAAATATTTATTTTCCTGAAAATATTATTAAAAATGCACATAACTTTATACTTTGTCAAAACATACAAATAATAGCTGTGTATAAGTTCTTATAATTTCGTGTAATTATTTTCGTCTTCGTTAAAATATTTAGAAACTGAAGTTGAATTATACGTGACACACAAGTTAATACCGTCGTTGTCACTTTTAAAAGAATTACATACTCGCCTTTAATTTAATCATTTAATTCTATTTGCAAGGTATTCTATTTAATCGTATTTTGACTATAATGAATATTTGATAAAAGTATCCCAGTGAATACATTAGATCCATTAAAGTTCTACATTTTATTCATTAATCCGATATGTAATACGCATTTTATGTAAGGTGCCCAACAAATGCAGTACACTATCCTTAAAAAAAAACTACTTTGCGTGACTAGCCTGCAATGTATATTGAATGACCGTTTCTTAATTAAAATTCTATGATTGTACAGAGCACAACTTCAGGGATTCCCGTCAACGAATTTGTGAAACTAACGGGGAGAGACTAGCTATATTTATATGACAGCTCTGCTGCAATAACAACATGATCGTCCCCACCATTGTCTCAATGTCTAGCATTAATTGAGTTATGACTCACCCCCATACCTACGTTTTAAATTTTTTAAGATTATACATAATTCTATATTTTTTTATAAGCTGTTCTTGATTAATTAATCGATCTCTTTAATATTATTATAACAAATTATAAAATGCTATAAAGGATTTTTTCTGTTTGTATAAAATAAAAGATTTTAAATAGTAGAAATACTTAAAGGAAATTATTTATACTAGTTCACTTTAAACATTCTTAAGTCGAGTTCTTAAACAGTACTCCTCTTCACATACTTCATTTAAAATTACTCTAATAAATATAAACTTAAAGTAAAATTTGTTACCATTATTTAAAATAATGAGTGTTAAATAATAAATGATATGATAAATGATTACATGATATAATTTTATAGTAGGTAAAAAAAACTCAGTAACTTTTTGAATAAATTGGATTACTCTGTTTATAAGTATCTCTTGGTATTTAATACTCTGAAAAATAATACATTTGTTATACACTGAAAATTTGAAACAAACTTGCGAAAATCATTCACTACAATGTCAATATAAAAATTTTAATTTTTGTAAAAAACAATTAAGTTTGTTGTTACAGCAAAAAAGATAGTCTTAAATATTTTCGTCTTCGCTAATAATTTAAAGATTATTAATTATTTATTGCAAGTGAATCAGCGCCGCACTTCAGAAAATGTATGAAACAACTGTCTATTCTGTATTATATGAAAAACATGAGAAATACCTACTTTAACGGCAGACACCGTAGAAGTTTAGAGCGGCATGCGTCGGTAATTTAACGACCGCGATGCATGACTCGAGTCACATGTTCAAAAAGAGATCTTCCTAATCTACGGTAGTAAGATTGTGTCGATGAAAATATTAAGATTAAATAAAAAAAATAAGATTATAATAAATAAGATTATGATAAACAATATGTTTTTATTTTTTCATTATTTGTGTATTTGCCACTCCTTGCCGACAATCAGTCTGTTATAAAACAAAGTTCTTTTTATTTAAAACACAAAAATAATATTTTCATGCTATATATTCATAAACATTTGTTAAAAGTTCATATTATATTTTTCTTCTATATTTATTGCATTATATGCTACATTAAACATTATATATATCTTATATTCATTATATGAAATATATCTCTAAGTTTTTATTTTACGTATTCAATAATCAGCTATTTTATTTAACTAATATTTTCATTTAATTAAGGTACATTAAGATATATTAAACCAATTTATATTGCGTAGCTTATAGCTTATTAAGGTTTAGGACTAAAGTACAACGAAGCTGCTAGTTCCCTCAACATTAATAGTCGATAGTACCCTTGCGGTTGCGCACTGTCAAATTTGATTGTAATCCAATCAAGTTTTCGTATAAAAATATTTTGAGTAAATTTATAAACAATATCGATTAATAATAACCAATTTTTTCATTGGTGCAAATGAATAGAAAAGATATATTAAATTATTGTAATAACTTATAATTATATCCGCGTATATCTGAAATATATATGCTTATAAAATATAGATATATTCAGAAAGTTCCTGCACATGGAAAAATAGCTAGTGTTTATTTTCCTATGTGAAGTGTATTCATATATTATTGTATATTAATTCGACTACACTCTTACATATATTAAATATATATCATGAGATTTGATCATTATTTTAACATATTCTACAGCTGAATGAAAGTATATTTAGATCTTAATTTGTTATTGATAAATTTTAAATTGCCCCAAAAACAAATATTTATGTAATAATAATTTTTTTTTTTTTTTTTTTTATTAAGTTTTCAAATCTCAATAGAGATTTATATACTTTACAGTGGATTATTTACATATAAGATTAATAATTAAAATTGTATTATTGAGTCAATAATAAGATTAAATACAAAAAATACGTTTTCATTTAACTGTATAATAAGACCAAATTTGAAGTCAACAAAGCTTAGGGCGTATACCATATTCACACACGGTAATCCTTTTGAAGTAGCCCTCTGTAAAGCTATGCGAAAGTTTCCCCACAGCTCGAGAGCTGTAAGTACATTGAACGAGCTAATTTAGTCGCATATGCGAGATCAAAACAGAAGGAAAGCGCGCTGTTGTTTGATATCGCTTAGCTTTCCTCCGCATTACGCGCGGGCGCTCGAATTATACATACACTGTTTATAAAAATGTCGAAAAGAAGGAGTGGCGCTAACCGAGCTTATGCGCCTGAGCTTTGCCTTTGTCACAGAATCACGAGGAACCACAGTATTTTTAACGAGCCGGTAAATCCCCGGTCCATGTAAATGAAGTCCATTACAGCCCTGCACGCACGGCGAGCGAGTATACATCTTCTAAACGCGCGCAACGGATCCAAAGAGGATTTAATCGACACCTTTTTGCCTTGCCCGACAGCCTAATGAGGGCGAAGCGAGGCAGGACCTCTCGATCCGCACGGCTGCTTAATACAATTCGTCGGTGGGGCAAAGGCCGCCGGCCGCCGGGAGTCGCACACGAGCTTTATTAAGCTTATTAGCGTTGCACGCGCGCAAGCTCGTACGGAGGAAAGGATGAAGCGTTCCGGCCGCTCGTGTTTTGGCTTTCCCATGTGCTTTAGGGGCTGCCGACCGCCCGCGTTGTGTCAAAGCGACCCGGTTATACAGCGCTCGTCGTCGACGGCCGTTGAATTATTTTACGCGGGGCAGGCGTGCGGTGGATCGGCCTAGTATTGAATTTCAACAGAAGACACATATAGGGAATCAGAGGCAAATCTGGCTCGGTACTCGTGAAAAATCACTTTATCTTTCACGCACTTATTAAGCATGTATTGTACATAAATTCATAAATTTACAGAGTGAAAGTGTGTTTATCAAATTATATATAAGGTGCGCAACTTTGCTTCCGTCAATTTCTTTCCAAATTTGAGACTTTATCCTTAAAGAATGATTATCTGTTTATGATTCAAAGTACTGTCCTTCACTAGCCACTACTTTTTGTCATCTTTGGATAATTATTTTTGCCATCTCGAAAAAATGATGCATCTTTTGAGGCGATCCATGAATCGATATACATTATTTGACTTCTTCATAAGAGTATAGAAATGCTGCTCAGCTAGGCCATGTGCCATAGATAGGAACAAATAGCAGTCAGAAGGAGCAATGTCTGGAGAGTGCGGAGGGTAGGGTAGGACTTCCCATCATAGGGTTTCCATTCTCTAAAACTGAAAGAGTGAAAAAGTCACTTATTTTATGCGAGAACATATTTCTCACTTATTAATAAGTGTAAACAAGCCTTACAGAAATGCATATGTTTCAAGTCACGTGACAATAAGTGCAACCGTCATTTATTTATTTCCATTCGAGTTCCTGGGGTATATTATTTAGCACGTGTTGGCAGGATCGAAGAAACTTATTTTATTGATTAGAGATCGGTTGTAGATAATTAAATATTATTAAGTAGAAAATAATTTTTTTAAACAGGTAAGGACAAAATAAAAGTTATTTATTCAATAAAATTCAATTTAACTAAAGGTGACTACTGGGATAAATTTACTTTAAAATTGTTTTTTAAGATGTTGTTATTGAAGCATTAATAATCATGGATATTTCTCAATTGAATATTGGAGAATTGAAAACTTTTTTAATGAATAAAAATGTATATAAATGAACCGTACACATTCTAGAGGGTAAAGGTATTTCTTTGCTTCATTCTAAATTTTTTATTATTAATAACTTAAGTTAACTTGATCTACAAAAAGTTCACATTGGTAAGTTCAATGTTATTACTGACTTTGTAATTGCCTTTCGTTAATACGTTAAATAATGTTTAGAATTATTTTGTTAATTAGACAAAATTGTACATTATCTCGCTTAATATAAATATTTTATTGTGCTTCAATATAAGAAACACTAAACTTATTGTGTGAGATTTATTTACTGAAATATGATTTTTTCTTTTATTAATAATATTTGTACTATTTATTATAATTACTGTAGACTTGTGAAAAAATCTTGGAGTGCTTTATTTGTAATTCATTTATTTTTAATGAGCTTAATAAATTATCACATTACTTTATTCATGCTCATGGAATTACCGTGACTCGTGGAATAAAAGATGATTTTGTTTGTAATCATAATGGTTGCAAACGATATTTTAAATATTTCTTTAATTTTCTAAGTATTGATTCAAACATACATTAAAATTATAATGGTGAAGAAAAAACAAAACGATACAATAAAGAAGATTATAAAATAGTAGATAAAAATAAATTTAAAAAAAAATGGTAACGAAGAGTATAATTTAAAAGCATTTGTTATTAAAATGACAGCACAATTTTAGGCTCATGGTTCAATTGCTAGTAGAGTACTAAAACTATTTTTTGATAGCTGTGAGGAGCTTATGCTTATTATGCATAATTCTCTGAAAGATAAAACAAAAAAAATTTATTTCGCACAAGTGATAAATGAAAATTAGAAAATATATAATTTAGTATAAATTAATAATAATGTTAAATTTCCTATATTTATTCTAATAAATAATATTTTTAAATTTATAAATATTTTGTTAGTTTATTTGAATTCTACTGTACATTTCTAATGTAAAGTTATAATCATTAATGACTTCTTAATCATAAATTAATTTTCACTTATTTTAAAGTAATAATTTAACTCGTTTTATATACGTGAGTATTATTCACTTATTACATGGTGAACATCCTCTTATTTGACGTGGAAGACATAATGTTGACTATAAGTGAATATTAACGTTGATTAAGTGAATATTCACTCTTTCGGTTTTAGAGAGCAAGATGCCTTCACGGATTTTGACATGTAGCTAAGCATTGTCATGTTGCAGGATAACCGTTTCTCTTCAATGCTCAACTCAAGCGCATATCAATTGCGTTGGATTTCTGGTAATCTGGGCGTCGATATGGAGGGATGTCCGGGTATTCTCCATGATTTGCTGCGCTTAGAATTATTGTAGGGGACCCATTTTTCGTCGTCAGTTATAATTGCAATGTAAAAATCCTTTCTGATTCTGTTTTTGAAGGAGCTATTCACAAGAAAAAAACGCCGATCAACATCTCTATTCTTGGCATCAATTTGCACGGTACAAACTTTCCTTGTTTCTGAAAGAATTCCCATGGCTTTGAGGCGCTTCGAAATTATTTGTTAAGTATTTCTCGATGATACTTCTAATTCTTCTTATGTTTTGCACGAGTCTCCAGTTTAGAATTTTCAAATTTTTTCTGTTTCGCTGCCATGTCGGTCCTCAACATCGAAATCATCGCTCTGAAAGCGTTGAAACCACTCATGACACATTCATTCACTAAGACAGTGTCACCGTAAACACTTGACAGCATTCGTAGAGCCTCAGACAGTTTTTAAATGGAAGCAGAAAATCAACACAATGACGAAAATTTAGCTCGAAAACTTATATCTTCGATCGAGAACACACTTCTGATGTAAACACAAATTCACTAATTTGGTGCTGTCATTATGATGACAACAAGCCCAACCTTACAGTATGAAATTTTTTACTTATCTATTTCAATTGGCACTTACCTGCTGCAGCCATCTACCGAAAAACGGCAGAAGCAAAGTTGCGCTACCTAATATATCAAATTGCCAATTTTTAATTTTCTAGGTCGCCTATTTAATCGCATATATAACTTTTAATTTTGTTCTTAGCATATTTTCTCTAACCTAGTTTCTTTTTTGAAGGTCGTAATGTATGATGTATTATATACATAGCAAATTTCTGTTCAAATTTGTACTTTTTTTGCCTAAAAACAGATCATAAAGTTTTACTTTATGGCGACTATATATCGATAAAAAATTTCGGGCCTTTATAAGACACTGCATTAAATCTCTCCTGTAAAATTCTGCCTTACAATCTTTTTATAAAAAGTACTATTTTTTTAATAATTATCACTTTGAACACAAGTCTACATATGATGATTTCTTATTTTCGGATAATTTATTGTACAGAGAATACTTTTTAGTGTTGCTAATTTATATATAAAGGTATTGTTAATTTTATTAACAAGGTAATTCCAATTACATGATAATGGTAATTATTTTGAACAGATTAATATTACTTTGGGTTATATTCTATCATATACAATTATCTATTTCTATTTCCGCTCTAAAAACTGCTGAAATATAAGTGATTAGGCTCTGCATCAGGTTTTATAGTATACAGATCAAATTGTTGCAGATCTTCATTATGAAATAACAAGAAACGAGCAATCAATCGAAATAATTCTAAACTTTTTACATATCTTAGTCATTCTGAATCTTTTCATTTTTGAATTAAAAACTTTATTACATAAGTTACATGTATTCATATAAAATTTGATCTAGTTTACAAATTTCCAACCAAGTGGCGATGATTTTTTTTCTGCACTTACTTTTTTAATGTTTATATAATTTTAAAGTTTGTTTAAAGCACAGTATTAATAATTTTTTAATTTGTGTAACTTATATTATATTTCAGCTTATGCATTAAATATCATTATATTCGCATAAAATTAAAGGTATATTGTCATCAATTTAATGTCATAAAGCATAAATTCTCGATAACTACATATTATTGTTTGATTATAAATTTGTGAAATTTTCTTGCATTATATTTCATCTAGTTTTTAAGAACTATTAGAACACTTAATTCGGTCTCTACATTTATTTTAATACTCACAGTAAAGCTGTTAGACCAGATTGGTCTAAAAAGCTTCCAAATTAACAAAAATATAATAAACATTTTGTAAAATAATTATTTACGAAGATTATTAGCACCCTTATTTGGATTTATTTTGCAACGTAACTTTTGCATCTTCCGAACAACACTTTGATAATCGCATTGCTCGCATGTCTAGAGACGAAGATGAGCAAAACTGCAAAATTTTTTTGAAACATGTTCCATTTTACGAAACAGATAAATAATATCCAAAGTAATAGCCATTTATTTTAGTTTTATTGGTAATCTAGATGCTGTAAATTGTAAAAATTAATCAAAGCTAGTTGCTTTCGAATGAATAAAATAGATGTAAATTGATAAATATGGTTTGTACATTAGTACAATTAGTCGAATTTCAGACAAAAATCGCTGCTGAGAATGGTGACAATGATAATTCGTACTGCAAATGAAAATGCTTATGAAAATTCTAAAAGAACCTCAATAATAATAGACGAAGACGTAGACTTACTCGTTATTTTTTCGGAATTAGCGAAAAATATATTTTAATAATATTTATTTGCGCAAGGAATCAAAAAGTCCAGAAATATTAAAATTTTACGATATAAATAGCTTTAAAAACAAAAATGAGCAAACATCCACTTTTATACGCATCTTGTGGGTGCGATACTACTTCCGCTTTTTATAAAATTGAAAAGAATTAATTATTCGACTCATTTTCAAAAGAAAAATTGTTAACGTTACCCTCTGTTTTTTATGATAAGTACACGCCACTCATAAAAAAATAACTGATAGTGCTTTTCAATTAATTACGGGATTGTACAGCAATAAATCTGAAAAACAAGTATATGATTTACAGTACCTGCACTTTAGCAAAGCAAAAATTAAAATAAAATTTGCTTTAGAGACGTTACCTTCTACGAAGGTATACATACAATCCATACAATCGTGCGTGTTTATAGACCGGTTGATAGAAAGATCGAGACTGGTTTGCGGCGCCGGTGACCACGCCGCGGTCTCTTTACCGTCTTATATCGAGTCACAGCCGCGCCGTACTAGCTAGAGGGTACGAGACTTGCAGTGGCTTACCGCGCGTTCCGGTAAGTTCAGCTTCTAATTGCTCGAACAACGGTTCGCCGCCCTTGAGCTGACAACCAGCAGCTGTTTTGTCATCTGACGCATCCGACTAATTCGCCGACATCTCTATCAACAGCTGATGACGCTGAGCTACTGAAGCAACATCGGGCTACCCTACTGGGACACGCGCGAATTTGCGCGCGTATCTCCGCGCCCAGCGGCCGGCATCGACAGAAAACAAAAAAAAAGAAGTGCAATTAACGAGAAAAATGTTAATAGCATGGGTAAATTGATCGATAAATTTTTGATTTTAGTACGTTCAAAGCTGTCCCGGACATTTATTGCCTAGTCAGCAAAGACTTTTTTTACAAAAGTCCAATGCTTGGCCTATACGCAGGTTGCCCGGGAATCGGGACAATCCCCACTGATGGTATGACCGCGGCACCGCAGGACCACCTCAGTGCAATACAAACATCAACGTAGCATTCTAATTACAAAGGGATTGCTGTAGAGTATGGGTCGACAACTAGCGCAACCCTCACAACAATTGTGATATTTCAGAAAAGTTTTAACAGAGGCTGAGCCGAGTGATAACAGTGAAGCTGAGAGTTCTTCTCAGGATTCTGGCGCTTTGTTTTTGTTAGTTGTCTAAAGAGAAGTTTAAATCTTCTTTAGGACAGCCCCGTTGACACCGGCGGGCATTTTCGGATTTTTGCCGGATAAACACTCTTCCCAAATAGAAGAGTTCCAAAGCAACCCGCCTAGCTGCATTTTGCGCCGTTCTTTAAAACCCCTTGGACGGCCTATACTTCTTCTGCGGGAGGTGGATCGCCACCTGGCGGTTGTGCGGCGGCTGAGAGTCCGCAACCCCGCCGCGAGCGCTTGCCGGTCTCGCAGAACGTCTGGCCGATAATCATCACACAACAGATGCATACATATACATGCACATACATGCATTCATTAATACACGTTTTCGTTTTAATAAAGTGCTCCATGAAACTCTAATGAGTTCAGATAAGGGAAAAGGATGAGCGAGTGATCGCGTTACAACTATAAATAATACTCTGATTTTACGAAAAGGCAATCACTTGTCCAGGCGCAAGAACCCCCACGTCTTAGGTTGAAAAGTCCAAGCACACTTTATTAAACACCATCACGCGTACATACGCTCGCTCACGAGTCAACATAGTTCGCACGCGACCTTGCTTAGAGAATCCAGCCCTCGCACATCGACACCCTTCCTAGCTGAAGGTCAACTAATCTATCGCAGAACTGCACCTCGACGCAGAGGTGAACCGGGCCTGGGGAGTCAGGAGATGGTCCAAGACCTCGGAGTGCGCGCCCCGACGGGCCGAAAGGCCGTCTCGCTCGTGCGAGGCTCGCACAGAACTATCCTCGCTCGGGCTGTGGGTATCGCGCGCGCGAGACCGCCAGAGGCCCTGTCACGTATTTTAGCACTATTTAATGATGTTACAATCAGTGATTGCTGTTTTTCAACTCTATTCATCGTCTTTCGTGCTGATACGGTATAATATTTGGAAGGAACCCCTATTCTACATGGTATACAAGTTTCAGTGTCAGTACTACATGGCATAAGGGCTCTATTAATATAATTACGATGGCTGAGTCGAGCAAGTTGTCTTGCAAGTTAAGCGTCGTCGGAGTAATACTAAGCAGGTAGAATCTGGACATTCTGCGCCGAATACCCAATTTATTCTTGAAATATGTAACATAGTACTGCTACTTACTACTTGCGATTTATGTGAGCATTGGATACTTGAAATATCCCGTGGCATACAAAATTTGCAAGATTTTGTATCTAATACATATCACATAATTACATGTCATAATCAGAGATCTAATCTCTACTTCATCATTACACGAGTGAAATTTTAATTTATCGATATAAGCAAGTAAAAGTTTGGTTTTATTTATTTAATAAAAACAATTTAATGTTTAACATTCGGCGTTAATTTATTGTTATTTTTAATGTTTGTTCATTTAATTGCATTTGAATTTTTGATTATTGAAACGAGGTTAGGATACCTGATTTAACTAAACAAGTTTTTTGTAATTTATAGAACTGAGTGTGCAGACAATTATAGGTAAAAATGGTTACAAGAAGACAATTAACTATTGAATGAGTTATATTAATAACTGTAGGCAGATAGTAGTGTTGAATATGAACTTATTTTTAATATATTATATCACAAAATAATCGATAATGTGCTTAAAGCTACACCGAGGATGACATTGCAAGTATACAATACTTCTTGATATTTAATAATAATAGTTTGATTTGATGATCATTTAATTTTTTATTGATGAAGTTCACAATATAGAATTGACGAAACAAAGATAAAAAAGGTGCATAAAATTTCATTTATTAGAAAAGTGTGACCTAGGGGAGTGCACGTTACAATGCGAAAGATTGTAAACGTATATTTTGGTTTTGATACTCTAAACTTGAATAATTTGCAGAATACTCATCAACGAAGCCACAACCAGTTAGAACCGTGGTTACATTTTCTACAAATTCAACTTAATTTCCAGCTGCTTAAAAAAATACAAATATAACACTTTAACATCTGTGAAAGAAATATATTTTTTCGACGAGGTACATGTCGTGCAACATATTTAGTGTCCCTGTAACGTACGCGTACACTGCAATGTATTTGGCGCCCACGAACGTAGACGCAAGCGTCGACGATTCGGTGAAGTTTGTCAGCGGCTTCGTCAAGTTTCTCAACGTCGCTGTTGTCGCGTGCTCGCGGGGGCAAAAGACCGCAAAAAGGCGGCCATTAGCCGCACGCGGGCTAGATGAAAATAATAGTAAATGTCAAAATCAAAGAAAGCCACTGCGCGTTGCGGATAAGGCTCGTTTCCTGTGCACAGAATAGCGGAGTTTGCCCGAAAACGTATCGTCCCGGCCGCAAGGGCCGGCACAAGCCTGATTCTCCAAGTGTAACAAGCGCCGAATAACGCGGCCCGCGCACGCACCGCGCCAGGGCATAAAAGGACGCGGGCACTTGTAACGCGACGCCCCGGGCAAGCCGACCGCCGCCCTGGGATACATACGCGCGAGGGTGTAAAGTTAAGCCGGGCCCGGAAGGACCGGGGAAAGGCCGCGTATAAGCCGCGCGGGCCGGCCTCGAGAGGTCATCTAATCGCTATCTCCGTAGTCCTGATTTAGGAAGGGACGTATTAATAGGGAAGGTCCAGGGGCGCGACGGGCGCTCGCGCCCTTATTTATGGCTTATTAGGCGGGATTAACGCGGCCCCCGCGGCGCAATCAACGCGCCCCGGGCGCCGGAAGACGGGCCGGCCGCGAGATTAGGGCTCCCGGGCTCCCGGGCGCTAATTGGGGCGAGGCGGGGGCGGCGCGGAGCCCCGCCGGGAAAGCAGGGCCTCGTTAGCCGCGCGCGGGCGCTGATTACAGGGCCCGGGGATTCGGGGCCCGATCGGGCCGGGCGATCGGCCCGCGGCGAAACCGCATCTCCAGGCCATCCGCAGGGCGCTTTAGTAGACCACAGTGGCAATAAACGCGGCGTTTTGCGGGTGCCGGCGGCTCCTCCGCGGCCGTTTCCCCGCGGCCGGCCCCGGGAAGCCGCGGGGAAAAGCCGGCGGCGCGCGGCCCCCACTCCCACCTGGCCGTGGGCGCCTTGCCGACCGGCGGCGGCGGCGCCGGGGGGGGGAGAGAGCCGCGAGCCGGGCGGGGTGGGGGCCCGGAGGAGGCGCGACCCCCGCTCCTCGCGGCCCCGTGGCTCCACCTCCGCCCTGACGTCACGGGCCGCGGACACTTGTTACGCCTCGGGCCGCGCGCCGGCCCGCACCTCAGACGGCGGCGCGCGCCCCGCCGGGGGCCGCGCGTGGGGGCCGCCCCCGCGGATTGGAGGCCGCGCGTCTTGGCGACCACGTGCGCGCCGATCGATCGCGATCGCCGCCGCCGCCGCCGCCGCCCCCCTCCGCGGCCCCCGGGGGGCTCGCAATCAGGGGCCGGCGCATAAACACTCGCGCCGACCGCTAAACGGCAGCTGCGGCCCCCGCGCCACCCCCCGTCTCTACGGCTTCCGCGGGCCAATTTGCCGGCTTTGCGGAAAAAACCTATTTCTTAGGAGGTTAGCAGCGCCTTGCCCGCATTATCCGGCGCTTTGAGAAACGCCACTTTGACCGCCGCCCGCTTCCGCTCGTGCCTCGCGCAAATCACTATGTCGTCTACCTACGTACCGGCTGCACTATGTCTACACTTCAGCGAACGCTTCCACAAAAATCACTGTACTCACTCCAGCCAGGCTTTGAAGAGTACGACGTACTCCAAAACGCATTGTAATTGAATCTTGAGAAACTTCATCGTGTGCGCGTTTGCGGATAAAATTATAAATGTCATGGGCTTACTGGACTCATCGCTCAATTGCATTTGTATTTTTCAATTTTTTACCCTTTTTATTCTAACCCGGTGCATGAACTTTTCATTTTACTAGCAAGGTAGTAACTTATTGATCAAATAATTCATCGAACCAAAGTCAAATTAACAAATATACAATAATAATTCATGCGCGTTATATAGAAGATAAAAACTTGTTTCAATTAGCTTATTAATCCATAATTAGTCAAAAATTCATTAATAATTCTACTAAGATTAGAATTTTACTACACAAACTCCATATAACCATATACGTTTGCCATAAAGAGAAACGGCTTTTATTAATTCATGTTAGTCACAGATTGAATATATTTAGAAGAAATTACGAGACTTCTGAGTAATACTTTTACCTACATTATACGAGAATTGAAAAAAAAATAGTTCCTGATGTTTACTTCAAAATTTGAAGTGTATTCTACTATTCTTGATCGGTAGAGAAACGCTTCATTTCCTTTTTTCGGTAAACCTTCACATGTTTTCTGCGTTTGGTACACGATACATATTTGAGGCAGTCGAATGCAGTTTTAACGAGGAAATAACGAGTAGTGGTCATTTAATTTGTGAGAATATAGTGAGCAGCATAATTAGTTCTGTCTCGATTTTCGATGAGGTACACATCAAATTTTATATAAAGCTATTATACATTTAGGCGGGGATATTTGGTTGGCAGTGAGCGGCTATTATTAGGCCTGCAACATGCAGTGCGGAGGAACGCACGCGCGGCTCGCGGGAGAATTTCAAAGCATCACTCTCCCGTCAAAAGCAGTCGCGGCCCGACTCGCGGCCGGATAATGAGAGAATATCGAGGGGCAATTTAATCGGCGGCCACCGGTCAGAGATGGTCGAGAGCCGGCGAGCGCGCGACCTCGGCCCGCGCGCACGCGCTTCCGGGAGAAAAGTCCTTATCGGCTTAAGCCGCCGCACCTTCGGCCAGGCGGGAGAACCGCCACGGGCGGAGGGACGTGCAGCCTCCGGGCGCAAAAGCCGCGGGGGCGGCCGGGAGGAGGTTGGGAACGGGCGGCTATCGGGCCGCGCGATACCGGCGGCGGGCCCCGAAAACAGGGCGCCCGTGGGAAAGTGGCCGATAAGCCGGCGCGCACGCTTCCTATTGTCGTCGGGCGAACGCGCCCCTCCCCGGCCAAGACGATAACCCCGGCGCGAGCGGCCAGGGCCCGAATTAATTGCTCCTTGACCCACATCGGCCGCGGGCCAGAGCCTCGGCTGTCCCGACGCCTCCCGGCCCGCTGTATCTCGTGTGAACTCGGCTCCGGCGCGATTAAAGCCGCCGGTTGCGGCCAATCGCCGCGGGTGCGATAGGCCCGATGGACCCGACCGGCCGTTATCTCGATCGGCGCTCCAGTTCTGCCTCAATTGCCAACCGATTCGGATGTTCCGGTCCGGCGGGCGGTGCGCGCCGCCCGCGAGCCGATCGGCTCCTCGGCTCCCGGCTTCCCCGAATCTGCCCGGCTCCTCGACTGAGTCAGCCGCCCGCGATGATCAGTGACTCACGGGGCGCCTAATCGGATGTTGGCTCAGGGCGCGCACTGCCGAGGAAGCAGGAAGCGGGATGATCGGCCGCGGGCGCCGAGGGCCACATGCCGCGGCGGTCGCGGGACAAAGGCTCGCGGGCGACCCGCGAAGGGGCAACGGTCGGAGGCGGCGGCCGCGGCGAGGTTGCGTAAGGCCCATTGACGCGGGTCCGCGGGCAGGTGCCTCCGGGCGGGGCGGGCGGGCGGGCGGAGCGGCGGCGGCGGCGGCGGCGGCGAGGCGCGGCGCCCGCGGAGGGGGGCGGCGGCGGCGGCGGCGAGGCGAGCGGCGCGCGCCGCCAGAAGGTCGCGGGCCGCCGAGCGCGAGTGACGCGGGAACGGCGAGCGCGCGCGCGAGGCGCATGTGCTGCGAGTAGTGGGCCCAGGATGGCCGCCGCCGGCCCGGGCGCCGGGCCCGCCTAGGACACGCAGGGCGCCGTGCACGCGGGGCGGCCCCCGGCCGAGGGCATGCATCTCCCGGTGGGCCCGCTCGGCTGCGGGCCCGAGGCCGCGGGCCACTTTGCCCACCAGCCGCACCTCCACCACCACCACCTGCACCACCACCACGAGGGCCTCGCGCCCCTGCACCACCTGCACCAGCAGCAGCAGCAGCAGCAGCAGCAGCAGCACCAGCAGCAACAGCAGCAGCAGCAGCAGCAGCAGCAGCAGCACGCGCACCTGCAGCAGCCGCTGCACCAGGAGCTGGCCCACCAGGGCCTCCAGGGCCAGGCGCCCCCGGCCGCGCCCCCGGCCCAGCACTACGAGCCGGAGCAGAGCCAGCAGCCGCCCCTGCCGCCGAGCCAGCAGGCCCAGGGCCAGCAGCAGCACGAGGAGGCGGCGGAGCCGGGGCCCGCCGGCCACGCGGGCCACGCCGGCCACGCGGGCGAGATGAGCGAGGCCGCGGCCGTCGGCGAGCTCTGGTGGACCGAGAGGCTCGTCGGCGAGGCGCAGGCCGAGCACCCGGGCGAGCTCGTGAGAACAGGTGCGCCCAGCCTCCCGTAGCGCCGCCCGCCGCCCCAACCTACCCCAACGGCGCGACCCGTCCCCCGCCGCGGCTGCGCTAGGATCTAATTTATTTATCTTCTCGGAATACCGTCCACTCGCTGCTTGCCACTGCTAACCTTATAACTCCTGTGTTATTTATATCCATTTACCTAGCTTGGAAATGTAAAGACATCGCTGATTTCTTCTTTGAAACCCGTCACTTTAACCATTTCCCTGTAAAACTGGAAAAGTATATAATACCAGTTCTGCTAGTCAATTGTCATTCGAAATTAATTATTTATTGCATTGCATTTAACTCGTGTGAGCGCTTTCTTTGGCACGCCACAATTATCTATTCATCGATCGAGATTAATTTCAAGTTGTCCTACAAGTGCTACCGTCTCATTCGCTCGCGCTAGACAGGATACTTATCATCGTGTACTTTTGATCCTTAATCGCATACTATTTATCAATGTAACACATTATACCTGTCATCGCTTCGTTATCAGCCACAGTAGAGATTTAGGTATACAAAAGCACTAAAGGCAAATCATTCATCTGAATAATCTACTTTGAGGCTTGGGGATTATCTTCATCATCAGCGGTTGATTTTCAAACTTGATTCAACCAGACTATTATGGCTAAATTGTTTCATCAGTTCTAATTATATGCAATTGTATGTTGAATCAGTTCTATCTATAGTATGGCATATGAATTGGTACCCATGAAATTTATTCAACAATTTTTATTCGCGTGAAAACTTATTTTCCTGACTGAAAGTTGATGTACAGAATTAGAAACCGCAGTTTTAAATAGCCAAGGTAATTTGTCTCTTTCACGAGTCTACTCAATCCATCTCACTTTAATCTACTTAAATATGTAATACCGACATTTTCTGGGCAGCACATCGTCATTGGATGTTAATTGTCATTATAATGCTATGTAAAAGCGTTGCAAGACTCGACTCTCAGCAGACGTGAAATCAGGCATTTTTTAATTTAAACTAAAGAAATTAAACAAAGTAGCAGTTCAACCTGACATCTTCTACAATATTCTCAAATAATGGATAGCTTTTATTTTTCACTACAATTCACTCATGGTACAATGACTTTGAGCTTTGATTTTTAACGGGAAAATCGTCATGTTATATACTATTGAGGTGTTTTATTGTGGAGAATACATTGAATCGAAACGGTGAGTTTGAGGGCAGCAATTACTAGTTATAAACGGTAGAATGCCAAAAGCATACATCAATTGCAAAATGTAATTATAATCCACTGAATATGTATATTAAATAAGCAGTTAAATTATTATAGGATGTGATGATTTGCAGGCGCGGTTGAAAAAGTACGTTCCCAGCTCGCTATTTGACGCGGTGGAAATTGATTTAAAGTCGAGCGCCATAGCGTAACGGTGAAAAAGCGGGAGGAGAATAGGTATAATAGAGCGTAAAAATGTATGTCGGTCGAGGGGACAATTTGCACACGGGTGCAGGTACGGGCGGCGGTCGCGGCGTCGCAGGTCGACCGGCCAGCGGGCCGTGCAGGAGAGCGCGCGACTTAATTTGGAGGACGGCCGCGGAGGAATTAATCGGGCCCCGGGGAGCGCGACCGACCGCGAGCCGGCGCCCCGTAGATTTCTTGATACAATCGACTTGGGAAATGGGCGTGGACGGGGACGGTGCGCGGGCGGCGGAGGAGGCCGGCCTTGGCCGCAGATTCCTGCGGGCGCGGGGGCCGTTTTTGCGGGGGGCTCGCGCGGCCGCGCACTCGGTCAGCCGGCCCCCGACTCACGCGCATCCTGGTGCTTGCAGGCTCGCCGTACTTCCTCTGCAGCCAGCTGCCGACGCACTGGCGCTCGAACAAGACCCTGCCGGTGGCCTTCAAGGTGGTCGCCCTCGGCGAGATCGGGGACGGGACCCTGGTGACGGTGCGCGCCGGCAACGACGAGAACTGCTGCGCCGAGCTGCGCAACTCCACGGCCCTGATGAAGAACCAGGTGGCCAAGTTCAACGACCTGAGGTTCGTCGGCAGGAGCGGCAGGGGTGAGCGCCGCTTCTTCTCCATCCCGCGGCAAAGCGTCTCCGGCGCTTCCGGGGCGCGCTGATTGCCCGCCGCGCGCTTGCCGCTGACAGTAGGGCCGCGCCCACCCACCCACCCGATGACCATGACGATGATTACAATAACCGGGATTTCGAGGGGGCGCGGCCCGCCTGCGGACCCGCCGCCGGATCATCCCCGCCGCCGCGCCCCGTCGCCGCTCCGGCCTTTTTCTCCCTCCCTCCCTCCCGACCCCCTGGACCCCCGGCCCCCCGCCCGCCGCTCGCCCGCGGGCTAGGCTGCGGTCTTTTCTCTTTCGCTTGATTGAAATGCAATTTTGCATGATTCCTTCGTTGGCGCGCCCCCGCCGCCCCTCCTGGCTTTGTCGCGCCCGCGTCGCCCCCGATGATGTAGCCCGGGAGCGCCGCGCCAACCCCCGCGGCCTGTCTCCGGAGACCGCCTCGGACTTTTCATTCGCCGCGCCTGGACGCCCAATACTTGACCAATTAGATTGACACGATGTTCCATTTATACAGCCGATGTCCTGAAAACGGGTATCAATACGCGCAACTACGTTGAGAGAAATCATTTTTAATGAAATAATACGATTCTTTTCTAAAATACACGGGATTTTTATTGAATCGACCAGTACATTAACCGCTCTAACAACGTTTCTAATCTTCGTGTGCAGAATACACAGAATACTAATTGTTGTTACTGAATTATACCAAAAGTTTTCAATTCAATTATAAAGATAAGACGTGTGCTCTAAAAATATGCTATATTTATGAAGTTGTACTGTCAGTGTATATCTCTTGATAGGATAATTAAAATAATTGTAAATTAATTTAATTTTCATTCACAATCTAATTACTTACTTCTTTTACTAATGTTACAAGTGAATCTAATTAACGGGTAGAGAAAATCAGTAATCGAATCTCACTGGAATATTAAGAATGCGATGATAAAGTGTGAAAACGGAGAAATAGGTAGTTAGTTCGGAAACGTTTCTGCGGCATCCCGAACGACTCGATCGCATGAATATCACTGGGAAAGAAATGAACATTGAGGTGCCCGAGTAGACTTAGATCGGCCGGCAACAGTTAGCAAGGTGAAAGTTAGCAGGATAGTCAGCCATAGCGAGGAGGGCGAAAAACAGCCGGCGATACTGGCCGCCGTGGAAAAGTGAATGAAAATTGGCGGGGGCGTGGAAATTGGCCGGGACGTCGGGCCGCTTCAAAGAAAACACGGGCGCGGGACAGTGCAGCGGCCGGGCGTCATTCACTCGGGCTCCGTAGGCCGAGCGGCGCTGGCCCCCCGCAGGCCGCATCATTCCGCGCATGGTTTTGGCAGGGACGCCGCGCGTGATACGCGGGGCCGCGGGGGCCGAAGTCATTACTCGCCGTCGGCCGGCTGCCCGAAACAATTGCCCGTTAATCAGGAATCATCGGGAGCACCCCCCGCGTCGCCTTTTTTTTTTGTTTACCCCCCACCGCGGCTGCTCTTTCAACTCCGCGAGCGAAAAAATCCCCGCGAATCGTCGGGACGGGCGCCGCTCGATTTGCCAGGCAAGTGGATCATCGGCATCGGTATTCAGCGCGGATGATATCGCGCCCCGGCGTTGCGTTGCAAGTGGGCGCGCGGCGGGGCCTCGGGAATCAGCGGACTGTCGTGGAAGCGGGACAAACAGTCGCGGCCGGCGAGCGGCACAAGCCAACCGTGGCAGGCGCCCGCGCACTTTGCCCGTCTATGTTTCTCAAAAATTACATGGCGCGTGCACGGGGAATTACACCCGATTAGTACGCTTATGTTAGTCGCTTACCCGCGCGATCGCGCTTCCCTCGCAACACGTGGCGCTTCCCAATTACGGCCCGCCAAACGATCAACGTAAACGAGAAAAAAAAGAAGGGGGGGAAGCGAGGGCTCATCTCGTGCACCTCGGGGGAGAAAACATAAAGGCAGAGCCCCGGATTATCTTATTCGGGCGCTGCAGTACTCGGAGCCCGGCCATCAAAGTGCACTTGTTACCGGGGCCAAGCACGAGAGCAATGCGTCTCCTCGTGGGGTGTGCACAGCGCCAGGCCGGCTCGCGCCCTCTTTGTCGGGATTGTTGCGGGGCCGGGCGGAGGAGGGACGAGGGGGCGGGGGGGGGGTGGGCGCCAGTTGTTTAGTGTCCGGTTTGTCGCCCCTTTGGCATGATCGGCCTCGGGCTCCGATGGGTTATGGATTGACGGGCTATCCGCCGCGACGAGCGCCGCGCGGCCCTCGCTTGCGAATGGCATCATCTATCTTTCAGGCCGGCGCTCCGTCATTTCGCGCTGCATTACCGGGCTTCCGGGGGACCGCAGCCCCCCGCCCGCCCCCCCCCACCCCACCCCGCTTGTTAATTATGGAGGGCCTATTCATCGGGCCTCCTCCCGAAAGGCCAGCCTCCTTCCGGCCCCCAGCCCCTCTTCTTTTTTTTTTTATTTTACAATCGTCCCTCCCCCCGCCGCGCGCAACCTAATCCGTAATTCCCCTATTTGGATGATTGGCGCAGTGTGTAAGCGTGTATACGCGTATTGTCGATCGCCCGCGGCGCAAACCGCGAGCGCGATCCCTTTATTAATTTGATTGGGCCGAGAGCGGGCCGCGAGCGGAAAAATCAAGCGATTGCACCTCGGGGACGGCGGAGTTGTCCCCGCGGGTCCATTTACCGCCGGATTTGCCTCGATTCTTTTGCCGGGGCGTCGGTGGGCGCGCCGCCGCCGCCCGCCCTGTCAAAGCGATAGGCTTACCTGGCCAAAGCGCCCCGATCAACCGTTGCTTCCATCGGATACGCGCAATCGCTCTTTGTGCCGCTCAACTGCCTAATGCACCCGTAGATATCATCTGCTCGAAACTTACCCGGCAGCTCGCCGGCCGATTATGCAAAGCAATTGTGCGCGGCTCGTCATTAAGCATGCATACGTGATAAACGCCGGACTTTACATATTAATAAAATTAAATAAATCTCCTTGTATGTTCGGTGTAATAAATTCTTGTATCATAAACTTAAGCTTTGCGAGTCAAACGCATTTTAAGGATTTTACCTGCAGGCTATTGCAATATCTAATTTAACTGCACGGAGAAAATCACTTTAGTCGTTTTTAGCGTTACTCGCGCTTGTGAAACAGTGACCGGTTTGTTGCCGTATGAAACAGTTAGCAAAGTTTTTAGTAAACACTGACAGTACAGCGACTTTTAGATAAAACGATAGAATTTTTCTTTAAATGTTTGGTCATTTTTTCGGTTGAACCAGTGCTTTTTTCTTGAGAGCAGCTTTTCCGGTGACTTTTCTTTAAATGGGATAAAAAAAACTTTGCTCGTCTACACAAAATCCAAAATTTGTTGTAGATATTTGTATTTTCCTGATCTTATGACTGGTTCAATTACTGTTCTTAATCGATATTCCTTTTAACTTTTAACTCGCGTGCTTTTACATACATCGGCCATGCTCTTCTATACACGTATAAAGTACTGCTCTTGTCGCGCATATTTTGGAGTTGACATGAGTTTCGCGTGAAAAGGTAAATGCACAACACGCTCGGTCCTCGGTTTTGTTTGACTAATTTTCCTTCGAACGGACGATTGCCCGTCTCTCCTGACGCGGATCCGCGGGGTGTTTCGGTTAAAAAGGGACCGTTGGACCCGCCCGGTTCCTCCTGCGCTCCCCGAGACGAGGGCGTTGCAGGTCTCGCGGGCGCCGGCGATTATCGAACGGACTCGGCCGCAGGCCCGAGCAGCGGGGTTTTTCGCGGCCGGATCGATGGGCCGTAGGTAAGATCGCGGGGCTGGCGTGGGCGGCACGCGAGGCCGGGCCACCTGGGGAGACCGCAAGCCGGGGAAACTTTTAAAGCGCGCGCGCGGCCAAGGTTAAGGTCAGGGGGCGCGGGCGACCCGGGGCGAGGGAGTTCGCGGAAGCGCGGGGCCGCCGCCGGCTCCTTGATTAATTCAGGGGGGCCGGAGACGCGGGCGTGTCCAGGCAACGGCTGCGGCGGCCGTTACAGGGAGGCGCCGCGCCGCGGCTGTCTCTGCAGATGACCGCTCCCATCATCGAGTATTAACCGCAGGCGGGGCGCGCGCGTGTACGCCCGGCCGGATGCTGCGCCCGGATGATATTGGCCGACTCTTAGGCCGCGCGGCCCTGTCCGCCGGCGCTACTTTGCCCCGGCCGGCAGCCCTAACAATCCCATTTGCGCCCGGCCGCTGATTAATTATCGGCCCCGGGCCGCGGGGACACGGGCGCCGGTCCTTTTTGGGCCGCGTCCCTGCAGCCGAGGAGCCGAACGCCCGGTAGGCCCGGCGGACGAGCCTCGAGCGGCGATAAACAACCCGGGGAAGGAGCGGACCCTCGGCGGGATTTACGCGAGCGTTTAATTACCTCTCGAAGGCGGATCGGCGCAAGTATACCCCGTTTGAAAACAATTTAATAACGCCGGCCAAGTGAAATACTCCCGGGCGGCTTGGGCCCGATGGGCCGGGGAGGGCCGGCTCCCTCGGCCGCCTCGGCAAATAAAAGTCCCGCGAAATCGCATTAACGTTAACACTAAATTCGCAATCACCACCCTTTAAAAAATCAAAGTCCGAGAGAATTGCCCGGGCGGGCGGGCGCGCACAGGGGGCAAAGTGTGTAAGTGCAAGGGGGGCCCGGCGCGCGCGAGATAATGAATACCATAAAAGCGTCGGGCCTAAACGCCCCGCGCTCGCGTGCCTGTCGTTTACGGCAGTTAATAAATTTAGCCGGGCCCGAGCGGATCCGGCCGCCCGGGGCCGCCTAGAGCCGATCGCGCGCTTTGTGTCGCACCGGGGCGCACCGCGCGATGACGAGTCGGATTTTCGCGGGCGCGGGCCCCGGTTTCCCCGGGCGAGACCGCAAGGCCCGCCGCTCATCGGCCCCCAAGATTACCCGATGCAGCGTATTAGCGGCCCCGGCCGCCGGTTAAGAGCGCGTAGTCAATCTCCCGCCCGGACGTTTATGGGGAGGGAATTAATATAGCCGGACACCTCCGAGGGCCGAGCCTTCGTCCCGCGTGATATACGCCCGCGGCCGCTCCACCCTCTTTCTTCTCCGGGGCCCGGGCCGGCCCCATTGTCCCGCGGACCCTCGGCCCCATTGTCCCGGCCATTAGGTGCTTTTCCCCGATCCGCACCTCGAGGAAGAGCCCCGGGGCAGGTTCACCGGGCGCGGGGGCCGCCCTGGGGCCGACTACCGCGCTAATTCACCCGCCGCGCCCTCGGTCCACTTACCCTTCCTTCTGCCTAGGCAAGAGCTTCAGCATCACCATCACCGTCTCGACGACGCCGCCCCAGGTGGCCACCTACACGAGGGCCATCAAGGTGACGGTCGACGGGCCCCGGGAGCCCCGCTCCAAGACGAGTAAGTACCACAGGATAACCTATAGGGGCCGGGCGGGATGCGCGGGGAAGAGCGACGGGCCGGGCACGGGCCCCATTAGGCCGCAGATGGCGCGCCGGGCGGGATTTAGGAATCGCCGGCTCGTTACGTAGGCTCCAAGCCGTGTTCGGCCGCAGCCGTCGCTCCTTATGGCGCGACGCGGAAGAGGAGCGGCGCACGCGAGGAGCCGGCCCCCCGATCTTCCGTGACGCCTCGGGACGTTACGCGGGCCGGGGTCAGGCGCCCCGGCGACCGCCGACTTCCGCGGGGCCGCACGCGCCGCTCCTCCGCGGCGGGGCACGCGAGTCCGGCCCGCGGGCTAATGAGGCCCCGCGGCACGCGCCCGGGGCAAACGAACTCGCACAGTTGTTGCCCGGCCGGCCCGGGCAACCCTTTGCCTCCGCGGAGGCGGCGCCCGGAAGAGGGACAGCCTGGGCCGCTCGCCATTGTTGCACCCGCGAGACCGCCCCGGCCCTCCGCCGGCTTCTTCCGCCTTGCCCGTGGCAGCGTGGCCCGCTTCCGCGAACCGAAGCCCTAATTACTTCTTGATAATTTCTCGCGGTTCTTCCCCCGGCGCGCGTACGTGCGGCCCGCGCGCGCGCGCAAGCCTCTGCTCTATATACGCCCCGCGCCGATTCCCGCAACTATACCGCTCGCGCCTTTGCCAACAAATAGCCTGCATCCGACCCCTGCCCTCCCGCCTCCCGCAATTTCGAACGACTTTCCGGCCAATTTATCCACGGAATTTATAGGCTAAATCACTTTTTGGATTCTCGCTTGTAATTCTCCATCGCGATAAATATTCTGGCCGCACACGGGCTTACCCGCACGCTCACCCTGTCAAAAAACCCCTTGACTTTCCCAGGCAGAAACCAGTTCATTTAGCGGAAAACACGAAAAACTAACATTTTAGATATTACGATAACATTTCTACTTACCATTCGTCTAAAACTTTGGCTCTACTTTAATTCTGCATTTTATGTCGGATTTTCGGACTAATACAAGTACTTTGCGAGACTAAATCATTAGCGAGACTTTTCTCCAAATTGTTGTCAGACTATTACAAGTTTTGTGACAATTTCAAATTTTAATTCTAATTCTAATTAGTGTCAATCTCGTGCGAGCACTCGTATTAATATATCATTAACATATTATAATCCAATTGCTTTTTCAGACGTTTTCACTCTTTTCTTTTATTTTCCGATTTACTTGCTTAAATAACATTTATTAGCGATCAATAATTTGTTAATTTAATCATAGCCAGAATATTTAAGAAAGCAATGCTTTTCGCGAACTCAACCTGAGGTGATACAAATAGATTATTGACGAATACCTGATTATTGGGTTACAGTTAAAAACTAAATTCTATTTTGATTTTTTGACCTAATATTTTTCTTGATATTTGTAATGCACTATTTCAAGGTACCAGTCTAGTTAGTAACGGATGACATTTTGTTATTACTCAAACGTTTTGAAGACGGAAATTTATACATATTTTGAAACAATTATATTTCAGAAATTACCTCGATACGAAACAATAACAAACACTAAAAATACCGAACAAAACTTCATTTCATTTGCAGTGCAAAGTATTAACACAGTGAATCTTAAATTACACTTGTGATTACGTGACCATCACTTCTAGCATATACACGAATATGTCACAAAATTCAGCTATAAATAATTGAAAGAAAATGAAAACATTCAATAATTTAAATAGTGAAAAGTATGGAAAAGAATGAAACGGATTAAACGAATTAATAAAAAGACGGGTAACAATCGGTATCATCTTTTGTATCGCTTCTCGCTGTCCTTTACAACAAATTAATATTCCTATACGCGCATGTAAATAGAAGATACAAATATCGCATGACACTCACCTCATCTCGCACTTGATTGTACATTAGATCGTGTTTCTCTGATAAAGCAATACACATGAAACAATATATTCCGCGTATAATTAAAGTTATTATCCTCAAAGTAATAGAAGGATCTCCTGCCTCGTCTACGCCCTACATTGTCTCTTATTTTCCACCGTCCAATAACGCACACTGTAATATTCACTTAGCCTGACAGCGGATACACACACACACTGAGCATAACCGCTAATCAGGGCTGCGCCGAAAGCGCGCCGCTTAGAGGAAAAAAGGATGTAAATCCACGGGGGGCAGCGGCTCCCGCGTACACCTCTTTCGGCGCGGCTCGGCGTGGAGGGGGTAGACGCCCGGGGCCGCGGCTAATGCGTACAAAGGGCGCGCGTTAAGGGCCGAAAATCCGGGCAATCTCGCAGATCGAAGGGCCTCCCGCGCATTAGCGGAAATTACAGTAATCCTCGAGTGCGCTCTTGGCCGAGGTGGCGGGCGCGCGCGCGCACCTATCCCCGGGCGCGCCCATTACACGGGCGCAATATCCCCGCGCGGCGCCTATATATATGCCCGCGCCTATTGTCCGCCGGGGCAACAATGGGGAAAAGAAGCGCGCCGCAAGCACACCTGCGCCGCAATTATTTGGGGGCCCTCCTAATCCGCCGCGGGCCAGTAAAGTTCCCGGGAGTCCGCGCGCGATCGCGCCTTTGGCTTTGTTTAATCGGGCCGCGCCTGTACGTGTGTGTATTCATATGCGCACATGCGTGGCCCGCTTCCCGGGGCGACATATGCGCCGCGGCCGTTGCAGCTCCGAGTGTACGTATATACACGCGCGCGCGTGTGTGCATCGCGTGCCCCGCGATGTTCTCCTCGGGCGCCCGCGAACAATGCGGCCCTCGCGCGAAGAGGCTGCTCCTCTACCCTCGGCCTACGTGGATTCCCGCGGCGCTGTTTGCCTTATGGGCCTCCTCCTCGCGCGGCCAGCCCTCCTATGCACACACACACGCGCGCGTATATATGCACACACGCGCGCGTGCATACGTGTACGTATAGGCGAAAAAAGATTTTGCAACTTTGTTCCTGCGGTTTCGCGATATGTATTGTAAAACGTCCCGTTATTATCCCCCGTCGGCCGAACGCCAGCCGAGGAACATTGGCGCGCGATACATATATATATATACACGTATATGCTCGGGGTCTAGCGCCTGCAATTTTGCCTGATAAATTGCCTCGGCTACGCGCAGATAAGCGCAATCTTCATTTCCACGTTCGACCGAGTATAATTACACAACGCGCGCCTAACCCACTGACATAATCCGCGCGTTTTCCGAGCGGCCGCCCCGAGGCGGCAAGGCGCGTCCCGGGTTTTTTTTTTTTCGCGGGGCCGCCGAGCCTAATTTATTCATTAGCGTCTGAAGAAGAAAAGTTTTAACTGCGTTTCCGTCCTCGGCCGACGCCGCCTATACGCCGATTAGATAAGCTCTCTGCTCGGCCGCGCTTTTCGAGTCTCGTGCAAGCCTATTACGTACTTGGCCGCGCGTTCCTCTGCAGCCCAAGATGTCGCGGCTAGCCTCTCCTTCCATCTGCGCAAGCACCTATAAGGTCGTACTCGGACTCGCGTTATATCTTCTCCCCAAGGCAATCGCGTCTGCGTAACAAGCCGATAAAGTCTCAGATTATTCTACACCTATTATGCATATGCACTTGGTTCTTGCCAATTCGTTCCTCGTACACATGCTTTCATCTTATTCTTTATGTGTCATTAGTTTTATTATCGTGTTCTAATTTCCTATATTCGTATCCGTTTTGTGAATGAAAAAGTCTCTTAGCAAAAATAACCCGTGCACTGCATCCGAAGTGGTCTAGCTGTGCTGTTTGAAACGCCGCGTATACATGAAACTATATAAGCTTAATCAAATTTGCTGTAGTAATATATTCTAAGCATTAATAGGCACGAGTTGTGAATATAGTCGGTAAACCTTATAAAAATAACCGTGAATATTCCATATCGAAAATGAAAAGTGTATATCGTAATTTTAGTGATAGAAGCGAATAATTAGCAAAAATAATCGCAATACTTTCGATAGCGCATAATTGTATCGTAAATAGGTTATAGATTATGATTATAGCATGGTTTATCGAATCTCCCCCGCGAGTGAGTCTGAAAGGCACGCGAATAACGAAGTATTTTTAATCGACGAGATAGAAAGCGGGAAAATGTTACTCTGCACATGATATTTTGTCGGTCAAAGATATCGGGCGCAGAGTCTCGGCCCGGGAAGCTTGTATACGCGCGCTCTTACATAAGGCGGAGCGGCCAAAAATCCAATAATAAGCCTGTTAAGGAGCGCCCGCGCGGAGGGCGAGCCAAGTCTCGAGGGCCAATTAAAAGTTGTCGCGCGCCCGGGCTTGTTGCGCATAGTTGGGAGCGGGCGGCCTGATGAAGCGCGTCCCCGCCGCGGGGGCGCTTGATGAAGGAACTCGGCCCCCGAGCGGGGCGCCGCGCGTTCCGCGGCTATCGGCGGCGGGCGACATATTGCTCCCTAATCGGATATTAGCGCGGGCCGGCGGGCCTCATCAGCGGGGGATGATCGATTGGCCGCGCAGTTGGAAGCTCTCTCAAAGCCGGCGACCCTCTGATTTGGCACCAGGGCAGCAGCACCAGCAGTTCCGGGCGCTGGGCCTGGGCCAGCGGCCCTACCTCGACGGCCCGAACTCCTTCACGAGCCACCTGCGCGAGCTCGAGTCCTACCGGCGGACGAAGCAGCAGCACCCGGGCCACCAGCAGCAGCCCCAGCAGCAGCAGCAGCTCCAGAGCCCCGGGCAGCCCGGCAACCCCGAGGGCTGCGGCAACGACTCGACCCAGGCCTCCCCGACGGCCCACCTGGCCCACCAGGACTGCTACAAGCACAGCCCCCAGCACGGCGGTGAGTCGACCCACCCCCGCGCACCAGGAGGCGCCCCACCCACCCGCGGGGACCCTTTTTTTCCCTCATTTTTGTCAACCCCAGCGACAGCGGGTGCTTTGGGCCCCTCGGACACGAGCGTCCGCGCCGGGCCGTATTTATTTAGCCCGGCGGCGATTAGGCGAGCCCTCCGGCCCCGGGGCCTCCTCCCGTCCCGCGCCGCCGCTCCGGAGCTGATCAAAGTTAAGTAGGCGCGGCCCTGCGCCCCTCTCGCCGGGTCTTTGAAGCCGGCGCGGCCTGCGGTTTCCCTCCGCGCCCGCCTTTCCCTCCCGTAATTACCTCGTTTGCCCCTCGCGCTCTGAATTTCGCCGCGGAAAAAGCGCTCCTGAAAAAAAGGACGGGCCGGCCGAGGGGTAGGAGGGGGGGAAAAATAAAGGAAGGAGCAAGCGAGAGGGCCCAGAAATTCCCCGGGCGCGCGCGCGCGCTCGCGGCCCTGTTCCGGGGAACGATAACGGAAGCAGCCTTTCCCGGTACGAGGTCCGAGCCCCTCCCGCCGCGAGGCCCGTCTAGGCCCGCGCCGTTTTTAAACCCCCGCCCCATTAGCGCCGGCTCCGAGGCCGGCCCTCCGCCTTCTTCGTTTTTTTGTTTTTTTTTTTTTCGTTCTTTTCGTTTTTTTTTTTTTCTCCCGCTCGTTTTTGCCCGCCCGCCTGTTTGCCCACGGGCTTTATGCTTTTCCATGTTAATTTTATGGGCTTTTTGCACCTACGCGCCCGCCGAGCGATAAGTAAAGGAGGAAATTAGTCGCCGGGGCCCCGCGCTCACCGCCATTCTTTGCTTTTTACCCCCCCGTTTTTACCCATACTGGCCCGATGGCCCCGCCTATATACGCGCATTCGCATTTGCAGCCCGGCCGATCATCCGCCGCCGCGGCATTGCGGTCACGCGCGAGGACGCCCCGCCACCGTCTTTTTCCACTTTCCTTCCCGCCTGCCCTCGCGTAATGGCCCCCTCTCGGGATGCAAAAAAAAAAAAATGCATTGTGCACGGGTCGACGGGGCCGCGCGGGGGCTACTGCATATATATATGTATGTATGTACGCGCCCTGCTGTGCGCGATGGTAAAAAAAAAAATTAACACCCCCCCTGCGCGCAATGGCGTCCGTCGAAGGGCGCGACGCGTATCCTGTGTTCCAGCGGTGGTTATATGCGTCTGTCGCGTAGCGTTGATTCGATCGCGGGGGCCGAGCGAGCCTGCGTGTCTGCGCCGGGGCAAAGCCGCCTCGCGGCACTCGGATTTCGGATGCGCCCGGGCGCCCGGGGGCCAATCAGCGCCCGCCTCGGAGGTAACTCCGCGGTCCGCGCGGAGTGCCACTTTTCTCGGTAGGTCTGTCTCTGTCGCGCGAGCGCGCGACCCGTGTCCTGCCCGCCGCACACTCCCGCGCCCTACCTAAACGCCGCCCGCTGTAGCCGTGATTCGCCAAACTCGCGACGCTTGATTGAGTCCGCGGGAGCCCCGTGAAATGTATCACTCGGTTGCCGAGGTCGTCTCCAGATCCTCGTCCCCTCGTCGATTTTAATTTCGTTATTCCTGGAATATTATTCTACGTTGCCCGCTTCGATTTGCCCGCACTAATCCCAACTCGCGATACACATATTTCCACCTGAATACAATATTTTGTCCCTGACAAAATCCTGTTGCGTGGTTTTTAAAAATACAATCTGCCACTAGACGAGTATCCTCAACATTTAAAACGTTATCTGCGTGAAATTTTGATTGCATTGATCTTCCAATATTTCGAGACACGCACATAATTCCAGCACAATGAATCAGAGAAAGTGCAGCGATGCTCGAAACGGTGAAGTCAATTTGATATAGCATTCTGAGTATAGATCTCGTATAGCCGGTGAAAAAGCTAGACGACAATAAGCGCGTGTCGACGCCCGATGTATTCTACTACGAATGGCAGACTATAAACGCGCGCACGTGAGAGAGGTTTGGCCAGTGCAGCACCTAGCGGTAGAAAATGCGGGCGGGTCGAGGGAGTGGAAGGCCCCGGCGCGGAGGCAATCAGCGCTAAATCGCGCGGCGGCCGCGAGAAAAATGCCAAAGCACATAAGCATCCGGCGCGCCCGCGTAAAAAGTACCGAGGACGGGCGGCGGGCGGGCCGATCCCGCCTCGGAATTGGCCACGTACCGCCCGGCTGTCCGCGCCGATCCGCACGCGCAAGTCGAACTTGATCTCGCGCGCATCCTCCCGCCGCTTCCAGGAAGGCCGGGGGCTCGGTAATCGAAGGGCCCGCGCGCGCCGCACGCCTGCGTAATACCAGGGATCCGATCGATCGGGCCCCGGGATTCTATTTCGCCGGGGCATTACGTGCGCGCGGGTGCGAATGGCCGAGGCGGGGCCCGCGGGGCCGCGCATTATAACGACCGCCGCGGCCCCCAACGCACCGCCCCCCCCCTATAACCATGGCTCCTAAATCGGGCCGCGAGTTCGGCTCGGTTCGTCGCGGGCCGCGGCTACTCCCACGCCCCCGGGATCGCGTTCTCCGCCGGCTCTCTAGGCCTAATTTGCATCGATTCCGCTTGAGCCGAGCTCCTCCTTTTGTTTCGGAAGTTGCCCCGCGCGCGGATGCGATCGATTTGCGCTTCTTTCTTACATTGTATAAGCTTTTTGCGCGGGGCCCGCGGCGGAGCGCGGCCGAGTTTTTACGCCCGGGCATTGGCAGAAAGCGGCGCGCGGACCATCACGTTTTGAGCGAATTATCGTGGGAGAGAGGGAATGAGATGAGATGAGGTGCGATGAGCCGGCGATGGGAAAGGGACCGCGTGACTGCTTCCAATTGATGAATTATTATTCTTTCCGAGATTGCCCAAGGATTATTCTATTTCGCCCAGGTGCACCCTTCCCTACCTGCCAATCTCTCTCTAATAACCCTCCTAATAATCTCAAGTGACAATGAACGGAAGATTAGGGCTTAATGGGATTGCCCTTTCGACAACACAGAGATAAAATATCCCTTCCAGTTAACGATTCTTTGTTTTTAGTTTGCTGGCACTTTGACCGCTTTTTAGATAATCAACGTGTTAGTTTATTTCGAACGTTAACCCTGACGCAAAAATTCAACAAAACCAAAAGTTTAGCCTACGGATGCACCACACTCACTCATTATCAGATGATTATGAAAGTCACTCGGTACATTAGACTAATAAGACTAATTAGTATACTTCCTCCAATGCTAATTTCCTTTTTGTGTCTGTATTAATATTGTCACTTGGGTAATCAAATCTAATAGTTATAATCCTATTGATTAAAAACTCGCTACTTAATTTCTACCTGTAAATTATCAAAAGAAACCGTTTGAGCATCAAATATGTTGTCTTTTGTTTTGTTGACGAATCACAAGTTGAAGCGTTGGAGCCTAATAACCGAATCCGTTCTTTATACAAAAGCCACATATTATCCTGGTAGAAGTCTTAATTAGTTTCTGGACAGTTACGACTAGGATTTATGATCCGAATCAATTTGCAGGTTGAAAGTCCTGGTTAAAGAACGTTAGGTTACACGGTTGAACGTATCATCTCTTGTACCTCTGACTCGAATTCGACGAGCATATGTCGGGCGCCTCGGCGGGAGTTTCGGGCATTGTTCCCCAGATTGTCGGTAGCCCGCACCCGGGCGGTGGCCAGGTCCCCGCGAGGTGTCGGTAAGGGTGGCCGCGAACAATATAGACGGCTCGGGCCGGAGGGCGGGAGGCTCGGCGGGGCCCGCAGGTCGAGCGACCTCGAGCGGTCGGCGGCGTCGGCGGCGGCGGCGGCGGCAGCGGGGCCGGGAGGTGGGGGCGGGCCGGGTCGGGGGGGCCGGAGAAAAAGAGAGGCGGCCGGGGCCGGGGCCGGGGCCCGGGCGAGAAAAAAAGGGAAGTGAGCATTATTCCTCTGTCTCTTATAATATAACCGTGTCCGTCGGCCGGGGGAAGCCCCGGCGGCTCGGGCAGGGCCTCCCGAGCCGAGGCTCATCTCGCCGACTCGTGATCGGGGTAATGAGGGCCGAGGAGCCGAGCGCGCGCTCCAGTGGCTGCGGGGAGCTGCAGCGCGAAACGAGAATTGTAGAAGGGAGCGCGGGCAGAGAGGATAGCCCGCGCCGGGGGTAAGGACGCTGATTATGGGGTGTCAAACAATTACACTGATTGTACTTTCTGCGCGCCTCTGGCCGCAGCGGGCCGCCGCCGCCGCCGCCGCCGCCGCCGCCGAGACTCTCGTTTCGCCTCTTTTCTCCCCGGAGCGCCTCTCCGGCGCACTCCGCGCAATCCACGGGCCGCGGACGCCTCCGGAGGAAAGCCGGCCGGTAGCTCTCGCCCGCATCCTTTGTCCCGCTTTCCCCCGAAAGACCCTCCCGATATCCCCGGGATTCCGCGATCCTGCCGGCGCCAAGCGGCCACGTGTATATATACATCGCGGCGGTGGCGGCGGCGGCGGCGGCGGCGGCCTTTCCGCGTCGTTTGCAGGCTCCCTCATTTTCTGCCTCGGGGCGGCCCGCTGATGGCTCTTTAGCTATTTACCGGGGGGGCCGCGCTCGCAGCCGCTGCTTACATACCTGGGCCAGAGGGAGGGGGGAGGGCAGGCAGATGAGGGCGCCGCGCGGATTCCCACGTGGCCGGCCTGATGGTTTGTCATCATTTTTGCCGGCCTCAAATTGTTCCGGGGCGCCGGGCGCGCGGGCCGCGCCTGCGATCCCCGGCTAATAAGGCCCCGGGTGACCTTTGGCCGCAGCCCTCGTTGCCGCAGCCCGGGGATCAAAAAGCCGTGGGGGCCGCCGATGCGCCTAATGAGATTCTCAGCCGGCGATTGGCGCACCCGCGCCGCTCTTCCTTTGCCGCGGCTTCCCTCCCGGGTGCCCTCAACAGGTGCGCCCCGCCCGAGCCCCACTGCACCCGAAAAAACGCGACGCGGCCAGCCGCCTACGAGGCGGACGATTACCCTCGACGGGATCGAACCTCGCGCCCGGTGCATTATTATCCAGGCCGGGCGATCGGCGCGGGCGGCCCTCGGCGGGGGTCGCGCCGGCCCATCTCCGTGGCGGAGGAAAGAAGCCGGCGATCGGGGCGGACGTCCAGGCGGGCGGCCGCAGGAGCGAGTGCTACACGCGGCGCGCGCTAATCACGCGCCGTGATAGGGGTTGCGCGGGCGTCTCGAGTGCGCGTGACACTTGCCTAATTGCCTGGGCGCCGCGGCGCCGGGGGCCCCTTTAAGACAGGCCAACTTGCCCCGCCGAAAGTTCCTGCCCCGGCGCGTCGCGCACCGCATCCTCGCGGGCCGCGCATATAAATATACGCATATATATATATATGCATGTACACGTATATATACATGTATAAAATAAAAATAAAATAAGAAAAGGAAGAAGAAGAAGGAGTCCGGGCGCCGGGGTGGGGCGCAGGCGGCGGCGGCGGCGGCGAGGAGCGGTAATGGCCGCGGCGCGGCGGGTAATTGCGCCGGTGCAGCCGGGGCCCCGGCCCCTCTCGTAAACGACTCGTCGATGGCTCCGCTAAGATGACAAACGCGACCGCAGAACTTAATTAAACTCGTAAATCCCTCGGCGGAGGCCGGCGCGCGGCGGCCCTCCGAAGCCCTGCGCGCCCGAGGTCACCCGGGAAAAGGCCCGCGCGGCTTTCCCGGGCCCGAGTGGCCGGGTGCCCGCGGTCTTTCGAGTCCTTCGGCAGCGGCCCACCTTCGGACGGGCCCGCGAGCTTGCGAAGCTCGACGAGCCGCCCGGGAGGAGACACGCTTGGACGCGGGCGCGCGTGTGGAAAGGCCCCGGAAAAAAGCCCCCGGGGGGGAGGGAAAAAAACGGGCGGGGGCCCGCTCGCTCCGGAGAGCCGCCGCGGTTTTTCCCACGGTGACACGCCGCGGAGATGGTTCCAGGCCAGTGCGTCCGCGCACTGTTATCCACCCCACTTTCCCCTCGGCGGGGCCGCGCTCCTGTCTCCGCCGCGCTCCGACTTTTCCCGATCTCTTTTTTGCCGCGATCCTCCGTTCTCGCGATCGCCGCTGGGAGCGGCCGCGGCACTCGGCCACGGGCGACATGCGCCGCCTCCGCGGGCGGTCCGAAAAAAAACCGAAGGAGGGGGGGGCGGGAGAGGCGAAAGAAGCCCGGGATCGGAGCTGCGGGGGCTTGTCAAAAACCGGGGGGCTACAAAAAAAAGCAGGGATGGGAGTCGCGAGGAAGGTTTCCCTCTGTCCCTGTGCTCCCCGGCAATTTTAACGAGTCGCTCGTTGCCGCGCCGCCTATAATCGACCTGCCCCACGGCCGAGGCCGCGCGCGCGGCTTTAAATACGCGGGGCCCGCGCCTTTTGCGGGGATTCGCACCTTTTTCCTCCTCGCGGGTGCGCGCGCGCGCGCGCAAGCGCCTCCATCTTCGCGCGCGCCCGCTCTTACGCGCCGAGTGCACACGTAACGGCTTTACGGTTATCCTCTCTCCGCCTCCCGGGCTGTAATCAGGGTGCATTAGCGCACTTTCCAATGCGCTTTACCGCCTTCTCAGAAGACCGCGGGCTGCAAACCATCTCTCAACTTCCTACTTAAAAACAAATATTTTATAAGCTTTCGGGAGGTTCTTTTCTTTTTTTCTCCAAAACACATCAAAACCAATGCGTGCCCTGCAAAAAATCAAATTACCCACTTAGATATATATTTACCGTACTCGAAACAAAACCCAATGACCAGTCCACTTCTTTTTATTCCGATGTAAAGTGTTTTAATGCGACTTTGAATATGATTGCTTTCTCACCCGTCTTTCACCTGTCATTTTAATACATTATCGGCATATTAACATAATTATGATAACCGAAAAATTAGATTAGATTAGACTGTGTATTTGACGCCCGTATATCAATTACTGTTATTCGTATCCTGCGTTAGTGAAGTCCTATCAAAAGTTAAACGCTTCAATTTATATGATTAAACAATTCAGTACTAAAATAGATTAATTATTGTAAAATTTACTGATCGTTCCAAGTTAATTTTCTGTTACAATCTATATTCAGCATAATATTGTAGTAAAATAAAAAAGATGATGCTCCATGAATATAGAACGTTTAAAGAGAAATGGACGAGGCTATCGTCATTCCGGTACAGTCTATAGCCTCCATAAATTTTTTGCTACAGCTGATCGAGAGCCAGAAATTTATTCTTTCTGCCGATTCGAGATACGTTTCAATTGCATGACTAATCCAGAAGAAGGAAAGCTGTAGATGGGTGTAAATCTCGAGTTAAAAATGCCAAGCATGTACGGATGGCGTCGTTAGACGGGAATGATTCCGCTTCAATTGAGCATTCGATCAAGATAGAGCCGCGGTAACGGGGAAAGGAGAATCCGCGCGGAGACGGTTCCGGCCGGCCGTCAGCTGCGTCCCCACCGAGAGCGCAACCGCGCGAGCGTCTGCCGAATCGCGTAATCGGACCGGAGATCGAGCGGGCCGGATTCCGTCGCGGCCGATTCCCGGGAAAGGCGGCGCCGGGCGTAAACAACGCGGCTCCGGACATTCCACGGATGACGCGGGGCGCCTGCCGCCCGGGCTACCGATCGGCCTTGCCCCGAGGCCGCGCCGCGCTGATTCACCGGCTCATTGTCATCGGCTGTTGCTACCCTGGGACCCCGCGAACTGTTAGCCACGGGGCTTAATGTCGATAAAAAAAAAACGGGGGATCGGCGTGGCCCCGGGGACAATTAGCCGGAGGAGGACGAATCGGGGGGGAAAAAAAACGGGCCCCGGGAGTCGCGAGGCGGCGAAAGTAAGAGTCGGCGAGGCGGCCTAGCGCATGCGATGCGCCAGGTGGGTGGGTGTAAAAAAGCCGATCGGGGAGTCGTCGAACTCGGCGGGCGCGCTGCGCCGGAAGTGCGGGATGTTCTCTCTATCCCGAGCGGCCGGTCTCTCTCCGCCGGGTGAATTAGGAGCCGGCGATCGATTTCTCCGGCGTCCTTTTTGCCCCGGCGGCTCGTCTCGGCTCGGCCGGCTCTCTTACAATCTACTTACCGCTCTACACGGCCCTCCATCTCTTTCCGGTGTTTTCGGCCTCGTCGGGATCCGTCGGGGCCTTTGGCCCGAGAGCCGCGCGGCCCGTCGCCCTTAATGGGCGACACATGATTTTTGCAGACTCCTCCGTGGCGGGCTTAAACGAATCCGGAGCGGCGGAATCAATCCCGCCGGGGAACAAGCTCCGAATAACAAAGTACATCGGGACCGCGCGCGCGCGGCGGGTGTAACGGCGCCGCGGCCGGCCCCCCCATTCCGCCCGCGCAAAAAATTGTTATTGCCCGGCGAGGAAGCCCCGCGGCAGGCCCGGTCTCCTTACACCTACTCGGGTTCCGCCTATGCAGCGCGCAACCCTCTCGACCCGGGCGCGTCCCTCCTTCCGGGGCAAAAGGGAGACCAAAGGAGAGAGAGAGAGAAAAGAAGGCGACGCGGATAACGTAAAAAATCATAAGGATGAAAAGAGAAGGCCCCCTTGGGGAGAGGCGGGCCGGCGGGTGGGAAGCCGCGGTGAAAGCGACAGCGGGCCGGCTAATCAATTGCCCACGGTCTCCGCGGGCCGATCGGCAATCAATTAGGAATCCGGGCTACCGGTCGCGCCGCGGCCCAGAAGAACCCCGGGCGAAAAAGAAGCCGCGGCTTCTTGCGCCCGGCGAGTTTCCCCGTGGGAAGGGCCGGGCGCGCACGCGTGTCCCCCGGGATTCGGCGAAGCCGCCGGCCCGGGCACAATGGCCCGCGGGCGAATCACGCGAGCCGACAGTGTCCCGCGGCGATATCGCCGATGTATCCGGGCACGCGATCCCCGGGCGCATCTCGGCCCGCCGCCGCCGATCCCCAGGGCCATTGTGCGACTATTGTGCCCGTGGGACCGGGCGGCCCGGTGGCTTTTCGGGTGCGGGGGCCCTCCCTCCTAGCCTCCGGGGCCGCTCCTCGCGATAACGCCCGCGTGCAATCGATCCGGGGGAAAAGCCCCCGGGGCCGGGAAAGCGGCGGCGCGCCGCGCTCGAGCGTCAAAAAGGAGGATCGGCCGCGCGGGGCTTCGGTTCCCACCGAGATGGATGCGCCGTAACCCGAGACCGCGCGGCTCTTTAGCCCGGGGAGGAGCCGCGTCCGCGGGCCGGGCACGCGCGCGACCTCGCCGCGATACCTCTCACCGCAGCCCCGGGTATCGGCTCTCCGCGGCGCGCCGGTGTTGGCTTTCGGCGCGCGAGCCGCCCCGCATGGGAATGCGCCCGGGCTTCCCGGCGGAGGCTATGTCGCCGGGGCCGAATTCCCCGGGCGGGACCCCCCAGGCTCCCTCCGGGTGCAGCCTACCTCCGCGGCGCTAATTGCCAGGGCACGCGATCCTCCGGGCGCTCAATGCGCGGCGCACCCGGCGCGGCCCCCAGCTTCCGGGCGCCCGTCAATGCCGGGGACCGGGGCTGCGTGCACGGCCCGGAGGATCGCCGACAGGAGGCGAGGGCCCACCGCAATCCATTGACGCGCGGGCGCTTCCTCGCCCCGCCCTCTATGTGCCCAATTCCCCGCGAGGACCTGCCGGCGCCCTGCGCCCCGGCTCATTCACGCCGTGAGAAAGCCCGGGGGCCGGCTCTGGCCTACTGTCACGCGCCCCGCCGACGGATGCGCCGATAATTGCCCCGCCCGGATGAGAAAGAGGCGCGGGGACCTTTGCCACGCGGAGGCCGATTCCGAGGCCAATCTGCCTCTCTACGCGGCCAATGGGCCTTTGTGCAACCGAGCCTCCCGGCCCCGGCTCCCGACTCACCGACACCTATGCACACCTCCCCCCTGCAAATCTTCCTCCTCCTGCTTGCCTTCCCCCCGCCGGAGCTCTTGCGCTCCCGGCAATTAACCGTCGCAAACAGCTTTTCCTTCCTGCGAGTATCATCCACTTTTCAGCCAATCTATTTATCATGCGCCTTTGGACTCCGGCTCCAAAACCAATCAAAATCTACACTCAAAGATGTATAACGGTCATTTTTACTGTATTTACGTGTGGTCATGCGTTAGTTAATTCAATAAAAACTACCATTATAAACTAAAAATTTCTATACAGTAGTAGTGCATTTTTTATTGTAAAATGTGGTAAATCTTATCAAATTTGTTCATTTTGTCATCTTTTTATAATACAATACGAGTACAGTAAAAACTACAGCATCGTCTCTTGATATGTGCATCGCATATATTTGTTAATTTATTTCATAATAAATTAACGGTTGACGGTCTGGACTCACCTTCATTAACACGCTGATATTAAAAAATAGTTAATAAAAACTGGTCAATAATTTGTTTTTGATTATACAAAAACATGAAAACGGAAATTGGAATAGTGCAGATAATTCAATCAATAAACTACTAATATTATAATATTAAAATAGTAGTAATAATGGTAGATTTTAAACTTTTACGAGTGAATGATTCTGTCGCTTTTTTGTCCACCATTCACTACGAGCTCACTACGAACTCGTTACTAATTTTTTTCCTCCGTATAGAAGGATGACCACGGTGCCTTAAGTATAACCGTAACTACTACAATATCGTAAACTGCTTCCAACACCAACGGAATTCGTTAAATAAATAAATAGTAATACATTGAAAAATCAAAGATAAACGCTAATAGAATTTCGCAGACAGTAGCATGACGCCTGATGTTAATGTGGCCGAAAGATTATACGTACCGTCAATCGAGGAGCAGAGCTTAAAACTGACTCGATTGGTTACATGTTTCGAGTGATCCGATGTTCTTTAAGAGCGAAAGAGTGGACAGGTGGTACGGTAAGGAAGGGGCCCCGTGAAAAACCGGCAAATAAGCAGCTAGGAGAAGTGCAGGTTAATCTCCTCCCAGGGTCGCGAGGTAATGGTTCTAACGAAAGGACCGCGGGCGGCGGGTCCGGAGGCCAGGAGACAAAGGAGGCGCCTAGAGGCACAACTAGCGCGCTCGGCGACGCTGCCGAGAGGTGGGGGGGGGGCCCAGGCAGGCGCAAAGGGGTCGCTCTTTCCTCACTTGGCCCGCGAAATAATCACGGGTCGGGCGTTAATTAGGCGGCGAGCGGGCGGGGGGACGCCTTCACCCCCCCCACTCCTCGCTTAATTCGCGGGCGCGGCCGCGACCGCAGTCGCGCTCTCGCGGTCGCTTTTCCGCCGGGAAAAATGCGGGCCCCGGATCGGCCGATTATTCACAGGCAGTTAAGGGGTCAGGCACCCGCGGGCGGCTCCGCCGGGAGAGTCAATCTCGGGGAGCGGGGCTTCTTGCCCGGCTTCCGCAGCGGTCCGTGAATGGCCGGTAAAAAGGGATACGCGAGGCGGCGGCGGCGGCGGCGGCGGCGGCTCATTCACGGGCGCGCTAGTTTCTCACGTGCGCCCCGTGACTTTCCGCCCGATCCGCTCGGCTCGGCCCGCGCGCGCCGCCGGCCGTTATATTCCGGGGAGGCCAAATTGCCGGCGGGCCCGGCTTCTCGAAAGCGAGCCGCCGCGCTCCCATGTACACTTTTCTGTCATCCCCCGGCTAGGACGCGCGGCCCTCCCCCCTCCCCGGGCTTATTGTCTCGGGAGGTCCCCCCTCCGGGCCGGCCGGCTATATATAGCGAGGAGGACCCACGTCCTCCCGTGCAATTTTAGGAAGCCGGTCCACCTGCGGCCCCGCGGCCGCCGCTCGTTAACCTCCGCAGCGCCCGGCCGCATAAGCCCCGGCCCGTCTGATTAAATCCTCTCCCCGAGATATGGACCACCTATTATTCCCTTCCCCGATCGATTTCACGCGCTCCCGCGGACCAAGAAATCCATCCGGGCGGGGGGGGGGAGAAAAAAAAGGGAGGAGGAGCGCCGCTGACCGTGCCGGGATTACTTGCACTTTCCCCGGCCGACTAGCCGGGCGTTAGCACCTGCACCGGGACCCTTGATAAGGACGTTATCTCGGTTAATCGCGTTAGAGGGCCGGTGCCGGGGCAGACGTCGGCCGCGGGCGACTCTGTCGGCCCGCACGCGAGGAGCCCGGGCTTTGCAATTACGCCGGCTCCCGGCTCCTAAGCAACAAAGCACACCCTGTAAGGGCCGCTGCATTATGCATCGGCCCGGGCCTTAGACGCCGTCTGTCGGAGAAAGGAGACGGCGCGGATGATCGGCCGGGCGAAAATAAAGGCACGGCCCCGGGGCCTTTTCACCGTGTCGCGGCAATTACGCCCGGGTCTACGTATATGCGGCCATACGGCGGGCTTCCCCGAAAGCCGGGGCGCGACGCGTCGCGCGGCCCGATCGCGTGCGATGCAGATCGGAGCCTACACGCGCGGCCCTCTGTGTGTGGGTACACGTGGACCGCGGCCAAACAATCCCGGCGTACGCGCGGCCGTTCCGCTCCCGGGGCCTCGCGTGACTTGCGCTACGCGTGTACGTGTGTATCCCCCGGCCGGGCCACTTTGGGGCCCCCTCGCCGCCCAGGTAAGGCGGGAGAAGAGGCTGCGGGTGTCGCGCCCGGTCCACGGCGACGGGTCAAGGCGAAGCCGCCCGCGGGAAAGAGGAGCGCGCCGCGGCTCTATCGAAACCGCAAAAACGCATCGGGAGCCGCGGAGATGCGCCGCTCCGGCTCAAAAAAAATAACAGCATCCTTGCCCGCACCTCCTATACAGTTTCTCTTCCATTCGGATCTATTATGCGGGGGGTTTATTTAATGCAGATTTATTCACAGCTACCCATTTTTCGCGCCTTTTCAATGTTTTGAGGTTTCTGCAATCCAATAAAACGCTCAATTTCTTGCCCCGGCATAGATTGCATTAATTTACTGCTCGAGTTATCCTACGGTCTATGCTCGGTCTGCTCGGATAATAACAGGATATACATTGTACCGGATGCACTTGCAACTTTGTTTCAATAACACTGCATCAAAATCGACAAGTGCGCGGTGTAAAAAGAAGCTCACTGATACAACCGACCGCATTAAGCTCCATCACTTCGTGTCTTGCTACATCCCTCTCTTTTTCTAAAAAAAGATACTGTATATGCGTATTCTTGTATATACAGAATATACTTGTACTATACCCCGATGAAGAACTTCATGTTGCACCTATTTTTTGCAACATTTTCCGTTCTTTATACCACCGTATTAATCAATATATAATTATACAACTATACATATATATACACGTATCTAAAACATTTCCACCTACACAAAATGTACTAATATTAAAGACCATAATCATTTTTGTCTAGAAAAAGAAATTATATGAATTATAAAAATTAAAAATATATAATAGAACTTTTTTTAACAAATAAAGATATTTTCGTATTTCAATATAGTACTATAGATTGATAGAAAAAAACTTTCGATTAAAATAGTCAGGCGCAGTTTAATAAGTAATAATGAATTTCTTACATTTTTTTGATAGAGAGAAATTTTATAAGAATTTGTACTATGCTTTTGAGTAAACTAAAGATAAATTTATTAAAACTAAAAAACACTATATTTATAGTAAAAATTACTAATGATCAAGACAGAGTATGTATCAAACAATAAATACAAATAATACACGTGCACAAGGTAAAAAAAACAATTTTTATCATAAAATATAGTTACTTTTCTGTTTGAACAAGTTAAAAAATTGTTGTAACATTCCTACCGTGTAATAAATATATATAACAATATAAAAACAATACCAAAAAAAACCAATTTCCTAATTTCGTCAAAACAGTTGATACAAGTACGTTTTTCATATTATTCTTATTTTTTTATTTATGTACGGTTTGTGCATGGTTTATTAACTTTAGTAATATTTCTATCGTATTACGTTCGAGCTCTGCATGGGGCAGGGTCTCAAATTCTCGCTCAATAGAAATTCTACAATCGAGGCTCTGCCCGGGTGCAAGGAAAATCCAGTAGCACATAGGAAAACAGCTGGTCTCAAGCTAGGAAATTGAAAGAAAACCATGTATTTTTGCGGGCACTTGGCCCTGGGCGCAGTGAAAAAGGCCGCGAGGGGCCGCAAGCGGGACCCGACAGCCAAAGCAGCAGTCCGCCCAACAAACAAGTAAGGTGCCCGTGTGTCTTTCTGTTGCAGATACGAGCGGCGCGGGGAGCGCGACGGCGACGGAATGGGCGTACCCCACGGCGGCGCCGTCTTATCCGGCGCCCGCGGTGAGCGCCGGCGGCGGAGGTGGCCCCTACTCGCCCATACCCGCCGGCGCGTTCTCTTATCCGGGCGAGGCGCTGGCGCACCATCCAACCACCGAGCCCGTGCCCCTTCCAACCGGTAACCGCTGCACTCCGACAGCGCACCCACTCTCTCTCGCTTGCCTGCACTCTCTCTCTCTCTCTCCCCACCCCACCCCCCCCCTCCTCCTCTCTCTCTCGGTTACTTACGCTTGCGGGCTTGTTGTTAAATGCGCTTTTCGCAAAGGCTCCCGGGAAGACGCGGGAAATTTCCGGGACGAGGCGCCGCCGCCTTTTTTTCTCCCCCACCGGGTGTATATATAGCGGCCGAGTCGCCGCGGCCCAACAGCTTTCCCCTTTTTACGTGGACGGCCGGCTCCTGGCGCTTCCGGGTTTATCGGAAAATTTCAAAAGCCCGACGTAAAAAGGCGGCTTTGTACCTTGAAAAAAAAAAAGAAAACGAAAGAAAATCTATTTAGATGTACGTCAGAGAGTGCGTTGTTTCGTCGCGAACCGGGGATTATATATACGCTTAATATATCCACTGCGTATAATGATGCGCGAACAGCGTAATACGTATAATTATAGGCTCGTATGTAAAGCAGGCGCGTATATTGATTTCTCCCGCGTACGGTAGGAGTTGGCCGCTTATTATGCGCCTCTGGATACATTGCAAGTGTTACAATTAAACGGTAATGGCCGGCACGGGGCAGAGGAGCTAGGCCGTCCAGCGTAACTTTTAAGTGTGAGCTTCCGGCCCCGCGCGAGTACAGTGTCCGGCGAATCGGCAGGCGGCTCGGGCCGCGAGGCAACGCCCCCGGCGCGCGGCCCTCGAATTCCCCGGGCTCGCGGCCGCGCTTCGATCACCAATCCCGGGAATCGGGAAAGCTTCGACTAAAAGTCGGCCCTAATCGCCCCGGGGCCCGTTTAAAAAACTTTCCGACGCACGTACATACGCACGCGTGCGCACGGGGCCGTTCGGGGAAAAGCGCGGGTGACGTGTGCAGCCCCGGGGGCGGCGCGGGCGCCTCGCGAGCCGGCCGACCGCAAATAAACACCTTTATGCGCGCCCCCGAGAAAGCCGGAGAAATGAATAGGAGAGCCGATGGATATAGTTTGGAGGGCCGCGCGTGAGGCGCGCCGATTGGAAATTGATTGCGTGCAGCCTCCCGGCCCGCGGCGATTCACCGCAAATTGCCCCGCGTCGCCGGTGCTAATTGCGCGCGCGCGCGCGCGCTTCCATATTGCCCCCACTCGATGGGAATTTGCATTTTTCCAAAGACGCGGCCACGTCTGCGCCGGGGCCCGGCCGATCTGAACGCTCGCGTGCGCGCCCCGTGTGTACGTGCGCCTCCAAACTCATCCGCTGCGATGTCTGGAAGAGTCAGTCCTCTCTGCAAATTATTCTCCAACTGTTTCTTGATTATCAGGCAAAAGCCAGGAATAACGTTTAATTTATGTTTGCTCGGAAGATATTTTGTTTCACGCGTGTACGTCCCATTAGTATCACCGTAGCATTCATGTGTATTACCGGTGCAGCCGTTTGAAATAGTTCTTTTTATCTTGAAAATCCTTGGTTACGTTGTTCGAGGCTCCGGGAGCGCGATGGTCTTTAGCCGTAACAGGAATTTAGTGCACCTTTCTCCCAATAGAGAAGAAACTGACTTTTTCAGATTAACAGAGTAGAATAGGGGAAAAAAGGGGGCAGCGCTTAGAGTTGGTTTGGCGCAAGAAGCCGCAGGTCTGGCAGCGAGTCGCTTGCAAATCCAAAGAGGCATAAAGCCGCGCATAACTCCGGCGAGGCGAGCGAGACTGAGGAATCTTTCTGTCCAGTGCTTCCTGCCGACGGCCAGCAGAACGCGTACACGCCCAACTGCGTGCCGATGTACCCGGGGCACGGGGCCTCGGCGACGCCGGGCTCCCTCGCCCTCGTGCAGACGGGCAGCGTCGCGGGGAAGCCCCTGCCCGAGCCCCCGGACGTCTACAGCACGGCGGCGGCGAGCGTCGCGGGCAGCAGCCCCGGGGCCTACCACCACTACGGCGGGTGGACGGGCCCGGCCCCGGGGCCCCCGCCCCCGGCGACGCCCAACTACAACCCCAACTACCAGGGCTACTACCACCAGAACCCCGCGGCGCCCGGCCAGAACTACATCAGCCCGGCCCCGATGGTCCTCTACCCCCAGGTCTTCACGAGCACGATCAACCAGAACCAGATACACCTGCACCTGAGCGAGGAGGCCCTGGCCAACAGCAACCTCACCATCAGCAGCAACCGCCTCGAGATCGGCGTCCTCGGCGAGGAGAACGAGCAGCGCAACGACGTCTGGAGACCCTACTGACGCCGCCAGCGGACACCGAGCCAAGCCCACGACTCCGCGCTCGCGACTGCTGTCCGGTTAGTCCTAGCCCATCCTCTTCTCGCCCGTTTTTCCCTCTCTCTATCGATCAATTAGCTTCTCTCGTCAGTACAAAGAACATCTAGTTAACTCGCGGACGCACCGAAAGGTCATCTTCCATCCGGCACTTTATTTTTTACTATCGTTTCTATGAATTTGGTCTAAAATGCAGTTTTTGTAACGGTTTAGTAACGAGTTTTTAAGGCATCGCCAAGTGTTGCAAAAAAGAAAGGAAACTGAAAAGAAAGTGTTAATTGGAATAAAAAAAAAAAGCTTGAAAGTAACGTTATTTTCTCTAAAGGTATAAAATCAGCGCGAAAATACCAAGACTCGCGCGGTGCATGTATACTTGCGCGGAGCGATTCAAAACTAATTTATTTACTATTTCGCAATCACTTTGGAGAAAACACGAGTTTTTTAAAGGCAAAATAAGTTTGTAGTCGCAAGAGGCGAGTTTAAAATATACGGAACGTTTCGCGATTGAAGACGAGGCTTTGTTCTCCAGCAGGCCAACTTCCCGGCGCAGCGAACTTTTGAAACCACAAGACCGCGCTACCATATAGTCACTGCGATTTCCTCGACCGCCCAAGTCTCGCGAACCTTTTCTTGATATCCGAAAAATGTAAACTCCTTAATGGGAATGAAAATACCGTCGCGGGAATTGGAGAGACGCTAGCGTGGCGCAACGAACCTTCTTGCTCCAAGGTTATAAATGACGGTACGTTGCATGAAGATATATCCAGTAAATTGAAAATAAGAAATAATACAATTCCGAGTAGAGATAATATTATGGTTAGGCGTGAATAAACGGTGTCGAGCTCCAGGAATAAATTCGCGCTATAGCACCAGCGATTTTGTCGCCTTGCGCGACGCGAGCGCTGTTGCGAATTCAAATCCCCCGTGACGGTTGGAAGCAACTGCGCGAACCCAGAAGTACTGTCGCTGGATCTCGAAATCATCGAAGACTGCACTGTTTCAGGAGGGCGTCGGACAGGAGCGGATGCTGGGTGCGCAGGTGAAGCTGCGGCGGTTGCAGCGATCGCAGCGATTGCAGCGAGTGGAGCGGGACGCGGGCCGCTCCGCGGAAACAGAGCGGCCCGGCGGCCCGGCATACGCAGGGCCCCCGAGTTGGCCCCCCCTGTACATTGTAAATACACAGATATTTTCCATGAATAAAAATCTTGCCGAATTCGTTCCTACAAAAAAAAAACATGGCGTTCACATATGTATATATGTATGCGTGCGTACGCATGCATACATTGGCCCCACACCAGTCCTGAAAGTCCAGGCCACCCCCTTCCCCCGGGCGGGCGGCGGGGGGGACGCCGCGTGAAAAATGCACGAGCCCCGGCGGCGAAAACTCGCGGCGGAGAGAGGCGCGAGAAAAAAGGAAGGCGTCGCTATGGCCGCCGCGGCGAGACCGCAACAATCCGCCGCGGCGCGCACCCCTTAAATATTAAATGTAACTCGGGCGGGAGTAGGGCCGGGCGCCTCGTAAAAAACCATTATATCGGCCGGGCTTTGTCTCCGATCGCTAGGCGCGCTTTTCCGCCCGGGGCGGAGGTGGGGGCCCGCGGCCGCCATTACGGGGCGTATGGGCCTTCGCGGAAGCGCCGGGACGCGCGCGACGAATCCCAAGAGATATAGCCGGGCTTTGTCCCGCGGGGCCGGGCCAATAAAGCCCGGCGGGCCTCGCTCGTAAGCTCGGCTACTTTACGAGCCGCGGATGACTCGGGGCGACCGCAGCTCCTCGCGGGCTCCCCCCCCCCCTCCCTCCCGCCGACCGCCGCGACCACGTGGGCCGCGCGCGCCCGCGCCCTCCCGCCTTTTCCGCCCGGAAACTGCCCGGTGTTTTCATCTGCGGTGCCCTCGCGCCCCAATCGGCCCGATTGATAAGAGATACCTGCGGTCGGACATATCGTGGGGGCGCGTCTGACCGGGCCCGGCCGGCTTCTACTTCCACCCGCGGGCGTAAACAGCGGGCCGCGGCCCCGCCAGCCGATAACCCCGCGGCGATTTCGCGGGCTTCCGAATATGCGCGAGCCCCGGCCGACGCCCCTTTCCCCCGAGGGGCCTCTCTTGCGGTCTCCCGGGCCCGCTCCCCCCTCGCGGCTTTAATCGACTCGCGCGAGGGAAGTGACGGCGCCGGCTTTCGTAACGCCCGCCGCTCCCTCGATCCCGCGGACGACCGCTTTATTCAGATTGCCGCGGCGCGCTAGGATTGCCGCCCGTCGCCGGCTTCTATCGCCAGATTGCCTTATCCAATTATTTTTTAGCGCTTGCGAAATATCGGGCCAGGGGGCAGTGTAATAAACAACGCTTCGGTGCGGCTGTCCTTGTGTACATATTGTCTTTTATTCCTCTCCTGCGCCTGGCTCTCTTCACAAAAATACTCAAGTAACAATCGCGCGGGTCTCGCTCTCCGGATCAGGTGCATGCAGTGGCCCTTTGCAGATTGCGCATCAAGCCCGTGACATAAATATATATATATATATATATACGGTTGTATGGTATACACGTATTATGTGATACATATCAACTTACATTTGTAGTACATTCAAACGTTCACATGTGTACACTCGGTGATACATATGCTTCAATATAGGAATACTCGGCATCTTCGCTCGCTTCAGCCTTCACGGGTTAACTCTCCACAACCTGGGTTCAACTCGATTACAGGATGTTGTCAACGGTCGCATTGTTCAAATCAACTCTCCGTCTACGATATAGTTTATGTCAAGGATATGTCCAAGTAATAATCACTTCAGAAGTAATTTAACATGTTTATTAAATACTTTTCTCGCAAAAACTTTATCTATACATATAAATCCAACTTCTCGACCCTCTGTACGTAATTGAAATTTCCTAATTCTTTTGATTAATTCGCGTTCACCCTTTATGCCTTTCCATTGTACTATCATGCAACTTTTACCTCATAAAGTCGTGAGACGGCTCACGAGAAAAAATAATTTAGACAATGCGACGTAACGAGTAAACGTGGACACGCCGAAAAGTTTAAATAACAACACGCAATGATCGAACCGTTAATTTCAAAAGATCCTTCACGATTCCATCGTTCGCTTAATCTACGTAACTTAGTCTTGAAATACGCGTGCAAGAAGCCACTAAAGGTCCTCCTATACGTCGAAACATCGTTGCTCGATACCTGCATTCTTTAAAAAAAAGCAAAGAAATGAGACATCGGTCGAGCTGGCACCCTTTACTAATACGGGTTTGACCATAACTTTATAGAAAAAATTTTTCGCGCCACAGCCGTATTGCCGATTAAAGCAGATAAAAACGCACTTTTTCGTCAAATTCGTGTTTAGGAAACAACTTGATAAAGGTAAATAATGTCGTTCGATAGGTCAATGTGATAGGCTTCGAGACTTCTACAAACATTCAATTCCTGCATGTGTATAAATCTTCCTGTTTCAAACGGTTCTGTACAAAATATATTTTTTATCGTAGATTCAATATACATACATGGTAAGAATAATTATGACTAGATTTAAATGAGTTTTCTCAACCAGTAATTGGTTTTAAGACTTTCTTCGCACTTTTACGTAAATTACCTCAATTTACATCCTTATTTAGATCCTACCTACAATACCTTCGTGGTAATCTCGCATCAATTAACAATATAGTATAATTATTACAATAATTAAATGCAAACAACGTACAGTATGATGGTTAACAAGTAAAAATACAGACATTGCCTTAAAAAATATTTAATATCTATAAGCTGCATGATCAAACAATAAACATAGAAATAATGAGTCTTTAAAAATATTTATTATTGATCGTTTTCAATTTAATGATCTGTAGGGAACTTGTACGCGAGTAAATTAGTTTCAGTAGAAAACTAATTATTTTAGAATAAAACCCTCCGGTTAGTTATTTTCACACACGCCTATTCCACGAAAAACACATCTAAAACCGCCAATGTAAACGTTCTAGGGAATACAGGTCTCGCCATGCTCGAAAACATGTACAGATACAAATACTTTTTGCTTAGACACTATTTGCTTGAAGTTTACAACTCAACCTACAAAAATCATAAATGCATTTATTCAGTCGACTTGTTGGCAAAACCATTGTAAAGAAAACATAAATATTAGATCCATCGAAGTGAAGACCAAGTCCGTCCAATGGCCTCGTATCCCCTCTCATGCGCTAAAGACGAGAAAAGGGTGATAGGAGTCTTGCCTGCCAGGTACATCGTCTGCCGGTGAAAGCCCAGGACACGGGGCTCACTTGGCCGGCTGTTGGGGCTGCTGGGGCTGCTGGACCGCCTCGTAGAGCCGCGTGATCCGTTGGAAGAGGGCCGCGAGCCTCTGCCTGAGGGCCGGCTCGAGCGCGTGTCGCGCCAGGATCCGCAGGCCGCCCACCAGAACCGGAAGCAGCGGCGCCAATCGTTCGTCCTGCAACCAGCACGGGAGACACTTTCACCGGGTGCCCACGCGAAATTATCGGTAATCGATCTCGGGAAGGGCCGGGTCCGGCGCGCGTGCGCTGCGGTCGGTCCCCCTCCCGTTCCCCGGAATCGAGCGGGGGGCCCAAGGCCGCGCGGCTTCCCTGAATCCCCGAGGCGGTGATTGTCACTGCGACGACTCCTCCTCCTAGCGAAGGTCTCGAGGGGCCGCGGGTCTACACGCCCGGATATACACGGCGGCCCGTAAATCGATTTGTCGAATCGGCCGTCCGGAGGCTGCGCGCCGCGCACGGACGTATGGGAGGGGGGAAGGGAGACTCACCGTGAGGGCCAGGGCGAACTCGAGGGCGGCGCCGATGGTCTCGGCCCAGGCCCGGCGGCGCGCCTCGCTGTCCTTGTTGCTCCCGCGGCCGGCCTCCTCGTGGACGCTCATGCACCGGTCGCCCACCAGCAGCTTCTTCCGCTCGTCCTCGAGGAAGGGGTTGATGCGCAGGCCCCGCTTACTGCGCTCGTACTCCGCGAGGAGGGCCTCCACGCCGTCCTCGGGCTCGCGGGCCTCCGCGGTCGTCGCTGACGCCTGCCGCTGCACCGGCCCCTCCTGGACGAGCTTCTCCCGGTGCAGCTCCATCATCGACTTTGAGCGGAAGTAGAGGCTCCGGCGCTCGGGACTCGGCCCTTCCTCCTCCGGACCGCCGGCCTCCGCCTCCTGGCTTTTGTAGATGAACCGCAGGTTGTAGCGCCGCGAGAGCAGACACTCCTCGCTGCGCCGCGTCCTGGTCTCCTCGCTGCCCCGGTCCAGCCTCGAGACCGGACGCGAGTCGTCGGTTTCTGGCTCCGACTGGGGCCCCGAGTCCGTCGAGCACTGGTCGGCTGCGAGGTCCGACAGACGGAACGCCCGCGGCTCCTCCTCCCGCTCCTCGTCCGAAACTTGAACCTCCCTCACGCCCTGGTCGGCGAGGGCGCCCTCCTCGTTCGCGGCCGCCATCTCTTCCTCGTCCTCCTCGGCCTTGTAGACGATGCGCTTGCTTGGCTCCTCGGTATGCTCCAGTGCCACCTCCGAGTACTCGTCCGGCTGGGAGACAAGTAGGTGGAACTTGCGCTCCGCGATCAAGTCGACCTTGGTGTACCGACCGTCGCGGTCCAGGGCGATGTCCACGTACGTGCCGCAGAGCTCGTCGAAGGTCGCCTGCAGGAGGCCGAGGTACTTGAGGAGAGCCCGTTGCTGGCTATCGGGCCGTACCTCCCCGCGCACCAGGGCGCGCACAAGTCCCAGGTCGGCCGAGCATCGCTCTACCTCCCGCAGGCACAGCTCCAGGAGGGCGAGGACCTTGACCGTCCAGGCGCAGCGGGCCTGGCGGTAGAGGTTCGCTGGCCGCTGCAGACCAGCCACTTTCTGCAGCAGGTACTTCAGTCCCGGGCGCGAGTCGAGCTTTTGAGCCGCTGAATACGAAAGGTCTAGTGCTGAGAAGAAGGTGTCGAAGTGTCGGAGCTGCAAGCAGCCCGACCCGCTCACCGGACTCGTCAGTATGCCCGAGAGGCTGTTCGGGAAAACGCGACTGCATTAGCTACAGCTTACTAGGTAGTAGTTTAATGATCATAGGTACTCACATGGGTACTGATGTCGTCATTCCATGCAGGATAACACTTGCTACGCATTGCAATAGCATCTGGTGGACAAGGAGGCCCACTACCAAGGCGCGCATTTGCACGCGCACCATGTACAGCTCAGGGTTAAGGCTCGAGGTCACCGACGGTGGATATAGGAGGAACACGTAAGACTTGTCATCTGGCGGTTCCAGCATCTCCTCTAATCGCTGCTCTTCCAGGAGGAACACCTGTTAATAGATTCGGGCCGTGCGGCCGCTCGTTAGCGTTGACATTCCATTGCGCCCGAGATGCGGTTTTGTCTACGGGCTTGCGCGAATTTCCCTGTAGTCGGTGCCAGGGGGACTCGCACAGCATTCCTTTTTGTATGTATTCACAGTGATTGTATTACTAGGATCGATCGACTAACGCGTGTAGAAGCATCAAGTTGCTGAATTTATCGCTACTGTAGTTTGATAGACTCAAGAAAATGAATAAGCCTTTATCGACAATTAAAGACTTTCCAACTAACAGTCGATTACAAACTTTCATTTTCCAGCGCATGCATGCTTATTACCAGTATCTATATTATATAGTGTATGTGAAAACTCGTTCGACTACCTGTAATAATTTCAATTATTACAATTATAAGTTAAATTCCACTGCATATTGCATATAGTAAGTAATAAAGTAATGCTTTATTCACAGGTAACCGCACGATGATACACGTATAGAATTTAATCTAAAGCATCAAATTTTAATTCTACACAAAAATAATAGTTTTTCTTTTTGATATTTCTAACATCTAACATCAATAAATGTGAGACGATTTGCTGGGCGGTGAACGATTATAAAACACGTAACACAGACAACATTTACTAAAAGTATAACGGGTAAACGTGATTTTGGCGTGTGCCGAATCGTGGCTAACCAAACCGATAAATGCCAATCAGAGTAATGTGTGCGTTCTATCTAGTTTAAGCAGCGTTTTGTTCATTTTCTCTCGCATAAGGTTGTCTATTATATATACGCGTGTAACGCAAGTGCCCTACTGCACAATTATAGAGGTAAAAACGTGTCACATTATCGTGGGCGTTGGTGAGAGAAGGCATTCTAGCCATGGACTCAAGCCATGGATTTTATAATAGCAGTGATCGCGAGAGGCTGTGTGCAGCGACTTTAACGCGATATGATTATAGTTAAACATTGTCATTCACTGCAGTACCATTTGTCTGTGTTTTAATTCTTAAGTTAATTCTTTTTCAAATTATCGTTCGTTCCAATGTAAAGACAGGATAATTTGTAAATTCATTCAATGCACGCATCTGCCGTAACATACAGCATAATTACCTAAAATTGCTGTTACTTAAAATTAAAATTGTGTTTTTTTTAATTTTGAATATTTTTCAGAACTCGGGTCCCGCGTACACCCGGTTTATTTAAGTCGATTAAGAGCATAGTCGAATAGTCGCGTGCCTACTAAATTAGCAGATGCAATAATAGTTAAGACTGTTCGAGCGATCCGTGAAATGACTGACATAAATGAGCGGCTTTTCATTTTCCAAGTCTCATGAGCACATGTCGCTTTGCGTTTACTACTCACGCGGCCACTACACGAGGCGATATATAAAGAAACTCGCGCACTATTAAGCCTAAAAAAGGGCGAGGAAAAACAGTATATGCAGTAAACAATGTCAAAACTGGACACATGGAGCTGGTGTTAAGGGGATAATGGTACACACACATATACAGATATAGATAGATTAGACAGAGAGGTAGAAAGAGTTAGAAAGAGTTAGAAAGAGAGAAAGAAAGAGAGAAAGAGAGAGAGAGAGAGAGAGGGATCAGCACACTGCAGTCTCGCTCTCAGTAATGTTTTTGTAAAATCCATGACGAGAGTTACCGTGGACATGGGCTAGAGCCATTGGGGCGCATTTGCCGCGTTAGCCGGCGCAGTAGTAGTAGTAGTAGTGTTAGTGTAATCGGGGGGTGATGTCGTGTGCTGCCTAGTAGTAGCGCGGGGATAGGAGGTAGTAGTTGTTGTTGTTGTGATGGTGTGCTGGTCGAGGAGTGTCGCCTCGATGATCGGGGAGTCCTGGTAGGCCGGCGCCCGCAGGCTCGTGGCGCACTTGGCCTTGATAGCAGTGAGGACCTCCCGCAGCTGGCCCACCTGGGAGATGAGTCAGGGCATCACACCTCACGCATGCGAGCATAGCGCCCCGCGCTCTCGTTATTACACAGCTTTCCCTCCTCGTGCAAGCGATAATGCGCGCCTGGCGAGCGGCCCATCGACCCCCACCCACCCGGCACATGTATATGAATCGCTCCTTCTATGTTCGCACACATTCCTCTCTCGCGCATACTGTATATACGGCTTACACATGGCATAAGCGCGTGTTGCACAACGTTCCTGCTACGATTGACGTGAAGCGTCTTTGCTGCACAGTACATGATCATTCATATTACTTGCACGCGGGTGCGTTTACTTTATAATTATTATGTTCATGTCAGTATGTTGTGAATCTGATCGCACTTGCAGTAGTTACTTTGCAAGTTTTTAATGAACAATGGATGATTGATGTAAAAGTAATGAAAGGAAAACGATCTTTGAACAGCCAATTGTAATAATATACTTGTATAGTTTTAGCTTCTTACTTAAATTTCTTATTTTTTTTTAACTAAACATTTACAAATTTACGGTACCATTCCTCACCGAGGAGATGTATTTTTTGTATCAATACATTAAGAACGATTCAACAAATTAAAAGTCAAATTGAGCTAATCCAATTGAAAGTACAGGTAAAAAGCTTAATCAAGCACATTTAGATATTTTAAAAATAGTTAAAACACAATTATTAATGTATAAACAAATATTAAAAGTTAAAATTTCGCATATTTTAGATAAAGTATAACTTTTTATCCCATTTAATTGCTTAAAGCAAAACTATTTTGTAAGCAATTATTGTAATTGTTAAAAAATAGCATTTAGGAGATAGTATATTTTCGTAGAAAGCAAATGGAATATTATGAAAAAAGTTATACCGATGTTTATCGCAAGAAATTGCGATCAAAGTAGCTTCACGCTCTGCATATATATAGAAAAATACCAATAAAAAATATGTAAAACAATGCCTATGAGGACTGTATACTTACTGAACGCATAAACAGCAAAGCGCAAGAGCTCGCGATATCAAGCGAGAGAGGTATACATATGTATATAACACGAGAAGTATATAATATAATTACAAAAGGAGATATAGAGAGGGAGTAAAAACGAAAGGGGGCGGGGTGAGTCGGGGTGAAAAAGGCGTGCGAGAGAATGTGTCCGGGGCGGTCCAGCTGCTGGGCGGCTACCTGTGCGGCGAGCTGGCGCAGCCTCTCGGCCTCCTCGGGCGTGGCGTCGCGGCGCGCGGCCAGCTTCACCTGGGCGGCGTCCCCGTAGAAGGACTCGGACCGGGGCGAGAAGGCCATGATGAGCTGGTGGAGCTCCTGCAGGGAATTGGAGCAGGCCCGGTGGCAGGCGAGGCCGCACACCTCCCACTGCTCGGCCGTGAGGCTGGGCCCGCTGCTGGCGAGCACGTGCCTGAGGGGACGAGACAGCGTGGAATTTCAGCCTCTCCTGGAGACATCGCGACGCGTCCCTCCCCCCCCCCCCTGCCCTCCCCTCCCCCCACGGAGGGGACCGCCGCCGGCATTGGGTTTCGCGAGGAGGGACGGGGCCCGTACCCGCTCCCCGGAAAAACCCGGCTTTTCTCGAGCGGCCGCTTCCGCGGAGGCAGGCCCCGCGAGATACCGAGGGGGCGATCGCCGGAGGCAGCCGAGCTGCAGAAAGGGGAGCCGCGCCGCGATCTCGGCCCTGAATGAAAAGTCGCGGCCGGGAGAGGGAGGAGGGGGGGGGCGGCGGCGGGCCGCGCTCGGGTGTCCGGTGTCGCGGTGGGCCCCGCGACGGCAGCTGTCAGGCCTCGTTACGTCGACGGCCCGCGTCTATGATACGCTCGCCGGGGCGTTCTTTTCCCTTTTTTTTTTTGCTCCTTTTTCCCTGCGCCCGGGCATTCCGCTTGCGCAACTGTACGCGCGCCTGCACGACAGGCTACACCGGGGTGTGTTATTAGTCATCGATACGCCCGGCTTTTTAACGGCCGCTTTCCACAGCCGACACGGGACACTCGCCCCCGATACGAGCGCGTACGCGCTAATCGAGGCGATGATCGCCCGTCACCGCGCACAGATTCTATGTCCGCCGGGGATAGAGCCGCGATCGGCTAGCGTTACCTAATGCACGCGCAGCCGAGGCGCGCGATGCTCTCCGTCGGCTGGACCACGCACTCGGCCATCACAAGGAACAGCTGCTTCAGCATCAGCGTCGTCGCCGGCAAGTAGCTGTCGTTCCGTTTCACATCGGCTCCTGCGGGCCAAAAGGACACTAGTCAGCGCAACGTCCGAAAATCACGCATAAGGACTCGGCGATGCCTACCCTGCAATTGGCCGATGAAATCGACTACGAGGTCGGTGGTCAGACCGCAGCACTGCTTGAAATTGGCTGCGAAATTGTCCGAGCCTTTGTAAATCTTCGATGTCTTCCGCAACCAGTTCTGTACCATTGGTAGCAGTAAATGATTCACGCAGTATAGACCAAACATTGGTCCAGGAGTTTCGAGGGTACTTCTCAGAAGATGAAACAAGGTTTCCAAGGTATGTGGTTGGTACTTCTTTGGGCTAATTATGGTAGCACTGGCAAGGCCTTCCATCAATATGTACCAAACCCTAGAAAAGACCGTACATGAATGTTAGTATGCGTGCCATTACTCCGATCACTTAACTAATGAACTTTCAACTGCACCTTAATATCCCACTGGGCCGATCCATACTTTGGAGGCTGACGCATTTCGCTTCGTGCGTCGTCATAAGGAGTTCGTATGAAACTTCAGGTACGACATCATGAAGAAACTCAGACTTCCTATCTGCTCGCGCGAACTCGAAGTTTGGAATGACGGGATCGACATACTGGGGCAAGCTGGACATTTGAATTCTCTGAGCAGAGTGGAAAATCGGACAGGCGGGCATGCGGTACATCGAGGTGAGGATCTCGCTGCAGTTCACGAGGTACTTTAGGCTCTCCATGCAGAGTTTCCCCCGCCTGCTGTCTGCTTCGCTCGCTGGCTCTTCGTTGGCCTCGGGATTTGCCGTTCCCTCGGGCTCCCCAATGCCGCGTACGTGCTTCAGGAGACAGAGGATGCAGTCGAGAGCCGCGTTCGCAAATACGAGGGTGTTATCCGTAGTTAGAAAAACGCGAAAGACCTCAAGGAGAGGCGCCGACTCGACGCTCTCGGCATTACCGACCGAGGCGACCTTGAGGGCCCCGAATAGAGGCCGCCAGCCTGACCGGATCTCCGTTCGATTCGTCTCGACGAACTCGCAGATGCAGTTGACTATCTGATCCTGCACGTCGCCGTCGCAGAGCTCGAGGCAAAGCAGGTTCTCGAATGGTTTGAAGAGCGCCTCGTTGAAGTGAAAGTGGGGCAGCTCCAGCTGCTCATTCAGTAGGGCCGCCATAGAGTCGTGGATGCACTCAACCGCCTTCTTCGAAATGCCTCTGTCCTTGTGGCAGGCAGCCTCCATGAAGTGCGGCCCCAGGATACTCCACACGCGCATTATGTGAATGAGAGGCCGGCCACTCTTTACGCACTTGAGCATCACCTGCAAGGTACACACAAAAATATAAGACAGATGAAAGTTGTGGAATCATCTTAGAATTGAGTGAGATTAATAACCTCGCCGAGCCTAGAAAGGAGGAGGACGTTGAGTTCCTCCTCGCGAGGCTTGGTCCTGCGCCACCAGATTCTGCGCACTTCCTGCGAGGCGTCGACGCTCTTAAATAACTGGTCCTTGCTCGCGCGGCACAATGCTTGGAGGAACTGGCAAAGAGCCCGCAGGTTCAATTTAAAGGCCGCGTCCTCGAATAGCTGGTCTACCCTTTGAGAGAGAACGCAGACAATTTTGGCAGCATAATCCGCCGGCAGAATCCCATTAAATTGGCTCTCCGCTTTCGACTCCTGAATTAGTTTGGATATCGTCTTTGTCGCTTCATTCTGACTGTACGAGCGAACTGTACGTGTCGACAAGAAACTGTACACATCCTCACTGTCAATAAAAATATTACAATGTAGTACATCTGAGAAGTTCATACAATAGTAAAAGAAATAATTGCATTATATATACTAAGTATCTTCCTCGTCGTCGACAATGTTGGAGTTTGACCACAAGGAAGGACTGGACTCCTTCTTCTCCTTCTTGGTAGCCTTAGGCAAGGCCAGATTACGGTTCTTTCCAAAGAAATCGTGTTCAAGCTTACTCACATAAAGACAGCATCTGAGACAAAAATAACCATATGATAATATGCACGTTTTGCGTATACCCACAGAGGAAGTTGGCTTACGTAAACACATGGGGCCAGCAGTCACTGCCATGGCTGCCGAGTTCGAGTCCTAAACTCAGAAGCACCTCCATACTGATGGCCTGCAAGGTATGCAGATTCGTTGCTTTATTTTGCAGTTTAAGCCGGAGAACATCTTTGGTCCGTCGTAGCCTGGAGATTGACTGCTCGGAACAGGCGGCCTTGGCCAGGAGGGCGAAGATGGGCCCACATCGGCTCTGAAGGCCCAGGATGTTACTCAGGCGGGCGACCTTGTGAAGGCCATCCAGAGACATGACGATGGTATCCTTGACGCCGCGGGCGTCTTCCTCCTTACCCGGGTTAAGTCCCTGCGCAAGAACGTTCACCATGCTGTCCCAGCAGCAGGTGAGGACGCGCCTCGACAACTTCATCCCAGCCACCCACTCGGGTGTGGCCATTTCGTTGGAGAGCTGGGTCCCATCCAGGCGCAGATAGTCTGACAGCAGCTGTCCGCCAGGCTGGCAGCCCGTAAAACCTTCAACGTCCATGAGGACGTTGGCCAAGGCGCTGTAGTTCGAGACGGGTTTGTAGCCGCAGCGTTCCAGCAGGTTACACGCAAGGATCTGCTGGTAGAGCTCCGAGAGCCATGTCGCTGAGAGATAGACTAGGACACCTGAGCCGTGCACCTCCTCGACGAATTGCTCCTGTAAGACCAAGGGCGAGTATTATTAGCAAACCGAATATGTTCCGAGTTTTAATACAAAGATCCAAATCGGATGCAACTCGTTAAAAGACCTGAACGATACTTCGGAGGATCGCGGTGACACTCAAACAAGGATCCATCGTACACCACCTTCCGATGCACTTTAGCTCTAGACCAAAGAATATATGTGCGTGCAAAACGTCGTTTAGAAATATTTCCTACAAGTGAGTTATTGTAAATATTCATCGGAAAAGAAAAAAATTCGATATGATCATTCAACGTAAATCAATAAATACAACTTGTCCAAAATCGGCATTAAGGTTCGAAATGGCACTCACCTCATTAATTGGAACCTGTCGACTCTCGTCCTCGTAATATTTCATCCTGATCAGTTTGAGGTTGAGTAGTAGTGCCGCATAGGTGGCGAGGTAAATTCCGTCTGCATTCATGATGGTAACGAGCGCGCAGGTCTCGGCATCGTGCTCCTCCTGTATCCTCTGCTGGGCGGCTAAAACCCCTACAAGCATAATCCAATCATAAGAGCCTGTCCTCGCAAGGTTGGGGACACTCTCACGGTCTCAGCTACGCACGCACCTTGACAGTAATCGGAGGCAAAGTTCTGGAGGGCCTCGTCAACCTCAATGGTGCTCCTGAGGCCGAGGATCGCGGGTACCAGGTCCTGCCTTAGCGTCTTAACGAATCTGCGCGCGTTGTGCCGCTCGACGTCGACATTACACTCCTCAGCAAGCTGCCTGCCCACGTGGAGGCACTTGGGCAGCCGCTCGAGGCGCAATCGCTCGCGCTCATCCGCGAGGGCGTAGTCGTGAAGGTCGGCCTCGCGAGCTGCAGCGTCGTCGGCGGACTCGGTGCAAGCGGGCCCCTCGGTGTCCGTGGAGTCACCGTCCTCGGAGGGGCCGTGGCCTGAGGAGTCCGAGTCGGAGACGTTGCTGCGCTTCATCAGCTCGAGTTGTTCCCGATAGGTTTTGGGCAAACGCGCCATGCTCTGGTAGGTGACTGGACCACGGTAGTCGCAGGCCGCGATCTCCTCATAATTTATCTTGCAGAGATGTTTGTTGTTGCTGGGCACGCCCATGCGTTGCTCGTCCAGGGCCGAGAGCATCGCCAGGACGCAGGAGACGCTGGTTTGGAGGACCGGGAGGCCGGCGCTGGTGGACTCCTCGATCGAGTCCATGGCTCTGCAACAAACTAACTGTGAGCAAATGGCACTGGTCATAATTAGGCGCAATCGTGACTTACAGGCGCATGAGGGCCATGTCGCTCTGCAGCTGGCCCGACTTGTCTTCCTCGACGAGTAGTGGCCCGGCAAAGTCGACTATGAGGTCCGGGTTGCCCAGCAGCTCCCTTAAAGCCTTCAGTGGCTCAAGCCGCTGAGCCGGTGGAGGGTAGAGGAGCATCCTGTGGAAGACCGACTCGAGGACGGGGCGCAGGGGCCCAACGCAGCCGACAAGTCGCACCAGCTCCGTCCCGATACTGTAGACCGTCTTCGCCTGGTGACTGTCGAAGCCGAGGGCGGTAGAGAGGTAGCCGGAGCCCCGGCCGACCTCCGTCTCGCGGCCCTCGCGCGAGCTGAAGCTCTTGTCGACGCGCGGCGTCCCCAGGAAGGCGATCAGGGCCGGGCAGAACTTCTGCCATAGGAAGGTCGTGAAGTGGGCGTTCATGTGGATCTCTCGTGGCAGCAAGGACATGAGGGTGTGTAGGCACTCGAGCAGGAACACCACCGTGCCGCCGTTCCTCGCGCTGCGAGCCGAGAAAAGAAGAAAAAGCCAGGATTTAGTAAGCAACCTCGGCTAGAGGAGACTCCGAGATGCTCACTTCTGCGCCTCGTCCAGCTTGCAGCAGATGTACTGGAGGATGGGTAGGGCCTCGTTGAAGCAGGAGACGCCGCGCTCGCGGATGTTGTTGTTGCGCCGGGCGTTCTCGTCCATATCCTGGCACTCCTTGTCTGGTCGAGACAAAGGGTAAATATAGCCGATCTAGGGGGCAAGCCGGGTAAGCTGCGCACTTACGGAGGAAGATAAAGAAGGAGCGGAGGGTCTGGCTGGCCGCCACCTGGGCGGCGGTGCGCACCGCCTGGTTGCCGTGCTCGAAGGCCTCGCAGCAGGTCGTCAGGATGGCGATGATGAGCCGGCCGTTCATCGTCCAGTAGGCGCATCGGGCCACCTGCAGGAGCACCTGCGAACACAAGAGCCGGGGGGCCGCTGGTTATCGGTCGGTGCCCAATCGAGGGGGTCAACTCGGGGTCAAACCTTGAGCATGTCCGTCTGGGTGTCGTCCGACTGGGAGAGTATCGAACCCATGGCGTGGAGCATCTGAGCCGGAAGCCACAGGGAGTCGTCTTCCGGCTCGTACGCCGACTGGAATCTGTCGTCCCGCAGCATTTTCTGCGGGCACACACGCACGCGGATAAGCACGGCCAGCGCTTGGAGGGAGACGCGCTACTTACGTGGAGGCCCGACAGCCCGAGGCCCACGAACTTGCTCCGCTTGGTCTCGAGGGCGAGCTGGAGCGCCCGGAGGCACTTGGCGCGCAGCTCGTGGGGCGGGTCGCGCAGCAGGCCGTGCTGCTTGTCCAGGAAGTCTGCAAGAGGGCCCCGCGCGTTATACAACCTGGCCGTTGAACCCCGTCCGCGGGCCCTATGCCGATCGCGTGCCTGCGGCTCGCTTGCGTAAGCGCCCGCGCCTTTTTCGGCCCGCACCGCCCGCCCGCGATCCTTGGCCCTTCGCTCGGTAATGCCCTCGCGCCCGCAAACTGCCAGGACCACCTGGCCCTCGCGGCTCTTTCAATATAGGTTTAAGAATTTAAAGGCCCTTGCGCACCGCGCCTTTTAACGAGCTCGGCCGATTCACCAGATCCTACAGTTAATAGATATTCATGCGTGTGAGCGCTGCATCAAACCTGCATTATTGTAGTGCAGCGCAAACTGGATAGTGTGGCAGCTTTATTCCGCGAATTTCATTTTTAAGATAGCCTTCAAATAAATGGAATGGAACGAATTTATGTGCAACTTCTTATGGAATTTCAAAACAATTTAATTTCCTTCTTACGTATACTGTTAAATGAAGTTAAATATTATAAAATATTCGACTCAATAACTCATTTTAATAATGTGATAAAATGTTTATTAAAACTATTCAATAAAAAATTTCGCATTGAAAGCAATTGAAATTGAAGTGTACATGTACATTGATAATAGATTCAAGAATACCAATATATAATATATCATTAGCTGTACAAGGGCACATTGAAAAAAAAAATAAAAAAAGGGAATAATCTTATAATAGAAATGGTATATAATGGACTGAATATATATTGTGCTGTAGATTCTGAGTAGGTTATACAGGGATACACTCGGTCCCGATAATAACTCCGATAATAAGCTACGCTATTATTTTTCTCAATATAAAGGTAAAGGTTGTTAAAATAGCTTGTAACGTTAGTCATAAAATATCCCCATCCGGCGAAATTGCAAAGTCGAAAAGTACACCCCTTTACAAAGGCACAAGTTAGCGCGCGACGGGCAAACGGTCCCTTCCTCGTGCACACGTAACAGTGCACTTGGAGGAGGCGCGTACACCATCTGACATCGGGCCGAAAATAAGCGAGACGAGCAAGTGGAGGCGCGTACGCGGGACCGCCGCGCGTTCTCTATATAGCAACGTCAACAAGCGGCCGCGCGGGACCGAGGAGGCCGACCGGGCCGCGGGCCCCGGGGGCCGACTCACCGCAGGCGTCCTGGGCGGCCTTGCGCAAGCCCTGGAGCTTGGCGCTCTGCGCCTCCTTGGCCATCTGCAGCAGGAGGTCCTCCATGGCGCGCGACTGCGGCTCTGTCGCTCGCGGCGCCGCCGCCCACCGCCCGATAATCAATAGTCCGCCGCCCGCGCCGCCGCGCCGGGGAACATGCGCGCGGCCCGCGCTGCACGTGGCACTCCCCCCGCCCCCCCTCGCCCACTCCTCTACCGTTGGACGTGACGCGCGATACCGCGATAGGACAGCCGCTCTTCCTGGCCCGCCGACTAAATATTCGAGCTCCAACGGCTCAACCAACGAGGCCTCTTGTATGTGTATATCGCTGCTTGAGCTCCTATCTTTCATACTCGCTCTCAAACCTTGCTTAGGCACTCTATAATGCGAAAGACGCTTAAAGTTCAATTTAACCATTAATATCGTTTCAAGTTTTGACCTGCACGCTGCCTATTATAATCATAATTTTCAGTTGGTCACTTTCATAAGGCGGTTATATATCAAAAATACTTTATCGCGTGTATCCTTGCGAGAGCGAAGGTTAGTTTAAATTAAAAATATATCACTTGATTTTATAACATCAATATATTACCTCAATCTTCTACCGATAATTTAAATGTTTAAAATTATTAAATGCAAATCCATTAAAGAATTTTGATTTTACATTACGTGCATACATATACTTAAAAAGTAATTCAATTATTAGTACAATCGTTATATCATTTATTATGTAATGTATCGTTTATATTAGTATTCGATATTATTATTACGGCAAAGGAAATCCGTCGTATCTTAATTGAAGCTATTGTCCTTGAGAAAGCTGTTGATGCCTATTCATATTAGCATATTGAAACAGCCGATGTCGTAGTTGCAGCATTTGAATCGCCGCCGCGATCACATAAATCAAACAGATTTTTCTTTTCAATCTAATTGATCCAAATGTTCCTTATACTTGCTACATTAATATTTTCATTTAATTGATTATTATATAAACAAAAATAATCGTTACAATAAAATTAGTTATTATGTTAACATTATTAATAAGAAAGTTAAAAAAAACAAAGCAGCAAAGAAATGGAAGGGAAATTTTATCATATGCTAGAATACGAAAAAAACAGTAGTTCATTCACGCGAGTAACAATAAGAAACACACAGAACTTAGCAGGGCTGCAGAGGTTTGTTACGCAGCAGTGAGCATTATAGTACATAGGAACGGGCCATGTCATAGAGAAGTCCATTAAACCCGTAGTATTCTTACAAAATATACTTATTTACAACAATTTTTAGCCAATTTTATTTTAAACTGATAACGATTATAATTTCAAAATTTTAATTTATTAATTTGTAGAACATAATATATGAAAGACTTTAAATGCTGAACTTAAATAGTTTTTAATACTTTCAAACGGTACAAATATATATATGATTTAATAAACAATATGATATAATTTTAATAGTTCTGATTTATAATAACGATATAAATAAAAAGTAGCTCTCACTAAACTATACATTATTTCATATTACATTATTATCAATCAGCAGAGTAGTTGTGTAAATGGCATCCCAATTACCTTAAATATAACTGTTTCTATTGTATATGCATATATCTCAAATTATAAAATATATATGTGTGTGTGATAGAAAGCACATGATTAGTTTCTTATCGGATGGCCATGAATAACCTGAATGCTCAAAATCACTTATTTTGAAAATAAAGGCACAATAAAATAAAATCTAAGGAGAAAAGTAATAAAATACAATATAATCACTGGAAAAAAGCGACATCGAGAACAACACCTCAAGAGATACCAGACATGCTTTTCATATATTGTATTTATTATACTTGAAAGTACTAATATATTATTAGGAAGCACAGTTTTATTTGGCAAATAATTCGTTTGACGCTAATTTGATTCATACGACGTTTTCTTTATATAATGTTAAAGTTTAAGAGTTTTACCTGTTATTTATCTGTATATTTATGCATTAATAAAGCAAGTAATTTATATAATTTATAAATAATTTGAAAATAAGCAGTAAAATTAAATTTTATAAACTAATATAAAATTTCATTAACTCACGTTTGTGTCACGGTTATTATTTCTCACTTAATACCTTCAATGCCATTAAATTTATGCTAATTACTAATTTCTAATCATACATATTAGTTGGTGAATTATATCTACTATATTTTATATTACATCATAACAACTATTACAATGACATTCTCATGGATCTATGATAATAACATTTCTATTAAAATGCAGGATATAGCGATATCCATTATCCATCTTTTTATATCTTCTTCACGATTTTAATGTATCGTTTTTGTAAGATTTGTTTGCTGTCTTTTAAATTTTTTAATCTTATAATGCAGAATCTTTACAATTTAAATGTAATAGCTAATTGTGAATGCATATCGTGAAATTTACATCATTTTAAATTTTTTGTCAAAATTTTTATCATGATTTACAATTAAATTTATAATAGTTAATGTAATGACAATTTATTGTTGTTTTAGCAGTTTATGTTAATTATTCTATTATTTTAATCAATAAGGGACTTGAAAACAAGGAGAATAAGATTTTTTACCATATGCGTTCAACTACAATTCTGTAGAATCATTTTTTATTCATTTTGATTAGGATTTGAGAACTTCTCCGGACTTATTAGTTAAGCAGGTGGGGAAGCAGGTAGGCATAGCATAGAAGATTAGGGCCTATAGAAGGAGGGAGATGAGTGACTCAGTCACTCAGTAAGTCAGTATACTGATAAAGTATGTTTATGTCACAAAACAATTATATTCAATTAATTTATATTCGATTTTTAAGATTTGTTTATTAATTTATTTAATCAAAATGTAATGTTGAGTAATTCTAACAAATAATAATTATAAAAAAACTTCATTTTTTAATTTTTTTGACGATTGGCAAACAGTTTTTTTGGTACGTACACTATGGACGTCAATGTTTTGACGTTTCAACATCGTTTATTGTTAAATCTAGTCTTCTGAACCTATAATTAAATGTACATAGTAGTACAAAATAAAATATTGTATTAAATATATTTTAGTTACAAATGATATACAATTTTATTGTTGAAAGTATTTTACTTTAAGTTAACCTATATTCCTGTTTTCATGGATAAGATTTTTATTGCATGTTTAATTATTAGTATTGTTAATACATTATCATTATTTTAAGATCTCTATTTTTTTAGCAATAGGTAAAAATAGAGTAAATCGTTATAAAGATGGAAGTTCTTAACAAACTGCGAAATACAGTCAGCAATACGTTAAGTAACACTGTGAGTAGTACAGCTCATAGTTTGTCTCAATTGTCCAGTGTCTTACCAGGAAATCCTGTAACCAGAGAATTTGAAGCAACTGCTCATATATGCAGTGCTGGTCCTGGATTATTATGGAAAGTTTATAGTGGATATAAAAAATCAACAAAGCAAAAAGCTGCGATATTTGTATTTGAAAAACGTTTATTGGATCAATGGCCAGAAAAAGTAACAAGAGATAATATCATTGAGACCTTAAAAAAAGGTGTTATTCAACTGACCAAACTAAGGCATCCACAGATATTAACAGTACAGCATCCTTTAGAAGAATCTAGGGATAGTTTAGCTTTTGCTACTGAACCAGTATTTGCAAGTTTAGCAAACATTTTAGGATCTACTGATAACTTACCACAAGCGGCTCAAGCAACACTACGCGATTACAAAATTTTAGATCTTGAGATGAAATTTGGACTGTTTCAATTAGGTGAAAGCTTAGCGTTCTTGCACAATGATGTGAAAATGTTGCATAGAAATTTAAATCCTGAATCTATCGTTGTTAATGATCATGGAGATTGGAAAATATTTGGTTTTGATTTCTGTGCTCTCAATCAATCACCAGATGACAAAGTAATTTTATTTCACTTAAAATTCATTTATTAATTTTTATATAGACAATAGAAACATTTATCAATTTTAACCATAATTTAATTTTGCTTTTAAAATATATTTTATTATTTACTGAATAGTCTATTCATAAATCAAATAAATAATTTTTTTTAAATTCTTTTAGCCAAGTTGGTCATATGTTGATTATAATGCTATACCAAATAATGTTAAATCATCATTACATTATCAAGCTCCAGAATGTGTGAAGGTTTCTACAATAGGTCCACCTAGTGATATATTTTCACTTGCAATATTAATTTGTTATCTTCATGCACCTACTAATCCTTTGTGGAATTCTAGAAATTATATACGTTATTTAGAAGAATTGAAAAATTTAATATCTTCTGCTAGAAGTTTTGACTTGCCAGAATCATTGAAGGATACTGTTAAACTTATGCTTCATGGTGACACTGAACTGAGACCTGATGCATATCAATTTTTAAAGGTACACTTCTCTGAGTTTAGAAATAATAAATTTATTTTGGATATCTTTCAAATTCAATAATGTCACTATATTTTTATTTACTTATGGAAGATTGAATATTTTAATGACATTGGAGTTAAAACCTTAATTTATTTGGATAAACTTTTTCAATGGGACAATCTACAAAAATCTCAGTTTTATAAAGGTCTACCTCAAATCTTAAAACAATTTCCACGAAGAGCAATTCTTCAAAAGGTTCTCCCAGCCCTTCAGAAAGAATTTGTAAATGCTCCTATGATTCCATTTCTGCTTCCCAGCATTCTCCAAGTTATGGAAGAATGTACTACCGAAGAATTCAATGAACGTGTTCTTCCTATGCTGAAACAAATACTTGTTATTGAAGAACCACCACAGGTAATATATTTAGAAAATCAATTACAACAATATAACATATATAATATGATATAATATATATAAATTAATGTAATTTGCAGATTAGTTTACTCTTATTACAAAAAATAGAATTACTTTTAAAATGGTGTTCTGCAGATATAGTTAAAAATTTTATAGTACCAATGATGACTCGTTCCTTGGACTCCAAATTTGAACAACTACAAGAACATTGTTTTTCAGCATTACCCTGTATTGTGACCATAGTAGATAGTTCGAGTATGAAAAATTCAGTCATTCCAAGAATGAAAAAAATATGTCTAGCTGGAAAAAGTGGCAATTACAGTTTAGGTATACGCGTGAATTGTCTGTTATGTCTATCAAAAATTTTAGAAAATCTTGATCCTTGGATCGTCCGTGAAGAAATTTTACCTTTTCTTCTACAGATACCTTGTGCTGGTGAACCAGCAATTTTAATGGCATTAATAGGTATATATTTAGTTATAAAATAAGAATCATATTTATAAATATTATGTTTGAAACGTATTAATATTTAAAACATCCATTTTTTATAGGAATATTTAAATTAATTTTAACCAACAGCAAGTTGGGCATGTCGAAAGATATTTTAGCAACAAAAGTATTACCATTTTTATTACCCCTTTGCATTGAACAAAGTTTTAGTCCAAAACAATATGAATTACTAATTTCTCTAGTAAATGATATGATTACACAAGTAACGATCGAGCATAGAGAAGCCTTACAACAACTACAAAAGACCAGACAATTTCACGAAAATATGTCCGATACTTTAAATATGTCCTCTCCTACCAATCCTCTTGGGGATATGATTTCATCCCAAACAAATCCACTTGGAATGTTTGAATCTAATTCTTTTCCTGCTCCTTCACATCCAAATAAATCGCAAACCTCTCACTCTCGGCCGCTTAGTTTAGATGAAAAGCATAGGTAAACATAGTCGGAATTTTCAATATCTATTTACATTATTTAAAAGTAATATATAATTATAACACGTTACCATTTATTATTTGTAGGTTGGCCAAACAGGAAGAACTAAATAATCAGATGAAAAATCAAAGTCCATTAACGCCAAACGTAACGCCGATGACAGTGAAATCGCGACCCAAAGACTTGACAGATACTTTGTTAGCTAACAACCTCAATCAGTTAAACTGGTCATCAAATAAGACAACTCCATCTGTGACATCACCAATAATTTACATGAACAGTCCTACAAATAATTTCTTAACAAATACCAATTCACCACAGGCATTTGGAAATAGAATTCAAACGTCCCCAATGAGCTGGAACCAAATAGTGCCTCAAACTTTTAATTCAAATACTAATGTAATGCCAATGGGCGGTGCTAATTCAGGTTGGACAACCCCGCAAATGATGTTACCTAATTCACACAACTCTAATTCTCAAAATCAGAACACACAAAAATTATCATCAGAAGAAATCATGGATTTTTTAAAATGAACTTTAATATATTTATTACTTACATTCGTCCATTGATAATAATTAATCTTTGCAAACACTTTGTAAAGATTAAAATTTATAGGCAATTGATAAATCAAGGCATGCTTATAAAACTTCATTCCATACAAGTATGGTATTTTAATGTGCAAAATTAACTTAACTATTGTAATATTATTAGATTTATGGAAAACTATAAAATAATTTTAAGAAGATAATTTTTAAATTTATGTTAAATTTTATTGAAAACATATTTTGATTATTTTATGTTCTCCGCAAGCTCGTATAAATAAGATTCTGTAAATGATTCTAAAAGACTATTTTTAAATAGAATTTATTTAAATCTTATTTAAATCTTATATTTATTTGTATCTATTGTTGAAATTAATAAATATCCATTATGTTAGTATTTTAAAAATATGCTAACTATTCTTGTTTCTCAATTATACTAAAATTTCAAATGAAATTCTCTAGTCCGCTTCTCACAAGAGAACTACTTTTATTAATATTGTAATTAATATTTTTTAACAAATTATATAATAATTTAGTTTCGTAATCAAGTAAAAACTGTAAAGCATGATAAAATATCATAATTTTTTAATGTTTCAACTTTTAATTTTTTGTATGTATATTTAATTAATTACAAGTATAAGTAATTATGAGTTTTATTGTTAATAAAGTGAAAAAAAATTAACTCTAGTTTCATTTTATAATTGTAACAATTAAAAAATAATAGATATAATGGAGGACTGTGAAAAAATGTAAGGTTTGTAGAATAAAAAATTAATATTCGATGAAAAATACAATTTTAATTGTAGGTTTTAAATAAAAAGTAAATTTTTACATATAATATAGAACCTAATGTATATTTGTATTAAAATAAAATTACAAATATTGAATAGTGCTATTGAAGATTCTAAAAGAGATCAAAATTAAAAGTTTCAATCAATTACTATTAATCTACTATTAATCGTATATAACAAAAGGTAAAACGCAAATCCTTCTTAATGCTATGCACATGAACATGTTATACAAATGTAAAAATATTCTCTATCACGACAAGGTCACGCACTTATTTTCATCGCTCCATACACACATATTATTCTCTAAGCTCGACTTAACCCTTTGCAGTCACCTGATCTATATACGATTAGCCTTAAATATCTAAAATAATTATACAATAAATCACACAAACATAAAATAACTTATTTACTATGTACATAAATTAATGTCATGGAACGAATTGTAAACGATTCAATTTCCTGCAATATTATATGAAGTAAAAGTTCTGACTGCAAATTAAAAAATATTTATCTTTCGAATAAGACTTATGGGTTAAGCCGTAACATTTCAGCTTTCTGAATAGAAGCATTTATAATTACAATAATTGAACTTGTCAATGTTTGCATAAAAATTTCCTTTTTTTATTTTTTTTCACCATTCGTACTTTCTAAATTGAATACAATTGCTAAGTACTAAGAAAAAACTTTGATGCAAAATATTATAATTTTGAATTTTTAAAATATGTGATCTCTTATTTTACTTACAATTCATTAGGTATAAATTTATCGCTTCTATAAGTAATGAATATTTTCATTCGATATCCCATTTACGATTCAAATGACTGGTTCTTTGCAAAAATCCGACTATAACGCCGTACGATAAATTTTGTCACTTTGTCTTACTTAAAACTTATTCATTACCTAAATTTGTCAGATTGCAAAATACACAACCTTTTTATTAATTATATTTCATTGCTCACTATATAAATTTTTTGTAATTGTTGAAATAGCATTCAGGGCTCGTTAAATTTTATAATTCACTTATCAATGGCCAGAAGAATTTATTAAAAGCAAAAAATGTTGAACACTTTTCATCATAGTTAGTTAATTTTTTTAAAAAACTAACGATTAAAATAATAAAATGAAATATTAATCTTATACTTTTTCTTTGAAACAGCAAAAAGTAATGAATTATGATTGACAATTTTTATTTAACAGTTCTAATTATTATTTAAATAATCAATTTAATCGGAAATATTCTTTAAACTGCTTGAAAATAATATTTGAATGTATGTTGTTATAACAAAATATATTTTAAATAATTGAAAAAAATTTAAAACATACAAAACTTATAACGAGATTGTAAGAACATAAAGTGGCAAACATTGATTATACAAATTTACTAAATTCACTGACTATGTAGACTTAGCTTTCTACATTTCAATATTTACATTTTTTTTATTTTTAATTATTATTTGTATTTATTGTAACTCAGTAAAGATATTGAAGATTTCTTAATTTTCTTGTTAATAAAATATATCTGATTTACAATTGTTATCGAATTTATAAATAATTTATTGCATGCATGATCAAAATTTGCTATTTTTGATGTTTTAAAGTGCATAACCATTAAAAGAAATTCATATATGTTAAAAAATTAAAGTTAGGAACTTTTTCAAGATTACAGTTAAAATGATGCAACATATTAAGAACCTTTACTACATGTTTAAAATCACTACTGTATTTATCATGAGAATTAACGAAGTGATAATAATAGCTTTCCAAATAAATCTCCTGGCCAGAAAATTTGCCTTTTTACCTTTTACTTAATTTATTGCTGTGATGAAATTGTGATCACTGTTGTCTTCTCAAATTCTCTTAAAACCAGAGAGAGATGAGAATAAAAGACCTTATGACGGCATGAGATACCTAGTATTCTGCGGCAAGATCTCGTTCATATTGACAGCTTGCTGTTGCATAGAGCCATCCTTAAGTACATGCTCTTTAAAGGCTGAAAAGGACTGCATGAGGTTCGAGTCCTTTTGCAGATTTTGTATATGCTGAAGGAAATGCGTCGTATCCTGCTTGAAACTACTATCCTTGAGGAAGCTGTTGATGTCTGGCCTTATCAGCATTGAAGTAGCCGGAGTCGTAGTTGGGGTAGTTGAATCTCCGCTGCTGTTACTTAACTCAATCGGCCCCTCCTTCTTAGGTTTTGGTTTTTTAATACCAAGGTGGGTTTGCGTGTGCTTATTCAAATGATCTTTACGCGAAAACGCCTTTTGGCAGACCTGGCACGAAAAATTCTTGTCACCCGAATGAATGACATAGTGCCTAGTCAAATGCTCATTACGCTTAAACGCCTTCTGACACACCGGACACTTGAAAGGTCGCTCGTCCGAGTGCCCACGCATATGCTGATCCAAATGCTCCTTACGCTTTAACATTGCTCCGCATTCTTTACATTGATATTTTCGTTCCTGTAAATATTAATTTAAAAAATGTACTAAAAATAGATTGTTGAATAATGTTTTTAGTGTTCAAACAAAAAAAATAATCATTGAATATACTTCTAGGATTATAATAAGTCACTAATCTTTACCTGAACATGAATCTGTAGATGCTGTTCTATTTCAGATTTTTGACCAAAAGCAAGATTACATTCAGGACAACAATATAAAGTAGAACCATCAAGAGCAATGGTGATTTTTATCTCACCAGTTTTTGCTCTAAACTTGATCTTCTTCTCAGGTTTAGATAAATCTGATTGTCCCACTTGATCAATTTTACTAGTTTGAGTTTGACTATGTGTATTATTGTGACTTTCAGGTTCCTCCATATGAACATTTACATCACTTGGATTTAATGAAATTATATTATGTTCATTATTCATATATTGACTATCGTTCTGCAAATGTGAACTTTTGTAGACTGGCACACTGGGAATGTTTAAAATATTCTGTATTTGCTCATTTTTATGATCTTCATTCTTCTCTTTCTTAACTTGCTCTGACTGTATTTTGATTAATTGTTGCAATGTTAGTGGAAGTGAAGAAGACTGCAATTTTTGTAAGTATTCTGCCATTGCAAAGCTTTGTTGTTGTAGAGTTTGAGAGTTTATCTAAAATATCAAACAAATAAAAATAAATTATTGTATTATGTGTGATCTTTTAATTTACAATGGACATTAAAAATATATTAATGACTTATCAGTTTGCTAAATTATAAAAAATTAGGTAATAATTTTAGTGTTTACTTACTGGGCTAGAATTGGTATCCACACTATCACCTTTTAAATTATGGGTATTATTTTTATCAAGACCATCAACTTGTGGTACATAAGCATTTGGAATAATTCTCATAGGCAAGTTATGAGACTGAACACTCAAAACTGCATTGTTTTGACTATAGGCTGGAATGTTTAATGCTTGCAAACCTTGTTTTTCACAAAGTTGCATTAAAGCATTTGAATCAGGCCAATTCAATATTGAGCTGGAGTATTTGTTTGGTGAGTTAATCTAAAAAAATATTTTTCAATTTAATCATTCAAATATAAGATAATTAAAATTTGATATCAATATAATAATGGTTGTCAGAAAATTTAATTTATTGATTTTTAAAATACAATATTCTGTAAGTGTAACATAAAACAATTATACTATAGTATAGTATTTGGTCAATAAAAGAATATATTAATCAGGATATTCAAAAATATCAAACCAACAAGAAAACATTCATGTATAATTTTTATCTTTATTTAATAAATCAAATCTGTTGAATCCATGTGTGAGATTTAGAACACTATATTAGGGCAATTTTAGATTATCATAAATTAATCACATGTTTTACTTTTAAATTAATGTAAAATAATCAATGAGATCAATTTCAGTTTTTAAACATGTCATAAAAATACTATTACTTCGTTAGCTTTTTAAAAGTGACACAAAATCAACCATGCCTTAATAATAATGTTGTGATTCCAATAATTCTGAATTAAACCATTAATATAAATAAAAATGTCACTCACTAAGATTTGTTTTACATTATTTGAATCAGCAGCAGTTGTGTAGATGGCATTCTGATTACCCTGTGGATGACTGTTTCCATTGGATGCGAAATCTGAAGTTGTGACATTAGTGCGTGACGATATCTCTGAGAACTGTGGTAGAATACTCTGAGCACTTTGCTCAGAAAAATTCATATTTGCAATTGGTAATTAATTGCATCAACCACTCAAACCTCTAAATTAAAAACAATATACGAAAATGATTATAATAAACAAAAAATTAAAAAATCATCTACATCTCATTGTAAAACAAAAATATAAAAAAATTAAAAAATCACTTAAATCTGATTGTAAAACAAAAATGAAAAATTAATAAAATAAATGAAAGAAGAAACGAATAAAAAGAAATGAAAACGAAAGATTTTAATAAGGTGATCTTTGAATGATAAGTCTCCTGTACAGCTCTCTACAATGAAGAACCTTACAGCTATGAATTATTTTAAACTTAATTTTACCAGTGTAGTTGAAGCGAATTTTTTATTTAATCGACGATAATTTTTGTCGTTATCTCGAAATTCAGAGTGGTATCGCGACAGGCGTGAGAAATGATATAAAAAACCTGACCCATTAACGCAAAGCAACGTTAATTATCGTAGAGCAATAGCTACAACTGTCCATAACCGAGCATCTCGTTTTGTCGCCCCTCACGAAACGCATTTTTTCGTCATTCCCCCCCTCGAGGGCAAAAATCGCCCCATCCGACATTAAAAAATGCACACTGTGCACCTCGACTCGGAGTGGGCCACTCGCAACGAGAAAATCGACGCGTGGAAAGCGAAGGCACGCGGGAAGAAAGATGCTTTGCGTGCGAAAGCTTGCAACCCTCAAAAAAATAACCTTAAAGTCCTGTTGTCATAGTGGAGGAAAAACGCCATTCGCCCAGCACGACTGTCGGAAGCCACACGACGGGAGAGCTGTTGGTCCTCGGTTGCGACGACGCCGGCCCCTCGGCTTGGCGAGTCCACGGCCCGCGAGCTCGGCCGTCCCGACCAGGATGCGTAGAGTCACCTGAGTAATTGAATTACCAGGCCGACGAGGGGGGTGAAACCGAAAATAGGAGGTATATATACTTTGGACGGGAATATATATCGCGCCCGAGGCACTCGCCGCGACCGCGCGCGTTGTTTATAGGCGTCCGCCGCGCTGAACAGCGTGTGTATGTGCGCACGAAGTTTGGCCAGATGCGCCTCCGCGCGCTATGCCGATCGGCTATCGTTGCGCCCTGCACAGTAGCGCCATTCTCGTCCTATGCACTGCCCTGCGAATATTGCAAGTGCGGCGGGGACTCGCACCTCGCAGGGGGAGCGCCGGGAGCGCTCGCCGCTCACCCTTTCCTCCACTCGGTAATTCTACAGTGACCGACAAGACTATGTACACTTAATTGCCATCGACGGCGGCTCTGGCATTGACGCGACATGCGTTACGGCTTCGACCGACTCAGCAGCTGCATCCCAAATTTTGCAAATCTGGCGTCGCCAAAAATGACGTCAGGCCAGCGCGCAATTTAAATGTTACTACAATATTGTCAAAAATATTTGGCGTAAATGATCATTATTACAATGCAAATTTCAAGCAATTTTAAATTAATCTTTTTAAGTCTTATGCTTTAAAAGCATTGTGTCGGCAAAAAATGAGCATTTTGCGGTAAAATTATTGTTGTTAATGCAACAAAAAATACGCTTTAACAATTTGATTTAACAGTCATGTATGATTATTACTATACAAGTGTAATGATATTAAGTTATTAAATAAAAAACTAATAATAATTTAGAATAATAATTTATAATAATTAATCTAGTAATTTTTTAAATTATATAATGTTAATCTAATGTAAGTCACAAGCTTGCTTGTTACGATTTCTACCGTTTTGACCGTTGCACTTGTTGCATCCGTCTGCATGAACATTTGCTGCCTCAGCATCTGCTTTAATTCGTTTATGTGATAAACACATCTGAACCAATCTAAAAAAACGCTAAAGTCAACCCGTTTCAGTTTCGCTTGCCTTGAACTATTATCGCGCCAGCTTGGGGTGTCTTACGTGCCACTAAGAAGCGAAAGAGTATCTTTCGGGGGTCAGTTTCATCGTCCCTGCTGGACTCGAGCTATTCTCGTGCCGGCCTCGATCGTCTGGCTTATGTCGCACCCGACGTGAGACCATTTAGCGTGGATCGGTTTCATCTATAGCACATGCGACTATCGTTATTTTCGCGGCAGCTGAGGTCATCTCAAACTTGAATATTCACCGATCAGCATTTGTCTCAACTGCCTTACTTATTGTACGGTGTAGTTTCGCGAGGCACAGAGTCGCGACTAGCATCGGTTAAATCTCGTCTCTCGATCGCCGTTATTGAATAATTTTTGCCTCTGTTCATTGTTCAGAAGTGAAAGTATTATTTACATATGCAACAATTATATTTAGATTTTAATGCTTGAAATGACTCAATCATGCTTAAAGAAAAGCTAAATATGTTTTTATCGTTTCAAAATGAAACTTTTTCAAGCTAGGAAGATTTGGTATCTTTGTAATCAGCTCATAATTATAATTAAGCACAAAGCAAAATAATTTGCAAACAAAATTGGAAATTATTGATGTTCTATAAATTATGGCTGTTAACCTACGACTTGAGCATACATCTCATCAAACCATAGTATTCTCTGTTATATCAACTTTTATTGTTATATTATGTGCGTTCATACGTTAATAAATTCACTCTTAAGATCATAAATAAATTTTTTATGCCTCAATTTTTGAATCCTTTCATTTTACGATATTTTTGAAAACGTCAATAGAAATGATAGAACTTCCAAAACTCAACAAAATCTAATTTAAAATACATTTAAATGATTTCTTATTAACTGTAGAATAAATAAACTAATTTGATACAAGTATTACAACATTGCATATTTTTCGATGTTTTTTTATAAAAAAGGTAAAGAAATAGGATTTTCTTTAGTATTTGGTTTTTAATTTAACACTAAATAATTTAACTTTTACTGAAAATTCACCAAAATATTTTAAAAAATCGTCTATTAAATAAATATAATAGAAATAGACTATTTATACTTTTGTAGAAAATTTATCACAATTATTTATTAATAAGGCAAACATATTTTACAATTTGTAAAATTATATTAACAATGTGATAATTACTTACTTTAGTAAAAGTTAACATATATATGATTTAAAAATCAGTTTTATGCTATATAGATATGTACAAATAAAAATAGTTTTGTAATTTAACACATCCAGCGTGATCAACATAATTTTAATTGTATTGTAAAATTACTGTACACAAGCTACTTTCGTGGTAGTACTATTGATGTATATTTTACTTCATATGAAAGCATTTTCCTTTCAAACTAAATATGTCGAGTTCTTAACTTCTGAAGTAATTGAAAAATTGTTTGTACATACAAAATTGAATTGTTCTATTTAAAAAATATATCTTATATTTATAATTTAATATAATAACAACTAATTGTATCAAATATACTGATATTAAAGTAGTTATTAATAGCAGTGTTATTACTTAATAATATATTGGTATTTCAATTATTCCACATAAATTCTATAATTGAAATATTACTATTTACACTCCAAAGAACTTTTGTTTTAAAGTTGGTGGCAATTTTCCAGATAATGTAGTAGGATTTACTTCAACAGCAACCATTTCTTTACTATTGATCCATCCTAAATGCACTAAATGCTGTAAATAATTTTTTACATTTAATTATTATCTATAATTTGAGCTTGTTAAACATAAAATATATGTAATAATTACTTTATATTTCTTTACAACTTGAATAGTATGTTGAGATTGAGAACTTGAACCAGTACTACTTTCTTCTTTATTCAAATCACCATTCTCAAGCTTAGGTATCTTTGCTACCGAATTGGAAAGATCACAACATTTGTTAATTACAAAAACAGTAGTGTCATCATGCACAATAATAATATCCTCATTATTCTGATCAAAAACAATATTGGTTATAGGAAAAGGCCGAGCTAACCATTGCACTGGTAAGCGACCCTGTAAATTTTTGGAAAATTCGGTATATTTTCGCCTAGGAATACTATATTCTATAATCTGTAACAACATATTTTAATTAAAAACAATAATAAACTAATAAATTGCAAATTTATTTGATTTATTCAATTTGTTACCTTATGATCAGAATATACAATAACTAAATAGTTAGTGTTTTTTTGTACAGCCATTGCTGTTGGAAGACAATCATATTTTGGAAGAAGCCAAGCTTGAACTGTTTCTGAATTTAAATCACCTTCGATATTATATACTGCTACATGATTTTCATAATCAGAACAAATTAAGAATTTATTATCAGGTGAAAAACATAATAATGCTGTACTCTTAATATGTTCTTTATCTGTTGTAAAAGATCCATGAAAAGCCAAATAATTTTCTTTGTTCAAAGTATAAAGAGTAATAACATTTCCACTTCCTTCGTTGCTAACTGTTGCAAACAACTTACTGTTTGAACTAAAGAACATTTTTTGTACATTTTTTTTAGGTAAATCACTATCTTGCTTGTAGAGTTCTGCATCCCCATTTACAAGCTTAAAACTAAATACTCTGAGATGAGTTTCTGTTGAATATACAATTACGCTTGAGTCTTTAGAAATAGCACAAGAAACAATATTTTCATCTAGTTTACTTTTCAACTGCAATATTTTAATAGGTTCATCTTCTAATTGATGTATAAATCCAGGCTGTGCATCTTTTTGATTATTTTTTACAATTGTTCCAAGTTTCCACAACTCTAAATAATTATGATATCGTAGCAATAAGCATCTTGATTTTTGACACAAATAAACACATGGAGGTTGCAGTAATGGTGGATATTTGACTAGAATCTTAGGTGGGTAACTAGATTGAGCTAAATAACCATCTACTCCGGCAGAATACAATTTACCATCTGCTTCTACAAGGGCTCTTACATCATGGATATGTAGTCTTCTTTCAATACCTCTCACCCATTGTGATCTTCCAGTCGATTTGACAACTACTTTTGAAAATGATCGTATAACAGGATCTACTCCAGCACAATAAATCACATTTTTATCTTGTGACATTGCTATTGCAAGTATATCAGCAGCATGGCAATCATGAGATTCTACTAATGTACCCATACTTGGATCCCAAACAGATAATGTTCCCCGAGAATCTCCAGATATAATCATATTATCATTGCCTACAACTAAACACCAAACTATTGTTTCTTTTTTAGATTCTTTTCTAGCAGTTATCATTTTATGAATGGCATGGCCAGATGAAGCATTCCATACTCTTACAGTGTCTATTGAACCACTATATATCATTTCTCCTGTAATATCCCACTTAATACATAATATCCTTCCTTTCTGTTTATCAAAAATTTTTTCATACATTAACAACTCATCTGTTACAAAGAAAGTGTTGATATAGCCATCTTCAGTACCAACAGCTAAACGAGAATGATCATGATTAACATCCATACACCAAGCTGCTCCACCTGTCACTGCAACTTCATTTTTCACACTAAGAGTAATCAAATCATATTCAGCTATCATTCCACGAAGACCACATGTAAATAACTTCGAGTTTATCCATAATATAGCTTCGATAGAATTATCTGATTGCCCAGCAATTGTTGATTCAATAAATGAAGAATTAGCAATATTCCAAACTTCTATTGAATTATCATTTCTATAAAATCAAAAATTTAATTAAAAATGGAAATTTTATATTAGAAAATATACTTATGATTGTTTAATAATTCAAAATCATTCATAAAAGTAAAATATTAGTTTTATAAAAGTATAAAAAAAATTTTACAATACATTTAGGATTTCAAACACATACTTTTAAACTGATAAAAATGTTTAAATTACACAGATATTTTATTTTATTTGATTACATATATCATTTTTAAATCATATAAAATTTATAAATTAAAAAAAAAATAAACTGTTTTCATTGGTTAAAAATGTATAATTATTAGTGGAAATACTTTAAAAATCATAAGTCATATTTAATTTTTACTTTAATAACAAACAATGCATTTCAAATATAAAAAAATTATTAAATGTCTCTAACCTTACAAGAGCCAATTTTTTATTCTTTGGTTCATGAGAGAAACAAGTAACCGATTTTGGTTCTAAATTATAAAAACGAACGTTATGTATATTGTACGACATATTTATCGAAATTTATGAATATAAGTTAATTTTTGTTTAAAAATACTTAATGAATACAATCGCATGTTCAACACGTGCGTACAAGTCACCGATACATCGATTCGATCGCAGCGTACCGCGGCCACGCTTTAAAAATGTTTAAGGTAAGGTTAAGTTTACATTCTATATATATGGAAGTATGAGTAATACTTATGAAACTAATTTTACGTTAAACAATTGGAATTATTATATTATTTTAACTTCATACTCTAAAGCGTCACTATTAAATTATACATATAGATCATACAAAATTATAGGTATTATATTGAAACAATAGTTTTATTTAAATTGTATACATTAAATTACAAACAGTTCACAGCGATTCATAGTAAAAACACTTAGACCATAATTTAAAAAATTTGATAGTCAAATAGCATTTTAAATAATACTATACTACTATTTTAATATATTTAGTGATGAAATATTAAAATTATCATATATGTACACAAAACATGATATTTAACGAGTTCTTTTCAATTTCTTTTTATTTGTTGAATAAATACTTATTAAGTAATAGTCATTTAGCCCCAATTTTCTTCAGAGCGTCCAAATTTATATGTTAATGATCCCAAAAATATAAATACATTTTGTAAGAATAAGCCAACTCCAGGCCAATAATATGGTACATCTAAAAACAATTAAAACTTTTTACAAACTCTATTTTCAAATGGGAAATTTAGAATAATATTTAAAGTAAATAACCTGCATCAACAAAGTCAGCAAATAGAATCCAACAAGCTGCTATGACAGCTGCAAATCCCATTACAAGACCAATGAAAATCCATCCTTTTGCTCCTCGAGCTTCTAAACAACCTCCATTGTAGGCATCACCTCTGATTTGTGCATTAGTAACAGAATTAACCCTATAAATTAAAATATATATATTTTCATGATATATTTAATGATCTTCAATAATTATCATGATTTTATTATCTTGAAAAATTATTTACATAAATAAAGATATCGTTCCAAAAATACCACAAACATGGTAGGCACTAGACATTTCATTTGGATATTTTGCATGAGCATCAATTATAAACCACCATCCTAGAAAAAACTAAAGAACAAAAGGTTAAACAATTTTAATGTTGTTTAGTTTAAAATCCATAAAACTATTAAATCATGACTAGATCGAACAGCAAAAATTCTTTATTTTATAAATATAAGAACATTTATAAACGAAATTATAACTAACAGATAAACATTCTTTTCTACTAACCAATGTTCCTGCAAGCATTGAAGCCAGGGCATTTCTTTTATCACCACTTTCAAACCATACACAACTTGGAATCTGAATATTTTCAAAGAAGGAGGACATAGTGGTTTGTTATTGTGAACAAAGTCCAAAAAATTTCGTTCAAAAATTTGTCAACAACTCGTTTACACTAGGAGTACTAACAAATTTCCTATGATTTGTTGAAAGAACAGAGATCATATAATTGAAATCTAAATCCAAACACAGTTAAGAAACTCGGGAAAATGTTTTATAAAAGTACAAGTCGTAAAAAGAAGGCTTGAATACTTAGAAATGCATATATATTCACATAAATATAAACATAAACATAAGTAAAAGCCTGTTGCCAATATCAGCCGATGTACACAATGGTACGCCTACACAATATATCTATAGATTATAGTAGAAGGTTGCTAACGCAGCTTCAAAAACTACTTATAGAGAAATCACATTCAGTCGCACTACTGCATAGCGCACAGTTGCACACATTCAAGTTAGACTCTCACGCTCGTATTCTTCTTCAGTGTATGTATATGCAAGGCCTGTCAGCAGAGTGTTTACCCGTATGTATTAGATAGCTGCTTGCTTTGTAAATTCTTGACTTGGCACGGTTCTGAAGCGCCATCTCTGATGACCAAAGATCATTAAAGTAGAACCTGGGTCCTGGGTCCTGGGCCCTAGTTGCTGAAAAATCTGAAGTACTTTACTTGATTACATCAATTTTAATTACTTAACTACCCAATCCTGATTCCCGAATATCTGTCTACCTGAATCCTGATGCCTAATCCTATGAACACTTAAAAACCTAAAATCAGACTCATTGATGTTTAATGAAGGCTGAACTGAACGAGGAACTAAATAATGAACCTGAATCTTAATGGCTGAAGAGTGCACCTGAAGAGCTTGAAGGCTAAAATTGATGAAAATAATAAGATTCGGATTTGTTGTTACTAATCTATATTTGATTATTGCTAGTAAAAAATGCCTTAGCGCGCTTATCATAATTAAAAAATTATTATTAATATAACTAATTCATAAATAGCGAATTAAAAAATCTGAGTCTAAAACTTTTTAACAACTGTAAATTGTTGAAGTTAAAGAGAATTTAAAAAATAATTATTAAACCCTACCCCAACTTAAGTTTGAGTACTATGTTTAAATGCTTTAGCAAATCTTTGCGGAGAGTTATAGCTCAAATCATGAGTCGAGAGTTATTCAAACGATATAATCCAATAACTCAAAATACATTATAAATTATGTTTTTGTAAAGGAAAAATTGTTTTATAAATATTAAATAGCAGTTACATCTAAAGAATTTAAATAATCTTTTTTATAAGTTATTAACTTCTAAACTATTACTTATTAGCATTTTTATTCATTTTTACTTTATTGTTGTTAATCACTTATAAAAAGTTTTAAATTTCGTGTTTTTTCATAATGATTGTTTATTGGTCATTTTATTGTACATTGTTTAAATATACCCGACTACAAGTAAAATAATCAAATAATATCTTAAAAATTATTGGAAAATATTTTACCAATGTGTTGAATATTGAAATAGGCTGATTTCTTTGCCATAGTTAACTCCAGTTACTAATTGAAATAAAAAGCCTAAACAATTGTAATATAAATCTTAAAATATAGTTACATAAATTTAAATTAATAAAATGTGATCGTTATTTAGCTTGTAATTGACAAAATGTATTGAATAATTCTAAATATAAATATTGAGATATAAGTCCCACTAATATACAGGTACAATGAGAAATGGTTTTCTATTTGCGTCTGTATTTATTGGAAATAATTAAATAGAAGTATAAATGACGCATGACTTCATTATTCAATATTTTATTTACTCCAAGTAATATTCTAAAAAATAATATATATTAAATAAAATTTGAAAAATACGTAAATCTTTATTCATTAAATACAATTAATTGTTTTCTTACAAATTAATTAATTTTATAATAATACAAAACCAAATTAATTTCCTAACATTTTAATTTATAAACGATTAGTTGAATTTAATGTGAACGCAACGTATTGGTACGAAATATTAGTCGTGAAAAAAATATTGAACGCTACTTTTCATTTTATCATTGGCATCGTTAGAAGACATATTTAGTTCTTATAATTGTAGTCTCATTTAAGTGTTGTTTAAAATGTATGGTTTCTATGAATACATATTTTATACATTAGTATCTTATTTATTATAAAATTTCGGAAATGTACACAGCAATAAGGCAAAAAACGGCGCTGGGGTATCGAAGCAGATAGGAAGAGAGAAAATGAGAGAGAAGGTCATGGATTCCCTTATTTTCAATTTACCCCAACTTCAAAATGGTGATGAGGAATTATTTCGCAAATCCTGATACAGACATATCTTGATAGAGCCGAAAAAAGACACAAGAATATGCACACTATATAAGGTTGAATCTAATCCTCCCACCAAAAAGATAACATCAAAACAGGTTAGGGCCTTCATGTCATCTAATAATAATAAATCTCCTAAAAACTTATTATTTACAAAGACAATGAGACAGGTGAGTTTAGACAGGTAATGCAAAAGAGGGAAAGTACCGTTGCAAGCTGCCTCGGAATATCTGAATTTGACCCTTTTATTAGTGACACCTTTCTTCTAAATCTACAAGATATAATTGAGCTATTCCTCAAATTCAGACTGGCGATATGAAGAATTTGCGATGTTGATAACGGAGGCTATGCAGAGCTGGAATTGGCAAAGGACTTGACAAAGTAACCGGGTATGGCCAATGCAGGTGTAGCATTAAAATTCATAATGTCTGATGATAAAGTCGTTGCTCACCACTGATCAGCTCTTCAAAATTACATTGTTAACTTCTGGATAGAGAAAGAAAAAAAAATTAATCGAACCTGAGATGAGACAAAGTTTCAATTCGCAAAATTTATCTTGTTAAATGATACATGTCTTACAGTTTAAAACTTTGGATTTCTTTGTGGATGTGCGAAATATTACTGTAGCTCTCATTTCCGACAACAATCATATTTAAAAATTAAAGGAGGACTAAAGATCTCTGATGTAGCAAAAAGAATGCTTACAATATTTGATGATGAGAGTTCGTCATTCCTGAATCATCAGGTATCACTGAAGTGATTAATGAAGAAACAGCAGAAAAGGTAAGGTTCAAAGTCATGCAATATAAAAAAGACGGATATGAACCTTTACTTCTGACAACCTTAAAAAAGCTGAGAGGTTCATAGCAGTATCTGAAGCTAATCCTCCAGGTATGAACCAACTGAAGCCATGAGAAATGTATTCACGAGACCATTCGCTAATTATAGAGGGTGAGAGAAAGAAAAGCGAACGTTTTTATTTACTACCCAGCTTTATAAAGATTTTTATTTTATTACAGTATGGTTTATTCTTCAATTGATATCAATACACACCTTTCTTTTGCTATTCTGTTATTTTTTTTAGATATTTCATTATTTAGCGAAAGATTTGTTCGATTTCAAAACAAAATTATCACTACCTTTTTTACTTATTTCAAATATAAATTAAAGCGTTTTGCAAATACTATCTTACATTGAATGATATTATACACGATAAAAAAATAGTTTAAGAACAGTAAAAGAGTTTAAGGACAAAAAAATATTTAACGACAATACAATGGACGTTGAAAATCTAATTATATATTCATGTCATAACAAAAAGAAATAAAAAAGTTTCAGGAATAGATTGAGTCATAGAATACTTGTTTTTTTATATATAAAATGCTTCAGAGCATATGAAGTAGGAGATATTTCAAGCATAATTATTCTGTACAATTATTTGATTCATCTTTAATTACCTTATCAAGCAATTATAAACAATGAACTAATACTATCATAAAAGTGCCATTATTTATTGTTAAAAAAAGGAGCTGTATGGAAATGTGAATTATTTTTTATGTTTAAAAATATCCTTCCCGAGGACATTGTGGGGAACGTTTAATCAATTGCAATGTTGCCATAATTATTAACGTAATTATATGCAACATTGAAAAAATTTGATTTGTTAATGATAATGTATGCTATAGTAAATGTAACGAGATCAATGAAACTGATACAGTTAAAAATCTAGCTTTTTACAAATTTAATATCGTAACTCAATCAAGGTGATAATTATTTTTACTGTAAATGTTGTAAAATAAGAATTACTATATGAGATATAAGAGCTTTATAATGTATTCATAAACGTAACAAAATTTTGTTTAAGCTTAATTGAGTTTCTGGGCAAAAATACTCAATTGGCAACGAGTAACAATTTTAATCTTCAATAATGCTTAATACGTAAAAATATATGCATAATGATAGGGAGCTTCAAAAGACTATATTTGCCACGCTTAACTATCAAAGTCATCGTGTGACGAACTCTAGCTTTTTACTTTTACTACGAGTAGTCCCTTATTTCTCAGTTTCACTCATCTTACATTAATCCATTACAGAGCAGTGTCACTGATACTGTATTTTGTAGGCTTCACTACTGCCAGTCTTGTATGTGATTTAACGGTGTATTTTTTTAATCTCCTGCAAAGTTAACAATCAGTCACATATGTATAATTAAAAAAAATACTAAGAAAGAATTGTTCATGTAAATTGAAAAGAAAAAATAAAAATAAAGTATTTTTGACACATGAAAACTGCGTATAATTTAATGACAGGTAAATTGAGAATATGTAACTGCGTATGGTCTAAGGGTGAGTAATAACTACAGTGTAATGATGATCTATGTATAAATTCTTCTGTATCATTTCGCAACATGTAAGGTATATACACGTCATTACATCTCATTTCTAGTTGGATTCAATCTTTTACGAAATTCCAAAAAAAATAATATTCGTGAAGTATTGCATGTTGATCAACGACGGCTATCATCGTCATATGGGCACTTCGTATCGAATAGCTGCCACGGAAAGGCGACTTGTATTTAAACTTACGTTTTTTTCGCGTAGGTATTCACAAAGCACAAAAAGTACTTGGCTATAACAAACAGTTTATTCAGCTATCATTGTTGTATCAGATATAAATGAACATTTGTTTCGTGTTTTTCTTGGTTTTCAGATGTTTTGCACATTTCGCTTAATCTTTTTTTTTTTTTCATCTCCCGGCTCTCGTGAATTATTCGTTTGAAATACGCTGCATAAACTGCGAGTAATCTTGTGCGAACGCGCGTGTCTCCTTCTTCAATACAATATATCTCGCGCCGATCGCTCGCGCGCTCCTCCTCGCTCATACACACTAATATGTTATTCCTGTTTCTTTGTTTTTAGTATACCCCCGATTTTCTTCGCACGAACGTACTCCATCATGAACGTCATCGTCGTCATCCGATGGCCCTGTGTACAGAAACGGCTGCGCGTAGCTCCGTCTCGAGCTCCGGCCTCTCAACAGCGCACGCTACACGGCACGTGGGCGACAAGCGCGTCGCGCGCGGGTGCCGCCTCCCGTAGCCGTCCGTCCCGCGTGTATACCTGCGATGCGCAAAGTGCTCCGTTTATCTCTCGATCCGTTGGAATGCGGGTGTGTGCGGCGCGCGTCCCCGTCCACTGAATCGCGGGAATCGGCGCGGGCATGAGTAACCTGGCGTCGTCTCTCCTCCCCCGTCGGATGGCCGTGAAATGGAAACGCGCTCTTGGATTAGCCTAATACGTGGTGTACGCATCCGGTGCGAGCAGGCGCTCCTACCCTCCCCCCCCGGGGCCTCGACCGGACCAGGGCGGGCGCACGCAGTGTTAATCGAGAGTCGTGGGCGGCCTCCTCTCGAGGTCCTCGTCCTGACCCCGGAAGCCGAAGGGCGGGCCGGGCCGGGGGTCGCTCGTCACGCGCGCGCAGCCAGGAGCTGCGGGTCCGCCGCCCTCAGGCTGGCTAGCAGGAGGCGAAGGTGAGGACGGCGCCGGGGCCGCGGGCCGCCGCCGCCTCCCGCGCGGCCTGCTATTGGAGCTGCTGGACCAGTGGCGAGGGGCCGCCGCGATCCTCCTTGGGGGACGTCGCCGCCGTCTCGGCGCGCGGACCGTCGCCGCCGCCGCCAACGCTGCAGCAGCCGGCGCCTGATGCCGCCGACGCTTCCGCTGCTGCTGCAGGCGGGGAACCGCCGGCCACCGGCAGCGAGCTTCCCACCGCTGCGCCGCGATCATCTGCAGACATAAGCAAAGCCCAAGCGAGGCAACGCCCCGCCAGGTTAGCGACTACTGCCATTGACGGGTCATCGGGCGATGTGACTCGGAGATGATGGGTGCGGCTTGGGTGGATCTACTTCCTAAAGCTTCCCTGTTCTGCCTACGCTATTTGCAACTGACCGCGCATCAATCTTCCCTGTTGCTCGTTTTTGCCTTATGGAACAAGGGCAGCTCCACTGTTCGAAACTCCGCAAAAGCTCTTTTTGTCAATATCAAACAATGCACAAAGCTAAAGTAGTGCACGTACACTGCTCATCCCGATAATAGTTACAACTTAATTTTTCTACAAACGTTACTTTTCCCAACTGGTAAGAATTGCAAGTTGTCGTTATTACATAGAGATAGTCGCAATGAAACATTAAAATCGGTATTGTTTACTGATCGACCTTGGTAATTTTTTACACAAAATCGAAAATATTATACAAGTGTGGCTGCTCTGTTTCCATGGTTATTTTATTACGAGCAGTCTAAATTAAAAATTTAGATTTTCGTTTTGAACTTCCAATATTGCTATGAATATAAAAACGAATCAAGTGTTATCTTTGTATCAGTGTATCAAGAAATTTGTACTTTGAAAATATATCTATTTGAAAATACACGATATTTTACATTTATACTATTATTTAGTATTTCTTAAAAACCTTGAAAAATGAAACCTTGCTTTCAATTAACAACAATCACTTGTAGGTAACAAGGATAAAAATATATTCAATCAGAATATAATTAATTTTTGAAGTAATGTAACTTTTAATACCTACCTTTTCAAGATTTTAAAGAAATAACTAAAAAGCAGTTTCTTATAATTTCCCATGCTAGGAGACAATTAAAAATGAACCGATATACCCTTCAATTTGACCAAATTACACTTTTTAGACACAAAAAATAGCATCGAAAATAGTATAGAAAAAATGTAATCTTATTTTGGAGAAAGTTAGAATTGACACTTGTGTAAAACTGAACAAAAATTCAATATTGTTATTGCAAAAAATTACATTTGAACTTTTCTCCTGCTTAACTATATAAAATATGTTATTTTTATTTAGAACATGTAGTTATTTTGGCTTATATAGTTAATTATGATGATCAAGCAAAAGCAGTGATGTGGGATTTTGAGACAGATAAAGGAATGTGATAAACAAAATCAAGAATATTATGTATTGTGTTAAGTGATTGATAAAACTAGGATTTGTACAATCAAAAACTGTGTTTTATTAATCGTCATTTTTCGGAAATAAAAATAATCATTTTATTTACGTTACAGCTTTTTTAATTCCTTTGAATTTCTATTATTATTTAAAAACTTTACTAAATTTAATATTATGAACGTACATTATAAGAAGTATTGAACAACTAAACAATAAATTTTACAAAATAAACCAAGTTTTTTTAATTACTATTCAAAATATTAAACTCTAATAAAGTCTTTAAAACTTTTATGTACATGTAACGATATTTGTCACCACTTGATGGACATTACAAATTGTTACCCTAACTAATGCATATTTATACTAACAATGAAAATTAGACGTACACCAATTAGAAAATAATTAATTATACATCACATTAGAAATGTCGACGAAACAAATAAGATTTGCTTGTAGAAGAAGAGGTTTGATAAAACTTTAATAGAAAAATATTATTTATAATATGCGACTTTCTGAATAGTTTTTGATGACTTCTACAAGTCTCGAAAAATATTCAATTTTATAAAATAAATAAAGTTAATGTGAATCGGCTTCATTTCTTTCAGGCGCTTCTTTAACATTTCTCTCATGTATCAACTAAGATACCTCAAAAGCATGACTGCCTTTAGTTGACTTCAGAATTAAATACATTTGATCAACATAAGCTCTCCACATTGTCTATTCATTCATTAGTTTATCTGTTACTATATAAAGTAATATTTGTTCAAGGTTAAGAAATATTTTAAATCATCGTCTGTTTAGTAATTACTGGCATTTAGACTAATAATTGCTCCATTATACAAATTTGTTTATACACGAATGCTCTTACTTCTTTTCTTTGAACAAGTCATTAAGTAAACATAAAAATATAAAAAAAAATTAAGATTTGAAAAGAGCAAGGCATCTTTGTGGTTTTGTCTAAATTTACATGTTCTAAAATGTTTACATACGCAATTTTAACATGCATATGCCAAAGCATGTAAGTTACTGAAGCCGTTAATATGTAGTTTGACAAATTTTCTTTTTCGTGATTTTTGTTTTGTTTAAGGTAGAAGCAAGTTAAGATGATGACATTACCTGGGCCGCTACTCACCTACAGGCAATGAGCCTGTCATGGGAGTAGGTGACGACGACACCATGGCCATTCGGCCTTGTTCCTTAACAATTGGATCTGTACAAAATACAAATAAAATTTATTAAGCAAATACATTTAATAAATATATACATTATAAATATTTCTAAAAAATGTTGTAAATTTTTTTAGTTTTTCCATATGAACAAAAAGTTTATAACAAAATATTTATTATACTAAAATATAAAGAGAATATTTTCGTTTATAGTGTTTTACTCAATAGGACTTTTCTTGAAGATAATAAAAGATATGCTTACAGAAATACGGATGGTCCATAGCCTGGCGTGCGGTGAGTCTCTCGTAATGATCGTAGCGAAGAAGCTTGTCTAGAAAGTCCAGACTCTCGGGTGAGACGAGATGTTGATTATCCACGTTGACAAAACGTTCCCAACGCTTACGCGAATGTCTGCCCATTATGTCATTAAAACGCACATCGAGTTCGATGTGATATTTGTCAAGATACTCGAAGAGCTCCTCCGTGCCCAAAATTTTGGCGATCCTAACCAGTTGATCGTAGTTATCATGACCGTGAAAGAAGGGCTCTTTCCTGAATATCATGCTAGCGAACATGCAGCCGAGTGACCACATGTCTAACGAATAATCATACATCTGCGAATAGCAATTTTTAATTGTTAAACGTTACGTTTACATTTAGAATTTACTTAGATAGCAATTTATTATTAAATATAGTTAATTAATATGTTAAAAGCTCTTTGATATTTTACGAAAATGTTTGTCTATAATTCGTGTCAAATCATTTTCTGTTGTAGGATAAATTTTTAAATTAAAATTTAAGTAATTGAACAGCAGGTACGAATTTCCAAACTAATTAAAAATAAGTACCTGATAGTCTACTAAAAGCTCTGGCCCTTTGAAGTATCTCGAGGCTACACGAACATTGTATTCCTGACCAGGATGATAAAATTCCGCCAAACCCCAATCAATCAACCGCAGCTTTCGATTTTCGTGATCGATCATAACGTTGTGCGGTTTCACATCTCTGTGCATAATACCCATACTATGGCAATACTCTAATGCCTAAAAATAAATTTTGTAATCTTAACTTAAAATAATATTTATTTGATTTCATTTACCAATCAAAGCTATAATATATATTATCATTATTTTTGAAAAGTAAAGTAAGGTTTTACCTTTAATAACTCATAGAGGTAATATCGTATGTCATAATCTGTCAAGGTCTGATATAACTGCTTAAAATCTGTGTTATTAACATGTTCAAATATTAATGCTGGTGTCCTCGAAACTGGATCTTTAACAACAGCTTGAAGTGTTATAATGTTGGTCCCTCCTCTAAGATTTTCAAGGATTTTTATTTCCCTCTTTATCTTCTTCTTTTTGACTGGCTGTAATTAATTAATAAGGTTAGATTTTAATTGATTCAAGATTATTAAAATATATGTAAATTTCACAAACCTTTAATATTTTAACAACACATTCTTCATTATTTGTGATATTGTAAGCCTCAAACACCTCGCTGTATTTGCCACGGCCCAATTTCCTTACCAATTGGTAGTCATCTTGCTGACTGTAAAACCAATATTAAATTACGTTAGCTGTATTGAATACTCACAAACAAAACTAATTACTTTAACTATTTCATAACACATGATAAAATACAAATATTTTAAATTTATTAGAACAGAAGCTTTATGCTTGAGAAACTACATGATAATAATATATTGACAGTAATAAATTTTGTTTATTTGTATATAAAAGGTATATAAAAGTTTATCCTTACCCCCAAGTAACAACATATGATTCATAATCCCAGTATTCTCTGGGTTTGTGTGAATTAACATCAGTATATACTCGTGCTCTGCTTGGCATCGCCATTCTTTCAAAACACTGGGGGCTAAAAACGTCTTCTTTTGTATCACTGTCTAGCAAACTCCCTGGATCGCCTTGGATTGAAAATGCACACCCTTTAAAAAAACCTTTTCTTCTCACTAAACTAGCAACACAGGAGTAGAATAATAAACCTAGTAAAGGACAGAACGAAGATAACAAATTAGTGACATTAAATCCAATAAGAATGAATTGTTTTTATCAACAAGTGATGTGTAATAAAATAATTCTATTGTACTAAAGTACGATTAATCAATTGATAAATTCATAAAGCTTGAATGAAATACTTTAATACTTATATAAGTTTTGTTGAAAATATCGCTTCAAAATACCAATATTTTAATAATATTAAATAAAATATATATGCTTGAAATTAAGGTATAATCAATAAAATCTCACATAGGCTCAAGTTTCATGGCATTGCTATTAATGTAAATTCAAATTAATTTGTAACTAAATTTTGTACAATGTACATAAGGTTGTATAACAATGTACTTTAAAAGTAATTCTAATTATTTTTATTTATACTTGTCAATTTTTTTTATTTAATAACCTTAAAGAATAAAGAGTAAAAGATATCTTACTAATAAAATACATTAGTCTATTAAGAAATAAGAAATTATATATAAAGGATGATTTAATTTAAGCTAACTTCAGTTTTGTATATTAAATACGATGAAGCAAGGCTCTGCTGTAAACTGTGAGTATGTGCGTGCATAATGAAATATCCACTGTCATTTTAAATATTTTATCAAAGTAAGAATAAATGTTAATAAATTTTTGAAGAGGTTTTTTTAAATGAAATAATGACAAAAATATATTCACATGGTTTCGCCAGTTAAACACTAACATTTATATCAACATTAATTTTGAGAAGGAAAAGATATGCTTGAGAAAACCTTACTCTTTCGATTAGACATACTTTTAATTACAAAAGAAGCGTAATATGAGGTACAAATGTTATAATTCATACTTGCAACAGATAAAATTTTTGCAATTAATAATAACATGAGTGGAGAGTAACCTCCTAGTGAAAATATGCTTGTCCAAAATGCAAGCAACAGTTTAAAATATTCCATACTCTATGGAAAAAGAAGAAAAGCAAGTAGTCTACTTGAAAAGTAAGCTACAAATACCAAATGTGGCTTTATATACTTAAAGATTAATAGTTAATATACATTATTGCAATATATTGTTAGCGTGCAGCATGCAGTACAATTATATGGATTGGTTAGTATTAAGAAAAAATTGAAGAGCCATCAGGAGCAGGGCGATACTTACGCCTGCCGTACCGGCGAATTCAATTAACCCGATTTAATATAATAAACATCCTTATTTCATTAACTGGAGGGTAGCGTCGAAATGTTCCCAAGCCGATTAAGATAGGTCCGCAAAGCAAGTAAGTGTATCACAATTCAACGAAAGTTCTAATCAGTAACGTTCAAAACCTAACCTCAAAATTTGGAAGAATCGAGGCGTAGCTGATTTCTTGCAGGATGGAGAAGCAGTTTTTTAGCGGAGGTTTGGCGCTCGGATGCGGAAGATCGCGGGAGGCACAAAAGACTCACCGCGCAAAGAAGTTTAATCTTATAAATCGGAAAAATGTAACGAGCACATGGTCGGTAAAGCAGAGCTACTTCCTCGGGAGCTACCAAACAAACTAAGGAAGCAGGGCAGCAAGCTCGTGGAAAAAGTGAAAGCTCGCGCTTCCTCTCGGCGAGGAGGCACTAGGTGCGGGGGCTCCGGGGCGAGCTGGGCCGAGGGACCGCGGCGAGGCGGAGCGCGGGACGAGAGAGGGAGAGAGGAAGAGACAGAGAGCCAAGTAGCAGAGAGGGCCAGAGACATAAAGAGAAGAATAGCGGGCGCGCTCGGGGCGACGGGGCCGAGGTGCGTGCTTGGGATGCGGGGGATTAGCGGATGCAGGGGCCGGGCGGGCCGGGGGCCGGGAGCCGGGAGCGGGGAGCCGGCCGCGGGGAGTACTTGCCCTGTGCCGGGTCTGCGGGCCGCGCTCGGGGAGTCGGGCGGTCGGCGCACCTCCGGGCCGCGCTATCTCTCTTGTTCCTGGCACACGTAGGCAGCCGCGCACACGGCCACACGTTCCTCGGTGGCTCGCTCTCCGTCTCGCTCGCTCATTCGTGCGCGGGCAAGTGCGCTTGGGGCGCTGGAGCGCCGGGGGCCGGGGGCCGGGGGCCGGGGCGCGCGCTCGCCGGGGGCCGCTTTGGCAGGGCGGCCGGCGCTCGGGCGGCGGGCGGCTCGAGGAAGCCGCGGAGGCGAGGAGGCCGCGGGCCAAATATAGCCGGGGCCTCGCGTGTGCGCGCGCCCCTGTGTGCGGGCGCGCCGAGCTCGGGAGAGGGAGCGAGCGCGGGCGCGAGCGAGAGGGAGGGAGGGCGGCGCGCGCGAGCGGGCAGTGGCGGTGCGAGTGCGAGGGACCGCTCCTTGGGCTCCCTGGGCTCCGCGGTGGGTGCGCGGGCGCCGCGGGCCCCGCGGCTCTGCTCACCTAACGCATTCCGGGCGGGACGGCTGGCCTGGGTCCGCTGGGCGCTGGCGAGGAGGCGGCGGCCGATCGGGGGCACCCTGGACAGGCACCCCGGCAGCGTCGTCTTCCTGGGGCGGAGTCGCTCGCGAGCCGAGGAGGGCCGGCTCTGGGCGCTCTATGGGAGGCGTGCTTGCGGCTGTCGTGGCCCCCGCGGCGCGGCCGGCTTCCCAAATCGAGCGAGCTCCAAGATGGCAGCCGGCGACCCGCCGTGCGTTCTACACTGCACCACCGTCGCCGCCGCGCGCGCGCGTATGCCGCGCCAACGCGATCGAGAGAGCGCGCGCGAGAGCCGCCGAGGGAGAGAGAGACACGCGCACGACGCAGGGCCGGCGGATGCCGCGCGCGCCGCCCGGCCCCCGCTCCCCAAGCCCAACGGCTCGCGCACCTCGCGCACCTCGCGCCTCGGCTTGCGTAACCCGCGCCCGCCCTGCCTTACCGGCCGCGAGTCCGCCCCGGCGCCCTTGTGTACCTTCCACGGTGCGCCTGTACCGTTCCTAGGTACTGCCCGGTTCATTTCTCGAGCCGCTCCTTCCGGGGTCCGCCTCGCTTCCTTCCCACCACTTGCAACTAGTTTTCCTAATCTCCAATGAGCAGTCCCTGCTACGTGCGCATTCTACGGAATTCTCCGGCTTTCGTACACGTGAGCATGAGAAATCAATGCTTCGTTCATTTGGTTTAGTTAATCAACCGCAAAAAATGTTTTAAAAATGGAAAATTCAAATGAACGGCATTTTCAGATAATTCCTAAGAAATTTATTGAAATATATCTTAGAAGAATTTTGCATGCGTAACCACTTACGAATTACATGCAAAACGATCATATCAAGTTACTATTTACGATTTTTCATAAATGGTTTTAAACATTTATCCCATGGATTTTCAATAAAATTCTATCATGAAGAATCCTGTATTTATTATACAAAAGTAAAACGCAGCTGCATTATCATACCACTTTTAATCTTGTAGTAGATCCTACATTCTAAAGAAATAAAAACGTATTCAAAAATCATTACTTAGCTACCTTTTATGTAGACAGTGTATAAAATGTTCGCGTTACTTATTGATATATAACGTATTTTGTGCTACAATATTTTATGTAAATTACAATATAGTTTTTTTGCACAGAAATAAATACAAGTTACTTTAATAGTCACTTTCTTAAGGCTAGGCGAATTTTTTATTCGTATATGCACGAAAAGTCTAATAGATTCATACACGACGCAATGAAAGCTATTTGCGTGTGTTTAGTTTTTACTAACTTTCACGGCTATTCTTTTTTATTTTTTCATTTTGATATTTCTCTGCTTTCAATTGTTATTAAAGGTTTATCGTTATTTTAATTGTAAAAAGTGATTTTTATTATTTACTGTTAATACACTTGTTTCCATAAGAATGTCTAATTTAAATCATTAAGCTATTCTTTAATGCAATATGTAGTATTTGCTATTACATGTACATACAACAACACTGCTTCTTGTATTAAAAAAGCCGACAGTAAAATTCATAATTTAATTACAAAGGCAACAATTTGTTTTTAAAGAGAGATTTTTTATTAGTTGAGAGCTTATAATTACGTGCGTTTTATTGATGTATATTAATGCATTTTAAGCTTATTCAACATGTTAGCAATTTTTTCTATTCCATTACCTTTCAATAATAGAATCGCTATAGTATATAATTAACCAGCTATAAATATAAAAGGAAGCGGGCTTGTAAAAACAATCGTTAATTTTTTATTATATGTAATAAAAGTGCGTTTTGTACATGTGTATGTTGCCGTAATGTAAACAAATCAATAAAGTTATTTATTAACAAATCGTAATGCGTTAAAATAAACAAATATTTTAAATAATATCTTGTAGAGTGCAAACAATTTGATTGAAACCTGACTTCTCGCGACTTTGAAAAGTGCAGGGGTTCGAAGATGAAAGCATTCGGGTACTGGATGCGAGCGATTACTCAGCCTTGTACGAAATCGATGACAATATAAGCTCGCATCCCCCAAGAAAAACTCGCCCTCGTAGTCCTAGCCTCCCCCCTCCCGTTTGTGCTCCTATACTGGGGATGACGATGATTTCATCCGTCCTCGGCACGTACAGAGTATCCAAGTGCGCGAGGCAGTTATAAGCCTGCGCAAAGGAAATCGCCGCCGAGAGACAGAGAAAGTAAGCGCGCAAAAATAGAACATAAAGCGCGCGCGCTTGCCGCAGAACAAGAAAACCCTCTCTAAATCGACTTTTTCACTCTCTCGCTCGCTCCCGCGATTGGATGCAACCTGCACGAGGGAGCTGGGAGCGCGTGTAGACCGAGGAGCGGAAGTGCAGCGGGCGCAATTTTACAAATTGAGCGGCATCGCAGCGCCTCGTGGAGCGTCGACGCGGTAAGCGGAAAAACAATTTTACACCGAGCGTCTCTTGACAGTTTGACGCGATTATAATTTGCGAGCCGCGTGCGCCTCGGCAGTCATATACCGCGCGGCGCCCTGTTGTCAACCGGGGAAACTTGACGGAGCAGCGACCTACGCGGCTCCTCCGCATGTCGCGGGCTCGCGCGCTCAAATCTCGCTCCCTTTGATTTCCTTTCTCTCGCGCTGCATTACTCGCGAGCGGTGCCTTGAGTGATTCAACTGGATACAACCGAGGCGAACTCCGCACTCCGCGGCGCCCCGGACCCTCGCCGTTGACCATCGCGATTCCTCGTACGCCGGGTCGAAAGGAGAATCAATGTACGCGCATTGAATTGGGAGAATAATCTGTCGGCTTTTGAGCTGCGATAATTTTGCCGTTGCAAACGGGGGGCTTTTTTTTCAAAAGAAAATTATTCGTGCATTTAAATTCAAAAGTACGCCGATATCACGCTTTCTCTCTGCTACAGAACCAGGAAAGATTGTACGTTAGGTTTCAGAACTGTGATTCTAACTGATGTAAAACGTACGGTGTAAGACAAACTGCATTACATAAAAGAATAGGTATAATTAAATTCAACTTTCTAAGACAGTAATATCTGAATTTTCGAATTGCACTTCTATCCTCCAACTTTGTGTTGCGAGAGAGCCTAACGGTCATACAATGCTACGTTAAGATTGATATTTTCTTTAGTGTCCTTAAATATGATGTATGAAATGGTGGTATAAAAAATGCCATTTTTTAAACGCGTGACACGAGTAATTTTGAATGCAAATCTTTTTACGACAAATATGCTTGAAGATAGAGGAAAGTATTAATCCATCGGTGAAGAATAGACGAAGAACGATTAAAAAAATGCGAGAAGAAATACTCGGTACTGTGTAGGCCGACACGTTTTTACTTTTTAGTGAAAATGTTTAAAAGAGTGACTAGGAAAAAAACCCGTCACGCAGAACCGTCAATGAACTGTCACGAGCGTCACAGTGTCAAAAACTGATGATATTAATATATTATACGGTTCGAAGACAATAATATATCAATGCTAGACGTGCAGCCGTGTGGGTAAAGTGCACGCTATATATAAGTATAGAGTTTAGTTGGAGAATACGGAGTGCAGAATATACCCCGCACGCAGGCGCGAGAGCCGCGCGCGTTCGGTATAGCGACAGAAAGAGAAGGAGCGCGGCATCCGAGTGTGCGCCTGTACGTGCTTTTTGCTCTTGCGCACTCGGCGCCTTGGCGCTGATACCGAGAAAGCGGAGGCAGAGGAAGCGAGAGGAAGAGGAAGAGAGACGGCCTACGTCAACACATTGCGCACAAAGCGCGAGCGAGACGGAGAGGCAGAATGAGGCAGAAACACCGCACGGAGGAACACAGAGAGCAGTAGCTCGGCGAGCAGCAGCATCGAGCAGCATCAGCAGCGGCGGCAGCAGCCTATAACGCACTGGTGTGCGCGAAAAACGCGCAGAGGAGAGGCGAGAGAGAGGGAGAGAGGACGAGAAGGAAATATAGGGCCCGCAAGAGAGATATTATGCCAACAACAAAACTGTAAGAACGGCCCCACTCAGGAAAAGGTCCGCTAGATGGTCGAGCATAAAGGGTTGGAGTGTTTCGGTATTCGACGCAAGGGCAAGACAAGAGGACCGAGCAGCGGGAGGAAGGCTCTCGCGGCGCTGCTGATCGTCGGGCCAAGGGGTAGTCGCAGTCACGCTCGCGGTAGCAACAGCGAGGACCGTCGCGGGCCAGGAGGGGCTGCAGCGCTAACAGCGCCGGAGTCGGACCTGCCGCCGCCGTACCCTCCTCGTCATCATCGGCAACGACGACAGCAACGATTGCCGCCACGGCTTTCACCGAGATGGTTGGACTGGCGGGCGGGGGAGCTCACCTCTACCCCTCGCCCCCGATGCAGCCTAACCCGGAGCGTGAGTATACGCACTTAAGGCTCGCTTGCGAAATCGCCCTGTGGCCAAGCGCCCGCCCGGGGACCGACTCCTCGACCATCCCTGGCCCTCCTCGCTCTCGACGATTCCCACCTTTACCGAGAAGAATTTAGACGTAGAAATTTTAGCTGTCCTGCCTCGTTTCACTCTACCACACACTCATCTCTGCCACCTCTTGGGGCTAGCTCCTCTCGTTACACTTTATGTTGATTTTAAGGGCTGGTGTTTACATGCATCGGCTTCACTTACATGTGCTATCATTCCATTCTTAATTAAAGTATCGGAATTCATAGCAGCTATGCTGGAATAAGCGACTTGCTTCTCTTGATAACAATGACTGATTCTATTTTTTCATTCATAACTAAAGGAAGTTCTAATTTAACATTCAAAGGGCTTCATTCATATTCATCTGTGTTTAACTAATTATCAATGGGACACAGTAAAATTATTACTTGCTATCCACTTATTAGAATTTAATTCTAAAGTGACGAACAATTAAAAATTTTAATATCATACACTTTTTATTCAACTTGAACAATGTAAGTTTTAAGAAATTCATTTATATTGAATGTTTAATTTAGCCTAGAGGATATGGATAAGTAAAGTTTTTATTCAACGAATTCTACTTGTACTAAAATTCACATTAAGCAATGATGAATATTTTGAAAAAAATTTAAAAATTGACCATTACAACATTTCACGGCTTTTATGTATACTCAAATATGTATGTAGCCAATATATCAAAACTATTATTTGAAACTATGTTTTTGTTGTAACCATTCTTGGTTATATAAAATTGAAATTTTATCTTTGTTCAATTTCATTTTCAGAACTTAAATACTTTATGACTTTATTAAAGACAAAGAGATTAAAAATAGAATTTAGAAGTTACTGCCTTATTCTAATATATCTTATTTTATACAAACCTAAATATAAGAAATACATTCTAAGAGGACTTACTTGATTTGTTTTATATTTCATGTTCGATTTTTACATAGTGATACAATAGTCCATGTTTTTCTTGGAAGTAACGTAAACTCAAGTTGTAACATTTTTTAATATTTATTAATAATTATCTTTAAATCATTACATTGCAGTGAGGGAAATGACTGGGATGACTCCCAGTGCTCCAACAAGTGCCGATGCTTGTTTGAGTATAGTCCATTCCCTGATGTGCCATCGACAGGGAGGAGAGAGTGAAGGTTTTAGTAAAAGAGCTATTGAGTCACTCGTAAAAAAATTAAAGGCAAGTATTTAATTCATCCGAACTGTTCATCAGCTCACTACTATTAAAGAATTACTTGATATTAAATTTACATATTTAATATAACATTTTAATTTATCTTTAATTTAATTTTAATTATACTTTTTAGGAAAAAAGAGACGAACTCGATAGTTTAATAACTGCTATCACAACCAATGGTGCGCATCCAAGTAAATGTGTTACAATACAAAGGACACTTGATGGGAGGTTGCAAGTTGCCGGTCGTAAAGGTTTCCCACATGTTATTTACGCAAGGATTTGGAGGTGGCCAGATCTGCATAAAAACGAACTGAAACACGTTAAATATTGCCAATTCGCATTCGATCTAAAATGCGATTCCGTTTGCGTTAATCCTTATCACTACGAACGAGTGGTTTCTCCTGGAATCGGTACGTTTTAACATTTAAAGTGTTGCTCTTTGAAACATGTAAATAAACAGCGTTTTCGCTTTTGTCAGAAGAATAGCAAGCGTAGATTTGCCAGAATTTTGCTTAAAATATTGAATTCTTTCATGCACAAATTGGATTATGAATTTTACATAATCGAAGTATGTTTGTAAATAATTCTTTTATTTTTTCTATGTTAAATTATTTTTACTAAAATCATAAATGAAATTTGACGAGTTAAAAAGCGTAAAAGTATTGTTTTTACCAGCATGGAATTAAAAACCAGTTATCTACAGATCAGCATGAAAAAGTTGAATATGTAATTGCTTGTTTTGATCTAAGCGATAATTTGCTGAAAAAACGATCCTTCAAAGATGTTACATCATAAAAATAATGTTGTTGAATTTTTTATTGCAATACTTTACAAATCTTGACAGAAAAATTAAACAAAATTGATTACTAGTAATTTTAAAACTTAATTTATAGTAAAATTAATGAATTTTTAAGTTTACATTAGCCGTATTATAATTTAAATCACTAATTGTATTTTCAGTCATAGTCTTTTTTAATTTTAATTTAAATAAATTACAAAAGTTAATAAAAAACGAAAAAGATTTAGTATCTTTGAAAGGGAATCGATATTGAATCCAGTTTTATAGTTAATTTTTTTCATTTTTCTAAATATTTCCTCAAAATATACAAAATATTGCAAAAACTTATAAAATTGGATTTTTGAAGGGATGTGCAAAATATAGATTTGTAAAATTATTAAAATTAATTATCAAATTTAAAGACACATTACTGATATCTTTTAGAATTGATTCTTTTGATGTTCAAAATTATTTCTACCAAGTTAATAATTTACTGAATTGCAAATCCTTAAAAAAGGCATACCGACTATTAACAACTAATTGCTGCCTCTATATTGCTCCGTGTTCAATGTATCAATATTGCTATTGTCAATCCGAACGAGGCAGTAAAGAAGAAAAACATTCCATATTGTGTGAATAATTAATACCTTCAGGGTCTACAAATTTTACAACATTAAAGAAAATTGGTAATATCGATCAGCACGGAAACGAGGCAGTGCAAGTTGAATTGTTAACGTCGGTAGTCCTTGGCGCCTTAGACCCTTGAGGCGGCCCTCGGCTCCGGCCAGGTCGTCCGCGTTGGGGGTTGCGCGGCGCCGAAAACAGCGCTTTATGTAACCTAATTTCATTGTTGTCGCCTTGGTGTATATGACGAGCCCCGCTCGGTTTCCCCCCTGCACACGCAGACCCCTTCTTTACAGACCTGTCGGGCCTGACGCTGCAGTCGGGCGTGGGTGTGGGCCCCGGCGGCCGTCTCGTCAAGGATGAGTACAGCGTCGGCGGCGGCGGCAGCGTCGCGGCCGCGGCCGCGGGAGTCGGGGTCGGCTCCGGCATGGACGTCGACGGCGAGATGAACCAGACGATACAGCACCACCCGCCCGCCCAGCAGCCAACGGCGCCCAGCAACTCGCAGCCCCAGCAGGGCTTCATGCCGGCCCTATCACAGTCAGCCGCCGGTGAGTCGTCAAAGCACTTACGGCTAGCTCGCCGCTTTACTCTTTTTATGCCAAAGATTTTGTCTTTATTATCTACAGTTGTATCTTTATTGTTGATTATATAGAAAAGCATTATGTACTTATTAATATGATGTGATTGCTACTTTCAAAGGGAATGTGAATCGACTGTATTACCGACGGAGCTCCATTTGCACTATCCAAATTTGCATTGATAGAGAAGAGTAAAATGTAATGGTGAACTGCTCCGAAAAGTGATTATACTTGAAAGTAAACAAAAAATTATTTTGCCCTTTTTTGTCTGATTGTATATGGGACTATATATTAACATTGTTTATCGTATTACTAGTATGATGTTAAAATTCTTCTCTCGGTTTATTTCATTAAGTTGAAAAAATTGAATTCAAACTGATTTTTTCTCCCATATACGAGTAAGTAGTTACATAATAAACAGAATTTGGCAATCTATTTACTTTATTTATTTAAGCCGTACTCGAAGGAATTAGAAAAATTGGTAGCATATATAAATATAATGTTTTAGCGGTTCACATTTCTTTCGACATGAAAATAGGCTGTACTGATTATCGCCTGTCTACGGTCTATCCTAATTTTGACTGAACACTGAAGGCGCGTAGTAAAAATCAGTATGGTCTGTTTAAATGTCAGTAGCAATTACGGATTTTGCATCAAATAGTTTCAATATTTTGCTGTATTGGCCGCAGACAGAAGTACCTCTATATATTTGTAGTGCCGCTTTTAATCGTACTACAATAACTGCAATTATTATGATTATTATGATTATTATTATTATTACTATTGTTGTTAATGTCTCCACGGAAGGAATGCAAAAGTAGCCGGTGACGGGACGGGATAAGACGGCCCGGTCCAGTTGGCCGAAAAAACCGATCGGTTCGCCTGGGGCTTCCGGCGCGGTGTTCCAGCGACTCGCAGATAAAGACGCGGATCGCGACGGGGAATCGGGCGACTTTGCCCGCGCCCGCCCGACGTAACCGGAGCCGGGCACTTTGTGTATACAGAGATATAAATTAACGGAAAGCCCGCGTCCGACCAATTCCGGGGCGTATCCACTTTCGGGCTCGGATGTACCAAACAGCGGCGCGCGGGCCGACCGTGAGTCGATAAGGTTTTTCGCGGCGAGCGCGCCCGGGTCAGCCTCTTGCATTCCTTACCCGGCGACAACGGGAACGACGGTCTGCCCGTTACTTTCTTTGTTTTATATCCCCCCTTTTTTTTTTTACTCTTTCTTTTTGTGTTATTTTTTTTTTATTTTTTATTTTTTTTTTTTCTTTTTGTCCAACGTAAATAAACCCGCACCTCGTTTGCCGCTTCGCCCCCGGCGCGCCGCCCGCGCACATGTATGCGGGGGGCCCTGGCGCTCGGCCGTTTTCTTTATTCTGACATTGTTTGGCACACAGCTAATGGTGAGGGGATGTTTAACGGGGGAGCGAATAGTGCTAATCCCCGCGGCAAGCTGGAAGATAGTAGTTCATGCCCCCGGCAGACTTGGATCCCCACGCCGCACCATTCCTCAGCGCGAAACATACACCATTGTACGTAGACTATAATGCACGCGTCTTGGCAATGCGGCTTCTTTTAATTTTTGCTCTCTCTCTCTCTCTCTCTCTCTCTCTCTCTCTCTCTCTCTCTTACAAACATATATCTTTCTCTCCTTTGCTCCGACTTCTACTTTCTCTCTCTTCTTCTCTGTCTCACTCTCCCTCTGTTTACACTTCTCCCTTTCGCTCTTACTTGCTGTCCTTCTTTCTCACTTTTATTACACACTATGGCTTATATGATTTTTTGATTACCTTTTACTCACCGTGTTATCACCTATATTATTATTTTTATTTTTATTGTTATTAGTATATCATTCTTTCTATATTAGTGAGATTATCAAGTAATTGTATTCCTATATATATATATGTACATACAGTACAGTGTCGTTTGCAAGTTTAATTATATATTTTGAGGTAGAATTGCAAGTTTGATTGTAAGAAAAACTCCATTCTCGAATGTTCATAGCGATAAGTGAAAAAAAGTACCGTGTTACATGTTTGCTGAGAAATCGTGAGTACGTGAATGTTACAATATTACATGTTCCTATGAGTCTTGGATGTTCTTAGATTATTTTTTTCTCTTTTTCTTTTCTGTTGTAAAAATAATTGACACGAATGAACACACAGTACCACCCACCGACACAGCCGTGCATTCCCCGTAAAAAATCCACTTGGCACCCAAGGCACTCTTGTACCAACTCGTGCTCCCGTAGGTAACCAGCAGCAGTCCTTGAACTCGACGAGCGGCAGCACCAGCGGCCAAATCATAAGCCCGGGCCAGAGCCAGGGCGGCGAGGGCTTCTACGGGACGACGACGCCGCCGCAGGACCTGAACCAGGCGCCGACGTCGGTCGACGCCTTGGCCGCCACCCTCAGTAAGTCCCCCCGCGCTCGCCTGCCTCTTACAACCCCCCTCCCTCGTGTGTGTATACGTAGTAGTGTGGTGCCGCAGCCGTAGCCGGCGCATCCGCGCGCAAAGCATCTTTCACAGCTATACATATATCTATGTGCATTGACTCTTGTGAATGGCAATTATGCGGCTTTTGAGTCTGCGAGGGGCCGCGCGTGCAAGCCCGAGGTTCCCCGCCAGGCTGACCAGTGGTTTCCTTTGAATGACTCTAGCCGGCGGCAGCCAGAGCTCGCCGGTCTCCCCGGTGCACCTGCACCACCAGAACGGATTCGCCGTGGCGACGGTGGCCAACCCGTACAACACCGGGGCGCCGCAATGGACCGGGGCGAACACCCTCACCTACACACAGAGCATGCAGCCTCCCGACCACCGCCACCTCCACGCGACCTCCTACTGTAAGTTCAAACGAAGCCAAGAGTCCCTTCCCTACGGTGACCTTGTTGACTCGGCCGCAGGGGGCAACCACGGGGGTGAAGTCGCCGGCAGCATAGGCGGAGGCCTCCTCTCGAGCCAGCCGGCGCCCGAGTACTGGTGCTCCGTGGCCTACTTCGAGCTGGACACCCAGGTCGGCGAGACGTTCAAGGTGAGCAGCGGCTGCCCGACGGTGACCGTCGACGGCTACGTCGACCCGAGCGGCGGCAACCGCTTCTGCCTGGGCGCCCTCAGCAACGTCCACCGCACCGAGCAGAGCGAGAGGGCCCGACTGCACATCGGTAAGCGTGCGCCCTCGCCGGCCTCGAGGTGCCATTGTTCGCTCGACCGGTAACCTAATCGCGCTCCCCTCGACAGGCAAGGGCGTCGTCTTGGACCTGCGGGGCGAGGGCGACGTCTGGCTGAGATGCCAGAGCGAGCACAGCGTCTTCGTCCAGTCGTACTACCTCGACAGGGAAGCGGGCCGGGCGCCCGGCGACGCCGTCCACAAGATCTACCCCTCGGCCTACATCAAGGTCTTCGATCTCCGCCAGTGCCACAAGCAGATGAGGGGGCAAGCCGCGACCGCGCAGGCGGCGGCCGCCGCTCAGGCAGCGGCCGTCGCCGGACACCTCACCCCAGGAGCGCCCATAACCAAAAGTGAGCCTGCCCCCCTTTCGCGAGCGAGCCCTGGCAAGCCGGACGACTAACCGGACCTTCGTTTGCAGGTCTCAGCGCGGCTGCTGGTATCGGGGTTGACGATCTCCGTCGGCTCTGTATCTTGCGATTAAGCTTTGTCAAAGGATGGGGCCCCGATTACCCGAGGCAAAGTATTAAGGAGACCCCCTGTTGGATCGAGGTGACTATCGCTTTCCATCTTCATTTTGATCTTTTCTCTTTTTCGACTACGGGTAGGACGGACTTGACTAAGAAGGGCGATATTTTGCAAACAGGTGCACCTGCATCGGGCGCTGCAGCTCCTCGACGAAGTCCTGCATACGATGCCGATAGACGGGCCGCGCGGGATCGAATAGCCACTGAGTAATCGACCGGCGACGTAAGAGAGCGCGCTCAATCTCATTTGTTCCCTTTTTTTCTACCGTGGAAAAAGTAAGCAATTGTGTGCTTTGATCCATATATACCCACAAGGATAATATAGTTAAGCGAGAGTAAGAGAGGCAGGCATACCACTATGGATATATAAACGAACGCAGATAAAATGCCACAGCTCTTAACCTCAAGAGACTCAAGAAACCAAATGAACCGGTGATGATAAAAAAAATATTCAAGAGGATAGTCAGAAAGTTTGTTATATAAATTGGTAAATCGGGTAACACATTTACGGCGATGAAATATCGCAGGCTACAATCGAGAAAGGCGTGCTTGAAGAGAGATCGACTCATTCGAATGTTTCATATGCGGTGTACATTAATTATAAATCGTCGACGAATGAGAGAGTAGTTTTATAATACGGTGAGATAACAAACGTACAAAGATAGACAAACATGAGTAGGATATAACATAATATACAGCCTTTTTAGATACATTCAAAAAAGAAGGTGTTAAGTGGATGAGAGATACGTGTCGTGGATATTAGTGTGTATCGATATTGTTCTCTATGATGCTTCGAAGGAAGTCTGTGGTCAAACTTCTCAATTTCACCACTTTAGATGTTCGTTGCTATTCTCATTTTTCATTGTTGTGAAAGTACGATTTAAATGTTTTTGGGGATTTTGCAAAGGTCTTATCTTTACTCATTGTTTTTAAATGAATAGAAAAAGGATCGAACTGTTGCAATAATGTTAAATAACCTAAAAAAAATCAACATTTTGATATAAATTCTTGTGCAAAAATTACTAGAAAAGAAGCTTAAAAATATTTTAATCCTATTTTCATACAATTGTTGAAAAGTTGTAAAAAAAATTTTATAGAAATGAAGCATTATAGATACATTTTATGCAATTTTTGGTTGTAGCCTTGCTTCGAGCATATTAGGACGGTTAAAAAATTTAAAGGGTCATGATCATCGTACCGTAGTCGACATTTTTTAGAGGTGGAACAAGCTAACGGGCGATTTTTATACCTTTATATATATTTATATATATGTTTCATTTATTTTCATAAGGAGGTGGAAACCAATTGACTTAATTTTTTTTATTTTAAATTTTAGTTATTCCACAATTCTTTATAAGATATTTTTATTTAAAATTAGTGTACAATTTTCATACTAAAATCATACTAAAATCTATGAAATTACACATTATGTTTGAATCTTCTCATTTAAATGCATTAGTCCCTTAGTGTTTATTCCACCTCTGACTGTTTTTTTTTAATGTTACTTTATCATGTAGTACTTGTTGAATACTTATATATTTGCTGTTTAATGATCATTTTTTTTTTATTATATATTATTCAGACGAAATATTCGTATACGCCCTTTATTGGAAATACGATGATTTTATTGTATAGTAATGAGAGTCATAGTGAAGAAGAAAATTTGAAAGCGAATGTTATACCGGAATAAATTTGTTCAAGTATAGTCATATTATGCACCAATTCAGTGAGCATACGTATAAAGCAATTATATAGCAAAGAATATACAAACAGAAACTTATATACACATGCATGCACTCTCACTCATATTTGCGTAGATGGCTGTTAGTAATTGAATTACACATACAGAATTGAAGCCTGTTTTTAATATCTGTTTTCTACTTTAAATCTTGATATTAGGTCGCGTATATCTCCGATCTTTTTGGAATTTATCATGGCTTGCAATGGAAAGTAGTTCAGCATTCGCAGTGATCGTTGTACTGGCGACAGTAAGCGTATACTTTTATACATACCTTGGAAAAAAGGTATATATTTTTTGTGTTTTAATTATTTTCAATACTTATTCAAACGGTATAAATTTTAATGTTACATTTATAAGTATTAAGTCAAGCCAATAAAAAGCAGCCACTTGAAATTCCATCATATTTTTAACTGCTTAGAAGCAATTTTTATAATCTTTTTTACAGAAAAGTAGTTAAAATCTTTAATTAAATCACGTGGCTGTTTTCTGTACAGTCTATATATGCAGTACTATTTTGATAATTATTATACATAATTACTATGTAACGAAATGTGCATGTAGATAGTACATAAACACATAATTACACATTTTTATGTATAATTAATATACAATTCATATATAAATTTTTTCCTCTGGTAGTTTACCGGATCACAATATTTTTCAATAAGATTACATAAGATTTAATTTTTTTTACTTTAATATATTCAAAGATAAACGTAGTTATAACAAGAATTAACCTAAATTACAAACTGAAATCAGATAGGAATTCGGGCTTTTTTTATTTTTAAAATTAGAATGTTTCAATGTAAGTAGAATCTAATCATTTATCCGAAACTTTAAATTGCAAATGTCATTGTTGTAAAAAGTGATATTCGTTTTAGGCTTTAATCTCTGATTTTATCGCTAAAAAGACGACGATGCTTTTGAGAAAGAGAGACTGGAAAGTGATCGAGTGGCACTGTGATGTTATAAAAAACAAAAAATGACAGAACAAACTAAGGATCGCCAATAGAAAAACCTCAATAATGCAAATTGCATTATATTGTGCATTGTATTTATAATGCCTTTTTATATACATAGAAAAAAGGACTAATAGAAAACATAAAAACGAAATATCACACTGCCATAGAGCAAACAAAAATAAGCAACAAACGTGTGTTAATAAGACTTGAGGCACGAATAAATACGAATGGTTTTGTGACTTCAGAAGATAATAATAAAAGTTAATAATAATTTTAATAATGAATAATTAATAATAATATACGTGCCATCTTTTAATAATAACGGAGTATATAAGATTTAGGAATTTTTTACAAAACACGTATTTTTTACGCGCAAGCACATGAAACCTGGATAATGTAGCACACCTTTTAATTGTGGTGCTCTTCTTATAAATAAACATTTAAATTAAATCGAAGGAAAACAAAGAAATAAGTAACAAATAATACCCTAACATACGCACGCAAAATTATGTTTAAAATGCCTATTTAAGGATGAAAGCCAAAAGAATGTATACATTGTATGCGATATATGTGGTTAAGATAAAAAAGGAGAAAGGCTTCATAAGAAATATAAAAAAGGCATTGCACGTGGAAGGCGCACAAACATATTCGTAAAATTATAACCATTCGCGTTTATACATTAACTGGAATCTTTGGAATGCGTTTTCTTTTAGACAAAATATAGCTTTTTTGTTATAAAAACGTTTTTAATTTCTGATTCAGCATTTCTAAAACATTTGTTCTACACCTAGTCAAGTGTTAAAATGTTTTTAGATTAATCTAATAATTAAATGTAAAAAATGTATGGCTCTATCAAGAAATAATATAAATTCAATGATTACAAATTAAAAATTATAAAGTATTTAGGAATACTACTAGATGTAGATGCAAGTAGAACAAATAATAAAAAGGAATCTATAAACTTGTTGGGTAGTTGTAATAACTAATTTTTCTAGGCACTATTCGATCTGTATTAAATCTAAGGTATCTGTATAATAAAAAACAGCAATAAGTAAACTTATTATTTTACAAAATTAATTTCATAAATAGTAAATGATTTCTAATACATACAAAAATTGTAATTGTTAGAAAATAATATAATCTACGTAACTAAAAATAGACTTGTTTAAATTGAGTTTAAAATTTTTATTTTTTATAAGCTTTTAAAAATACAATAATATTGGTATTAATTAAATATTTATCAATATTAAAACAAGACAATCCATTGTTTGCATCATGTATATAGAAAAAGTTATATTTATACAGATCATTTGATAAGTACTGAAAAAGCCTTGAAAAAGAAGTTTAACTTCATATTATAATAAACGTATTACTAATTACCGTTACAACATATATCTAAATTATAATTCATTGGTATAATTTTAAGCTAAAAATTTTAAATTAAATAGAAAACGTGTTTCAGAGAATCATCAAATTTAATACCAGCTGCTACGTGCATATGCATGTGTACATATATAATATTTATGTATCATGTATGTTTGTATGTACATGTTAATTTTGTACATACATTCATATATCTTATATATATTCTCCGGATTTTTATATGAGATAAAAAATAGATTGAAAAGTTTTACCAAGTGCATGATTCGTTGATGAATCTGATGTTTTCAAGAAACACAAATTTAATCAGTACAACGTTCATACGCCTGCTAGCCTGTATGAAATTAGCAGATATATAACGACGTACCTAAAATTAAACATATAAATAAATATACAAATAAATATATAATAAAAAGAAAAAATATATGATATACGCAAATACACTCATATACACATGTTTGATTGATCATTGTTAATTATAAATCTGTAATGTAATATTGTTTTTCTGTTTCTTCCAAACTAAGATATTTAAGTGCAATAGATTCCCTCACAAAAAGTGCAGACAAATTATTCGTGGTACTTTATATGATTATTTAAAAATTAATCGTTACAATTCTTCTTATGTGAATGTGCTTATAATTATTGTGAAAATTCTAAATTTAAAATAGTTAATCTAATTATGATTATGTCAAACGTTATTTTATTTTAAAGTTTACAAAAAATAAGTTGCTTTAAATCCTTATAAGAACATCATTAAAAAGTATAATCATATACTGTACATACAATTATAGTTTATATTCTTTTACAAACTCCTGATTCATTGCCTGAGGTACTTTTAACAGGTAGATTAAAAAGTATACATTAAGTACGTATGTAAACCATTGCGTTTAAAGTTTAAGCAGAATGAATGAGAATAATTTACCATAATTATGAGTAAGTTTTTTAATATTATAGAATAGATGCAGAAATAGCTGTTTTTCCTACTTATTATCCTCAACTTCGAACAGAGAAATATATTTAAATGTTCGCCTACTAATTTTATTGTACGATTTTTTTCTTTTCAATTACATATTAGTACGATTGTATACTATTATATTGTCTACAACAAATTGTGTAGCGAAAACAAGTTCTGGTAATATTTTATGCAAAAATATTAAAAAAAAATTGAGACCGTGGAGTGTAATTTTTTTTCACTTACTATTTAGGGAAGCGCATTGTTAATTTATACGTTAGTATCGTTTTTTCTATGTATAAAACGTCATCGCGGTTGTGTTTTACATTCTTTAATATATATGTTCTTGTATATTTTTGAAGAAAAAGTCGAACCTGTAGATCATTTTTGTTCAAAGATGCTATTCTAATACATTGGAATCCTTTCTCCTATTGTAAAACAAATAGAAACATAAATTATAAATACTTTTGACAATATTATATACTTTGATATACCTACATAGTAAAAAAATAATTTTTTTCCAAACAAATACTTGGATATATGCAAGTAAAAAAATATTAAAAACGTAGAAAATCATTTTTTGAACATGTGTATTCTCTTACACTTTGCATATTTGCTTTAAGTGAAGTGATATTTGTAAATTTTGCCAGTAATAATCATAGATTTGTACACTGTTCATTACGTATTTTATTTGTAGATTTTCTTATGTTAATGGCATTACTACAATTGTCTCATAAAACTAGATTACATTTGTGATTTCATTCGTTTTTACGTTATTTTCCTATGTGTGCCAATATGTATTGCAATCCATTATAAGATTTTAATTAAAGTCCGCAGTAGTACGTTTAAAATAAGTGATTAAAAATTTGTGAAATTTTAATTTTATGAACGCATATAGAACAGGTATTATAACACTTATAGAAGAACAGGTACGTATTCATTTTTTGTTTTTTCCTAAGGCTAATGTTCTTAATCTTATTATTTATTATAATAATTGTTTTAGCTCGTTTTTTTCTCAATCTCTGAGAGAAGATGTATGTAGAAGTAATATTATTAAAGTTATAGTATACTTCTTTGTATTCTTTGATAATTCACACCATTCTTCCGAAATTTTATTTAGATTCACTTTACGATTTCTTATAGTTTTTCTAAATAGAATTAAACAGGTTTCTCATAATGTTTTTTTACTTTGTGTATTATTTCGCCAATTCTTTTAATATTGCACTTTAATGTTTCCCATGTTCTGTTATGTATAAAAGTAATAATTTTGACGTGATCGTTTATATCTTTAATCTTGCATTAAGGTCCTTATTATATCCTGTGTTCTACCCTGACATTTTAATATTAATAATAATCTTTAAATTCACTTTTCATCTAAACTTAATTACTTTTAGCTGTTTCTTAATTAACAGCTAAATAATACATTATGCCAATTTATCATTAAAGCTTTTTTTTTACTAAAAATTGCTGTTTCAATTAAGGCTTGGTTAAATAACTTAACAAACATAAAAAAATGAGCAAACTTAGTTAGGTGTTCTTTTATAGAGCCTTTTAAATTATTTTTTACACTATTAACACCATATCATTAATTTTTCCATACCTGTAACACCATAAGTATTTTCAGCAAAATTTGTTGCTACATAATTCGGTTTATATTTTTTAACTAGTTATGTTATACAATTAAAGATGTTTCGGTAAAATAATTCAAACTTGTTTTATAGCTTAGAAAATGATACATTGACAATAGTGTACATTATGTTAATTTATTAAATAAAACCAACTTTCTATACTTTAAACATGAATTTTTATTGTGTTAGTAAAATCTAGCTTTAAAAATGTTTATTATTTACATACAAAAGTGCAACAATTTACGGATTTTTTGTTTTCTGCCTTTGTGTATTAGATATTTTTGATGTTTCTGTGTACCAAGTACCATTAGGATTCAAAGCTTGATTAGGATTTTCAACATTTGATAATGCTTTTTCTATTGCTTCATCGATATTGTCTCTTGTAATGAATGTAGGAAACAGATTCTTTTGTTCTTTAATTTTTTCATTTAATTGTAATTTCGTCTGTGCTTTACGTGCTTTAGCTTCATCTTTATGCTTTTGAATTTGTGCTGCTTTCTCTTCCTTTTCTTTACTAATTCTAATTTCTCTTTCTGCTGCAACTTGTTTGTTCCAGGCATCATTGATTTTAAATGATTCATTAAAGTCCACCTCTTCAGCTTTATTACAAACAGATTGATCTAGTGCTACTTCATCAACTCCATAAATTGCTATTAAGGTGTTTCTAAAAATATAAAATTATACACTGTTTTAAAATATTATTTTTGTATGTACAAGTTATAAATGGAATCTTACAATTTTATAGTTATAGTTTATGGTTTAAATTTAAATTCGTCTTTTTTTTAATGTATGATTAAGACATATGCATATTTATTATTACTTTTTACTTTACATTTTTATTTGTTCTAATAAGATATACCTTGTTCTTAAAGAATATGTATTTTGAATTAAATTTATAATTTTAATCTTTGATTTAATTAAATTTGATTAATTTGTTAAAAATTTCCAGCACTTATAATCTTTTAAATTGTGAAGAACATAAGAAATTCATTTTAATTGTTAAATATAATTCTTTATATCAATCGATATTATTTTTTGTATTTATGAATTCAATTCAAGAATTGATACATAACTTAAATTTGTAAACTATGAAAAACTACTTGCATGCAAAGGAATACAAATTTAATTTACCTTACTGAACGATAGTAAGTTCTATAATTATTGTAAAGCCTTTGAATCTCAATAAATTCTTCTTTTGGTATTTTTGGTTTCACAGGTACACGAAAGACTTTAGTTTTTGCTGTTGGTAACCAAATAGGTTTCCTCTTCCATCGAAGACTTTGAGCATATATGGAATTAAGGTTGAAGAAATTGCATGAATAAGCATAATTTGGAAGGAGTGGACTACCAATAAACTTTGTTGCTTGCATCTTAAACCTCACCCTAAAAATAATAGTAATTACACATAAAACATAAAACACAAAAGCATACTACTTTTAAATATTTAACTTGTCTTACTTTATAATTATGATTATAAACTATATATAAAATTTTACAAAATATTGTATTATCATAAATGCATATTTTATATTATACTCTATAGGATTGTAAATTATAAAGTCGAGTAAACAGCAGACAAACCGTGTAATTTCAGAAAAAAATATATCAAGAAGGTTAGATCAATTTCGTGTTGTTATAAGTGTGCCCGATGTCGGCAGTACGAGAGAGATGATTTTATGCATTTGTAACGAGTTCGACAAGGAAACAATATATACCAACTAGCTATATAACTTGATGCAGGAATATATCCACTGCTGGTACAGATCAGTGATGCAATGCGCGCGTAGTTTAAATATAATAATAATTATAGATCACTTTTGTGAATTAAATAAGTATAAAACAAATTATGTAAAAATTACATTGATTAGCCGGAATTATAAAACAGAAAAAGATTTTCTTATAAAATAAATATTACGAAAATAAAAATTTCCTACAAGGCCATAAAATACAATTTGCATTGTTATTAATTGATATAAAGATTATAATAATAAATAGTTTAAATGTTATTATTTTTAGTTATTGAATGTAAATCTTTTTTTAATCTGTTTACTAACATTTCAAAAAAGTTAGTACTAAAATAATACAGTAATGAAATTATAGTAATAATTGTAAAATAAACAGTTAAATGAAAAAAATAATAATAAATAAAAATTAATGACTAATAATAACTATTATTGTACAAAGTTTAAAATCTGGATATTATAAAAAATTGCAGGTACATTTTGATGAAGTTATAATGTTTCCATAATTTTATAAATTTTACATTCTAATCATAGTTTAGTGTTTGTTTAAAAAAACTTTTATTTAAAGGTTTTTATTAATTTACTCTGGAAAAGATTATTATTAGTCTAAAATAAATATTATTTAAAGATAAGATTATTATAAACAAAACAAAATGAAATGCTTCCCATTCAAATATTGTATAAATCTTGATACTTACATACATTTATATTTTAATAAACAATCAAAGATGACTTTCATAAAAAAATATTTCATATACAAAATAATAATCTAAATGAAACACATATATAATTTGAGAATTATTGAAGCAATTTGTAACCCGTATAGCCTAGTATACAATTGGCTCAAGTATAGGCTACTATCAGAGATCTGCTACTATCTCCCAGGCTCAATATCGTACAGTGTATTCTTGTATTGAAAATGACAGCACCTAACTCCAAAAATACGAAAGATTTTTTTACGGTGCTTTAAATTTTTATTATGCTAAAATAGAATTTATAAGCTTATATTTCAACAAAAAATATGATACGATATTAAATGTTATTAATACAACAGTCATATCTGCAAGATTTTTCTTAAATAGGATAAAGGTAAATATAATAAGTATTTAGAAGAAAATTCTTAGAATATAATGTAAAAATATTATAATTATGTACAATATTGAAGTCGAATAAAATCGATCAATAGTTTTTGAAGCGAACTTCAATAAATGTTGTGAATAAACAATAATGAAAAATCAATAAAAGTTGTGAAATTAAAAAAGTATTTATTACACATAAAAAATTAAATAGAAATTTTTACTATATTAATTATTATATTTAGATATAGTAATTGATGGGGATGTATTTGCTAAAATATGACATTTTCTATATATTATAGTAAACACGAATATAGCTCATCGAATACGTTTCAGGATAACTATTATTTTACATTAAGTATAGTAAAACCTTGCAACAAATATTTCTAAACGTATAATTTACTTAATGTAAAGTTCTGTAATCCGTTCATATCTAAAGTTTACTTTTATAAGACTTATATTAAGTTTAATATAAATTATTTCTATCTAATTGTATTCCGTATAACTTGCGCCATTGCATACAATAGAACACATCTCCCTGACACGGAGTAAAATTATAATCATAATAACAATGGACGAATATATATAATAGCGTGCCAGAAAGAGTATTAAATTATCCTCAAACCATTAGGTTCTCTCTGCGCATTCATTATCATTGCATTATTATACATAACGAGTCAGACGATCTTTATCACTCGATTTCCTACAAATCAATGGGCGGGTTAAAAATATTTTCGGTTACGACGTCTCCTGCATTGGGCCATTAATCATTTGGCGAGGTCATAAATGAATATTTGATCGTTTTAGCGAGAGGAACTTTTTTTACCGAATCCTCAAGATAAATAGATACGTTACGAGCCGTCAGAGCCTCCGATCTATACATATTATTCCTATATCGCACAAAGTATTGAAATTTCCGTCACGGTTTTAGCTTTGGGCGTATATATACATATTGCAAAGGGTAGGTGACAATAGGCGCTTTATCGGAAAAATATGACTGCGGGAAAGCGTCATTTTTCCATTATCCTCGCGCGCGGGCCTCGTAGAATCCGCAAATGCGTTCGGAGAAAAGCGCAATAAACTAGCCCGGCAAATATAAACCGCGGTGCACTCGGGCATCTGGGTCGCGCGCCTTAAAAACGCCCCCCTTTTCTCCACGCGAGGGGGGGGTTGGGGTGGCGGGAAGGGCGCGCGTTACGCGCACGAGGCTCGTCCGCAGTTGCGGCAGTGCGGCGATCGGGGATGCGCCGCGGGAGGCTGCGGCGCGCCCGGGCCTAATTGCCGCGGGGGTAGGGGCCGCTGCGCAAGTGCCTCGGGAAAGGGGGCCAGCCCCGAGGGCGCCCCCAGCGGAGGCTTAATAAAAATAAACGCGGCATTTGCCCGCGGTGGAGTAATTAGAGGCGCGGGGGCCGCGGTGAAGGACCTCATTAAGGACGCGGCGTGCCGGCGGGGGCGGCGCGGGCGCCGCGCGGCCCCGGCCGCCAGTCGACCGCGGGCCGCTCAGCCAGTCGCGAGCACCGCGCCCGAGGCTCCGGGCGCCGGCGCGGACAACTCCAGCCCGGGCGCCGACTCCTCGCGCTCGGTTAACCCGCGGCCGGGCCGCTTGATACGCCTCGCGCCCGCCAAATGCGCCCACCCGCCCCGGGGACGATCAGGCGCGGGCAGTCGGTCGCGCGCCTACCCTGCAGGACTCGCGCGGAACGCCCGGATCTACGTTGATTAATGCCGCGGGAATGCCATCGTTCAAATTTCGACCCGCGGCTCGTTAAGGCGCCTGCCACCGCGGCCCGGCTGACCGCACGCCGACCCTATCTCCTCGATCCGATCTCCCGCTTTTTCCCCGGCGCTCGCGCACACCTCGCCGTTTAATCTAATGCGTTTCTCGCGTTGGCCCATTAATATTAACGCCGCTAAATGGATTCTTCGGCCAATCGATGCCGCGTTGCGTAAATTCAGCCGAGTAGCGAGGGAGGCTCGAGTTGGGTGACGCGCGCCCCGAGATGTACAGCGTGCACGTTACGAGCCGCCCGGGCGATCGGCGCGCGTCCGGTGCGACCCCCGACAGCGAGATCGTGTATAGGCAACGCCGCCGGGACTCGATACCCCTGCGCTTCTTCAATTACATCAAACAACAGTTCCACACCGAGCCGCCGCCAGGTGAGCGACAACTTCCCCTCGCAAGTGTAACTCTTTTCTCGCGATGACATTTGTTTTAAAGATTGTCTCGCAAGTTTTCTCTTATACTTTCATAGTAGTAGACTTTGTAGACTCTTTCTTTCGCTCTGTGATAAAATACGAAAATAAATTGATGTGAGCAAGAATTTAGAGAAATTTATTGAGTATAAAACTTTATAGTTTAATTGAAAAAAATACTACAAAAAAGATACAATTGTACAATGTCCGTTTCACAAAATTAAACACAACTGCTTTCAATTCGATAATTGTGATGTTTGCATGATATTTGATCAATAGATGAGTATTACGGATTTTATATCGTTGCGTACCTAACTTTTCTATGACGCACGCAATTTTTTTGTCACAAATTCATCACCTTTATTATACGTATGGTCGTAACTTAAGGCATATCCTTTTGTTTATTTTCACTTCACACCGTTGAAACTTATTTTATAAATGTTCATTTCAACTTTATTCATTGTGTAAAAACAGAATATTATGAATTTAAATAATGATTCTTTGTGCTTATATTTCACTAGTCTGAACATACGTAACATGTTACACATAGAAAAATAGCCCCATTTAATTGGCGATTTATATACAGACTTCACTTTATACTTTCTTTTGGTGCACAAATCGCTGATTAACTATTATACAAACCTAAGCAATTACTTCAAAATTCAACTTGGACATGTTCTTGTTGATTTTTATTGCAGTTTCAGATAAAAATAATCATCTTGTAAAATGATTTACGTAACTTATTAAGATTAGTAGAAAAATAGTTTTTGTTTAAATATTTTACCATGATTGAATTCAAGAAATTGTTCAAAACAATTAATCTTTAGCGGGCTTAATAATAAGCGTATGCTTCTTTAATCAAAACAGTTGGCTTTTTAATTGAATATTCGCACTAATTTTGGTTTGCCAACAAATTAATTATAAATCTGTACTGATTAGGTTACCACTGATTTATTTTTTGAAAAACGTTCAATTATTTAAATTAAAATTGAAAAAAATTAGTTTTAAAACTATTAAACATAATTTCTGTAAACTACTAACACTCAAAACTGTAATCTACAACTTGTCGAAATGTAAAGTACCTCAATTGTGTATTAATTGCTTCTGACAGATCTCTGTAATTATTATCTTAATATTTAATGTCACTCGAGAAATTTGATCAATTCAATAAATATTTTCTACAGAAATCAATAAATACTTTGATTTCATTGAATCTTTGATACACTTTTACTTGATTAAACTGCATTTGTTATTTTTAACTCAAAATAATACTATTTTTATTGGATGACAAAATTGTGTAAAAAGCCATAAATGCTAAGCAGCATAAGCGAATATTTCATTGAACTAAGTAATTAGCATGACTTAATATACCGTATCGCATAATATGATATAGTTATTCTTATGAAACTTAATAAATTTCATTTAAACAAAATAGTAAACTATGAATTCTACTGATAAATCTTTATAAAAAATATTTCAACAATCTTGAAAAAACGTATAATACAGAAAGCTATGAAACTTATTGCTTCAGAAGCTAGGCAAATGTAAGATTACCTACAAAACCTCAATGTAGGCATCTAGGACGATCCTTTGGTTAATCCGTAAATTCTAATGAATAATTGGTTTAATTGTCTTTTGCTCACCAATTGCAATTGTATAATTATAATCCAGCACAATAGAAATACAATCAAGCCCAAATAATCAGCACGATTAAGTGAGTAAATTCTTTCCCTCATAGACGCACCAGTACCACCAACCAATTTGTCGATCTATAATTTTCGTTCGACTACAAGGATTGCGTACTTTGTCAATCACATAATGCTATGAGGTAGAGACTCAAGAACGCAGTAGACCGGTGCACTTGTAACGGGTGTATGCACAATATTCCTTTTGACTCCTGCTTCCTCTCTATACAATAACCAGTTGGATGCAAAATTATGCTTACGGTACTCGGCGCTAAGCGCTAAGCCACTGTTTCGTGATTCGAATCCTGTCGTTACCGCATTTGAGCCCTTACGTAGTGTCATAACTGGTGTTTTATTGCTGTATACGCAGCAGGTTTCGTTTAGCTTCGCGTAATCCACATAATTCGGCGTGCAAAGATTTAAAGTGTTCTCTAAATACTGGCCATTGGTCTTTCCAGCAACTCTGTTTCGATCGTCGACAGACCATCGTGGCCAGTATTGATCCAGTGTTGTAGAGCCTGAAATAATGAAACGTGTAAAAAAAGACTGTAAAGTATATAAAGAAATATAAAGGAATATATATTTATACCACATACTTATGTATATTTATATTATATAAAGGAATAACTACATCGACTTTAACTAAAGACAAATAAAGTGATATTTTGACTGACCATATGCCGGAGGATTGTTTGGAACACTACTGGGTATCGTAATGTCAGTTGAGGCCGTATAATTCTCGTACTGCTGATTCTGCACCTGTTGCAGTGGATCGGTCGATGCATGATTAGGCACGCCGCCCGATTGTTGCTGCTGCTCCTGGTAGTAACCCGGTGTAAACGAGTTATCGAGATCTATATGATAAATTGGCGTAGCTAACTGCTGCGCATAATCGGAGCACCGTGTTTGATTCTCCGGTTGTTGCGGCTGTTGCTGCGACTGTGGCTGTGGCTGCTGCTGCGATTCATAAAAGTCCTGCGGATAACTTGGCGTTTCCGAGGGAGCACAGATCTGCCTGTAGTAATCTTGCGGCTCTTGAGATCTAACAGTGTTGGAGACCTGATGGTAAAATCGTGACGCGTCGAACGTCGTATCCGATACAATTTCACTTGGTTCGAGAAGCCCGCTAGAACCTTGATTCTACAAGGATATTAATAAATTAGTTTACTGCTACTAACTAATTGAATGAAATTAGGTTTTCTCTTGTTTCTAATAAACAAACATCTAATTTTCTTACGTGAGAAATTAACCGGGTAGCGTAACTGTATATTAAAGAAAGTTGAAATTAGCTTTTTTAATTTCCTTACTGTGTAAAGTTGTTCGTTGTTCATGCAGAATTGGGTGTTTGATTGTACGATATTGGATGAGCCTCCTGGGCTTGTGTTCATGATATCCATACTTTCGGGACTTTGATATTGCAACGAGCTTGTCGGTGCCAATCTTGAAACCGAAGTTTCACCATAATCGATTGGACTAGAAATGTCTAACATATTTGACGCCAACCAATTGCGACAGTTTTCCTGTGCATCCGTTTGTGGCGCGAAACTAAACTGAAACTGGTTGGCGGGTTGTTGTTCAAATGTCTTCAAACAAAAACGTAAAACATTTATTTTTTCTTAAAATGATATTTTCGTTAAGTATAATAAAAATTTTCAAAAAGAAACGTCATTAAAGTAGATTAGAAATGCAGTGTAACAAAAAACAGAAACTTTAAGTAAATCACACTAACTGGATTATTTTTGTAAATTTAAGAAACAAGTAATGCAGTGAAGAAATATATACCAGAGAACTGGGCTCGGCGCAGGTATCTAGAGACGATCTATAATACGGTGTACTATCAGCGCGACGATAATACGAATTGTCGTTATAACTTTGTTCGGTCTCGAAAACACACGGTAAATCCGTCGCCGTCGGGGTTTCGTTGTCCTGCCAGATCTCGTCATTTTCGTTTATGTCGGATTTCGCAGTCATAGTTTCAGAGTTATCTGGAGACTGGTCTCTAACGTGATACGCGTCTAAAGGCCAACCTATGAATTGAAAATTTGAAACCAAAACTTTATAAACTACAATAACAAACTTAAAAATACTTGTATTGAATTCAGATAGCCCAATTATTATATTAATGTAAAGAAAATACACACTTGCTACAGGACTAGCAATTTCTCCTAAATTAGCTCCAACAGGGGCCTGTAACATTTTCTTTAACAGCAAAGACATTTTTTTGCTTGCAGTATCAGTCGATTGATGTGCAATTGATTGATAATCTCTACTTTCCAGGTTAGCCCGATAATTTGATACTGTAGCCTCTGTTCTAAGGTCCATAATTTCATCTAATAGTGTAGAATTATTGTTTTTATCATATATGTTTCCATAAACACCTTGAGCCGTATAAAAAACAAATTGTTTAATGTCATTATAGCTCAAATTACACCTCACATCATCTTTGCTAGTTCCAACTTCTTCTTCTGCTCCTACCTGAAAATTTTAAGCTGTAGCAGTACAAAAATATTTCCTTTTTTTAATGTGTTCAAACATTTTATAATAATTATAAAATTATATTTGTAGATAAGCAATCATTATGTATAATTATGTATAATTCATGAAAATTATTATTAAAGCGTGTATTTTTAAACGTTCTCAAACTGTAACGTAATATAAACTGTAAATTTGTTATACTTTGAGAAAAAATTAGTATTCTTACCCACTGAAATGGGTATTGATGCTGTTGTTGGCTTTGATTTGGAAATAAATAATGATCTGGTGTACATATATCTGGTGAAATATTTTGTCCCATAATTTGTGATAGATCATCTTCTTCTGTTTTCATAATTTTGGCTCGTTTAGTTCTTTTTTTTCGATTCTTTTTAACATCAGTTAATAGCCTTGATACCTCTGAATTATCACGACGATTTATGGCATTAAGAATTTCAACCAGTGAATTTTTCTTTAACAAAACATTTATAATTTGAAGTAATTGAATTATATCTAATAAATTATTAAAATTTGTTAAGTAGAAATTTTGAAGTATGTTTCAGTTGTATGCAAAGTAACAAACAAATTATTATATTGACAGAAAGAAAGTTAATAATGTAAAGTAAGTAACCAGTAACTAAATATAGATAATTTATAAATTATTGGTTCCAAAGACAAAAATGCTTGAGTAGAAATCAACGTTTGATAATGGCTGCTACTCAAGTGGTTTTGCTACATTTGAACTTTACACAAAAATTGTAGAAACTAAACTTAAAATACACATGATAAATTGTATGATATCAGCTAAAAATTGAGTAAAACTTAATAGAAAACTAAAATTACGACACGGAGTTAGCCCTGAAACAGGTGTCTAATTTTTCTAAAACTCGCAATTGAGAATGCAGCGTTGCCATGTCTCATGTCGAATAACCGTGCGCGCGTACGCGTGCACCGGCTTTTTCTCGTGCCGGTACATTCAGATTCAATTCTTATCAATGAAGAGTATAGAAAAAGGATAATAGTTACAGGTGAAGGAGAACTAAATCAGACGGGATAAGCGCTAGAATCCGTCACAAGAGACACTACTGACGAGGAGAATTTACCTTAATGTTCCCAGGGATCCGATGCTTGACGGCAAGTGCTTGCAACTCCTTGTACGACAGAATCGACAAATCCTTGGCGTTCATTCTGCCACCAGCAACCACAGTCGCCTCATATGGACGACGAGACTGCAGTCCCGACTCCCGATCTTGTATTATTCCTCTCACGTAAGTCGCGATTCGTTGTCGCGCAGTGCAGTCTTTACCCCCTTTGAAGTCGATCCCTCGCCGCTGTCGAGGCGTAACCCAGTTTTCTGTGCGACTCCGTGCATCGAAATATCATCCATGCAGAACCCCAAGGCGGACTTTGAAAAATGTCATGCGTTGTAAAGGCGCTTGCACTGTATAGCACTTGGTTGCCGGTGGATAGAGAGGACCGAGCGGGGCGCAAGCGAGAGAGAACAGAGAAATTCCAAGGACTCTGCGACGTGCTTGCTCACTGCTGCTACCCAAGTGTATCCGACGAGGATTCGCGTGCGTCAGTGTGCGCGCACTCGTTTGAGTAGAAAGGCTTACGACTTATATAGCCAATGTCTGCGTCGAGGTTTTCCAATTCGCAGATTTCGAAAGATGGGACCGTTTTATCCCTTCCATAGTACTGATTGTAGGCTGAGGTTAGGTTCATGTCGCGGATGCTTTTGAATTTTGAAGTCTCATGGGCGCCGTGCTGCTTCCATACAGCAGCACTAACGACTTAGATATTTGATTAAAAAATGAGCCGCGCATTTGCAGAAGCAAATGAATAATAAATTAAACAGAGGAAGAGCTTGTAATTGTTATCTTAGAAAACTTGCTCAAAAGAATTTTAATCGAGTTAATTCTTAGTTTTAGTACACGTACGCAACTTTTTAAGATAAGAAAGGCTTTTAAAACTAGGCTATCTTTTCTTTCGTTCGTTGATATTGTTGTTGTTGTTGTTGTTGCTGTCGATAATGTAGAACCCTATAAAAGATAGTTTTAAATTGTTTTTATATCTCTGCAGTTTTGCCGCATTAAAGATTTATTCTGGTATTTGGTTTTTATTGTAATATCAATGATAATAAAATAGAACTCTATATTTTTTAAAAACGCTCGAGTAAATTTAAAAGCATATTTCAATTCCTTGCACCTATCCATCTTAATTTCCAGTCCAAATTGATTTATTTCACACAAGAAAGAACAAAATTGGAGTCACATAAACAAAGGAAATTCAATAAAGATTTATTTATACAAAATCGTATGATTGATTTGTTTCTTAAGGAACAATTTAAAATTGCAAAAGTTAACACAGAGTAAAATAACTGAGAAAAATAATAACTGATTAGAATGAAAACGTCTGAAAAAGGCACAAAGATTTATCGAAATAATGCTCCATCAACTCGAGAAAACATACGGAGCCCGGATATCATCAGCAAGCTTGGCAACTCAATTTCCTCTGCAGCTCATCCCTCACGATTAGAATACGATATCCCACGCGTGGTCACCCGTAAAATGACTTCTTGTTCAGAAAGGTAATTCTGCTGAAGGAAATCGGATCAATTTACTCTGAAAAGTCATTATCGAGCTCTGGATTCCAATGTTCTCAACTGAAAAATTTCCTCGATTAATTAAGACCAGTGATGAGGTCGCGCGACTTCCTATATATATATGTATAATTACCCGCAACTTATGTAATTATAGAGTCTTGGCAATGACACAGAGGTGCTGGGATATTACACCTGTGCGGTTCGCCGAAATTTCTTTAATTTGTAGCCTCTCTTGCGGCGGTTCGTGGAAGAGCGATTAGTTCGCTTTGAAGCGGCAAGCAGTCAAGCGTATGTAGAGGCCGTCGGTGTGCTGACTGACACCCCGTTACTAAGACTAACGAGGGCAGCTTAACGAGTAAGGGAAGACTAACTGCGGAGATTTATTAAAATTTTCGTGCCTCTCACTGCAAATGAAAAATTTTCACACTCAAAAAGCCGCAGTTGTTGGCTTTTTAAGGGCAAAGTATCACTGCGCACCGAGGTTTAATTAAAAGTTGGTGTTGTAAATCCAAACTGAGAAGTACGCAGTGCCATTACTTCTGGCTGCCGCGCGTATATACGTTAATTATACAGGAAATAGAATGGCATAATACTCGACCATTCGCTTGCAAGTGTATTTGGTTTAATAAAATAAAGTTCTTCCTATTTTAAACTGTTTCAATTATTTTTTATCGCGGCCTTGGGGGCAATTGAGCCACTTGGGAGTTTTTTTTTTGCGGAATCAGTGCAGCAAATGCGGGAGCGAATGCGCATGTAAGCCTGAAGGGAACGAAACAAAGCGTCAACGTGTTACATACGTAACAAGAGATTATGCCATATGCTCCACTGGCTAAAGTTTAATATAGGCCGTAAATTCAAAAAGGCGTAAAGCGGGGTAAAGTCGGAAATTCATTATAAGCGCGATGCACATTCAACGCGGTTGAATCAAAATATTACCGGATAAAATATACGGTCTGTCGAAGGCTGCGATAATTGCGAAATTGCATAATCAAATACGGAGGTAAAAATACGCGCGATAAAATAATTTTATAGAGGAATCGATGATCGAGTTATAATTTACGTCTCGGGGAAAGGGAATTCATAACGAGCATAGTCATCCGGCGAGCGTTCCACTGGTTCCGGCTGTGCAGACAAGCGACGACGCGTAATGCGCACAATTTTCACCCTCTCAGATACAAAGCGGAAGCGTGGCGCGATAATCGATCGAGGCGTGTATCTGTCGAGGCAGCCTAGGGCGACACTGACAATCATTGCATCTGCATGACGGTCAACGCGTTACACCGTGTAGCCTAGGTACAACAAGGCGTTAAATGGAACTACCGATAAGCCCGTATAAACACAGATCGTCATGCAGGGCAAATAGTTACCCCGGCTGCTCGATCGTCCCTCGGCATCCCCCTGCCTCGACGTCGCTCAATAAGGATTAAAATAATGCGTTGAATAATCGCTTTATCGGAGTCTGTGTAAAGGTCAACGCGTGGGACAACATTATACACACGCGCAAGATAGTTGGCTCGCGATGCGGCTCGTTGGAAGGTTCGGCCCTAGCCTTGAACAAAGAATCGTTGAATGAAGCTCGTTTTTCTATTCAGCAAATTATTCATTGGACATTGCACCGCGCGAGCTTGCACATGTAAGCTCGGTCGGACAATAGGCCGCGGGCCTACTCGAGCCACGAGGGCTCGACTTTTTTTTAATTTTTTCGCTTAGTCGCGCACCGCGCGCCCGATCCCCGCGGTTTCTGAAAGCCAAACCTCGCGGGCTCTTCCACCTTGGGAAAGAGGTTTGACGGGCTTTTTGGATTTGCAGGCTGGCGGACTCGAGGCCCTGGCCCTCGAGCCGAGAAGAGCTTAGCCGCATAAATCTCACCGCGGGGCTTTTCCAAAGAATATTTCCCAGGGTCGAAAGTTGGCCGCTTTCGAGGGCCGCGCCGCCGGGTCAATTGGCGCGGCAGTCAAAGCGGCCGGGCCGGGATCCGTGTGTATAATCCAGGGCGCCCGAGATAACAGCCCCGCGCGCGGGCGCGTCTTACTCGCTTTTGGTTTCTCTTTTGTCTTTTCTCTCCGAGATAGCCGCTTCATCAGACCTCGCGTGATTCACGGGCCGAGGGTATGTACACCAGGTCCGGGGGGACGAATGCTTGATTCGCGTATAGGGTACGCGCGGGGAGCTTAACGCCCTGGGCCGGTCCAGGGCTCGCGGATCCGGGGCCGCGCGCGGCATCGACGCGACGCCTCGATCGGGGCTGCGCAAGCTCGGCGGCCGCGGCGGCTCGAGCTTGCGTCGGGCGCCCGCGGGTGCCGCACGCGCGCGCCAGTCGCTTGCGGGACGAGAGCGAGGACCAGAGCCGGAGGCTGGCAGTCCCTCGGCCGGAAGCTGTCGGCCCACACGGAGACCTGCGCCATGCCCGGCTCACCGGCCGCCATGAAGACGCGGAAGAAACCCGAGAAGAGTGAGTCGAGCCCCGAGCTTGCGCCCTCTCCCCCCCCTGATCGCCGAGATCGGCGCTGCACGTGCACATCATTATTCGTGCGCAGTTCGGCGGCCGCGCGCCGTCCTTTCCTCAATCTGCATCCCGCGGCTCCCGCGCGCTCTCGCCGTACATGTACACACAATTGGTGTGCGTGTGTACGACGCCGAGGCGACGCGGCCCTTCCTTTTTTTTCTTCTCCACGCTTATATACTTATGTTGCTTTGCGAGCGCGGGGGTGATCAATTTTAGCCGCGGAACAGCCTCGTTGACGTTACGGCCCTGATTTATCGGCGGATTTAACGGTTAAACTCGAGCCTGTAATCGGCCTTTACAACGCCGCGTCCGAGGGGCATTCAGCTATTATGGCTCGAGTTATAAAGAGGATATTTGGGTTAAAGCGACAGGGCTTATGTACACGCAGGACCGTCGCTCGCGCTTAACTTTGGCCCGCGACAACTATTTTTCTCTTCGCCCCGTGCGCTTCGCTCCCGCTGGTGCTACACGCACACGTATGCTCTTTCCATACGTTCTCCCACCTGACATTGCTCCCCCTGCTCTTTTCTTTCTATGCGCCTATATGCATATATGTGTTTGTATACGTAGTAGAGAGTCACACACAATCGGCGCGCGATATAAACACCTTGGCCGCAGGACGACGGCTGACATGACGCTCTCTGGCAGAGACGTGTTGTACGCGGGAGTGCGGGGCCAGGTCGTCCCCTCCGCTCTGTTTGCAGACTCTCGAGGTCCTCTCCCCGTGGTACTCCTCTCGATGCGCAGCATATTGCCAGGCTGGGACAATGGCAAGTTCCCCGGCGGCGGGATTATATTCATTATTAAACGGGCGCCTCGGCCCGCTTTGAGGCTTAGCCGATCTCAAATGCAGATATATATATATATACGTGTTGATCGACGCGCCCCTTTGACGGGGGCGCATCAGGCCCGGGCATACCTTCCCCGTGGGCGCGCGTCCCCTCTCCTCGAAGGCCTCCTTTTTTTCTTTGTTCTCTCCAATCGGCCCGCCTTGAAAAGAAGCCCGTACACACACTCGGCGTGCGGGGGGGGTAGTGGAGTCGCGCGGCTCCGATCGGGAGGCGCGACTCGCTAGGTCCCGGCCTGGAAACGGCCGCACGTGGCCGGCATTCAACCGCGGCTCTCCCCCACCCGCCCGCGAAACTTTCCCCCGCTGAATGTTTTATGTGACAAGTGCAGGAGTCCGGCGGGCGCGCCGCCGGCCAAGACTCGCGGGCCGATCGATCGGCCGCGAGCCGCGCGCGCCCGCTCATTGCGCTCCACTGGCGATCGGCGAAAAATCCCCGGGGCCGCCTGCCGGGGGCACTTGCGGCCGGCGGCTGGATGCACACCAGCTGCTCGGGAAAATTGTTTTGGGTTTAGTTTGGCTAAAATTCTTTTCGCTGAAATTGGTTTAGGATTTTTTTTTTCCCCCAGGATCGAGGGAGGCGCTCGCTTAACCGACCGGGCATTTCGGCTACACGTTATACATATATTATAATCAAAAAAAAAAAAGAAAAAAAATTCATGCTAGATAATAGATAGATAAATGAAAGCAACTTATTTGCATGCAGATGTATACGTATTGCATTAGCAATTCAAATGCACAGTCGATAACGAAAGGAGATACAGATATAATTAATTCAGTTAAAAAGTCGAAAAACTGTTAAAAAATAATGGGGGGATTTTTGCAACGCTTGATATAAATTCACCCCGGGCTTAGCGATACAAACTATTCGTTTATAGCTTAAAGCGAACGTACATACATACATATATATATGTATGTATCCATCTCTCTGAGGCCATCTCCGGCCGGAGAGAGCGGAGGAGTCTCCTTTCCCGCGAGCTCGCGCGCACCGGAATTCTCCCGGGAGATTTTGATCGATCGGGGGGCTAAAAAGGACAGCGGCTCGATAGACTTTTCATCCGCGCGACTTAGACGAGCGTCGGGTGGCGCGGGCCACCGGCGGGGCCGACACAAAATCCAAGGCGGCTAATTGGCCCATTAATCGGCCGGCTGCGGAGGGTCGACGGACGGACATCGCCGGGAAATCGAGCAGATCGGAAGGACGCGCGGGCGCGTACACGCGCAGGAATAAAAAAAAAAAGGACTCCGGGCGGATAAAGTGCCGTTTCCATCGTAAGCCGCGGGCGCGGGGCTACCTCGAGCGGCATAAGCGCCGTCCGGCCCCCTTTGTCCGGCTAAAAGGGGCAAAAGCCTCGCGGGGTGGAGGGTAAATAAATAAAAGTGGAGCGCGCTCGGGGCTGCTGTCAGCGGAGCGCAGCCTCCTTCGCGGCCGACGTACGTATATCGACCGCGCATCCTCTGCCCCGTCCGATTACCGCCTTAATTATATACACCGGGGAGGATGGCGTGGCGCGGTGAGAGTTTTTTTTTTTATTCTCGGTGGGGGGCGGGCTTGGGCGACGTCGAGGCGGCCCCGGGGCCCGGGAGACAGGGGCAGGCTGCCCTTGATCCCGTCGCGGCCTCGCCCGCAGGGCTTTCGCCGGCTTTTCGGCCCGATGACGTCGAGACGTATATCGCCGCGCCGTGGGACTGGCAGAAATAGAAGTTGCGCGCTCGCCTAGATTCCCCCAGCCAATTTTTCCCCCCGCCGCTCGATTCTGCGCTTTCAATTTCGCTTCCAACCCATAAAAATCCAATATTAATGCACCTTTTGCTATTCTACGCGGGAGCGAGAAAGAGACGTTGCGTACGTAAAAGGTTTATTTTTTGGTAGAATGAAAAATACTAATTTTTGAAATACGCCGTGGTTATGTACAACTTGAATCATAAAAAGAAAACCGTGAAACAGAGATATACGCGTATACACACGACGTTGCAACAACAAAAAGTTATTTGACTAATAATTCAACTTGTATACAACCCGACGAATATAGTAGAGCGCGAGCACGGCATACATATATATATACGAATAAACACCGGGACTCGGGCAAGATAAGTTCGAGCGTAAGTCTCGAAAGCCTCGTGAAATCCAATGAAGCGAGGGGGCGGGCCGAGGCGGTCCGATCGCCGGCAGGGACGTACATATACACGTACATGTAGGCAAGGGCCGGAGGATTGCGCCCGGGGACGCAACGCGGCGGGCCGTAATGAACGCGAGGCTCGCCGGGGATTCGGGGGCGCGTTCCGCGGATGGGCCATCGATCGGGCCGCGCGGCCCGGGGACAGGCGGCCCATTGTCCTTAAGGATCCCGATAACGAATGCGCGCGCCGGCGCACATGGAGTCGCGGGTGTCGAAGGGCCGCCGCAGCCGGTCCGTAAACGCGTTTACGAGGGGCATTACAGCCCCGTTAACTGGGCGTCGCGCCGGCCGCGGAAAGTATATACGGCCGAAGCCAGGCTGTTTATCATACACGGCCGAGGCGTCGCCTCGCATCGGCCGGCAGCAATAACCCCGGGCGCCTAATGCCCGTACCGCCGGGGGCTGTACATGCACGCCTCGCACATCGGAGGTGGCGCGGATCACCCGGGGCCGATCCCCAGCTGACGCGCGTGTTATGCCGAAACATACGGCCCCGCCTGCCGCGGCGGTTAGCCCAGATAAACAGCGGGAATATCGGGCGGGAGGCCGAGGCACTCGAGCCCCGCGTACGTACGCCAATGTACACAAGCCGGATCGAATTACCTCTAACTCCTCCCCCGGGGGGCGGCGGAAGGACGGCGCACCGCTGGAGGAGGGCCTCCGGTCCGCGGACAGGAGGCCCCTGGGCTGCGCCATCGCCACCGGGGCCGGGAGGAGCGCGAGCGCCGATCCGCGGTGGGTTGCCATGGTGACCCCGGGATATGCCCGGGCGCCCGGCCTGTCGTCCGCCGGCGCCGCCGCTCCGCCCGGTCCATCTTGGCCGCGCGGCGCCCGCGCGTCCTGGCCCAGGAGGCGGAAGCGCCCGGCTGCCTGGACCAGCCCCGGAGCTCCGGCCCTCGCGGCCGCTTCCGCTTCTATCCGCGGGGGCATCGCCGATTGGGTGGAGGATCGACGCCGCGGGGCTTAGGCTAGCCCCCGATCCCGCGGGAAAAAGTTGCCAAGGCTGCGGCCGGCCGCCGGGAGACAAAGCTCGGGATAATTCGGGATGTACTTTATCGGGGGATCGCCGTGATAGACTCGCCGGCGAGCGCAAAAAACCGAGGGCCGTTCCGGCGGCGTATTATACCCGCGGCGGGGGAGATGAATCAGATGGAGGAGCGGCGCGGGCGGCGGCGCGGCTGATCGATGGCGCCCCATAAATCCCCATCCGGCCGCGAAGAGTCGGAGAAAGGCGCTCGGGCGGAAGTAGGTCTCCTCGGCTGGCTAGTCCTGCTGACCGGGAAACAACTCTGCGCGCTCGACCGTATACCGCTCGGCGTAGCGCGCGCTCGCGTATACATCTCTGTCCCGGCGCGTTGGTCCAAGGCGGCCGATCGCGCGGGCTCTTCCTCCCCCCCACACCAACGCACAACGCAAGGGTGCAGGGGAGGGGGCAGCGCCAGCCGCTCGGGCGCATGCATTATTCAGGGGGCGGATGCTAATTCGCGCGCGGCGCCGCCGGATCGATGGAGCCCCCCGCGCGCTAATTGCGCCCCGAGCGCCGACTCCTCGGGGGAGCGAGGGCCGATCGCGAGGGAAAAATGGAAAAGGAAAACAAAGCCGCCCTCCTCCAGGCGCCGCGGTGCAAGAGACCCCTCGACCCAGATGAGCCGGGCCCCCGCGGCGACTCGTTACCGCGGCCTGTCCCGCGGCCGAACTTGACCCGCGCCGCGGGCGACCCGACCCGCGGCCTCCTCCCGAGCGCCTCGGCAAGGGCTCGATCGTCCCCCGGGAGTCGAGGCCGTCCCGGGGCTCGGGTCGCTCCCCGAGCCCCGGGAGCGCAGTGAGCCGGTGGCGCGAAGAGTCAGCTGCCGGCGCTCTATCGATTGTCAGGTGCAGCCACGGGGCTCGACTTATTTTTGCCGCCCGGCGGAAGGTCGCGGCCTGCCGGCGCTCTGGAATCATTCGCGAGCCGGACGCCGGGCGCGCGGCAAAAAAAGGGGGGGGGCCTTTACGCGGGGATTTACACCGAGGGGCTGGATGTGTGTCACGCGGCCGAGGCGCCTCCGTACTTGCCGCGACAGATCATTGGCAACTTTTCGAGTGCCGAACCGTGCGGCCAACTTCCGCGCGGCCGCCTCACTTTGCTGTCGTGCTTTCGGCCTCGTCCACTGGTTCGCGCTGTAAATCAAACTTTCCTCCGGCTGCCTCGCAGCATTTGGCGGGAGCCAATGACGACCGAATGATGCAATAAAGATTTCCTTACCTTGTATCTCTGGCTTTCTATACGACCCTCGCGATTTCTCCTCCTATGAATGTATGCGTTTCACACCACGGACGTTTGACAGGCTTTATTTGTTTTTTTCTGCCCATCTATTTGCCGCTAGACCTCGCCGCAGTGTGCCGTTTAGCAGTGTGCCGTTTAGCAGTGTTTCTTTAAGAGATTGGCTCTAAGTAACCTTCGAACTTAGGTACACAAACTGAAAATCCATTTGCTGGCGTTAAAACTGAAATTTCAACTACATAACTTATATACTTAACTATATACTTCGCAGTTAAAATTACTCTTGTGAAAACTGATATCCGCCGCTGTAAACTACAGTATCAAAGAAATTTACGGTTCAAGGGATTTTAGACCTGCGCCCGCTAAAAAACTATTTGATTATTTTTAAACACAATTTTTGTTTACGCTCCTCCCATAATGCTTCCGCTGTAAATACTTTTACATGTTTAGCTTTTATTTCTTTACTATTTATGCTATTCATCTTTACTAATTAGTAGTTTAAAACATTATTATAATTTTATATTTCACTTAAAATACTTGTATATAGCTAAATGCATTGGACTAACCTATATTTCTCGCCACTATTTTCGTAGATACTTGAATTTGTCACGCCGTTATTTTTTAACTACAAGACCAAATAGATTTATAATCTCTTCTAAATAATGTAAAATCGCTTTTAAATGCAATGATATGTTTTACCTTAATAATAGACTATTTTATTGAATTTTTTTATTTTCCATTAAAACTAAATCATAGACTATAATAGTGTTTGTGAAAATATTATAACTATTATATTATGATTTGAAATTTATATATACAATCTACTCCATTCACCATAATCCCTTGAGTCTCTCAACTTTTGCTGATTTGTAGTTCTCAGAACCTTGCCTTGCGTAAGATATATTACAATTCTATTCAAAAGTACGTATTATTTCACCGACGTTTCTTCTTGAGATTCAAAACTATTGGAGATTTATATACAGAACATTAAATCTTATATTATCATTCTAAATATGTTAAAACCGATTTAATTTTTCGCTTTTATTAATACTCCAACAATTCCCACGCGTTTTTATAGTTTAAGTGAAATTCAAGCATTCATTCCATGTACAAATAAATATGCAAACTTTTCTGGCTATTTTTATATGAGATATAAAAACAGTTCACTTTTAAATAAATTAACAATCGCGATTTGAAAGGTACGTTACCATGAAGTTTAATTACCCGAGACGGAGCAAATCAACTCGATTCGAATCTATTCTAGAGTGCCTGATCCGTCGACGTTTCACTCCACGTTTCATGTATCAAGAGTAAAATACATTCTGCTGGGTTCATCTCGACGCACTCTCAGTTCCCGGGTCGGAAGTACGCGACCCAATTAACCAAATGCGATTAGCGAGATTGGATGGAGGGTATTCTTGGGCGCAGGGCGGTGGCGAGTGCGCGGCCTGTGTAATCACTCCGGTTTATCCGCGGCGATGATGGCCGAGACCGACCAATTTCCTTTTTTTCACCTACTCGCTCGGGAGCTATTTTTTCCTGGGCCGCGCGCTAAAAGCCCAAGATGGAATTTCCGGTGTAAATTGCCCCCGAGTTTCTCCTTGTGCGCGGAGATTAGCCGTGCAAGAATAAAAGCTCGGCGTGCTCGCGGCGCGGGCGTAAAAGGCACGATGAATTTCGGGGTTTGTCGACTTTAAAGCTACGCCCCGGTAAAAGGGGACCGAGAGAAAGCGCGAATAAATACACAAAAACGAGGGGAAAAAAAAAGTAACCGGTCAAGGGGCCACTTAGCCAGGAGGTAAGTGCGCCGCCTTGAAGCGCGAGCCCCGCGGAGGAGGAAAAAAGAAACTGCCCGCCAACCCCGGAGAGCCGGCCCATCTTACCTCTAATCCACGCTCTCTTTTCTCTCAAGCATCTTGCGAACTCGCGGAGGCGGATTCTCTCTGTGATCCGTCGCCGACTGCACTTATGATTCCTCGCTAACTTTTGTCTGACACATATCGTGTAACTTGTTCGCTCTGTTCTATAATATTATTATCTTATTCTCTTTCCGTTAGTAGAAGTAAAAGGTTGCAGTATTACAAATTAGATAGAGAATATAATATTGTTCTTGCACTCTCCTTCACTCTCTTTGTCTCTCTCCTCTTGGACTGGTTTTTTATCTCTCACTCTCTTCCACTCTCTTGGCACGGAGTTAGCGCGGGGATTCACACACCCGCATTTATCGACTGAGCTAAATTGAAAGTAAACAATTATTGTTACGAGATGATAAATTTGGAAGGTGAGCTCCTACTCATCTAGCGAATAATGAAAAAGCATTTGGCCGAGCAGAGTTCGGATGTGCATTGAAACGGGAAACTTGGAGATAAACAATAGCTCAGTCGATAAGAGAATGACGGTGCACGAATGAACAAAGAAGACTCTTCGATGAGGAAGGTAAGCTTGAAGGGCTGCTCAAGGTGTTTAAAGGCGCCGGGTGTGTTTGACTGGCATTTCCAGAGGCGGAAATCGAAGATCTAGGAGTTTTAGGGGGCTCGGGGACGGTGGGCATCGGCATCCGTCACCGGCCGGAGGAGCTCACGACGCTCGCCGCCAAGACGCGCTTCACCCGTAAGGAGATACAGATGATCTACCGGGGTTTCAAGCAAGAGTGTCCCACGGGCTACGTCGACGAGGACGCCTTCAAGCACATCTTCTCCCAGTTCTTTCCCCAGGGTGGTAAGTTCATCTCTCAATTAACCTGCGTAGCAAATCACTGCCGACTGCTTATCTCGGGAAGAATTCGCGCAGGAGTGGCTTTTCCTTGGGCAAAACTTAACACCCGAGGAATTTGTGGGGCACAGTGGCAACAGGTGCTAGGCGCCTCTGAAAGTATAATGGGGCTCGAATCTTTTAAGGAAACTATATTGAATTTAACGCGCCGAGTGAATTTAAATTTGTCTTAATGGATTTATTCCGATGGATCGTGTGTAATTAGGCTGCCATAGGAGTTCGAGCAAAGCGCGCGCGCGCGCGCGCGGAATCGCTATATAAAGCGAGAACTTTACATATATCGGGATATCCGTATAGTCGGCAAAATGTTCTATATGCTGATGCGCGGCCATTACGTCAAATGGTTTTACTACAGAACTTGTAGAGTAAAAATTTTATACACCCTCGAACGATTAGTTATCCGATAATAAAGCATGTAAGACGATAGCGTATAAATGCTCGCTGTAATACTTCTGTCAAAGCGAATGAAATTATGAAGTTCGCGCCACTGTGCCAATGCGACGACAATGAACCATAGCAAACACAGTAGACCGCGATCGATACGACATTGTCCCTTTTAATACAGTCCATAATCGAGCCAACTTTTAAGGCTCGGGCGCTTTAAGTGGCACAATTGAAAGGCGGAATTATTCGAGCGCCGTATATACCGTAAAAAGCACCCTGAGCCCCTTCATTCTTCTAATTAATCGCAAAAGTATTCTTCGCCGCCTGTATATCCGGCGGCGCAGTAAACGCTCGTAAGCTCTCGCGGCTCCGGCGGCGGTTCGCGAAAAACTTGGCGATCGGAGGTGGGCGGCTAATAAAGTTTCATTGGGGGCCGCCTGAGGGCGGGCCGGATATCGCGCCTCGTAAATATCGAGCGGCCTTAATAAAAGCCCCCTTATTAACAGAGGCTCGCGCTTGCATTCCGTGGCATTGTGCACAGGCGCACATGTGCACCCACACGGGCGCACGCTGCGCCTTCGTTTCCCCGACGGGCCACTGCTCCCCAACCCCCCCAACCCTCCGCGACTATTGTACACCGCAGGTTCAAAGGCCGCGGTTCTCTGCCCACAGATGCGAGCCAATACGCTCACTACGTGTTCAACACGATAAAGCAGAAGCAGACGACCGGCAAGATAAACTTCGAGGTGAGTGACTCCCGCGAGAGGCCAGAGATGCTGCGAGGCGACTATCTTCCCAGACTTTGTGCGCCTCCCTTGCCGCCCTGTCGTTCCTTCGACCGAGGCCTCGGGTTATATATAGATATATAAAACGGATACGCCGGGGGGGTGCGTTGATACGGAGCTGGAGCGGACGCCGAGTGCGGTAAAAGCTTTGTACGGTACAGATTATACTTTGAAATCTCGCTGCGAAAAAATGGGCCGAGGGGGGGTTTCGCAGTTTCTGTGCCAACTCGTAAAAGTAAAGGATCTATTTTCTTAAACCGCGTTAGGATTGAAAGTTAGTTTACGAGACTGCGAGTGAAATTCTTTGTACACAAAGCTTGCGCAACGTATGGAAAGTCCGAGCAACTTTTTACGCGAGTAATTTAGGTACTTTTTACCCCGATGAACAATTTTTTTTCTACTCATCTTAATAAGAGAATGTAACCTTATATGGAATAAATTCATATTTGTAATGTACTACTAACCAAGTAATTTATGATACTTGACGGAGTCATAAATGCATGCGTGTATATAATACATGCATTAACACGGTGCTAGAGAAAAGTGAATTAATATTGGTAATTTATTGGGTGATAGGTTCGAAACATCGTGTACATGATTACGAAATTTATAAATTAAACGGTTTATCGGAAGATCTGGCAGTTGGCGAATTTAATCGATGAGGCGGCGGGCAAACGTGCAAGTTAAACAGGGCGTTTAAGTAATGAATAGTCGCTCGCGCTCCATTTTTCATCCGGCCTCCGTTGGCGCGTGATCGATAAATCCATCCCTTAATTCCGCCCGCGACTGCATCTTTGTAATCTAACACAAAGCTGAGGGCCATTAATCAAAGTAACGAATGTGCTCCGCGCACAGCTCACGCACCGCGTACACACAGGCCCCGGGGAAATAATCGCCTCGCGCGGTACTTGATAACGGCTCTAAATTGGATATGTACCAACGGGGCGCGAGGCTCCAGTCGCGCGTGCACACCTAACCGTACATGACCGATCGGCCGCAGGAGTTCCTGACCATCCTGTCCAACATCTCCCGCGGCTCCGTCGAGGAGAAGCTGCAGTGGGTCTTCGGGCTGTACGACCTCGACGGGGACGGCCTCATCAGCCGCGAGGAGATGCTCGACGTGGTCGGCTCGATCTACGAGATGCTGGGCCGCTACACCACGCCCCAGATCGCCGAGCCCCACGTGGCCGCACGCGAGCACGTCGACCGCATCTTCCACGTGAGTCTTCCCCCCCTTGCGCACCCCCGCGAGCCTATATACTTTGACTACACGGCTCCCGCGCACTGCTGCGCGTGGCGCGCGTTGTCGGCTCCCCCTCATATCCCCGGATATACATATATATTCGTAATGCGAAGGCCACCGCTTGTTCCAAGGTCGGGGGCGCCAACGTCTGCTCCGTCCGCCTCCCCGGAGACGCGCGAGGGGGCGGGCTGTTTGTTAGCGAAGATACACCACTCGAGACGGTTGTTATCGCGCACGAGTGGACCGCAGCGCCCGGCGAAGGCCCCGCAGCCTCCGCCCGGGAGATCAATCGCGCGCGTGCGCGCGTCTTCCTTTCGTCGTGGCCCTGTGTTCCCCGTGATGGGCTCGCCGGTGTGGAAAGGGACGGGCCGACGGCCGAGATTAATTGCCGGCCCGCTACTACCCGCTTCTGCCTGAATGACTACCGGCGATTCGCCTTTGATTACTACGGGCTCGATGCTCCGACCGTAATACCCACACTGAGCTTTTATACGAACATATAATGCCTGGGACCGGGGTTTGATTGTTTCTCCGCAGGCGCGGGAAGGAGCCAAGAGCGGGCGTTACAATAATCGCCGCTGCACTATATAAAGTGGATTGGGATAATATAATCCCAGTCTCGCGGAGCTCATCTAGACGAACAGAGATTTATGCGCATACCCGGCGGCTCTCGTCCGGCATGCGACGCACGAGTGGCGAAATGGCCGCGGAAGCCAAAGGAATCCGGACGTGATTAGGGCGCGGCGGGCGGTCCGGGGAACGCGTTGGCGCGCCCGTCGATTGGAGCGTTGTTGGGCGCGCTAGTCTAATCGACATTGTTTGTCTGCCCCGGGCACGAACGCAGCTGATCGACGCCAATAAGGACGGCTTCGTGACCATCGAGGAGCTGGTCCAGTGGTGCTCCAAGGACGAGCACCTGCTGCGGAGCTTCGACACCCTGGACACGGTCCTCTGAAGGACCGGGGGCCGCAGCGGCGCCGCCGGCGCCTGAACGCGTCCGAGGGCAGTCCGCGAGGAGGCGGCGCCTCCATCGAGCACCGCGGGAGACTTGGTCCTCGGAGACGGCTGCCGGGGGACGGCCTCGGCGGACGCGGGCCGGCCGAGCCCTCGGGGACGGGAGAGTCGAGGACGGGGGATATACGTCCTGGTGGTATATCTACATGGGAGCCGCGGGCATTATTCTATTTCGAGCGCGATGATTTCCCGCCGATGTATATGCAGCCCTTTCCTCGCGGAGGATCCGCTTATTAGACACGCTCCCTTTCCCTCGCACCGAGCTCCCCCGGATCCCCCGAGCACCCTCTAGCTGTCCCCAGTGGACGTGTGTACGCAGCGTCCACTCTAATTCGCCGCGTTATGCAGCTTCCAATCTCTCGCCGGCCGTTTAAAGATTCACGCGAGGGGAAAGGCTCGTGCGAAGTTAAAGCTCAAAGTGCGCGAAGGGAAATTGTTAAATTGGTAAAATCCTCTTTTCGTTTCAGAAAGTATGCGCAGCGGCCTCGCGGCGAAGGTACTACGGTATGCGCATGAGTTCAAAATTTGCATTTTTTTACGTCGCTGTTATGAACGCGTTTTTATAGGGCATTGCTTATGGTGTGTACGTGGAAGCAATTCTTTATAAGATTGTAATCGAATGTGCCAAATTTACGCAATGCACCAAAAATAAATGATGAACCTTGCGCTACGCTAAGTGTAGGCGGTCGTAAAAATTTCGCGAAATGTTCGGCAAACAATTTCACTCAACTATTATCGTTGCATTCTCACGATATCGAATTATAATATATTTCATATTTTGAAAGTTGAATCAAAGCGAGAATCGATTTGAATGAAAATCAATATTTAAGAAGCTGTATTTGCTTAAGAGGAATATTTAAAAACTAATAGAATATAATAGAATGTTACATTATTTAGTTGACGTACACAATAGAGCATTGTAAAATATAAAATTAATTTATTGTGCTGACTTTAATTTCAGTTTCGCCATATTACTATTGAAACATATATATTATCATGTATTATTCTTGATAGTAAAAATTCACGTCAGGTCTCTCATCAATAATGATAACTTAAACTTAAGTTTATGCACGTAATTATCGCTATCATATTTTTGTTTTAAAAATTACCACAACCATGCATACATAAAATATGGTTTATTTCAAAAAATTATGAATATTTGCATTTACAATTACATCAAATATAACAGAAAATAAGAATTGTTAAAATTTGTTTAAAAACTATCTTTGAACTTATTACAATTAATATTACACTTAAGGATAATAAATAATATTAAAATAAATACAGTTAATAAACGACTTTGTCTTTGAAAGCGTAAAAATTATAAAAATATTCAAAGATATTTGACTTTTTCTCTATTCAAGCCAATTTTCAAAATTGACGTTTGAAACAAATCATGTTCTTCTTTCCTGTAAATGAAAATATATATTACCATATTGATTATTGATAATAATAAGAATGTCATAATGATTGCGTACCTGAAGTTAAACTATAATACAGACCAAGAAAATTATTTCTATATATAATATATCTAAATAAACTAAATTATAACGGTAAATTTTGAGATTTACCGTATTGTTGGGAATTGGATAAATTTTATTACGTGTTTATTTAACTTTAAATTTTATTGCATACTAAATCTGAAAATTTGAGTTTACATAAATCGGTATTTGCATGCAATGTGATTTATGAAGATGTCATATAAGTTTTGTTCGTGTTATTTCAGCACTAGTAAACTTCAATGCACAAATTAAATTCTATCGACTCGTATGATAATCGACGAAATCTCTTATCTAAGCGCAGTACTATAAATTTTATAATTGCAAACAATAATTTAAGATGGCATATCAGCCTAGAATATACTTGGCATTGCTTTCTCATATGAACGAGGAATCTGCGCACCAATTCTTCTTTAAAACTGTACTACGCAATAACAACTTTACCCCTATTCCCACAGTCTTATCGTTCACTTTTTCCTTGTAAATATTATCCACATAATTATATATGTACCTGAAATCTCCGCCACTAAAATACTATTAAAAAGTATGGCAAAATAAATAAAAAAGGACCCACCCAGTCTTTCAATAACAAAGTTTTAAGAAGTATATACAAAAGTAATGTACGGTACTCACAGATTGCAATTTCCCACGACTTGTTTGCGAAAACAATCATATTTGCGAGTTCAATAGAATCGATAATATGAAAAGAAAGCACAGAAAATTGCATTTCATTGATTCAAATTCTGCATTTATTTTGATATTACCAAATTTAAAAGCTATGATCATTTCTAAATATGAAAAATAATTCTTGAAAATTAGGCAAACTCAAATTGGAACGATACAAAATGTAAAATATTACTACAAAATGATAAAGGAATCTTAAAATAAAATACTTTGTTTATAGTTTTATAATAGGTATGTGAAGATGAAAAGCATCAAAGCTTCAAGTAATCGCGTAAAACATCACGATTCCCAAGTTGTAAAGATGTATGCGACAAAAGAAGCAAAGAAGCAAAAGAAATGCTAAAGAAAAAGTAGCAGACAATGTCGCGAGGAGCGCGATTGTGACCCGCTGCAATAGCTATGTACGATCTTACTCTATATTTGAACAGTTGTTTGTGCGAAAAAAGTAGAGTAGATAAATTATAAAAGAAGAAAAATTGGAAAGAAACTTTACTTTGAGACATATATCTATATGTTCGTAAGTCATAATTTGCCAAATCTATATTAAGTATATAGCATTGTTTTGAGCTCAGAGGAAAAATTGAAAAAAAAACTATTAATAAAATACTATTTTTACCTGATGCAATGTTTAGCTTTCAATTTGTACAATCACCGTCAATAATAGATTTCGAATCTGATAATATGGAAACTATAAAAATTTGATTTCAGTTTTTCCTCTGATTAAAATGAAAAACCAAGAAAGAGGATCAAGTAGGGAATGCGTATATACCTCCTGTATGTTAGTTATACATATTGATATAGCAACTATACACCGCATAGCAAGTTTTGATCTTCTCGTACTCAAAATGCCGCAGTCTCTTGGCAAACGTTAAGATATTTTATCTTTTAAAATGCTTTAAGTATTTCAAAGAAGCTACTGTTGGAAGCGTGAGTGTAGAAAGAAAGTGTACGTGATGAAAAAGCGAAATTTGCACCGGCATTGCAGTACTTTTTACTAATACGTGATATTAACGGTTCAAAGTTAAAAATCATTAATGGATATATTTGCTTTTAAGATTATTGGTTACGAAAAAAATTAGTCTTGAAAAAATTACTTTATGCGGCTCTTTTTCCTGCTGCTAGTCTCCGTTGATGTATTATATACAGACCTTTTTATTAGATAAGAAAAATTAAAGTTGAGGTAAAAGTCACTTAAGCTAAAGAGCATATATGTATATACAGCCCATATTCAGCATCGAATAAAATTTTGCGGAGTTGTAGATAAGTAACAAAATTATAAAGTCGAACATTTTGAAAAATGGACACAAATTACTCGAGAGCTTTTACAATGTCTTGACTTCTTTTAATATTATATACTTAAGTTTTAAATAAAAAGATTATATTTTTGTATAATAATATATAGAATTATTCGACTTTCACTTTGAATTTATATTATTTTTATTATACTATAATTGATTTAATGATCTCTCTATTTACTTTAAATTGAAGATCTTGTTAAAAAAATTCGTAATAAAAACATCATTTATAAATTATGTTATTATATCTAGATTTTCTAATTAGTTGTAATCAAATTTACAAACTTAAATTCTTTTACAAAATTGCGTGTCTTAAAACACCCCACAAAACAACAAAATGTAAACCCAACTGACAAAATGTAAACTTTACACTTAAACTTAAGAAAGCGAAAACTAAGTTTGGTTTCAAAACGAATAAAAATTTTAAACACTGCAAGTGTTATGGATAATGTCATGGTACCTTGAGAATTAATAAAATTATAAATTATAAATTATATATACATATTTATGATTCTCACAGTCGTCTACGCATTTATTGCTCTTCTATTAAACTGCGCATAGTTGTACATCATATGACTTATATAAGTATATATAGAATTTACAAATACATTGTCTACGACATTACGTATAGAATGTACATAACGATGGGGAAAGAAATTATCACATTATATAAACCCTGATAGAAATTATCATTCTTTCTCGGATTATAATAGAGAAAATAATGGAAGAATGAAATTATAAAAATAACACGTTAATTCTTGTAATGCATTCTCTGCAATAAATATTTTATTGAAAAAATTATTACATATTTTGATTTCTTACTCTTCTAAAAAATCTAATTTACAGTTTGTTATAAAAAGAATGTGATTATTTTATATTACTTACTTTACTTTATCTCAATTACATTAATACTTTTTATATACTGGTTTAACAACAATATATTTTATAAATTGTATGTACAGTTTATAAAACTATTAATCATTGAGTAAATATTAAAACTTTGTGAAAAATAAGTATCTTTATTTTCTGAAAAAAATTTGTACTTTCACTTTTATTAGTGTAAAATGCGTGTCAATAGTTTTTTGGTATAAATACTACTGTTATTCATTTATCATTGATCACCTTAGATTACAATAATATTGAAAATACAGTGATATTTAAAAAAATGGTAACAAACGCCTATACTTTATTACTTAGTACAGCATAGTATCCTATTAGGTCAATTTGAATCCTATATTTATTATGATCGATTGTATAATCTATTATAACACAATATGTAACATTACTAGGCAATCGAGAGTCTCTTGGCGTCCGCGCCGACGGCGTCTGTAAGGAATTGGTAACCATCTTTTTCCATCAAGTGTGTTAGTTCTGCTTTTATCCTAGATACAATTGGAGGTCCATGATACGCAAAAGATGTATATATCTGAATGAGAGAGGCACCAGCTTTTATTTTGGTGTAGGCGTCTGCACCGTCAAAGATGCCACCGACACCGACAATCGGCAGATTACCACCCGTCAACAGGTACATTCTAGCGATCATTCGGGTGGATAAAGCTGACACCGGTGCCCCGCTGAGTCCTCCGTCTTCGTTTCTATGCTATTGTTAAAATGTTAGATAATTTATATATTTTATTATTTCAATATTATTTTAAGATTAGCTGTAGACTAAGAAGTGAGGTATATATACATATATATATTGATTTTGAAAATAACTTTTTAAATCCAATAGGATTGGAACAATAAAATGTTTCTCTAATGGATTGAAAAAGTTTTTGTTAAAATATAAATTGCAATAGATAACTATAAATAATACTATTTTAACATTACAGCTGATTTTTGTATAAAATGGATGGATTTCATCACTTGCAACCAAAATAAAAGAATCAACCTAGACACTTACAGGATTTATAAGATTTTGGCGACTGATGGTAGTATTCGAAACAATGATACCGTCTACTCTGCTCCTCCCTTTAAGTACTACTTCTGCAATATCTGCCTGTTGTTGTTCCGAAAGATCGGGCGCTATTTTGAGCAAAAGCGGTGGCCTCCTAGAAGTTGTGCTCCTTGCATCGTTTACCTGCGAGAGCAAAGCTTCGAGCTCACGTTTGGTTTGCAGATCACGTAATCCAGGCGTATTAGGACTGGAAACATTCACAACGAAGTAATCGGCTACATTGGAAAACTTGCGAATTCCTTCGACATAATCGTGCACCGGATCGCTGGCTAACTTGTTCTTGCCAAGATTAACTCCAACAATACCATGGAAGCCGCCAGATCGTTTAAGCTTATTCAGACGAGAATATACTGCGTCATGACCATCGCTGTTGAAACCATAACGATTGATAATAGCTCGATCTTCCAATAGTCGGAAGACCCGTGGCCTTGGATTGCCTTCTTGAGGTTCGGGTGTCACAGAACCTATATATTAGCAGAAACCTTGACATTAGTTGATTATTAAATTTAAAATCAGTATTATATATTGAAATAATTATATTTATGAATTATTTTGTATAAAAGATATTAGTCTTTTGATTTATTTTATAAAAAATCATTTTTGTATAAAATCTTTTTTATTTTTTACAATATTTTAGTTTTAATTTTTTGGTATACATCGTGCCTGCAGTTTATAAATAAATCATCAGAATTAAACTTTAAATTAATTTTAGCTGCGATTCAAGTAATGAATTTTATGCGTATAATTGTAATTAAATTCGATTATATATAAATATTAAAAGACTCCTACCAATTTCAACAAAGCCGAAGCCAATTTTATGCAGTCCTTCAACAGCTTCACCATGCTTATCAAATCCAGCAGCCATTCCAACTGGATTTTTAAATTCCATGCCCCACAAATGAGTGCAAAGAATAGGTGAATCAGCAGTCTTTTGCATTGGTACAAATCCAAATTTAGTAGTTGTAACAGCTAATCTGTGAGCAAGTTCTGGTTCAATTAAATGTACCAAGGGCATGGCAACTCGATTATAAAATTCTTCATTTCCTTGGTATAAAGATATACCAGAATAAAGTGCAAATGCACTACTGGTTATTGCTAAAAATGATTTGATTTTCTTCCAGTTCCCAGCAAGATGTTCTGCCATAATGATTTATAACTGAAATTATTAATAAATTTGTTGTACTAAAGTTAATATATACAGTTAAAAGTTTCCTTTATTAATTTTTAATTCATACTTAAAAATATTATAACGCCATGGTATTAATTATTAATGAACTTTGGTAAGTATAAACAGCTCCTGGAATCATAAGTGTACATTATTTTTACATGATAGGTTATGTTTATCGGCAGAATAATATAGAGAGTGCGATAGCTCTATAGTAAGTATTTATGGTATAGATACGTAAAGTAAACAAGTCTAAGCCTTTACTATATGGTCTTTTTAATATATTCTGTAATAATATAGTACAGATATATAGTTCTGACTTTTTATTCATTCCATTTATGAAACTTTATATTTTTTAATTTTTACTTTTATAATTGATATCTTGTACTGGTATTTATTAAAGTAAGAGATCATTGTTTTATAGTTGTACTTACTATTATTTATGATTTTATTTTTTGTTTAAATATATATCTTAGATTTCCAACATAACAGATTACATAAAATAAGTATTTAGTACAGTATATCTACTTCAGACTGTAAACTATAATATTGTTAATATACAAGAAATAAATAGAGTTCTAAGATTTGCATTTGTTTTTGATGTTTAAATTTAAAAAGGCATCAAATTGTTTTCTATTTATACTAAAATTTAATTATTTACAACAGTCACAAATTTTGTAATACTCTTCTACAGAATAAAAATTATTAAAGAGACTACTTTAAAATTTAAATTAATTTATCACTACTTTGCAAATATGGTAGTTAATGAATCGGTGATTTATTGATCTATCATTTGATTTAATTACTGACTTACATTATAGATTAATTTCTGCCTGTGCATATTAAATGTTATTCAGACATCATTTAATAAAATCTATAATATAAAAATTATGATTCGTACACATAAAACTCAACACTATACAATTCAATATTTAGGTAATAAAATAGAGAAAATGTACTTTAAAAATATAAGAAATTGATTATTCTATGAATAAATTTAAAAATGATATTATGAAAGTGCTAGTTTTTTAAATAAGTAATTTAAAAAGTAATTGAGCGTTAATAAGTAGATTTTTTTAGTTTAAAAGTATATTTTGTTTTCTATAAAAGCACTTATAGATGTTAAACTGATAGCCATATAATAAAATATATTATTTAATTATATCGTTATACAGAAATGAATTTAGTAGATCTCTTTATTTTAAACGTATTCATATAATTCTCTTGCAATTGCATTAATTCTATATTAATCAGATAGAGAATTTTTATTTTATTATAAAAGTTTTAAAACGAGAATACGAAATAACATTCAAAAGAAAGTTATAAATGTTCAGCATAAATAAAATAAATAAAAATATTTGAAATAAGAGACAAAAAGTACAAGAAATTGATTTTCATTGATCTAGAAGATATTATGATGCACGCAGAAAGCTTTTTGGAAAAATTACTCTGCTGGCTGGTAATAATGCAAAGACAAACTGGTTAAGTAAAATTACAATGCTTGATAGTAACAAATGGCTATTTTTTAAAGTAATTTTGGTATGATTGTAGCAATTTTTACTACAAAGTGTAGTACCTATTCTCGTATTACTGTAGTCAGTAATCTCGACAAATAAATTTTCTTCGTTTAATATAAGATAAAAATGTTGCAAATAATAATAATGTAGTTTGATGTTACGTTAAAAAATAGTTCGAGCAGCACGTTTATTTATGTATATTGCAAAATTGTGTTTTGTATTTTAAGTTGCAAGTTTTGCTTTTTATAAAATCAATAATCGGTTGGATATATTCTCAGCTTTCGTACATGTTAAGTAAAGCTCGAATTAAACTTTGGCTGATCCACAGTTTTTTAAAACCGTCATCTCAGTTTTTCAACACTTTAAATTATATATTTAATGAATTTAAAAGCGTATTTCTTAAGGTAAACAACTAAGATCGCTGCAAACTAGTAGAATAAGCGATAATAAATTTTGGATAAATAAGTAGCCGTAGAGTGAATCCTTGGGTGAAACGAATATCGCGATTCATGGTATTTGGTGCTTTTCTTGGATCCAAAGTTATTCCTCGACAGGTGTAATCAAACGGGATAATGAGAGGATTACGGAGACACGTGCAATAACGAAGGCTCTTGAGGGAATAATGAAATATCGGAGAAGCCACGGCAGAAGGTGACTGGCGCTTTTGGCGCCGGCCCGGGATTCGGAAGCTCCGCGCACAATTTATCCGCCGTGGAGAAGCAGCGAATGGCCAACGACGAGGCGCACGGGTGGGCCCGCGCCAGCGGGTATAACGGGCCGCACGCGCGCTCACGCACACGAGGCCGCGCGGAAAAACTGGCGTCGGCGGCGGGAGTTTGCGCGCGCGCGCGCGCCGCCGCGGCGGTCAGGTGGCGCTAGCGCGGCGGGCATGTGCCCGATCGGGAGGCGCCGAGCCGCCGCGCGGCCACTCGCGTACAACGCGCCGCGACAGAGACGGAGGAGGAGGGAGCGAGTCCGCGAGTCCGCGACTCGGCCAGCCGAGGGCAACTGTTGCACCGCACTCGCCGGCCAACTGTCCGAGGCTGCGGCTGACTGGGGCTCGCGCGAGGCCTGCTCCGGGCGACATGGCTCCGGCGGCCTAGTGCGCGAGTGAGTGCCAGGACACGCGGAGGAGGAGCCGGGAGAGAGAGAGCCAGGGCGCCGGGCGGCTCCCGCGGAAGGAAGCCCAGCGGGAGGTCGCGATCGTCGGGCCGCCGGACGAGGAGGCCGCCGAGGATCGCTCCGAGCAGCTGTGAGGTACCAGCCCTCGCGTCGCCCCCGCTCGTCCTCGCGGGAGGAGCCGCGGCTCCCCCCCCCCGGGGGCCGTATTCCGCAAATAGCGTCCCCGCGAGTCGCGCGCGTCCCGATTTCGAAAGGTCGGGGAGAGCTGGCGCGCGGCGCGCTCGCTTCCTCCTACGGTTGCGTAGGCGCGCCGCAGGGAGATCCGCGCTCCGGCCCGGGCTTTTCGAAAAGGCCCCTTATCTGCCCGGCCGCGCGCACCGTCTCTTAATCTCGCCGCTGAGCTGCCAGCCGGAAGATTTGTACTCCCAATTAGCCCGCGATAACGGCCCTGCGAACTGGGCCGTTTAACCAGCGAGGCGGCCGAGAGGCGCTTTGCCGCCGATAACATCGGTCAATTCGCGGGCCGGGGGAGTCCTCCTCGCGTCTTCGCCGAGGAGAAAATCGTTGGAGGAGTCATCGCCGGAGGCCAAGGGAGGAGCAACGCTTGCGTGTGTCCCTCGCCCCCATGGCTGCCAGGCTCGCGCGCCGTTTCCGGGAAGAGTAGATGGGACGCGCGAAAATAGGGCCGCGGGGGCCGGGCGGCGGCGGGCCGATTTCTCCGAGGACGCGGGCCGCGGCTGTATGAAAATTGGACGGCTCGGGCTCTCCGGCGCAATTGGCGCAAGTGCCGGGGCAGCGAGAGGTGACCCGCGTAATGGGCCCCGGGATGTTTGGCCGATCGTCGGGCGGTGCGCCGCGCTGCCCCCGCGGTGCTCGGCTGCTCGGAAACGATCGCCGCGGCCGCGGGGAGCACGTGCGTACGCGCGCCCGCGCGGCCTCGTTAAGTTATACGGCGATTTTCGTCCTCGTGAAAAAAGCCTCGGGCGCTCGGTCAGCCGTGCTTTGCTGTCCCGGGCGATCGAGCGGCGACTCGAGTGGAAGGCAAACGGACGGATCATCCCGATCGGCTTGTTTACCGGGCGCCGACCGAATTTGTCAAAGCGGGCAGCGACGCCGTCGGATGTGTGCTCCGGATGCGTCGCGCGGTCGTTTCGCGCTGGGAGGGGGAGGGCCGATCAGCTGATGCGAGGAGGAATCGCGGGACGCCGCGAGCAATATAAAGCCACGAGCCGGCCGTCGATCAACGGCTGCGTGCTTCTACACCGAGGAAAGCCATACGTACGTTATATACGTAAGCGCGCACGGGTCAAAGCGACGGTTGTCTGCGGGGGTGGGCTCCGCGACGCCCGGGGTTAATTGGGGAGGGGCGAGCGCGTCCCCGCGAGCTTATCGCCCGGGCGGGAAAAAAAAGCTCGCCCTCCAGACGAGGCGTGCGCGCTCGCGATAAGGAAAGCTCGCGTGTCGCGCCGGCGAGGTCGCCGTCACCGAAAGCTCGCGCGGAGCTTTTGACCGCGGGCGTAAGGAGCTCATCGGCCGGGGAGGCCGTCGGCTCTTGAAGGTCGGCGAGCCTCCCTCCCCCCGCTGGTCCATGCAGTTTTTCGACTGTCGCGCTATCGCGGGAGGCGCAGCAGGCGGGCCGGCTTATTATATATATATTGCACTCCGGTGCCTCTGCCCAGAGTTCCTAATGGCGTCCGCGCCGGGAGCCCTGTGTGCGCAAGGGCGCGTAATTACTTTTCGGCCCCGTCACCTTTGAAGCGGTCCGATTAATGGACCGTCGGGTTTACTACACAGAGCGCTCGGGGCGCAAAGTGCGCCAGTGTGTACATGTGCCGCAAGCCGCAGCTGGCCCTCGAAGGTCGCGACTCTTCAGGGAGGGATCCGCGAGTGCGAGGACGCGGGGGGTGGGCCGAGTGTGCCCGGATCGATCGCCCCCCCCCCCCCCACCGGGTCCGGCTAATTAGCCGCGATCGATCGGGGCGGCGCTCACGCACTCGGCCGCCGGGAGCCCCGGGGTCCACGTGGGGCACGCGCGCCGCCTCTGGCCCTACGTCGTCCCTTGGACCGTCTTCGGGGGGTGTAACTTGCGCCGGGGTCGTTCCCTCCCCGGGGGATCGCCGCCCGGAAGCCGGCGATCGGAAGGCCGGCGCGTGTGCGTGCAGCCCCCCTCCCCCTTGACCCACTGGCCGCGCGACAGCCGCCGATCGCACGGCTGCGATCGCGGGAGGGAGAGCCAACCGCGCTGTCGCCCAGTAACTCAAAGCCGAGAAATCTGTAACGGCGCAGAGCCGACGACACGCGCACGAGATACTTGGCGGTCAAGGTGGAACGCGTCGGCGAGGCCGGTACCATCCCCGCGTAATTGCCCCGGTGTCGCCCGGAGCAACAACTGGTCGGACTAGCGGGGGCGGCCCGACGACAGCCCGCGGCTTCTTCACGCGTGCGCGCCGATCCGTCGGCCGGATGCAGTTTGCGCGCGCCCTCGCTTAGGTACACACGCGACCCTGGGCGCGCGCCTCTTTTCCCCTGGCGCAATTATCAACCCGGGCGGCTCCTCGGACGGCCGGCGATTACCGCCTGTGTGCATGTGTACGCGAAGAATGCAGCTCCCCTCCCGCCGCAGCCTCCTTTCGCGGACATAGCTGCGGCTTTTCTCTTTTATTTCGACAATCCCGCGCCCGCTCGCCGGGGACAGCACTGCACTTAGGCCGTTGCGTTATATATATGTGCGCTCGGCCGCGAGCGATTCGTTACAATTTCTACTCGGGAGAGTATATAGCTCTCGAGCGCGGTTCCTGCTGCGCTCACCGATTTCCACGAGCCTCACTTTTTCACTCGCTCTTTCCAATATTATTTATCTTTTTCAACGAAATTAGCTCCTATGTCCACTTGGCGCGCGTGGAACGAGATACGCCATCGACGCGTGCGTTCACTTGGCGCGTGGCAAAAAAAAAAAAAAAAAGAAAAAACAGACCACTTTTTGCCGAAATAGCCGAGGCGCAATTATTGCTCCCGGTCTCGAGCTCCCGCGGACCTCGTCCAACAGTCTCTACTTAATATTGCACACGCGTACAAACCTGTATGCGTGCACGGCCATATTCATTTGAATTGATAATGTGTATTTTCGCTCGTCACTAGGTGTGAGCGCGTGCGCGAGTCAACCTATCGATTAATTAAAAAATAATATTGACGCTTGAGCGCAGCCGGCGACGATATCTTCGGTGCCTCTGGGGATATTTTTCAAGTTTTCTCCTCTATACCCTAGAAACAAGCGTGTGCAGTGTGTAAGCATCTTTAAAAAAAAAGAACTCTTGTTTGGTTCATTTATACCTTATATACGCTGATCGAGAAATATATGAGAAATATTAATGCCGTTTCCCTGCTTCTCCTTGTTTACAAAAGCCCTAATTGTTTGTAAAAACGAACGCTAAAACACGCAGTACACCGAGTAGTACACCGAGGAACAACATTGCACCCGTGCACTTGATTGCTATATTTTTTATCGTACGTTACCAGCCGTTCATCGTGTTTATAAAATTCAAGTTTAATTGTAAAGCAAACGCAAAGATCAAATATCGTGTAACCAAGCAATGAATATTTTATTTTAAATAATAATATAATTGAATTGTTTATCACTTGTGCAATTATTAAAAACTTAAAAATTTTAATTATTTGCACGTTATATTTCTTGCTGTCACATACGTTTATAGGTCATCACACAAACGCTTCACTATTTGACTACATAATTGTATATTATATCAATCGAGCGATTTCTGCTCTGAAAATTGTATTCGGCTCTTCATCCGAAAAAAACTAAATTTAAATCGATCTAAATAAAACACGAAAACGTGGCATCTCCCAGAAAACATTCGAGCCAGCATCTCAGTCTAGCGCAGCTCGCGACTCGCAACCAATAATATACGGGGGCCCGACGCAGACTGAATCCGACAGGCGGCGGCCGGCTTTAACCGCGAAAGCCAGGCTTGTAGGCCAGACCGCGACACTCGGAGACGTATATTCGGCGGCGCGGAGCGCAACTAGAGCGGCCTGCATAATTCCAGGCGGCCGCGGGATTATCCCCGGCGGCTTATTAGATTCCGGGAAGAAAGGCGAAGCCTCGCAAGCTCGCGGATTTCAAGGGTTTCGGACCGCCGCGGTACCAACTGGTGCACTTGCCGGTCCCCTACGTACCCGCGACCCCCTCGAGCGCCGCAGCCTCTCAACCGGCCCGGTATTACCTGTTGCAGCGAGTGGATGAGGGGGCGGCCGGGGCCGAGGAGGAGTGACGACCGGCCGGCCGCACGACGCGTCACGCGGGGGTCGTCGGTCTATGGGGGGCCACGCACCCGCGGGCCCCCAGTCCGACGCCGGGGCCCGAGTGCGGCCCCCGCGGGCCCGAGGCCCCCGCGCCGGCCACCGCCGAGGCGCCGGCCCAGCAGCCCAAGGCCATGAAGAGCCCGGTGGGCATAATACGGCAGTCGAGCCTCACGAAGCTCGGGGCCATCATCAACACCGCCGTCAGCAAGCGCTCCGGTGAGTAGGACTCCGTGTTACACGCGCGTAATGCATGTACGCGAGGGGGGAAATCTTCAATGTCGCTGGCTGGACGGAATGATTGACGATATGGCTTACTGCTGCTTTTATATGCATGAGATGCAATGGGAGGGTACATTTCGTGGGACGTAATGTCAGGTCTAATTTGCCATCGCAACAAATGCTGATCCGCGGACCATTGAGGATTTTTCCACTTTATCAAAATAATATGCACATATATGTATGGGTACATACAGAAATTTTATTTTAACGAGGTATGTGTACAATCCTGGACGTATAAACAGCATTATTGCAAATTCAAATGTTATCTCAAAATAAATGTATGTATGAAAGTTACAGTTAACATTTTGTTTGGTAATTATATGATACGAACCTTTCTTTCCACATTATTGTTAATTATAATAAACGTAAAATGCTGTACATATTCAGTGTACGAGAATAATGCTACCAGCTAAATAAAAAGAAGATAAATATATATACATATCCATAATTACATTCGAAATACATATTATTTTTAGTCAGGATAACGATATGGCAACGTCGTTATCATTTTCTATTTCAATCGTTAAAACTCGATGGTCTTTTATACTAATTTATATGATCTCATGAAGAAAGTTATTGTGCAGTTTCTAGGGCAGTGACTTGCACAGAATGACAGGAATTAGCCACAAAGTCACAATTATCCAAATGTCTATGGTAATGAGTGTTATAGTTCACCGTTATTATGCTCTATAATTGTTTCCTAGGTTTGAATATCTATGAACGATTTCTGGTAAAAATGCGTTGACTTCTTTTGAAGGCAAATGACAACATCAACTAAGTAATGATATACGCCATCTCAAAGCTATATAACATAAGACAAGGAAGATCTTATACACGTTTAACAGAAACAACGACAAACTGAGGACAATACTTTCATTAAAAACAAATTAAAGCGTAGAGACTAGATGTTTTTAATATAGATATAGAGACCGTGTTAATAAAATAGAATTGTATCCATTTTAAATAGGAACAAATAGGAATGAATCGATTTGTTCATGTCATCTATTTCGTCAAATTCGAAGGTTATTAGATATGTATACCATCACTCTACATGCTTCTTTGTGAACTGATTTTTAACAATCAACCATTAGTTTTATTAAATCATTTTTTTTATATATTCTTTTGTAAGACTATTAAATAGTAGTAACAAAATTATGTGATAATTATTAGAAAATAAGTAGACGGTTATATACAAAAAATGAATTTATGCATACATCAATGAATATTATTTAAAATCTAGCAACAATATTGTCTTTCAGATAATGTAGATAGTTTATGGAATTCCAATATTGATACTTAAATATTTTATTTATTCGATTATTGTAATTGTTGCATACTGCGTATAATAGACAAAGGCGTACGTTTTATATTAATGTGACCACGAGGCATTCCAGCAGTATTCGATTTTTATTTGCGCTAAGGGTGTACAGTCCTTTCGAGGGTTTTTTTAGCTTCGGTGTAATGAGATTCAAATTTTATTATGTGATCATTGGCTATGCAGGGCTGTAAAGCTCAGCCAAGTGTTATCTCGACTAGAACATAAATTTTGAGCTCCAGATGAAAACAAGACTGTTTCTATGTGATACTTATAAAGAATGCTCTATCTAATCTGATTATTAGCATAAAACAAATTAATTTTCTACCTGCGACGTAATTTTACGAGTTTTGGTAGTCTTTATCCCGTAGCTGATATCTTGAAATTTGTATATCAATTTCATCTGGTTAAAAGAAGGCTACTATACAACAGGAAAAACCTTTAAATTGCTTATCATAAAAATATATTAAGATGACAGAAGCAAAGTGAATATCACATGAATTCTTTTAAAAGCAGTTTTTATCTGCACGAAATCGTTTGCTGATCTACATCAAATACGTTTATCTAGATGTATCGAAATAGAGATGATAGGAATGTATTCAAGCTGTGATCACCTTTTATGTGTCCTGTCAAATAAAATTTCATTAGAATAAAGGGAGCCGAGTACACGTAAATGGAATTATATTGGTGATCGAGCGAATCATACATTCATATGCAAGATTTTATCCGCAATGACAAGTGCCCAATGTTACTACTACAAAAAACAATCTTGAGGTTTTATTTTAAATTTTCATGTATGCAGTTTTAATCTTATATAAAAGCAAGTATAAAAGTGATATAAAAGTGTGCATGAATATTCTTTGCTCTATATTATTTTTTCTCGTTTGCAGACGTTGCCTAAAAAATGGAAGAACTTAAAATTTAAAACGTGAATTACGTATGTTTTAAGAAAAAGTTACGGAGGTAATTAATAATTCAAACTTCTTCTGTATAAAACTTTGAAATACGGCGAATTAAAAATTTTATAAAAATAAAACATTTATCCGAAGTACGAGTAGTATAAGTTAAATAACATTAGAAAATGTCATGGTAAAATTTATTAGGTTTATAGATATGAAAATAAATAAATAAAATAGACCTTGATCCTTTATTCATTGCAAAACATAAACTCGGACATCTTAGTAAAAAACAATACTTATTATTCATCGTTTCAATATACGTTTCATATGATGTAATTAGTAATTAATTAATAATATTTAATTAATTTTACGTGTTCGTATAGCAGTCCAATTCAATATTTAGGTTATAAAGCTAATTTAATTCAGGAACAAAAGACATTGTTTGGTAAAACAATTGAAAATCAAAATTGTTTTTTTTATATTGTACTACGTAGGGGAGAAAATCATTCAATCATCATTATTTCTGTTCGATTTTTTTACGGTTGTGTGGAGTTTACCGGTCAATAAAATCATAACTATTGATGATTTGATTATTTGTAAGGGAGTAATTGGCGCAATCGTTGCAGCGCTAGCTCCGAGTCTAATTAAAGGATGCAATCGCGCACGACGTGTGCTGCGATGAGAAGCTGCAAATTTTCCGACTATCGAATTGCCCCTATTATGCAACCAAGCGAAGAGGCTCGATTTCCAACTGTTTTACGTAATTACCGGCGACGCGCGAGTCGCCAACGACCGAGAAACGATCATTCAATCGTGCATCAATAAATCGCTCGTCGTAAAATCGTGCGTACAAGCGCGCCGTACTTGCGCGCGCGCGCGCTCGCGTATTTACAGTGGCCATACGAAGCCGAGCTAGCGAAGGGTAGGAATTTTTTCTCCCACTCGAGATCGCTCCACTTCCACTTGACCTTGGGATCACTGCGTCATTTTGTTTACAAGCCGCGAGCAGCGTGGATCAATTTTTAGTCGCCGGCGCGCGGAGCCGCAGCCGCGGGTATTACAGGCCATGGAAGGACGGCCGTATAACGATCGGAGCCGCGGGCTTAGGCGCGCGCGCGCGCGCGGGGGGAAAAGCCCGCGCTCGAGTGCAAATCCTTGACGGCGCACGTATCTCCCGGGCGGTGCGCGCAGGAGCAAATAGAAAAATTACCGCGGGCAAGTAGCCGCAATTGCAGCGGGCCGCGGGCTGCGCCCACTGCGCCCGGCGGCTCGCTCGCGCCGGCGTAAAAATGACGGCCGCTTATAATCGTTGCGAGTCGGAGGCTGCGGCGGACCGCGCTTCCGGCGAGCTTGTGTGCGTCGCCGGCCGCGGGGATCGGCTCGATCGGTATCGGCCGCGCTCTTACCGATCGGCGAGGGCCCGACCGGGCCTCGGCCGCGGCGGGGGGCCGCGCCGCGCGCCAGTAGCCCTTGGGATCCTCGGCGCGATGAACCCGCGGAACCGAGTGCGCGGCCGCCGAGTCATGGCCAAGCAGAGCCTGCGCGCCCGCACGTACGTCGCCGTGGCGGAGTACAGCGACGGCGAGGAGTACGAGTTCAACGACGACCACCGCCTCGACGACTACTACTGTGAGTCTGCCCCGGTAGCCTCCCGAGCTCCGGCCGGTCCCGCGCCCGCTCGAGCCGCCCCCGGCGCGGCCGAGTTCCCTTCCGCTGCCCCTAAACCGAGTACTGCTCCGGATTTCCTCGCAGGCTGTTTTATCCACCAGCGCACGTATAATCCCCATCGCGGGATATGTAATGGCTGATTTTGTTTCATGGCTCGGCGGCTCGGCGTTTGGTGGGCCAGGTCGTTGTTATGCCGGCTACGTAGCGCCTCGGCTCCTTCACGCCTTTCTGAATATCTGTCATATTTATAGTCAAGTGTCTAGGTCAATGCTTCTGTTGACAGCTTAGTATTGCGCCGACTCGCATATTTTGGTAAACATTGTTACGTCAGCTGTTTATTATTAAACCACTGTATTTGACGCAATTTGTTTGCAATTATATAGATATCATTAAAATGTAATCGCCAAATCTATACCTCAACTACTCGCCTATATTTTGCTATTATAACGCGCCCAAATGTTTTTCCTTTCCAAGTCATTGCCCGGCAAATAGATTCGCACTTATTGTGTGCTTTTCAATTTTCGTTGCAAGATTGTTTGACCATTGCATTTGCAATAAATCTTTATCCGTATCTTGAAATTTTATGAATCTGTGCACAGGTTGTTACGCGTAAATTAGACGTTATATTACGTGCAGTATTTATGATTACAAAGCATATTACGGATTTAACTGGTTCTATCTTAAACTATATGTAGCAATAATACGTTAATAACCTATAATTATTATATGCGTTGCATTACCATAGAAATTTATGCATTCCATTTGAGTTACGATAAACTGACATTAATTAAAGTTGTTGTCATAAATGGGAAATTAATAGTGCATAAATGAAGAAGTAACTCAATTTTTTAAACTTCACTTACATTTTAATAGATCGTTGCCAACTACCTTTAATTAATATATTAAATATCAACACGGTCGTCTTTTTTTATGATAAAAACGTTTGTAAAACATGCTTATAAAATGGACAAACTATCATTACATCAAACTGACACGCACGCGGCAATCAAAAATATTCTCCCGAATGTTGGCCCACGTCCCGCACGTCAGTCTGACCACCCCAGAGTTCGCAATCATTCGCCGAGCTCCTTCATGGACAAGCTTAACCAGCGCGTCTTCATTACCCCTCTTCCAAGTCGTCGGCTAATCCTTCCTCTCGCCGCCAACACTTATATCGCTCCCCGAAAGAAAGGGGTTATGACCTCGCGACCGACGTATCATCGCCTCCGCACCGAAAGGGGGGGGGGAGACTTTCCCCCCGAGCGTCTTTCCAGGGTGGCCCAAAATGCTTTAGCCCACGTTTCCATCTCCGCTAATGACGATTAACTGCTTTTGGGTAAAAGGGTAGGAAGGAGCGTAAAGTTCTCCCTTTCAAGTAATCTCGCGAACGGCGAAGTGAAATCAATTATGCAACCGACGTGAACATGTTATACTAAACCCGAAAAATGTTCTGAGACAAACTTATTTGTTAAACTTAAAAAAAACTTGTCGTTCGCTTAATATACCTCTACCCTGAGTCATACCGAAGTTAAGTATAGATGAAAAGTAATGCTTGAACGAAAGTATACCATAATTACTGAATTATTGAATATATATTTAAAAAGTTTAACTGTTTCATTCCTGAAAAATATTAAATTTCTATCTTGAAAATTGCCTCTCGTTTGCTTTATTTTCTAGTTGATTTATTGAAATACATCAGTGCTGTAAGCACATTGGGTTATTTACGTAGGGAATAAATAGTGCTATTTCTTGGTTGCGTTCCTCGTATTCGGGCGCATCTTCTTCTGGCGTTATATACGTACGTGCAGAGCAACTAATCAAGTCGACAATTTACGTTTCATCTTTGAAATCATATAAGCACAGTAGCTCTTGTGGAGAAAATAACATCATAGTTGGTAATTAGGGGTCATTTTAAAATGACTTTAAAAATAATGTTTTTAACCAGTCCTTTACATAAACTAGACTAATTTGACCACAGGTATGACTGTAACGTGGCAAACACATCCTACATAATATTGTACAAAATGTTATTTACACGTGTACATTTAATGTTATTGCGTAAATATGTTGCCGCGCTCGTTCGTTTTCTACTTAACACCTAGGGTGTTGATATTGGCTGAATTATTACTTCCACGTATATATTGAGAGGTATTGTTAAACGCTACACGAGTTTAACATTAGGACTGATTTAATCCGCACGCGTGTGTATCGGGAGACAGCAATGCGCCGCGAAACAGACGCAATCGTTTTATTCGAGAAACCGTGGCATTGGTCGTCATTTGCACGAATCAATCATGCCGTGTGCCCGTTTATCCATCGCACAAGGCACACTCGAGCGGAGCGAGGGCCGCGACATGGGAATTAATCGGGGAATCGAGTGGTTGTTGCGCGCACTCGTCCCTCTCCATCGGCTGTCGGTCCAACGGCAGCCTGAATAATGAAGGCTTGAACTTTGCGCCCGGCGAAAATAGAAGCGCATATTATATCAATCGAAGCGAGGCGCGCGCGCGCGTGGAGGCGGGCCGGTGGTTCAAGGCGCGCCGGGGACCCGCGGCGCGACACGCGCCCGGCCCCCGAGACCCCCGCACCAACACGCGCCCGGCCGCCGGATCCGCGGCTCGTGATGCAGGGAGGCTACGGCTCGTTAGCGCGCTGAGCCGCGAATCGATCGGCCTTCGGGCGCTGCTCGCCCGCGTGCGCCGTGCACCCTTGAGCGGAGCCGGACTCGCAGCCTCCGCGGAAAATTGCCCGGGCGAATCCTATTAGCGGGCGCGGGATATTGCGAGGACGCCCGGCGTTCTACGCCTCGGGGTAGCGCCGCGCGGCCCGCCGTATCGGCCCGCGGAGTTTCTCCGCGCGGTCGAGGTCGCGCGAAAAGTAAAAAAAGAAGGGCCGCAGCCGCCTCGGATCTTATACGCGTCGCGCGCACACATATATGTATACACATGGGAAGAAATATGAGGCCGTGGGAAAAGGGGAGGGGGCCGACCTCCCAGGAGAGACCGCATTTTCGCCGCTGTGTAGGGCGGAAGAGGGAGCCCCTCTGCGGAAGATCGCAGCTTCCGAAAGATCCGCGGTACGTATATATATATATATAGCCGAGGGTCGCGGTTTAACGCACTGAATGAATAGCCCCGTCGGCGGATACGCGCGCCGAGGGATCCGCCGGGGATTGGCAGGCCGCCAGGTAGCGGGGCCGTCGACTTTATGATTTCGCGGGTACGCGCCCGGGTCGCGATTCGGTGCCGCGGCCCCCGCGAGAAGTCACGCGGCAAAACAAAGCGGATACAGAGCGGCGCTCGGTGCACCCGAGCATTGAGCCCGGAGCTGACGGATCGCAAAAAAAAAAAAAACTGGCCGCGCGCGGACCGAGTCGACCTGGCTGCTCTACCGGAAATTCGGCCGAATTTAAGCTCGAGATTGCGCACGTATAGTCTGTGCACAGTTTAAGTCAGTTTTGCGCTCCCGAAGCTCCTGATAAAAAGTTTGAGGTATGCATTGGAGGTTGTATAATTGTGCAGTGTATATATGGTTACGTGTCGCTTTTGAGCACACGCTTCCGATTGTTTATATCTTGTATTTGTTAACTTGGATTGGCATCAGTCTCCTTTGGATTAGCGTCAGACTAGAAAAACTAATCGCTAACAGAGTGTCGTTGTTTTCAAACCGTTTAGACACGTCTACATCCGCGTGCACGAGTGTTGTGTTTCTTTTCCTCTCCCTTTGAAAAGCGTCGGGGGGGTGTATAGGAGTCCCTGCGACGGCGGCGTTTATACACCCGGTCGCAACACTCCGGCATTTACCCCGCAGCGCGTGTAATATAACCGGGGCGAGAAGGGATTCTCGAGGCCGGCATTTTCCCCGGCAAAAAAAAAAAAAGAGGGCTTGCGTGAAATGTCTCCGGGGCGCACTAATTGCGCGAGCGGCCCCGCGACACACATTACACATACGTATACGCGGCCCCGCTGGGTGTCAAGGGCCTCTAGCGGGTCGAGTGCCCGCGGATTGACGTTGCCGCGAATCAACGCCGTCAAAATGATTGTCCCCGCGTCGCGCTCACGTGTCCAGGGACGGGGGAGGCATATGTACATATCCCGGGGACGTTGTTTCCCGGGGGTTTCGCGGTGTGAGAGTATACGATGCAGAGCGCGGGTTTGAAGGAGGGTTAACTGGCCCGTTCAAAAATTCACACTCTTTGGATTCCGCGGCGAGTCGGAGGAGAGAGGAAGCCCTTGAGAGCTTTGAGTAGCGCGCCTCTGATCGTTACCGCGGCGCGGGCCAGTAGAAAGAGCCGGGGTCCATTCGGACGAAAAGCCCTCTCCGTGCTCGAGCCTCAATTGCGCTCCATCCACCTCTCGCGTGCATTATTCATCAAACTTATTCTTTTAGCCTTCATGCCGGGATACATTTTTAATTTAAAAAAAACTCAAGCGCACAAGGATCCTCGGCGGGGTAATGTCTCGAGATCGGCGTGCACGCGGTAATCTCCTTATAATATATTGCCGTCAGCTGCAGACATTGAGAACAGTATCTGCATTATTGGGGTAAATTATGCCTGCGTGGATTATGCAGGAGAGAGCATTAGCATGCGCGGGGAGCGGGGGGCCCCGCGCACAATGGAAAACTTTGACCTGAAAGTGAATCATTAGTTGGCCTTTAATTGTACATTCGCTCGGGGCGGCCGCGGGCGCTCCCGGGGAGATCGATTAGTCGCTATAACGCGACCTTTTATGTCCCGGCCCAGGCCGGCCCACCCGAGGGCTATTTTCCGGACGTATTCCCGGGCGGCGCATTTGACTACTCGGAAATGAAAATCGCGACGCCTCGTCTGCAGATTCGCGAGATTACACCGAGTATATATAGCAATTAGGTGGCCGGCGACTACGAGGGATTCAACGGCCGATTGAACGCACGTGCTGGACCTTTTCATTCGACACACCCGCGCACTGTACATCAACAATAGCATTTAAAGGCCACTGCGTGTCGGGCCGCTGGCGATCGTAAAAAAAACAGCAGCCGATGGGATCGATTAGCGTTATTCCAGATGCCGGCTTAAATTAGGTGAATCTTCCGTGGAGAACTCTTATATATCACAATGTCACACGTTCAAAACGTAAGGTGTGGATTTTAAATTTGAATTATAAGTTTTAAGTTATATTACAAGGACTGATGGTCCTGCGTAGTAGTTGCGTGCTAGCGTAATTGCAGGCATCCATCAGACACGGCATAAGTTAGATACAAATATCGTTAAAAAGTAATCGCGTACATTATACCTTACGATAAAAATTGTGTCAACGTGCATCAGTATCGATCGAAGAACATGCAATAATAATTAGATTGGACAGTCTCGGTTAACGGCTGAGATTCTCGAGTAATAGTCTAATGAACAAAAAGAATTGAGTACATAAAAAGAGGCGATATATATATATATATCTAACGAAAGATTAAAAATATTAAAAAAAAAAGAGGGACAAAACCTAAGTAAGTTTCGCAATTAGAAAGTAACGGGGTAAGAAAGAGGACAGCCTGGAGAAGACGAGAGAGCTGTATACGTATATATATGTACGCGCGGAGGTTCCTCAGCGGCGGCACTAAGGGCGTGCTCTACGCCCTCGCGCGCCTCCTCGGGCCGTCTCTCGCCGCGGCGGCTGCACCGGGCCAATTGAAGAGGGCCGATCCTCGGGCCTCGCGAAGGGCCCGCGGATCGATATAGGCCACGCGGGGCGGCGCGGGGGGGGGGGAGGGAGCGAGCGCGCCCTCCTCCCCCTGGCAAACCTGGCCGAGCTGCGGCGGCGGCGGCGGCGCAGCCTCCGGGGGCGCAGGCGCGGGTCCGGCGGGCGGCGCGGGGCGCCCGCGCGCTCCCCTGTTCCCCGCGCGCGCCGCCAGCGAGCGGACCGAGTGCCGAGCGACCCGGGGCACCTCCGCCGAGGACAGCCCCGCCCGGGCGAGTGCGGTGATATATAGAAAGCCGCGCGTGTGCCGTGGGTCGAGGAAGCGCGTGCCAGGGACGCGGCGGCCGACCGGCCAGCGCACCACCTGCTGTCTCCCCCCGGCCCCGCTATGGGCCAATTAAATTATAAATCAATCTACGCAATAAAGCCCGTAATGGACGGGGAGCAATCTAATTACGGGGCGAGTAGCTCCCACGTAAGAGCACTATTAAAGAACACTTTATATCCCCTAAGATTCTTTTGTCCCTCCTATTTGTGCGAGTAATGCGATACACTTGAAAGTCCCATGGTTGGTAAAGCGGCCACGCGTTACTGCTCGCACTTCACCTTCAAGACTTTCTGTCAATTTCACGGTGCGCAAGGCAAATAATCTCTGACGCGCAAATAATCTCGGTGCAATCAATTTTCATGAATGAATATAAAGCATAATTCGACAAGTCGTTAAGTTGTCGAATTACTAGACCTAACATTCGAATGTTTGAACGTGAAAATTGAAAAAATTATTGTTACTCGGTAAGAATCCAACGACGACGCGAGTCCATCAGAAATTCAGATTAAAAAGCATCTTGAATTTCAATGGAAACACTAGCATGCACAAGCTACCGCCACTCGACTCCTTATTTTGAGAGGCTCTCTCCCTTGCTTAGGAGGATCGATTAGCCAGTGTCGAGCTGCTGTGCCGCCGCGACAAAGATCTAAAGTTTTAAGAGCCCGCCGAAGATCCATCGCGGGGCATCCGGGCGAGGTAAGAGCCCGCGGAGAAGACCCGTGGCCCCCTGACCCGGTGACCGCCGCTCGCCCCCCTCCCCGAGTCCCGGCTTCCCGGGGCTCGCCATGGACGTCTCGCCGACGGACGTGTCCTCCAGGACGAAGCGCACGACCCTCGCGTGGAAGCTGGACGGCCCGCTATTCTCCTCCCTCGAGGAGCTGCACGAGAAGCTCGCCGAGCTCCTAGGTAAACATCCCCGCAGGTGTTGAGTACGCGCGAGATGCCCTTGCGTTTCGGCGCCTTGTCACTATACATGTATATACACACACACACATGATGCTGTCTCTCTCCTGTCTGTCTCTCTCTCTCTCTCTCTATTTTTCTTTCTGATTTTCTCTTCATTATCGAATTAAACCACTGCACGGGACGGTGCAATCTGATGCGGAAAGAGGCGAACCCTTCGCTTGCTGTGGTTTTTATTGCATTACGGACTCTCGAATTGCCCGCGTAATTGAGTTTTCCTATGTAGTTTTTGTATAAACAAGATTCAATTAACTCGGGTGCTTGCAATCGTAACGAATATTCGTTCTCTATATATTCGTTTTTCGCTTAATTCGTCCTTTCTATATATATTACAATATTTTCCGCCCCTTTTGTTCAAGGTAATAAGATTACGCGTTACAGTTACAACATCCGATCTGAAACTTATATTAGCGAGTGAGCTTATACCATGGAAAACTTTTGTGCGAGTCATTGCAGAGCTCGAATAAAATTCTCGAAGCAATTTTCGAATTACAAAACTCGAACGGATATATGTGTATATATGCACGGGTTAAAGCAAACTGTGCAACAGTTTAACTTTATTACTTGCTTCAACGAATTAATTATAAGCTTGTTTAAAAGAGTTTTCGAGCCCGAAGATTCTGTTCAAAGTTACATATCTAAAGCGTATTCGTTAATTTGATGATGTCACGTGATACGACCGGGATATGCCACAGAATTTGCAGTGCTTTTTTTATATATTATCTATCCAATTATAATAATATCACGCGGCTCAGATGATTTTACGGGAATACAAAAGATTTGTAAATATGTACGAACTTCTTGCAGTTCAAAAATATAAATGTCAAATACGTTGGGAATTATTCAGTAACGTCATTTCTGATATTTTTAGATTTCGGTTGTTTTAATTGAGTCGTACACGCAGAATCAAACTAAATTCTACATTTTCGATTGCATGTTTATGTAACTTTGGCATTTGTAATTAACATTGCTTATTAATAGGAGTAGTTTACCAACTAAGCGCGTACACAATCATAATTCTAGAATAATTGTATAGACTCTGCTACTGTACGTAAATAAACAAACATTATGTAGAATATTTAGAGAACACACAATTCCAGATTGCTCCAGATGTGTATAATATACTTACAATAAATCCTTTTTTTTTTCTAACGACGCTTAAGGGGAGACATCGGTGAAAATAGGAAAAGCAGCAGTTTTGGGTAAATGACCAAGCCATATATATATATATAGTATAAATATATAGATGTGTGTTTTAAATCTTCTTGTGTCAGTGTCGTAGTAGTGTGATAAGTGTGCCCCGTAGTGTCCCGATCTCGCAGCGCGCAGTGGGTCATCCGCGCAGATCGAGCGGATCGGCGCGGCGGTGGCGCAGCAGCCGGGTCCAGGCCGGCTCGGCATGCCATCTGTCAGGCGGCGCGCGGCTGTCCGGCCGGGCTAAATAATAATCTCGCGGCGAAGGCCCCCGTCGGCGGGCGGGGCGCCCGCGGCGCTCGGATTTACCGACCGCGCTGGAAGCCGAGGGGGGCCGCGATGTGCAGCGGGCCGCGTTATCGACGCTCTATAAATATACGAGCCTCGCGACGCGCCGATCGATATGTACATATACGTGGACACACGGCGATCGGGGCCCCCGGCAGGGCCGGCCTTGAGCCGCCGTCCCCATGAAGCGCCGGTAAGTTTCCTCGCGGGGCTATATATGCCATGTTTGCCGTACGAATTCGCGGCGGCTCGGGCGCGCGTGACTCGCCGAGGCCCCGATACGTACGCGTGCCTATATATATATTCACGGCGGCGCTCGGCTTAGGCCAGCCGGGAGGACAGCTCGCGGGCCGGTGCAGTGGCTCGCCTGCAGCCGTGGAAAACTTGACCGGCCCGCGCGTTTGGCCCCCCAATTGGCACCCAATTAGAACGTCTAATTAGCCGGTTTAATAAAGAGGCGCGCGGCCGGGCTGGTTTTCTCGGGCCGTTAACGAAAAGGACGGAAAGGCCGTTCGCGGCGACGTCGCGTATATATGTCGAGAGCTTTATTAAAGCCCCGCTGTTTTCCGCCTCTCGCGGAATCTCAGCTAACCCCTGTAATTGGCTTAATGCGTACCTATGCTAATCAAACGGCCCGGAGCGCTAAGCTCCGTGTCAAATTTCGGAAGGCATTCGCGCGACGACTGCACCTTGGAATGAGTTAAACTCCTCGGATCGTTATTATTTTTTTTTTTAATTACTTTTTTTTTTATTATTTTTTTTTTATTATCTTTTTTCCATCCCCGCGGCCTTATATGCACACTCCTACTCCAAAGGATGTACGTGTACCTGCACGCGCCGCTAATGTTTAATGCATAACGCGGCTGCGTGCGCCGAGGTGCTGACAGTGCATTGCCGAATGGAGCCATCGCCGCGCGCGCACTTCATTCCAGATGTCTCATAAACGCGCGAGTTATCCTCGCCGGGGCAGAAACGAAATTGTTACGCTGTTATACGGGCGCCGCGCCGCTTAACCGTAAAATACAAATCGCTCGGCTGCTCCGCCGAGCGGCAAGAGACGTCTCTTTGCGAAAGGAAAACAATGTTTGCATAACGCGCGGTAAGTATCGGCTCATGCTCCCGCTGCCGCGCGCGCGCGCGCGCGCTCGCCGCCTCCGTAATGCAATTACATAAACGCGCGCCGCCGGTTTGTGGGCCGATCCGAGCTTTCGCGCCATTTTTTCTTCTCGCGCGGGTTATCCGCACACATGTACGTGCATGCGCAGCCCGGCGAAAATTATTGCGGCCGGCCTCGCGATATAATAAGGCCATCGCTTCCGTTTGTCGCGCGCGCGCGCTTCTCGGCACTGCGCGGCATCGAAAGCGCGCACAAGCTCGCCCGAATCTCTCGTTATTTGCGGGTGCAGACGCCCTGCAACAAGGAAGCAATTGCGCTTCGAGCGCTCGTCGTGCCCGCGGCTGCTGCAATTACACGGGAAATGGGTTAGGGATGAGTGCTCAAAGGTTGCGCTCGCAGGGGGGGGGGGGGGACACCTGGTTGAGCCGAGGCTTGAGCTGCGTTTCCGCACTGATTAAAGAGCCGCCCGTTGCGAAACGCCCTGCCCGCAAGGCCTTTTTTACAATGCAATTTCTGAAGGCAATCATTTTCCAAGAGATTCTTCGAAGTTGCCCGGAGTTGCCGGAACGATTATCAATCCCTTTTCGTACGTGTATACTTTCGCGCAGGCATTGGCATATTGTTATTGTACCAAAACTACACGTTGTACGCACAATTTTTGGAAACGGTTATAAAAGTGTCTGCTGATAACTATGCTTAGGCTCTCCACGTGCAGAGGTGAACGCACCTTCAAAGCACATTTCTCAGATTTTAAGCAACCGTGTATGTAATAAAGGAATGTTATTATTCCTGGTATGATATCGGGAGACAGCTTTACTTGCTTTAACATCGTCATCGAGCTCAATTAAAAAGTCACCCACGAAAATCATTAAAAAATTAGTTTTGATCGCAGTAAGCTATAAAGTCTGTTACATAGGAGCTTGTTATTCCTTATCAGCGCCCGCGTCTAAGCTTGATATATATATATGTATATGCAGTTTTGATAAGGCGAGCTTCTCGATTTGTCCCAGGCCCGCGCAGTTTTCCTTCCGACTGGCAAACATTTCGGTGTATACACCTAAATGAATACACTAGTTTACTATCCTTTGATAAGCGGGCAGGGAAGCTCGGTATCTTTATTACCATTTCAAAATATGTGTCGACTCGATTATCGAGCCCAACGGCACGGCGCACCCGCTGTGCCATCGAGTGCGGCACGGTGCACATGAGCGGAGAGGCGCGCACACAGCCATCATCAGTCCATCGGCACCTGCTCGCCGACCTGCCCCGAATGGCATTAAGCCGGCTGCGCTCGGTGTTTACTGTACATCTGTGACAGAAGAGCCAATCGGCCGACTTCGATTTTCTCCTCTTGCGGGGGCTCAGCGAGTTAATTATTTAAGACGCTTATTGACTTGTATTAATAGCGGCACTCATTGTACGAGTTTCCAAGCCGACATAACCTCGAACGAGTCTAGCATTGACGAATTGGTCGGCTCGTTACATAAAAGAAGCGTCGTCGGCGGCGGCGGCGGCGGCGGGGGATTTTAGAGCGTCAACCTTGTCGGCGGCGCGGCGAGCGCGAGAGCTTGAGCGAGAGCCGTCCAGCGCGAGGGATGCCGATAAGGAGAATTGGTCGACGGGGCAGTGTATTAATGAAAGCCGCGCGCTCTCGGCCAGTGCGCCGTTAAAAATACATTTGGCTTTTGAACTCGGTCGGCTAGCCGAGTCGACCGAGCCGTGCGCCGCCAGTGCAGCGGCTCGCGGACCCGCGCAATTGGAAGGAGGCTCGGAGGAGCGGCCGCGCGGAGGACTTGTGTGAGTGGCGGCCCCGGCGGCCGAGCGACAGTTAGCCTCGCGAATCGAGCGGCTAGAGGCCGAAACGCGGAGACCCGAGAGAGGAGGGAGGAGCCGCGCAAGGCTGCAATAAAGCCTCGAGGCATAATTGCCGGGGATCGGAATGCCCGGGCGGCGATCCTTATGCACCGGGCCGATCGTTATTCGGCCGGCGAGCGCAAGGGCCCCGGCCCCAGCCGAACAATAACCTCGCACCGCCGCATAAAAGATATAAATTTGGCGCGCGCATTGTGCGGGAGGGAGCGCGCGCGCGCGCTGGCGTGCGCTCGCCGCCCGAGACAATGGCTCGCCTCCAACACGTGGGCCGCGCGCGCGTTCACGGTCAATAATCAGCGCCCCCGCCTCGGCAACGCCGCGTCCCCAAAAGCCCGTGCGAAGCCCGTGCGAAGCCCGCCCGAGGCCCCGGGGGGCACTGGCCAAATTCGCCCTCTCTCGGCGCTCGGCGCTCGGCGCGCGCCTGAATAACCGACGGCGCGCACGCTACCCTACCGCTGGAGCGGCGCCCAGAGTAAAATGGCGATGCCCGCGGCGAGTGCGTGCGCGCGAGCCTAGCCAGCGGAGCAGCCGAGCGAGCGTTGGCCCACGGGGACGAGGAGGCTGCGCGGCCGAGCGGCCGGCCCGAGGCCCGGGCCCCCGGCGCGAGGACCGGCGGTGGCGCTGCCTGGGCGCGCGGGAGGGGGGGTGGGCCACTGGCCGAGAATCGGAGATCCGCGGCGGCCGCCCGCAGCGCCAGTGAATATCGGGCCTTCGGCGAAAAGCGGTGGCGCGTCCGCGGACTCGACGCTCGTGCGCTGCTTCGGTGCTCTTCCCTCCGCCCGCCCGGGGGTGCGCAGTGCGCCGCGACGGCCCTCGCGCCAACCGCCTGCCTCGGCGGACCTGCTGCTCTCTCGCGGCTGCCGGCCCCGCTCCCCGCCCCGCGGCCCAGCCGGACCTTCCGAAAAGTGCGCCAGCTCCTCGGCGAAGCGCACCTACGCGCGCCTCTCTGCGGCTAAACAGGTTACGCCGGAGGGAGCGAGAGAGAGCGATCCCGCGCCGTACGTGCGCGCGTGCCTCCCGCCTCTGCGTGCGTTCTCGCCGAGTCGCCGGCGCTAAAGGACTCGCCTAGTTTTCGCGTCGGCCGCTCGCTCCGTCTCTCTCGCGCTCTCCTCGCCCTCGCTTTCTACACCGCGCCGCAGTCCGCGGCCCAAGGGCGCCAAGAAGGACGCAGAGGAGCCAGCGCCGCCAAAGGAGCGTCCTCCGAGCGTGCACCTGCCCGCGCGCCCGCGCGCCCGCTCCCGCACCCTCCCCGAGGCCCTCCCCGAGGCCCTTGCCCGCGCCGCTCACTGCCTTCCCCGTGCTCCGGAGAAAGTTCTTTCGATCTCTGCTTGGGGGCTGAAGGAGAAAGTTGCCTCTTGCCTATAAGGGACTTGCATCACTAGCCTCCACTTTTTCTCTCCAACTGATCCCAGCTCCGAGAAGAAAAGCATAAGGGTGCAGATGCAAGCTACTCGCTGTTGACTGGATGAACAACATGGATTGCGGCGAGGCCTCAAGTAGGATCATTATTACTCCACTCCTGCCTTTCAAAATGCTCCCCTTCCTCCCTAATTTGTCAAATTGTACAGCTTGACTTAACCTGCTCCATCTAACTGGAGACTCAAATGGTTCGGGGGCAAACACCAAAAGCAATACCATTTCCCAGAGTCTTCTACTCTAAATACCAATAGTGATGAACAGCCAAATAGTTGTACTACTCCCAACCTTTACTGAGCCTTTTTTCTTTGCTGTTTAAAATTATATTGGAATTATGGTGTACAAAGGTGTACAAAGGCCGACTCAACTGCATGAAAAAGATTGGACGTTGCATTCCATTTAAATATTTAATGCCAAAAGTTTGGAGTTGTTATCCTATCGAATGCAATAGTGCTGTTTTAAATTTAGATTATTGATAATTTTGAAATTCATCTATTGCGCTACTGATGGATGCATGTTCTGTTTATCAATTTTATACACTGCAGATTACACTGCTTTGTTAAAATCAATTTTTAATACCCAATTTCTATTCAGTGAAGCCTTTGATATCATCTTATTGTGTCAAAAGATGTTTTATGAAATTGGTTATGTAAATATTATTCCTTTTTTAATTGTCTTATTATTTAATATTACATTGGTTGTTACAGGTAATGGGGACATTCAGTGGAGTTTCTCACAGGTGAAAGGAACCTTAGAAGATGATGTCACAGAAGGTAAATTCCAAATATGTTTGCTTAAATTAAACAAAGCTCTTTAAATGAACCTTATCTTATCTGCAATAGTGCTTTTCAAATTAAGTAGATGCTCTTATTTTGAAGTGTATAATACAAAAAGACTTAAAGCAAGTCCTTCTTTGAACAAAATAACCAATAATTACAACAATGAAAAAACAACGATGCAAATAATTATATTATAAAACTATTACATGGATTAAAATACAAATATGCCCCTAAACTGTATCCTCAATGGTAGTATTATATGTACATCTATTATATTCCAATAAGCTTCTTGCATATATACTTTATTATATACTTTATCTTCTATTTTAATAAAATATTGGAGTTCATTTGGGTAATTATGTATTACTTTTAGCTGACATTATCTCCTGTGTGGAATTCAACCACGATGGTGACCTCCTGGCAACAGGTGACAAAGGTGGTCGTGTAGTTATATTCCAGAGGGATCCTCTTGTAAGTATAACATTTCAATATTTATTGAAAAAACTATAACAATTACTTTTTCCCATTTATTTTATAACATAAACAATGTGCTTGGCATATAATATTCCTTTTTTTGAAGTATTCTTATGTCCTTGTATAAGCAACTTAAGAATTTGTCACATTTTTACCAATAGACTACTGGATCAAAGCCAATTGTCTGTTGTCTGACTGTTTTCTCTATCTTTAGCTACTCACAAAGAAAATTAAATCATAAAATGTTTCTTAATATTACTTGTATATTTTTAAGTCTTTCAATGATATCTATCAAATTGAAAAGTAATTACTAAAATTGACATTAATTTTTTATTTATTCACAATTATTACAATTTTCAATTTATTTTCATTCGTTGTATAAATTGTATATAATATTCTTAGCAAATATTTAAATTTTTTAGTATTGCCATTCATTTATGAAAGTAATATTTTAATAATTGTTTCAGAGTAAAGCAATTATTTCAAGACGAAGTGAATACAATGTATACAGTACCTTCCAGAGCCACGAACCTGAGTTTGATTACCTAAAATCCCTAGAAATAGAAGAAAAAATTAATAAAATAAGATGGCTGAAAAGAAAAAATCCAGCTCATTTTTTACTCTCAACAAATGACAAAACTATTAAGCTTTGGAAAGTCAGTGAACGTGATAAGTGTGTAGAAGATTATAACACAAAGGAGGAAAATGGGGCAATTCGTGACCGGGCATGTATCACTGCCTTGAGGGTATGCTTAAAATCAATATTGAAAAGAATCCAATTAGCTATATTATAAAAATAAAAATCAAACTTAACTACATCTTACATGTTTAGGTACCAACTGTAAAACCAATGGAACTAATGGTTGAGGCTTCACCAAGGAGAATATTTGCTAATGCGCACACTTACCACATAAACAGTATAAGTGTCAATAGTGACCAAGAGACGTATCTTAGTGCAGATGACCTTAGGATCAATCTTTGGCATCTTGAGATAACAGATCAAAGTTTTAGTATCCTTTTAAATAAGCCATTAATTACCCAACAAATCATATTTTTATTGCTTATGATTCAGTTAAAGTACCATTAAAGCAATTTCAACCATTTTCTATAAACGTATTTCCCTGAACTTCTTGTACAGATATTGTAGACATTAAGCCTACTAACATGGAGGAACTGACTGAGGTCATAACAGCGGCTGAGTTCCATCCTGTTGAATGCAACTTGCTGGTCTATAGTAGTAGTAAAGGAACAATTCGTTTATGCGATATGAGATCGGCGGCGCTGTGCGATCGACACAGCAAGCTATTCGAGGAACCTGAGGACCCCGCTAACAGGAGCTTTTTCTCGGAGATCATTTCTAGTATAAGCGACGTCAAGCTTAGCAATTCTGGCAGATACATGATCACTAGAGACTACCTCAGCGTTAAAGTGTGGGATTTACACATGGAGACGAAACCCATCGAAAGTTATCCTGTAATTATTTTTTACATATTTATAGATGAAAAAATTAATATATTTACTTAAAATTATCTTAAAATATGTATTTGTAAAGTATTTTTTTAGAGACTACGCATATGTTACTAATTATTTATATTTAGAATCAAATTTACTTATTAATATTAATTATATTAATATTAATAACATTTAAAATGACAATTAAATAATAAAATACTCTTTTACTTTTTAAATAGTAATCTAAAATAATAATAATTTGCATACTTTGTTTAGGTACATGAATATTTACGAGTAAAGCTTTGTTCGTTATATGAAAACGACTGCATTTTTGATAAATTCGAATGCTGCTGGAGCGGCAACGATTCAGCTATAATGACAGGTTCATACAACAATTTCTTCCGAGTGTTCGATCGCACAACAAAGCGAGACGTTACACTGGAAGCATCGCGTGATGTTGCCAAGCCAAAAACTCTTTTGAAACCTCGCAAGGTACGTTCAAAGTTAATAAAAAACTTAAACTTATAATGCAGTATCTACAGAGGCAATATATCTGATTATTAAATATGTATATTTTAACTGCATATTAACACAAATTTTACTGATATTCATTCCATCTCTGTATATACATTGCGCTATTTTGTAGACTTTAATTTTTATATTCAGTATTAAAACTACAAAATTAGCAAAAATCCAATGATTTTTGTTAATCTTTGTTGCATTAAATTGATTCATCATAACTTCCCCTTTACCCTTAAAGACATTTGCTTCAAACTAAGCAAAGTCTTATGATCTTTTGGGTTGTTGAAACTGTTTTGCATCAACTTTAGGTCTGTTCCGGTGGCAAACGTAAGAAGGATGAGATTAGTGTGGATTGTTTGGACTTTAATAAGAAGATTCTGCACACCGCGTGGCATCCTACCGAAAACATCGTGGCGGTAGCGGCCACAAATAATCTCTTTCTGTTTCAAGATAAGCTCTAGCACATTTATATGCAGGTATGTTGTATAAAAATTTATTTTTAAACAAAACAAGTGGTAGAAGTAAATTATAAAAATACTTTTATTGCGCGTGCAGTACTAAGTTACGATTTATTTTACGAGCGAATTAACAAACGGTAGTAGCATTACTAACGTAGTTAGTAGTTTAATACTTTTGGCACATAAATCTAATAAAGCTTAGAATTATTTTAATAATTTAACCAATTAGTATTTTGATTATCAATTAATACAATAAAATAAGGTTTAATATTTGGTTAACTAGTCCATTTTAGAATATCTTCAAAGTATTCATATAAAAAATTTAATAAAAGGTGCTACTACTTTTGGTTAACAAAGAATCTTCTTAATGTACAAAGTTCATAAATATTAAAAGACGTAAAACATTATCATATGAATACTAAACTTTGCACAATATAAACACTACATTATGGTACTTCAAGACTATAAAGTGAACTGTTTAATTCTGTTTAAAAGCCAAAACTTAATAGAGTGACATAAGCAATTAAAGTAAGAAAAAGAATAAATCTAGTCTTTAAAAGTATTTAAAGTATTGTACATTGTCAGAGTACTTAAAAGAATGTCATACCTGAATAGAGCTTGTTGCTATTCTTACAATAATAGGTGCCTGTGGATTTCACAAGAGCTTGTTTAATCTACTAACATGCATACTCTTATATGCACTTGTAAGGTCATCTACTTTACTGATTGCATCAACATTACACTTTTGTATTGATTGAATTGACAATTAAAATAACTTGCAATCAAATTTCAGTCTAATTTATATTATTGATTTAAAATCCTCATTTTATTTGTAATATTAATATTTGATCATTTTTGTTAATTTAATCAATAAATAGCTATTTTTTGAATGTTAAATTATGTCTAAAAAGGTCATATTATAAAATTAAAACTGATTGTATAATAATTATTAATTTAACAAGACTGAATTTATTTAATGAAATAAAGGTATTTTACATAATAATATGAAATATAATAAGCTAAAATTTATATTCCAGATTATACAACGTTACATACTGACATAAGTGTGGCGTGTAGAGAATGAGGGCGAGCATAGGTATGGAAATAATAAAAGGAATTAGTAACGCATGAGTTTTGAGATTCAGAATAAGGAGCAAGAGTATGGACGAGCGTCAGGTTCGGCAATTGTACGATCGTTGACTGACCGAAGAAAATCATTACTAGAAAATGAAAGAGCGTATACTGGATAAATAAAAATCTAAAACGTCATCATCTAAGTGGAGGATAAAATTCTCGCCACCGAAAGTGAGCGTCAAAAAAACAAAATAAATAAACACACTTGTAGAACGCGATCTTTACGTCCATTATCACACGAATAAGCGTGAAAGATGTTAATGATGTAAGGCAGACATGAACCTAAACGTCAATGCATGCGTACAAAACCAACTTTAACGCAGTGTTTCTATTTCTACTTATCACAAAAAGAGTATATAATGCACTTGATGAACCGCATCATCATTATAATATTTTCGAGGAATGAATATATTAAAGTGTACATATATTGTAAGAAACAAACAAAAACGATCCTTAGAACTTCGGCGAAGAACAGAAGCTCGATCTCGAACGGATTCGCTGTGCGGACAAAACAACGTTTGAAACGACGATCGAGTGCGAAGCTTTCTGAAAATGATAAGTGGAACAGTTATGAATAAATCACATTATCATCGATCGAATTAAAAATGTTTGAGAATTTTTTGTTTACGTATAAGAAAATAATAATACTTTTTTGAAAATGCTCAGGATAAATAGAAAATAACGACTAAGTGGTGAATGAGTGAACATATGAATGTATAAACGAGAACATGAGAGTGAATAATTTGCAGTAAAATAATAATTGTCTGACATTTTTTATCAATACTTCGATCGCTGATGAAATGTAGATCGTTTAAATTTTGTTTTTTATTTCTCAATAAATGATGGTGATCGCGGAACATCGTGAATGTTGCCTATCCATTTTTGCATTGTCGTAGATTACACTAAAATGTATGGACGTAGAGAATCGATAATTATTTTCGATACTGAACCAAATGGAGGCAGAAGCGCAAAGCATTTGAGGCCCAGTATCTTTAACATGTTGTTATTGATTTTTTCGACAACTTACTGAAATTCATTTTTAATAAATTAGTGATGATATTAGCTTCAAAAACTACACATCATATTCGCTTTCTTTTTATTTTTAAATACCCCGCCTACCTTATGCACCAAAAATCAATAACAAAATGCTAATGCTGATACTAGGTAACATAAAAGTAGTTATTATGTACATTAAGTTTGAAATACGACTGCAATTGAGCTCAAAGAAAAATATTAAAAAACAGTTCAGTTCATTCATAATAGTGTGCGTAAACAATGATGTCTTCAATTTTAAAACCGATTGAATTTAATTCTTCAACGATCGAGTTTTCGTATCTCATTTTTTAATGGCTGGAACCAATACTATATAGGGTCAAATGAATTTACGTTTAAGTTATAGGCTTTTTTTTAAAGAACTGCGAACGTTTCTCTTCGATCCGTTCGAGCAAAGACAACGTTCAATTCCAATGTTATTATTAGCTTCTAAAGGCCTACAGTTGTTCGTTTTTATTTTTATAATAAAACTTTATTCTCAAGTCCAATATCTAAGTAACAACACTTTTTTTATAGATTTCCGATGTACATGAACAATATGCTCAAATTGTGTTTCTCTATTTGAGAACATTTTCAACTAAAATGTCTTGAACAATAATTATAACTATTGTTAAAGATAATTACATTTTTTAAATTCATAAAGGGCGGTTGGAAAGCAGCTCGAACCAAAGTACGATAAATTCATAGAAATCAATAAAAGGAGAGAAAGATAAAATAACGAGAGTATAATAGAATGAAACAGCATGATTCAGTCGCAGTTATTTTTTAAAGATAAATTATGTAGAAAATATAAAAATATGCTGCAATTTATCATCCGTGAGCGAATTTTGTCCCGCGTTATTATACCGTTGCTCAATTCATCAAGAAATAATTAGAATCAAAGCGTGAGAATCTAGCTGTCAGAAAAAGAAATATGTAATCATCACATAGCTTTCAAAAAGCCTCTTTTTCATTCAAAATAATGAATTGTATAATATTAACATGAACATAAAGGATTGTAATTTTTCGAATTCAATGAAAATCTGGTACTAGGTGTAAAGCGCTTAATTTGAGATTTTTCGCTCCTGCTAGTGTAGCTCGCTTCTCGCATTTCACCGGTGATTTATTTTTATTTAAAACAAAGCTAACGCCTGATGAATAGTGCGGGAGACGTGTGTGACGAAAGAGAGAGATATGAAAATTTCGAGGATCGATCCAATACTGTTGCTTTATTCAACTTGTGTTGCATGCATGATCGTTATAAACAGAAAAAAGAACAGCACAGGGATAATGCAATTCTTTTTTAGTGTTTACGGTTAGACTGTAACGTGTGTTCGTTAATGCGTAACACTATGGAAAGATAATTTTTTGAGAACTGACTTAGGTTTTATTAATAAAAGTGAAAATGTAAAAAAAAGCAAAATTGTACAATCACAAAAGCAATTAAAAAAGAATATTTTCATCTGAAAAGAAACGATGTTATTTACAAAATTACACAGATTAAAAATCTTAGCTTTACGGATTATACTAGTAACTTTTAATTGTTTAAAACTTATCAAATAATTCTCTTTCTGCTATGATGATTTCTCATTATAATTAGCTGAATAAACAAATTAATGCTGCGGGCGATCCTGCATTTTATATTTATTAATGTCAGTTACCTGTCCAGATTCATTAAGGGCTGTAGTGTGATGGACTTTATCTTATTAATCTGCTACAGTGAAATTAGAATATTAAGTTAGAATCAAGAATTTTATTTTAGTTAGATAAACAAACCAAATCCATGTAAAAAATAAGGTTCATGAAATAGTATAGATAAGAATTCTAATTTGAACATATGAATCTAAAAGGTTATACAAAAAAATTTCATGTATTCTAAGTATTTAGTATGAGCCATTTTATTTTATACAAGAATACTAACAAATTTATCGATTTGGTAATTTATTTTTTTTATTAGATTCAATTTTAACTTTAGAATTGTAATGTTTAAAAAAAACAAAATTCACAAATAGTGTAAACTTATTTTAAATAAATACTTAATATCAAATCGATAGAATATTTGTATTTGCTTCTGCAATATCAATATCATTGTCCGATCACGAGTTGTCCCGGTTTAATGGTTATAATTATTTGGATCTCATTATTTCTATCCATCGTCTATTTTAACAAACATTTTTAGGTTTTTAAAGATAACTTCCTGCAATAATTAATCAAACATCAAATATGATTTGTCATATATTGATTTTAAAAAAAATTAAACAAAAGCCCAGAAGGCGTTTCTATGCTAATATATCAAGTTCGGCTATAACGTTCATTAAATGAATTAATTGTAAACTCTTAAAATTATTTTGACTAATTTTATATTTGATATATATTTTGATTGCCGAAATGCATTTGCGATGTGGACAATGCAAGTTGCTAAATATTTGACCTCAGTACTTTATAATGTTTATAATAATTTTAAAAAGTTCTATCAACAGTACTATCAGTACGAAGATACAATCAATATGACATGAATACAATAATATATAAAATTGAATAAATAGTTGGAGTGCAAATATTCTAAATTCAATCAATAATACATGCTAATATTTTTGAAAGTTTATATTGATGAATAATATTTTATATTAAAATCAAAGCAATTTTGTAAAAATTACAATTGAAAAAAATTGTTTGCATACTCCACATTGCAATAAGTTTGTAAGTCATTGGACCTATACAAATCGTATTTATACCTCGAATCTATCCTCTGTCTTTCCTGATAAAAAAAGTATTTAAGATAACATAAAAGTAATAATAATCTTAAAGCAGAGAACTTTCGAGTTTTCATTTCATCGGCGGCTGTTTTGGATTTGAAAAAGTGAAAAAAATGTAGGTAGTGTAACGTATTATACCCCAATAGAAGAAAAACAAGCGCGTTATATACAGTTTTTGGCTCGCACACAGGACCTGTTTTTATTGTGATAAAGTGTGAAAACTATGTCGCTATGTAGAGCGTATAGTTTCTACCCGAGTTGTGTATTTTTATTAAAATGAGGATAAAGAAGAACGAATATTAATCACGCGAAAAAGACAGCGCCTTATGAATGAATTGTAAAAAAAATAAATAAGTAATAAAACAAGTATGCAAAAGAGAAGTAAAACCTGATCTTTCGATCAGTGTTACATATGGTTGAGAAAATCGACGAAGATAAGTCGGACACTCGCGATTCAAATACAGAATATCACAACACACTCGCATATTAGCATGATAAAACTAAGAATGTTACACTACACGTCTAATGCCATAAAACTGGAAAGGAGTAATGAAATACGGGGAGATGTATGCATGTTAAGTATCACCAAGAATCACCGCAGAACCCCGCTATAAAGAGTGAGAAAAAATGAGAAGTTGTGTGGATGCGTAGGAATGTATGAAAACGTAAAATTTGCATGTGTAAGTGAAAGAAGCTAAATATACAAATTTTTTTTTGCGCGACATTTTAATGACCCGACAGTGTATAAGTGAAATATAGAGTATAACATTGGAATATGCTGAAAGGAGAAAATACCAATAAACCTTTGTAAAATATCTACAAATTGAATTTATTTATTTTTGAAATGTTGTTTAATTAAGTTTAGCTAATTCTACTTGATTATTTTATGTTTCTATCGAATACTTACTATTTGGTTTATTAATAAATTGCCTACATTTATTAGATTCTGCTTACATTTTTCAATTTAACTATTTACAATTAAATTTGTAGGGTAGTTAATTATTTTACAAAAGTTAGAAAATTCAAATCCAAGTTTAAAGTAGCATTTTTTAAAATCTATTTTGTAATATAGGAAAGTACTCTTGCCTTTATATTTAAACATGTAATTTTATAAAAGTTTAATTGAAATATTTAATATTACTTAATTCTCATTATTATTTAACAATAACTAATATTTCTCAAATTTTAATAAAATTTAAATAAATGTATTAATGCTTTGATCTACAAATGAATATTACTTTCAAATATTATATTTACAAAATTAGTCGAATTTCTTAAGTAAACAAATTAATACAATGAAATTTCAAAACAATGATAAATAAATGTATTGTTTTTGGAAAATTTTGTTTCAACAAAGGATACTATTAATAAATAATTCTCAAAATTTTTTTATTATTTTAAAAAAAATCTAAAAATATATACTAAATAAAAATAATAATTTAATCTGTTTTAATATCTTTTTAAGAACATTTGTTAATTTCTTTAAATTCACTTTTTAAAATATTATATACGATTGCATTATATAATTTTTCTATACTTAAAAGATACTCTTTTAATATTAAAATTATCTACAAATCTGTTGGGTATCAGCTTTGTCATATTCTACACTCATAAGGTAAAGTCCATGAGGAGCAGCTGGAGTAATTTTTGAAGACCAGTTGTTGTGGGAAGGCACTTGCAACATTGTAATTATTTCTTTCTCTGATATTTTATTTAAACCTAGGGCGATTAAAGCTCCAACTATTCGTCTTATTTGATTATATAAGAAAGACTGTGATCTAAACGTTATATTCCAAAAATTATAATATTCTGAAAGTGGATCAAATGCCATTAAAGGTGTGGCTTCTTCCATAGTTGCATTCATTGTTCTAATATAACTTTTTTTATGTTCGTATTGTTTGTTCTTATTAATTGTTCTTGCACTAAATGTAGTAAAGTCTTTTCTACCATTAAACAGCTCTAGGCCTTTTTTCATTCTTTCAATGTTTAATTTTTGAGGGAATGGATTCAAATGTAACGTATGGTTTGCTTCTATAATGGGAATCTTATGATTTTCTGGATCTTTTGGTGACATAATTCTATATAAGTATGATCGCCTCTTTGCTGAAAATCTGGCATGAAAATCTTGATTTACTTCTTGGCAAGACAAAATTCTTATTTGATGTCTAGTTGCAATTAAATGTTTATTCATTAATCTTGATAAACCGTCAGGATGAAATGTCGTTGTACCAGAAACATGTTCTATGTCTAGGTGTGCAGTCGTACATAAAGCATGAACACCAGCATCAGTTCTACCTGCCATTACCAGTATTGGATTTTTAGCTAACTCCAATTTTATAAGAGAGGCTTCTATAGCTCCTTGAACAGAATCAATGTCTAGAATACCTTTGTTTGAACTTTTTTGTGAACCTCTGTAATGTGTTCCCATGTAAGACAAGTTTAGCATATACCTTTTCATTTTATTTATGGTTATAAAAAATACTTTGCAATTTTATACTGTCACAGTTTATATATTCTGATCACTCAAAAATAATTATTATTTTCTATTTCGTTCTAATCTTATAAAAGTTATGTATTTATGTCATGAATATCACGTTGTAATTTCAATCTATGCAACTCAATTCGGTAAAGTGGAAAAAATAACAGGTTAGAAAATGCGGATCGAAAGTATCCATGTACGCGACGCATGTTGGTCATATGCGATGATTCTTGGTTGCCGGCGTAAAGTTTGAATTTGTGTTTATGTGAAAAAGTTATCGAGTCATTGAGAATGGCGGATTGGTTTCTCATGCAATTTGATCGCTTTAGCGATTTAAATGATATTCAAGAAAGAGAAGCGATATTAACAGACATAAAAATTAAGTTCGCTAATTTAAATTCGACTGAATCTGTGGAAATTGCGAGGCATTTCGATTTGAGCCGATTGTTTTCTCAATTAACCTCAAATGATAAGTAAGTAATACACGCAAATGCCCAGATTTTATCAAACATTTTTAATTTTTTAAATTATTGAAAAGAATAATATGCAATTTATCTCAATTTTTCAAGAGCCTATGTGGAGCAGGTATGCGATGCTCTGAATCTTATTCTACATGCTTCTGAATCAGGATTGATTTTGAAACAATACACTTCAGAAATATACAAAATACTGTCACATCAGCTACCAGCTGTAAAATGTTTTGCACTTCTGGAAATCAACAGGGTTGCTTCTAACCCAAGTACTTTACCTTCATTACTCATAAATACAGATTTACTTGTACTTGTTGCAAACACAGTAGTTGATGAAGATATTGGTGTTGCTAAACATGCAATAGATATTTTTAAAAAAATAGCTCAAAATTCAAGAGGATTACATATATTGTATTCAGGTGTATTATTGAGACAAATTGCTAAATTACTTAGTGCAAATGATGTTGTTAAATTTAGAGTTTACGAACTTATCGTTGATGTAGCTACAAGCAGTAAAGAAGCTTTAGATGCATCTGTAAACTCAGGATTTTTACAAAGTCTTATTTCTATGCTTGAAAATGATGATATTTTATTACAATTGAATGCATTAGAACTGTTAATTGATCTTGCTCGAACTCCAGAAGGATTAAACTATTTAGAACAACAAGGAGTCTTGAATCAACTGTCTGAAAAAATAGCTCATGCACATGAAATACCACTTTCAAATTTGTTAATACCAGGTCTAATGAAATTCTTTGGAAATGTAGCTCAATTAGCTCCCAATGAGATTTATTCTAGATATCCTGTTGTTATTTCTGCTCTTTTTGAAGTCATTGAAAATGATGATCAAACAATTTTAGCAATTGCATTGGATACTTTAGGTCATGTTGCATGTACAGTGAAAGGAAAATATGCTCTTCAAGATCTTGGAAATGCAATGCCCTCTGCATTAAAGAAGATATCAGAAATCATTCAGAAAATGCCTTCGGATCTTAGGGTGCATGGATTAAATAGCTTAACTAATATCTTAGACTTACCAATAGCTGAACAGGATAATAGGATACTATCTCTAACAAAATCGTGGTTTGATGCTCTCTGTGAAGAACCATTAAAAATGATTATTTCACTTTGTAAGCAACCATTTGCAGATATAAGACAAGCGAGCTTAGAAACTTTATGCGTTATTGCTTCTCAAGAGTGGGGTCAAGAATATATCGCCAATTATCCTGGATTAGTAGAGTTTCTATTAGATAGGAGTATTGAATCATTTAAAGAATGCAAAGAAAAGAAATATGCGATTGTACGGATACTTTCAGAATCAGTACCAAATATTTTTGATGTTCAAACTATTGAAAGATTTAAACAGTTTGTGACTGAAGGGCCATTTTATGTTGATACAATTACCGAAATCGCTATAGAAGGTGCTTCATAGGTGCTTATTACTCTAAAGTTTAAGGTCGTTTTTTACAGAATGTAAAAAATTAATGTAATAAGTTGTATGAAATTGGACAGTGTTACAATTATGTTTTGTAAGATGCATGATGCATTATCATGCAAATAAATTATTACTTATTCTCTAAATTAATTTGTTTTATAGTTCAATATTTTTTAGCTTGCAAAATTGTTAATTTTATTGAACAACTTAAACATAAAAAAGTATAAAATGCTAGAGAATTATATTGCAATCTTTTTAAAAGGAATTTTCAACAGGATTTTTAATAGTGTAAATCGTTTATTTCATTTGTTTTATCACAACAATAGTATTATGGCATAGATTCAAACGTACTTCGTAGTACTGTTAAATTTTCTAAGTTTGATTTTATTAATCCACTATATTAAGTACAATTTAAAATCCAATATAGTATATAGTATCAGTTTAAAACTTTTTGACTAATGTATTCAAGCAAATATATTTTTTTTTTTAATTCAATATATATATTCATAGTTTCATTTAATTAAAAAATTTTTTTAAAATATTTTTTTAGCATAAAAATATAAAATGAATCTAAAAGATTTAAAAAAATGTGATATAATTTTAAATTGATAATTTTATTACAATCTAATACAAAAATTGATTATGTCTATTTAATAGTTTGCAGAAAATATCACAGATTAAAAATGTTAGATATATAACTGAATAAATAATTGAATTGAATTATCGAATAATGATCAGCGAATTATTAAAATAATACTTTTATTGACGAAAATAGCTGAATGAGGTTCTTTTTAAAATTGAAAATTATAAAAAATTCAACATTTTTTCTAAACCACTTCAAATGATTTTATTATTACATATAAGTTGATTATAATAAGCTATAGTAAAAAATACGTTATTTAATACACATAAATTAATTAGTATTTATGAATTATTTGTAGAATATTATGATGTATGATAAAGTATTGGTGGTACAAAAATCTTTTTACATAATAAATAATTTGAAAAATTCAGTTTTAGCTTTTTTTGATAATTTGGAATTGTAAATAAATACAAACATAAAATGTAGACACATTTACTCGAATTTCTTTTATTAAATTATGGTGTGAACCTGCCCGTTGCGCAGGTTCGTGGTCGCCCCGGATGGGATCCGGGCAGCTAGTCTAGTGCGAGTGCGGGGGGCCCACCCGGGAGGGGATGGCCATCGTCGCCTCGATCTCCATCGGCTCCGTGGAGCTCCGGCTGGACGTGGAATCACTCAGGACGAAACCTCCTGGGATCGTTCTCCCGCTCGTCATTTCCTGAAAAAAAACAGGACATATTAGTGGGGAACGCGCTAGACTCCTCCCCTCCCCCCTTGAACCTCAGGGCCCAATCCTGGCTGACCCTTTTATTCATCCGACAGCCTGAGTCCTCCAAGAGAACGATTGTCTCGCCCAGTACCCGCTTAACTTCAAACGGCCTGGCGTACTTGGCGGCCAGTTTACCGGAAACCCCCTTCGCGGCGTCGGACATGGTGTGCTCGAGTCGAAGCACCAGGTCGCTCGGTAGGAATGTAGCTTGACGCCGGTTTCGATTATAGGCCCGGCTGTGTCTTTCTCAGGCCTCGTCATTAAAACGACGAACCAAATCCCGGATCAGCGTTAGCCGTTCCATGCGATTCTTCCAGAACTCAGGGTCAATGAGGATCACCGGACCCTCGTTCTTCACCTCCCCCCGGAGGCTACTACTGAGTCGTGGAATCCTTCCAAAGTTCAGGACAGCTGGGGAGAACTTACTGCTGTAGTGAACTGCGGTATTTAGCGCGTGCCTCGACTCCGGCAAGTACTCATCCCAGCTACGATGATCTACGCTAGCGTCCTATTAACCCTATCGACCGGGTTTCCTTAGGCCTGTAGGAAGGGGTCGTGACATTCTCTATTCCGTATTCCTCCAGCACCTCCTTCAGGTGCCAGTTGACGAAATGGGTAGCATTATCCGCCAATAGAAATAGTGGGGCGGGTTTCCCAGCGGAGTAGGACCAAGTCCTCCAGAGCACTCGCCACTGCCCTTCCGATTGCGGCCCGTAAAGGTGAGAGCTCGATCCACCGAGTAACAAGTCCTCAAAAACTACCACGTAACGGTGTTGATGTTTACTTCGGGGGAGCTCGATCAGATCGGCCGCCACCACTAGCTAGGGACTCTCCACGACCTTCTGGTCTATAAGGCCTAGCGGGTATCATCGACTGAGTATTGGTCTCTCAGCCGGTTTAAATACCAAGAGTCTGATATCGTATCGAACGCAGCGATCTCAGACTCGTCAGTAATGTACCCCCTCAGGAGTGCATCCGGGACCTTGTTCAGGGAGCCTTTGGTGTATTCGATTTCAAAGTCCCATTGCTGCAGGTCTAGGGCCCATCTCGCCAGGCGCCCAGTGGGGTCTTTTAGATTTTTGAGCCACTTTAGGGCACTATGATCGGTCAGAGCCACGAATTCATAGGCCTCTGAATAGGGCCGCAGCTTTTTGATGGCCCATAGAATGGTCCTCCTTTTCCGTAGTAGTGTAGTTCTTTTCCGCCGAGTTAAGAATTAGACTCACATACAGTACGGGGTGCTCGTGCCGGTTCTTGTCTTCCTGGGCCAAGACAGCGCCAATGGCAAAATTGCTGGTGTCGCTTTGCATCGTGAAGGGTTTCGAGAAGTCGTGGAGCGGAAGCACGGGGGACTCTCCTAAAGCGTTCTTAAGCCTCTCAAAGGCTCTGGATTGATCCTCTCTTAGGCTCCAGGCCTGCTCTTTCCTCAAGAGCTTCACCAGTGGAACCTTAAGTTCTGATTCCATGGGAATGAATCGGGAATACCATCTGACCATTCCCAAAAAGGTCCTGAACTCCTTAACGTTGCGGGCGGTGGGGTATTGTAGAACGAGGCGACCTTCTCGGGGCTTGCCCGTAGACCTTCGGCATCCAGGCGAAATCCCAGAAAGACAACGCATGAGCAGCAAAACTCGCATTTGTCTTTATTGATTTCCAGCCCTTCGCCAACTATCGTTCGAAGTATAAACTCTAAACACCTCAGATTCTCCTCGAAGGTTTCGGTCACGAAAATTAAGTCGTCTAAATAACCGTTACGCGCTCGCGCTGCTCGTGGGGGACCTCAACTATGCCGGCACACTCGCCCATAATGGCTGGCCTTTACTCAGTCAGGTCCTTTTCTACAAAATCCCGCCACTTTCGGCCCGGAACACGCCATTGTCCCTTGCTCAGCTGTACCTCGAATTCCCATCTCCGGAAGAAATCGATGCCGAGAATCATCGGGTGATCCATTTCTAGTACGACCCTCAACTCTATCATCCCATCACTATCCTAAACGGAGAAGATCACCCGAAGTACGCCCAGCACCTGCTAAATGGTATCGAAGGAACCTTTCACAGCGAATTGTTCGGGGAGCCTAGCGGTCTTTAAAGGGATCGGCCGCATCGGCTCTGATCAGAGAAGCTTGGGCTCCGGGGTCGAACAACGCCTGTAGGTATTGCCTCCCCCCCCCCCCCCCAGTCGGACCGCGAAAAACCACTGATTGTCTGAAAAGACACCGCCGATTCCCAGATCCGCGGGGCCACTGTGTGGGACCGGGTCTCCCTCCACTAAACCGCCCCCCGGCCTTTCCGCCAGACCTTGGGTCGTGGTAGTCTCATTCCCGATGCGATCTTCGTGTGGCAATACGATTTCTGGCTCGCCTTGGGAGGGTACAGGAGTATTTCCGGGTCCGCCCTAGGCCTAGAAGCGCCCCCCTCTGTCGTTGAAGAGCCTTCCACCAGGTTCTTCTCTAGACCAGGTCCCCCAGGACAATTTTTATTATTCGCGCAACACACTAACCAAATGGTCTGAAAACCCATTTGGCGACATTTATTATTACGCGGACCTAACATAATTTCACCAGGATCACACGCATCACTCGGCCTCTTTCCGATCACCGGCATTCCGGGGCGGCCGACAAGGTTTTATCTTCCGTAGCCCTCTCTACGGGGTTTCTCCTCTATTTCGGCCCATGCCCTTTTATATAAAAAAACAAATGCAATAGGTTACCCCAATGGCTCGGAAGTGCCATTGCGTGTCCCCAAGACACGCTGTTAGGCACTCCCTTGCCTCCTGCCTAGCAATGCCATCACCCTGATCCCCACTCGACCAGTCTGTAATTTAGTGTGTTGATTTAAATGTTTGAATGGTGCGCGAAAGAGCTGAGATTAAGGAGCCAATCAGCGCGATGTGCTTACTGCGCAGGTGCGTTTTGAGGCACTGATAAACACTATATCTGTGCGAATGAATTTGTATATTATACAAAAGATTAATCGAAACTTAATTTTTGATTAGTTAATCTCTATATTTAAATTTATAGATTTTTTTTCTTTTTTTATGTGATATTTTTTATTTTAATGAAATGAAAATATTTATTTTTGAACTAAAACTAATTTAGTAACATAATAGCAGTTTATTATACTTTATTATATAATCACATTATTGATAAAATGTTTTATAATATCATGAACAACCAAATGCGTGTTAATAGTAACATAATAAAGAAAAAACAAACAAATTGAGAGAATTTGTTTTATACAATCTTGTTTATTATTATATGTTGTTTAAGAATTTGTATGCCTCATATAAATAAATTAAAATACGAATTCTGAATTGAGACCATCTGAACAGGCATCGTACAAATTTAGAGTTAATGTTTGATAATTATGCTTAATAATTGATTCAACTTTATGACTGTACAGTGCAAGCTAAACTTATTTTCATTAGATTTTTTTTGTCTTGATGTTATTTTCTAATCGTGGCAGTAAGCCAAACGCTCGAAAATTGTTTGGTCTCGGTCCTTGATCGCAGTCGTTCTATAAGCCTAACTTAGTCTATTCCCATGTATGCGAGTCGAGTACTGATCCCGTGGCCCACGCTGCTCTTGTCATTGATAATATTTGCCCATTTCATATTTTCCAATATTGGCTGCCGGCGCATTGAGCAACCTTACCAGAATCTAAGTGCTTGTGACAATCATGATCTTTTGCAAATACTATTGATAGTAAAAATTTAATTTTTTTAGAGTGACTGTAAAATAAGCTATATTGAATGACTATAAGAGAATAACTCTGGAAATCACTCTACCTCTCCATATCACACCTTTTAGGGAGGACTAATGGTCAGCACCGATAATGAGAATATTATCTCAATTATGACACAGACTTATCAAGATGAATAATTAGTATGTCAGCCAAGGTTATGCTTATCCCAAAGTATGTATTTTCGATTATTACGATAAGTGCAAACATCCAATTCTCTGCCCCAAGCACGTCCCTCTTCTGATTATACGAGGATAAATCTTCCCTTAGCTAGGTGGTTGAGTAGTACATTTCTCTTATTTACCACGCTCCCGACCTTAGTTTATTTCATAAGAAGTAGAATGTAGGCGCTGCAAACAATCATAATGAAAATAGTATTTTCATGATATTGTATTGGAATAAATTTTTGGGTTAAAAACTGAAATATAAATGAATTTCGTAAATATGTACGTGCCAATATATTTGTGTTGTCAATTGTTATTAAATGATTTATTTTTTGAAGGAAAACGTGAGTTAAAAGTATCATATAAGTATTCTAAAAGATCTTTAAAATACCTTTTATCTACAATTGTATTTTCGAGTAAGAATAATCGAAGAAAATATGTAACTAATAACTATTATAATTTGCAGCATATAACATCGAGAATTAACTAAAAATATTAATTAATAATATGTTTGAATTGTCAATACTGTGAATTTATTTATTTTAACTGAAATTTTTCCTGAATATTTAAATGAAACTTATGGTTATATTCGCTTTTAAATCTAAATAATTAGTCAATAAAATTTATGACCACTGAATTAATATACTATTAGATCAATATTTAATAGATTTGCCTGTTAATAATAGTGAAATTGTGAAATAGGAACACATTTATATAAATTATTGATTTAATTTAATCATAATTTACATAAAATAATACATAAAAATATGTTTTGTAAAATATAATAAATTTTATTTGTTATGCTATACAGTATACATGATTTTTAAACATTCGTAGTTCGTGAGAAAAATCACGAACAAAATCATCGTTATATTTTTAATTTTAAGCAGTTAAGATACAATTCAAAATTTTAATTTTATATTTTTTAACAATTCTATACTTTTCTACATAATTCTGCATGTAAGCGCTATACTTATAATTCTGTAATATATGAAATAAACAACAATCGAGTAGAAAAATACAGATTATTCCTCATTATTATTTTCTTATAGAAAAAAATATCATTTTTTATTAAGTTGTTTTATGAACTACGTTATACAATTTTATATTTTTGAATTAATTTATTATAAGAACACGAAAGAAATAAATAATGTCATCATCGTTCTAATTCGAACGAAACTTAAAAATATATTCTACAATTATACACTTATCGAAAATAGCCTTAATCCAATAGTGGATGTTTCTATAAATATTGCAGTCTTTTTATTAAAATCACTTGAAGAGTAATCCTCTTATACGAATTACGAGTCACCTATCGATATTAACAAAATACTTAGTCTATTTCTGTAACCAACGAGAGCATTTCTCAGGACTTTTTCTCCCAAGCATTAGGGCCAGTGAAAAATGTACCGTCGCCGTATCGTTGGCTATGAGCATAAACGAGGTTCTTGGAAGCTGTCTTTAGATCATATACTAATCCAAATTTTTGCAAAAGATAAAGGAATTTCGTGGTGACTCCCATAGTATGCCCCAACTCGGAGTAAGCGTGATCCCAGGGAAAGGTATGGTGGTAATTGTGCCACCCCTCGCAGCCTAACGAGATGATGTCACCAAATGTACTTTGGCGCGCCGATACTCTTCTGTAAAGAATATACATTTGCTACTCATATGTGTCAACGGCAATGATCCGTAGTTTAGGCAATGGTGTTTTTTAAAAAATGATTGGTAATTGCTTGTTTAAAAATTATGGATTAATTATAAAACCTATTCAGTTTATCTATTGAATATGAGCTTACTTATCGAATCCTCGAGTTCCATACAAATGTGCGAACGAATTAAGGCACCAGGTAATGTTGAGCGCCGTTATGTAGCGAAATGCAAATGAAATGAATAATGAATTGTACAAACTTTCATTCCAAAGATATATAGGTACAGCTGTTGGAATTGCCACACAAAATAAAAGAAACATCGGTGTAAAATATCTGAAAGAAACAGTTTTTTATATATTATAAATTGTTAGATATTATTGTATATAGATAATCTTAAGACTTTTGAAGTACAAGAATATCAGAATATATATCTACCCGAGACATATCTCATGCATACTACATGTATTGTTTTTTTTATCTATGATATAATATAAAAAGAAAATATAAAACCATATGAATTATTATTTTAGATATAATGAGAAAAATCTGGTTTTCAACATAGAGTAGATATTTTCCTATTTATAACAAACAGTATAACATATTTGAAGCAATATTTGACAACAATTTAAAATTAAAAATGTTAATTTGTATATGCCACGATAGACATAAATATAATCAAAATTACTATTCAAATGTATAAAAAATGTCATGATAATTTTTCATCAGGAAGGTAAATATATATAATTTTCTTACTATTAGATTTGCCGTATAAAAATATTAACCATTAAAAAATGTCGTTCATTTAAAATGAATCATATTTTAACAGTACCCATTGCACTACTTTTTGTCACCCATTGTATTGAATTTTGATTAGTATAATCCATTAAAGCAGATTCAATCAACCGTTTTGAGTTTATGCAGATCGTAGAAGGTTACTGAAATTTATCCGCTTATAACCTTTTTATCTTTATTATTAATTATAGCAACCCTTGAGTTTATACGTACTTTCGCTGAAACATAATGAACTTGTTAGCTTCTAGGTCAGACATGTCGATGGTACGTCCCTTTTCAGCAACGAGTGGATGCTTTCGCGTAATTAGCCAACCAATGTGCGAAAAGAAGAAGCCTCGGCTGGAGTTGTACGGATCAGCGTCAGTGTCGCAGAATTTGTGGTGCAGTCGGTGATCGCGTGCCCACCAATATATGTGGTTCTAAAATCGTTTGCAATTTGAGGATATGTTTTTTAAACGATTAATAAACGATTCTAACGAGTCTGCAATACAGATAATTGAAAAATTTATGTACTCTATGATGGATATAAACCATTTGACATAGCATTTTTCTTTTAAATACAAATTAAATAATAAATTATAAGCTATTGTGTTATGCAATTGGGTAAAACTCCATAAACTCAATCTAAAGGATGAAAATTAACGACATTGTAGCAAGCATTTGTAAGCTACAGTAAAGACAATTTTCACCTTAAGATATTCTAGTATTTTATATTTTTAGTTTGACAAAATATTAAAAGGCTACTATTCAACTGAGTTTATTTTAATTAGTTTGTATATCGATAGTTCTTATATTAATAAAATAAAATTGAGATATTTTAATTCTTGAAAGATTTTCTTTTTGAATGACAACCTCCACCTAACAGAAAAAAGCCGTCACTCATTTGTATTCACATAAATGATATTTCTGCCTTTGAAATATTATTTAGGATTCAACATTTATTTAGGCTGGAGTCGCTGCTAATATGAACTACTCCTTCCAATACTTCCTTTACAACTTACCTGTCCGGATAAGGTTTGCAAAATGATGAACATGATCTCGGCGGCCGGTGTCATCTTAAAGGCGTTGTGCGAGTATCCACGATGCGCTCCCAGCAAGATCCCGATCGCGCTGCACATCCCTAGTGACAATGCTGCGCCAAAGCGGCCCTTAAGCCTTTCTCCCATCAAGTACAGGAAGCTCGTGCGTTGCACAACTTACCCCAAACAATGGTGACGGTCTGCGCTCTGCCGGAGGCAACGAGCCAGATCCCGTAGACGGCGCTCACGTGCAGGAGGGCGAAAGTGACCGCGAGGACCGGGACGAGCTTGTGCCGGTAGTTGGGGTCGGTCCCGATGCCCAGGTTGCGTACCCCCTTCGCGTCGTACATCTCCGAGCCCGGCAGCTCCATCTGCGGGATGCGCTCCTCGGGCAGGTCCTGTTCCATCGCCGCTTGAGTTCCGTTCGCCGCGGCTAGCAGTCGCGCACTGCCACCGCCGTCGTCCCCAAATCGCCGATCCACGCGTCCTTCCTTCCACGACTGTCGCGCGCCTCGCGTTTCGAAACCGTCGTATAACGCCGAGGCTACCAACTGACCTCGACGTGGGTGGATTACTCATGAATCCCGCCTTTTTTTCGCACACTCCGAGGCCTACCGCTGGGACTACCCCGAGCTCCTGGCGCGGAGAGCTTCTACCTGTTGCTTGGGTCAACGACTCTCCGAAAATTATAAATCGACCAGCCTTCGGCTTAGGGGCGGAACTATCGTTTTCCCCGGTGGCACCTGACATTTTTATTATTTTGGTGCACTTTTTGCGATTATTTTTCATTTTACCCTTGGTCAACATCGTTATTTATTCGTTTTTTTAGCAAATGTTAAGATAACTTGACTCTATCCGTTTTGTACATGTAAATGGGACACTCGCATATCTACATAAATACAGACATTACCTCCCTTGTAGAAAATTATCGAGTTAGCCTGTTAATTAAATTTAATACAACGAGTTCATAACATTTATTGGTAAATGTAATAAAAATCTTTAAATATATTGCGATTATTAGTTGAAACATAAAGACCTCAAATTCATATATACACTGCGTCTTTGTACATAATCATAAAAGTATATTTTAAATTGCAAGATTAGATCAAAATCTGATTGGTCCATTTTGAGTTAAGGAAGTAATTAAAACATTGACTGAAACATCTTTAAGAATTCTATTAGAATGTTGCAGCGTAGTTGATGCAGGTTATTTATACAGATCATATGTACATTGTTAAACGTTCATACGCAATTCATTAATGATTTTTATTTATTTTCATCTTCACAAGAAATTCATCGATCGTTATGTCCAAAAATGTACCTGAATAAGATACAGATGAGGTTTAGTAGATTTTGCTCTACGCCTTAAGTAAACGTGAATCTTTGTTCAAAAATTAAATAATACCGTCGCGTTTAGTTGACAATGTATTAAATTAACTAGTACGCTTAAACTTTACTAATGTAAATACACGTATGTGCCCAAACGATTAGCACGCAACTCGTCATATTGGCAAAGTCCGCGAGCCGACCGGCAAAAGTCAACATGTGACTCGACATATTCAGCCGCGCGCATCGGCCCATCGTATAAGGCCCAGTTCCAGGCCGATAGTGCAAGACGACACTCTCTATCCGCAGTACGACACGCCCGTGCAATTATACGTTTCGTCAGGGCGGGCGATCCCGGTCCGGTTATTACCCCGCTTGACTAATTTCTTTACGTAATGGCGTAATCGAAAATCCGCGCGCTCCGCAAATTCATCGAAAAGTGCGCGGCTGCGCATTCGAAGTGACGAGTGCACGGCCCCGCCGGCGATTCGGCACTCCGAAATCGCCCTCCTTTGTGCGCAAGGTCGCCGATCGGGGAAAGAATCGATCGTTATGGCTGTCGCGGACTTTGATATATGAATAACTTGGGCGAAATAATTTATGATGTAAACGCATTTAAATGCTTAGGAAGTCGCTGGGAAACGTGTAAGACGCGGTGTTATATCCGAAGGTCTTTTCGTGCTAATTTATATATGGTATAGACATTGAAATCCCCGCGAAATCATAGCTTAATGAATGTCTACAGGTTAGTTAATTTATAGTCATTTAAAAGTCTCTAAAAAAATAATACAGCAACAATTTAAGGTTTTCGATAGCAATATAAAACATTGTTTTTTAATTGTTACACGAAAAACTGCAGGTGATGCGTCATATAATAAAAATATATAATTATTATGATGTTTTTATTTTTATTACAACTATATAGCTTGTTTGCATCACAGTATACCGTAAATAAAATGTATAGACGTATAATATATTAATAGTAGAAGGGCAATTAACCGTGTATTATAATCTTATGCTAAATTTATCTTAATAGATATGTTGTCTTGTGTGTTTATCTAACGGTGGTTCAATTTCGATCGAGCGATTTATTGCCAATCAAAAAACGTCATTGCGTTCCTCGAGATAGCTTTGCTGTGAGGAAATATTCGGAAATACCCGAGTCGGCTTGGACTGACTCGATTATTTATGTCATAGTGCAAAGCGAGGCAGGATATCAGGTTCGCAAATAACATTGTCGGCACGGGTGAAATCAATATTTAGCCGCCCTTTATTCAAAAGTGATATGCATTCGCATGCGTTGCAGGGGTGCATATCTCTACAATTAGAGATTTTACTGTGATATTTATAATAATTAGCAACTTTTCAGTTCCGTTGTAAAGGAATATATATATTGATAGTAGTTCTGAGACTCAGGGAAAGAAAGTATTAATAATCAAACTGAAATAACTATTGAAGTCAAAAGTTATTTTAAAAACGCAGTATCTTTTACACATTAGTTTGATGACGTCGAGGATCGTATATTCACACGTTTTATAGAGGAGGGAAGCGCCACAGGTTGCCGCTTATACCAGGATGCCCCTTCGCACTTTTATCTTGCGCTGTATAATTTCAGGAGAAATTCGACATTACGAGATATGAAGAAACTGCATACAGGACTAACTTAAATCCAGTATGCATGAAGTCGGTATATAATCCGCCGTATGCGAGCTATCACGAGTTACAGTGGGTCCCATATGTGTTTATGCTTGCAGCGGAAATCGCGACAGCCAATGAAAGACTTTGCCATGCATATACGTACAAGAAAAGGTTAAGGAGACTTTTCCCCTCGCTTTTCTCTCAAGGACGGCCGCGGCGGCGGCGGCGGCGGCGATTGATCGACGTGCACACTCGCGAGTCACGATCTCGCGAACTCTGCTTGCTGCACGGTGGGGGGACGCGCAGAGTGTAATGGACCGTTGCTGCACGTACTATAAGCCGAAATAGGTCAAAGAAGTCGCGGCTTAGTTACTATGTATTCCGAATACATGCCGAAGAGTGCAACAGTGGACAAAAAGATAAATTCAGCTTTCTTTCATCGGCTTCCCACGTGCGCGTCCAGCAGAATTCTTCTTTCAAAGTATAAATCTGTCTGCATTCTAAGTTTGTCAACCTGCGAAAATAACTCGAGCTAGTGCAGGGCCGTCGAGGTAGAGGCCCGAGCAGAGGCGCCCATTTCTCCTGCGGTCTCTGACAGCAGAGACGAACTATATACATAGGACGGACACCGAAGGCTCGTTATACGCACAGCTCCGATGGTAAGGACCGCTCATCTCCACGGGGTAATCTCTCTTACGGAATCGCCTGCTCTGCAATGTACAAGGCAGGAAGCGCGCGCTGCGACGGAGGACGAAGGGCTTGGAAGGGCCCGCCGTCGGCCGAGCCGTGCTCGCGGTACTCGCTCAGTCAAGTGCTCCACCCCGCCATGACTCAACGTCTGCCACTGTATCAAGAAGCTTATATTTCAAAATGGAAAAAAAAAAGTCTCTTTCTCAATCCCCTAATTGAGTATTCGACGGAGCGCGCCGGCCTACCCGACACTCCTCCCGCTTTTAACAATAGCGCCCCCGTTAATAATGCCCGTCCCTCGCGACGTGCGCTATATATATATCGATCGGTGCGCGAGATGCAGCGTGTACACACACTTGATCCACCTGTCGGGAAAGACCCACCTCGCGAGCGGCCTACGCTCTCGAGTGCAGTCGTCACGTATACGTGCGCACATATATATTTACCGACTGTCAAATTTGCCGGATTATCGGAGGCTTCGCGCGACCTCGGCGCAGTACCGAGAACCGCGAGTCCGATCGTAATCGGCCCATCGTTGACGATGCATCGGCCGACACTGGCTGATAGTGCGGACTGATTGCCAATGACGCCGGTGCCGTGAGCGCCGCTGTCCGACGCGGCGCGCCACGCGAAACTCCTCCTCGGTCCGCTTGCCGCCTCGCACTCGCAGATTCCACTGCGATATCAACAACTGCTCCGCCCGGTTGATTGGTCAGGTTAACCGCACGCGTGCATCTGCATTCAGTACTTAGGTGTACCTGTTTGGAATGCCCTCTGCAGGAGTTGCATATAATAAAGCCGAGAGCAAAATAATACAGAGTCTGCATATTATGCGCGTAGCATCTATAATAAATATGTGTCACTACTTGTAGTAACTTGACCCATCCAGTTTAAAGCCATAATGCTTTGATTAATCGCTTTAAAATCAGCTTTTATCGTGGAGGTACAATCTTCGGTACAATCGTTCCCTAGTTTTCAATGTGTACTGATTAAAACAAAGTTTCACATTGTGTAAGAACGCAAGACTGCAATCATTTAATAAACGATACCTTGAGTTGTGCATGTCGACTTCGTCGCTACGAAACTCATACAGCATGAAGTTATACGTTTCTAGTTATGTTGTTATTTATATAATTTTGCCGCGATAAAGCTCCAAACCTTTAGAAATTTATATATTTGGACTCAAAGCAATTTTCATTGTTTTTATATGAGGCTTTCATTCATCATTTGCATTTATTATTATAATGATATATATAATCGGTTTATAATTATGCTATATACTATAATTAAAATACTTAATTATACCTTAATAAGCGAAACAATGAAAGAACACTTTGTCTTAACTATCATTTATCAATTTTTGATCTAATATTCATTGTTATACTGTGCTCCGCAAAACAACATCGCTTAGAATTGTACGATCGGGCTCACGAATTTATTGCTCGAGTGATTGATCCAAGTTCCCTATATACATACATATATATATATATAATTGTAACTTTTCGTGCTGGTATGAAGGCAGATAAGGAAATGGGGAGATACCGTGCATTATTCAGCCGCTCATACTAGATGAAAATACATATATATACAAGTAATTTGTTGACTGCGGTGAAAAGGTTTTGGTCGACGCCTTCCCTTTTAAAAGAAAGCACAATTATTGTAGACATGGGCATTCAATCTGAAAAATATCATTGAAAGGTATGTTGCTGCGAAAAATCAGTCGTCAAATATACTACGGTGATTGATTGTCAGAGAAAATCTACTGATTTTTGAAGAAAGACATCATAGAATATATTCGGCTGTACAAGTTTAAAAACATTTAAATCTCACAAAGTGCTTTCCGCGTGTGCCCGAGCGTGTACCGAAACTTGGCGTAGAGTATTTATTATGCGAAATCGTGCAATGTCCTTCAAGCATAAAAAAGCATATATACATAGAGAGAGAGAGGAATGGAAAATCCGGGTAGATTAAAGAGGCGAGAAGAGGAAGGAAGCGTTATCTCTTGCATGATTGATTCGGAGGCGCTATAGAAGCCGGGGCGATTCGTCAAAGGGGAAAGCGAGCGGCGAGCGGGAGTCTCCGAGGCGCGCAGTGCCCGGAAGGCCGAAGGCGGGCTCGAAATGCGGGTCAGGAGGCGGAGGGCGCGAAAAGCCCCGCGGAGATCGATGTAGGCCGATCGACGAGATTGGCTGACGCGGGCACGGCTGCTGCCCGCGCGCATGCACGGGCTGGACCGGCCCTGCCGCGCTCGATACAAGCCGGCCCCCGGCGAGCGAGCCCCTGGGCACAGGGGCACAGCAGCCCGTAGGGCGCGCTTGCGAGTCGACGCGGGACGCGAGACGCTTGTACACCTCTGCCGCGGGGCCGCGGTACCCTCGGTGCGCCCGTGTGTAATACGCGCGCTCGCTGTGCCAGGTGGCACGAGTTCCGACTCCCGAGCACGCGGCACTTCCTCCACTTCCGCCCGCTTTTCGCGTGGCTTTCTCCCGATCTACGAACAGAAGTCTAGAAGCCCACGTGTCATCAGATGCAACTCGCGCGTTCTATACATTCTCATTAGTTTTTTCAAATAATTTCATCGTACGTGTCTCAAGCGAATCTAATTAATCAAAAATTCGCACAGATATATCCATTTGCATGCTTTGCTTAATATTATCAAATAGATAAATATTATTCCTTTTGTCATATTGATATTTAAAAGCCTCGAATATTGTATATGCGTCTTTGTTTGAAACTAATTTTCCGTTTTTCTTGCTGTTCATCCACGTCATTTTTTTTGCGTTGCAAAACATCACATTGCGAAACAAAATTGATAAAGAACTAAAAAACGGAAGGATTACTCATTACGATGTACAAAAATCAACATGACAATGCAATTATTGTTGATATAATTAAAAACCACTTTGATATGATTTTCTGGTGATTAATCGAGCGAAGCATTTCAACTTTTTGATAATCTAATTACGGCAATTTTTTATGCGCCCTCGTACGCAGAAAATTATCATAATTCTTTAAAATAGGATATTTGGAATTCAGGATAAAATTTCTATTTCTCGTGTAATTAACAATAACCATAATGTACTATATAATATAGTTACATTATGTTGTAATAAATTATAATATATTATGTCATAGTACAATATTATTGTTATGTCATAATTGTGCTTATTAATTGTTTCATTAAAAGTATTATTAAGATCGAAATTGAAAATGCACGTGTAGATAGTGGTATCACTAATAAGTACAAATATCCCAGCTTGTTTATGAGCATTTAGTTTAAAAATAAATTGTTACTTGTTGATCATTTCTATATCGTTTTTATAATTGTTCAAAAAATCAACTAGATACAAAATAATTATTCAAGCGCGTAGTTATTTACACATCGCGTTCACACCTATGCACACTACTGCAGGTACTTGCATGTGTGCGTGTCGAACATAACCTCTCGACTACGTTTTCCGCTCAGTAACTCTATCTCTCTTTTATAAAGTTCGTTCTATCGTAACTATGTAGCTCTTTTCTGCCTGTCTTTGCTCATTCAAATCTACAATACGTGTAGGATAACTTCGGTTAGCGGTCGACCTACTAGTTGTGAATCCTTAATTTTTACTGACGTGTTTTTATATACGTAAAATAAAGCAATTTTGCAACTGCGATAGAGTTCAAGTCACATCCCCTCGAATGTAAAGGATGTCGCGCTATATCTGTGTCGGTATTATTCGTACGTTTGCTGTCGTACGAAGTGAAAATTACATGTAATGCGTCGCTAAAAAAGTGCAGTGTAATAAAACGCGAATGTTCCTTACCTTGATTTTTCGAAGAAGGCGGTACAGCGTGTCTGTTGTTTTGTCAGGGAAGCTACTACCTGGTACATTCTTACACGAAATTTTAATTATAATCGAAGAAGCAAATTTGAATCTATATTTCAAAATGAATGTGTTAATTATTCTCTCCATGCAATTTTCATACTTTTCTATTTCTAACCAATTTAGTTATTCAAATATTAAACCAGGTCTTTGTAAAAATAATCTTTATAAAAACCACTTCTTTGTTTTTAAATTTAATGACTACCTTGTTTTGTATTAATTGATCGTATTACTATTTCAGTTCCAAAGTATTTTAAGACTTCAGATTCTACAGAGAAACCAAATAGTCCATACTATCTAAAGTTACGTTAAAATTTGAATATTACGCAAGCATCATGGAGCTGTGGATGAAAGACAAGATTTTTAATCTCGCCAGTATCCTAATGAGGGTACCACCCCTATTCGTCATTGATGAATTGTTCAGGATTAGCCTTGGATTATCAGATGAATCCATTATTAGTATTAATGAATATTTATATAAATTGGCTGAATCAAACAACGATCCTATATACATTTTGGGAAATATAGCAGGAATTCCATTTATTAATGCAGATCATGTTTTTTTAGTATATACCATGTTTTCAAATCCAATGTACCTGGTGTCAATGTTAAAATTTTTATTGTATTGTTTGGGTAAGCATCATTTTAAAACAAATAAATTATTAGTGCATAGATATAATCTATAAATCTTATTAAACGAAAAGTCAAGAAGGCAGAATATATGAAATAAATTAATTTTAATAAATATAAACTTTCCATACCATTCTCATAAATGATGACAAAGATCCATTTTTTACATTAAAAAAAATATTAGATCTATTTAATTAAAATATTGTGTATGGAACAATAATAATGTTACTTACTTTGTAGGTTGTGCAGCTGCAATATGTACGTTTATGCTGTGGATAAAACATCTTATAATAGTTTACATATACCTCATATCAGTTGGAGTTGTATTTGTATCTTACTGGTATAATATAAGTACTATATTAGCAATCACTACTTATCTCAGCTCTGAAGAAGATAGAGGTAGCATACTGGGTGAAATGATGTCGCTTAAATTCTCACAGTTAATATCTAATGGACCAGGAATACTTATTATTGAAAATTACATCATTCAGTCTGCTCTAGCTTATTTATTTTGTTATATTCATCTTGCACCCAGGCATTTACTCCTTCAGAAGATTCTTGCCTTGAGCTTTACAGTACCATCGTATGTAGGAATTTATCCCTTTCCCGTAAGTATACAATTTTGTTTTTATCTTATGATTAAGCTTTTACTTTTATCAACTTCATTTCCATTTAAGAATTATATTGTTATAGTTATAAATTAAATATTGTAAATTTATATATTGATATTAGAAACTAACATAGATTCTAATTTTAACAGATTTATTTATACATAAATATTTGATTTTCAGGTGGGCCTCATGCCATGGATTACTTTAATTTCTGCTGTAGTTCCATTAGGAGTATGTTTATTCGTTATTTGGTACAATAGTTATAAAATCTTGAAAACACTTGAAGTAGGATACCAACATGGTTACACATTTATAACGCATTTCGGTCTAACTGCCTTTTTTGAGACCCACTGGACTCGTCTCCACGTGCCTGCAGTCCTACGCGCTTTCTGGATTTTACGTGTAGCCGAGCAGACGATTCAGATTTTAAGAAGCGATACTGGTTTGGATACGTTTGATTACTATAGTATGCTGAAAACCCTAATGGTGAATGGATGTGAGACTCTCATGGCTGTGCTGGGCATGACAAGTATCATATCTGTGATTTGCCATTACATCGGTAATTTCTTTCATTGGGTGTTGCTCACGGATTACGAAGATGAAAAGAGCATTGGTACCGTATCGGCTATGCTTTTCTACATGTTAGCATTACAAACAGGACTTACTTCCTTGGACAAGGACAATCGACTGTTAAGGCTTTGCCGAAATCTCTGTCTAGTGGTTGCTGCTGTATTGCACTTTGTGCATAACATTGTCAATCCCTTACTTATGTCTCTGAGCGCCTCACATAATCCTGCACTCCACAGACACTTGAGGGCTCTGTCTGTTTGTGTTTTCCTGATTGTCTTCCCCTTTTGGCTGCTCACATTCCTCTGGTCACATTATACAATTAGTACGTGGCTTCTGGCTGTTACTGTTTTCAGTATCGAGGTTGTGGTCAAGGTATTTGTCTCTTTGGCCATTTATTCACTGTTTCTCTACGATGCTTACTGTAAAAGTTATTGGGATGAACTTGATGACTTAATTTATTTTATCAGGTAAATTTTATTTTAAATTATTAAAAAGAATTCGTTGTAATCGATGTTTCGTTAAAGCATACTAAACTCATTAGTTTATAATTACCATAATTTATTGAAACAATTAATTTAAATTAGCCAAATTAAAAAAAGCTTGAAAAAAATACCTGTAAAAACTTTGTTATTTCAAAAATGAGTAGCATGAAAATAAAATAATTGTTGAATATTTTAAACAATTAAATATGTATTATTGCTTAATAATACAGCATATTTAGTAAATTATTTAAATTTTCTTGAAAAACTTCAGATAGCAATTTGTATTGATAACAAAAAAAAACTTTTCTTGTTAAAGATCTTTTGGTAATACAGTTGAGTTTACATTTGGCATAATACTTTTCCTGAATGGCTTTTGGATTTTGGTATTCGAGGCTGGTGGCACTATCCGCGCGTTATTGATGTGTGTACACGTGTACTTCAATTTGTGGTGCGAAGCTGTAGACGGCTGGACAGTCTTTATTAAGCGTCGCGAAGCTGCAATTAAGATTAATTCTTTACTGGAGGCAAGCGAACAACAACTTAGGGACCATGAAGACGTCTGTGCCATCTGTTACCAAGAAATGGAAAAGGCCAAGATCACGAATTGTAATCACTTCTTCCACGGCGTATGTTTGAGAAAATGGCTTTATGTGAGGGACAGATGTCCACTCTGCCACAATATGATATACAATCTCAATAATTAAAAGGATAAGAAAACGCAAAGTTCTCAGACAAATGAAACTGGTGAGCAGGAAGGAACGGATGTAAATGGCACGTACAATTTTTTTATTAGTAATGTGCAATATCTAGTCATTTTAATAATAGTTTATTTCATTATTCAGGAATCAATCACGAAGATGCAAATGATCATACGAATAACACTTAGGAACGATGATGTACCTCAAGGGAATCTTCAAGAGCTAAGAGTCGACTACAGGCTCATCTACTTGTAGAAGCGTGAAATGAAAAATAACTTGGGAATGTTTCCATTATGTGATAATTAAAAAAGGGAAAAAAGAAGTTAGGAAATAAGTAAAGAATTTCAAGACTTGAAATTTCCTAGAAATTAAGTTGTTATACATAAACTCAGAAAAAGGGAACTGCTTACTGAAAGTGCAGTACAAAGAGAAAATAATCAGAGCCGTCTAGATAATGTTTTTAGTCTATATTAAAGAAGAAAGAGAACTTTTATAGTAATTCATGCGAAATAGTTGAAAGCTGTTTAGAATCAGCTTGTTATTTATTTACTTCAGTTAACGAATTAAGTAATACTTAAATTAAGTATGTATTTAAATTTTATGTAAATCCTAAATACATTTTGTCCTCATACCAGTTCTTTACAACGTTGTACTTGAGATATCGCTCTTCTCACTTCCAAAGTCAAGAATTAGCGGTTAAATGCAGTATGCTGATAAGCGATACTGATAATAAAGTTTGATAATAAAATTTTTATTTAATGTGGCTAAACAATTGTTATATAGAAAATGAATTTTTTTAATGGTAAGATTCTGGATGTTTATATTTAATTCAGAATGATTATAAATGTTTATAACAACATGAATTGAATGACGAGAAATAGTTATTTTCGAATTTCTTAAAGTATTCTACTCTTAATGCAAAGTTAGTATTCATATGGCGAAACTAATTAATCTAAACGATGAATTATATATTTATTAAAATTTTAAGAATAAGGATTATATGTACTATAAAAGTTTGTCATCTGGAAAATAATCGTATTTACCAGAATCTTACTTCTACTCTTTTTTATTTCGAAAGAAGAAATAATATGTACATAAAAAGACATGCTGACAATGCGATTGAATAGTTATAAGTAAGAGTTTACTCACAATTAATAAGGGTTAATTTTTATTACATCTTATTACAATGTTATCGATTATAAGAATTACGTAAGAAAATTATACCATTTTGATGTCTATCCTCAAGATTAACATTTTTTCTTTCAAGTGAAGAAATATCGAGCATACGTGATTAGTACAAAGTATACAATACGTATAATACTTATTGTATAACAAACGTAGCAGCTCTTAATTATATTTTCTTTCCTATAGTTTTTAAAAGTCAGTTTGTTTTTATAAGCTCTATGGATCAGTTTTGTAGGTACATTTACGAATATCGTTGTTATTATATTCTCTTTATCTTTTGTATACTATGATTGGAAAAGCAATTTTAGAAAAGATATTTGGTTAAACAATTTTGATCAATAAATGAAAATAAATCAATAATTATCTACGACTCGCTTAAATGAAAACATTGAACTACAATGTGAATAAACGTTGTAAGATATTTGCATAGAATGGCTTTGTTTGATTTAAGAAAAAACTCGATCGTGTTTATGAAATTTTGTTTTAAACTAAAATATTTCTAATTGCTTGATATTCCATTGTGCTCCAATAGAAAGTAAGCTGTTCCATTTTAATATGTTGTTATTCTCGTTTAAGTCAATAATTGTAACTCGAATTTAGGTTTATTTTTCTACGAATATGTAATGATAGCTTAAATACCGCTCAGTGCTTGCCAATGTACATTAACGTGTTTTCGGCGCAACTGCTGTGTAAAAAACTTCTCCGCTGTACATATGAAAAAGAAAGAAGGCAATTGGGTTGTTGGCAACCTAGTGGAACATTATTAAACACTGCTTTCGATGCACTTTTCGTCCAAGATTTATTCACGTTTTGTTGTGCAAGCAGCATTGGAGAGCTGTCTAATAAACATTATATTTTCTACGAAAGTCATTTGTTATTTTAATAATGGTGATATTTTTTAACAATATATTTATTATTTTGTTCAAATATCTTTTGATTCTTTTTCAATATTTATCCCCCTCTTGGTGAATTGTGAGTGCGAAGTGTTGAAGAATATTTTAACGCTGCTTCATAGTTATCCTCTGAAAGCTTTCCTTGAACGCAAGACCTTTGGAGCAAAGTGGCCTTTCAATCAACACCGAGCATTGTACCCCAACCTACACCCGGCAACCTCAATTAGAATTTGAGCAGCTCGATCGAAAAAAGTGGAAGAAACTCGTTTCCAGGGATGCAAGGATCCCCTGGCGCGCGTCCGGCCGGCCGCGCACCGTCCAGCGGCCGCGGCGGCACTGGCGCGCACAATGGCCAGCGACGGGGCCGAGTAGCGGCGGCTCCGCTCGCCGCGGCAGTCGCGCGCGTGCACTCGGCCGGCGCAGCAGCTCCGATCCCAGCCGTCCAACCGCGTGTCTCCGCAGCCGCCGCAGGTGAGTCCCGCGGGTCGAGGAGGAGGAGGAGGGGTGCGCCCGCCCAAAGCCGGCCTTTCACTCGCGGCCCTTGGCGCGCGCGCGCGCGCCCGACAACCGCCTGCCCGCTCTCTCGAAAGCTCTCTTTTCAAACAAAAAAAAAAAAATGCTTTTCGCGCGGCTTCCGGGGTCAAGGACCCGCGCGGTCGAAAGCTCGGGAGATCATCGGGACGCGGGCGGTGGGTGCCGATCGGCCGATGGCTCTGCAAGCCCCGCCCCGGGGCAGTCTTTTCGCCCTCGTCTGCTGTCGATGATCGGGCGCGCGGAAACTGGAGCGCCCGCGCCCGGTAAGACGATCGGCCGCGAGGTGCGCCCGTCTATGTAGATAGGTGCAGCTCGAGGATCTCGAGCGCGCGCAGGCGCTCTTTGTTCCCGGATTACGCGCGCCGCCGCCGCCGCCGCCGCCGCCGACACGTTATGTTATGACATTTATAAGTATTACATTGCGCGTTATTAAATATGCGCGCGTGAAATATAACGCACGCAGCTGCACATTAATGTCAGGCGCGCGAGTGCGCCCGCGTGCATGTGCACGGGCGAGGCGCGTGCAGCGCAGAAATATCGGCAGCCCCGACGTAAACGATATATTCTTATACGTATCAAAGTTGGAGTGCGCATTACGGCCAATAACTCCCATGTGCATACACGTAAACACGGACGCACGCGTGTGCACGTACAGATAGGGCAATTGACGAGCCAAGGAAAGGCGATATGCGCCGACAGCGTGATTAATCAAGCGCATCAATATCTGCTGTGTCGATCGAGTCCTACACGCGTCTATACGTGCGCGCCTTAGCTCGCGCGTGCACTGCTCGACAGTGGCCGCGACAAAGAGACGTTTTCTTTCCCCCCCCTCTCCCCCCGCCGGGGGGGGGGCGATAAGCCTCGAATCGCGCGCGTCCATCTTCGATGCGCGGCTTATCGGATGGAATGCGCGATTCGCGGCCCGGCGCTTCCGCGTCCCCCGCTCACCGAAACTCCGCGGCTCTGCGCGGCGGTGCATACGCGTGGGTTACGCAAGCGCGGGCGGCGCCTCGGCGGGAACCCGAGGACCCGCGGGTCGTTGGGGCGCGTCGGTGACCCCACCTTGCGATCGCGGGTGGCTCGCCCCGCGTCGCCTCGTACCTGCGCGCGAGCTCTAAATAATCACGCCCCCCCCCTTCCCCCCCCCGTATGTAAACACGGAGCGAGGCGCGCAATCGGAGACGTTGCAAAGTGGCTCGTTACGCGCGCTCCCGGCCTCCGTGTGTTTACAGCATCTCGTTGGGGGAGAGGGCCGTACCTCTTGTGAATCGAGTCTTATTTTATACGCGGCTTCTGCATTGTAATTGAATGAGTGGAGGGCAGCCGACCGCCTGTGCGAACACTGCACGCTCATTTATACTTGGAAGCTATTCAAGAGTCCGAGTATCTTGCACGCGGCTTAAAGATTCGTTGTACGCGCTGCTTGGCTAGCGCTTGTATACACGTATGTAGGAAAAGTCGGCCGAGCGTCCCAGTGATTATACATTTTTTTTCCTCCTCCAAATGATTTATCTGCTCTTTCGCGGCAGGAGGTCGGAAATTAAAAGCAACGACCCATGGGAATTACGTCACTATATTCATAATTAAATTTAATGATACATAGTGAAAAGTAATACGGCGTTGCACCTATATTGACACGTGCGACTGCGTCTATTTGAAGTGTCGAAGGCTTTATACGTACATTTGTTTTTCTATGAGAGCACAGAAGCATTGCCCAATTTGACTTGAAAGCGTAGAATCGATTAGTCAATATTTGAAGTATAGCTTTTGTACGAGACTTGTACATGTACACCGCCACTGGAGAATGCCTTTCAACGGTGTGGGAAAATTTTCAATTAAAAACGGAGTTAAAAATGACAGCAGTAATACGCATATATTGTATAAGCACGTGGTTAAGTGTTATGTAGAGGGTTAACGACACACTTATAGCCGCATTAAATAAAAGCATTTTGGCAAAGGCGTTTTAGTGAAACCCGTTGATGGGTTCTATTATGGTATCTGAAATCACCGCAGGTTTTACGACTTATTACAGCGTAGTCGTATATAATTATAATTACAGCAATCCAACGATTACAATGAATGTAAAAAGAACTCGTCAAACTTTATTCCCTGCAGTACATTATACTTATTGCAGGGCTAAAGACAGACATTGGTTATACGATCATATTATGTGGTCGTGGGCCATAAGATATATTTGAAATGTAAGTTAATACGACATGGGCGTGTACCCAGCCACGCGACGACGTGCGATAATGCAAGAGGAGGTACAACCCGAAAAACGTAAGTAACTTGCCGATCCGCGGACGCGTCCCCGAAGGCTCCCTCCCGGCCGGCATAGCCGCACTGGCGGGATAATATCGGGGCACGTGCGGCCGCTCCTCCTCTATCTAATCAAGCCTCGAACTTGAAAGGACGGCAGCCGGCCAAGGCGCTCGGCCCGGGGCCAGCGTTGCCGGCTTTGCCCAAAACGGGCGGCTCACTTCGCGGGAAGGGCGCGCCGACCGGGAAGCGCTTATTAATACCGTGACGCGGGTTGCGCCAGGGCGCGCGCGTGCCCGAGCTATGCCGGCGGTATCAATCGGGCTAATTGGAGGCCGGCCACCGCGGAACCGCGGCCAGGTGGTCGCACCTGACCGAGCGGTCGGTCAGTGGTAGCCGGGGACGCGAGCCGCACACCTCACGAGCCAGTCGCTTCTCCGTAACAAGGTACAGCCGCAAGGGCCACGGGCTCAGAGTCGCCTGCCCGCGCCGACACCTGGGCCTTTGCGCACACGACGCACACTCGGCTTTACGCGGCAGCTTGCTAAGCCCTTCGGGGCGAGTTTGCTTTCGGCTTTTCTTTTCTTTTAATTGCTCTGGCCGCGCGCTTTTGCATATACGGGCGGTTTTGCGGGGCGCGGGTTACGAGGAAAGTAGCGAGCGCGCGGTTGGATTTTTCATAGCTACTTGCCGAACGCGACTCCGGGGGTTTTTTCGATTACCGAATAGCGTGTATTACCTTTGATGAATGCAATGCCGTGAAAAATACTGCTAGTCGTGTCGATTTGGCCTTTCGTGTATCAATCACTATTATTCTGACTTTCAATTTGCACGAAACCATTTTCATTGAATCGCTTGAGAACTTTGAGAATTCAAGAATTGTTTTACAATATACATTACACATGCATGCATATCCTGGAAGGAAATTAGCGAGTTTTTCTAATTGGCGCGTTAATAACAGATATAGCCTTGGATCATCAATACAACAGTACTTCTTTGAGAGTTAACATTTTTTTTTTCAAAAAAGAGTTAAAACATTTTTTCAGTAAAACCACAACTGTACTTTTGAAACAAAATGTATCCGCGATTTTCTATTCAGTTTTTGTACATTCATTTAATTATTTCTTCTGTTTCTTTATCTTATTATATTATAAGTTTTGATGTGTTTTAAATATCTATACTTCAAGATTAACTTTCAAAAAAATTTGAATGCCGCAAGAAAATTTCCGCAAATGTAAGATGTGAAGTACTTAAATACAAGACTTTCTTTTGACATTACAAAGAGGTTTCTTTCATACAAGGCATACTGGCTTTGGAATTCCAGATTTCTCTGTTTGTCATAAAATTATACTGATTTTCTCCAATAGATAATTCGCTTGAGCGCGATAACTTTTCTTGTAAGCGGCATTCATTAGAAGGCATATTTATCTCCTGTCATGTAACAAAGCTCGACAAAGCAAGTCGGGAAAGCAGTAGTGAGGAAGTAGCTCGGAAGCTTTTAACCCGATCGACGATCTGCCAAATTTTTGGCAAATTGGGCTTCTGCGCGGCAATCGGACGGCGTTGCATTAGCAAAGCCAAAGTCGTAAGCGACGCGCGCGACGGATTTTGGGGAAAATACTCGAGATGGTGAAACGGCGCGCGGGAATTGCGCACTTTCGCGCGTATTAATATGCGAGCGCGAGCGCGAAAGTCGAGCAGCGGGTACGCAAAGGCTCATTCGGTATTTCGACCTTGGCACGAGCCCCGGCGCTCGCAGGCGGCCCGGCGGGCGCGGCCCTCGCGCCCCGCCCTCGACATCAGCAAGCTCTTCATTTCAGCCCTGCCACCCCCACACACGCCATAATGCCGCTCCGGTCGTCGCGCTACCCGCCCCTCCCGCCCGTCGCCCCCGCGCCCCTCGCCCTCATCAGCTCGCCGCCCCCGCGCCCCTGGCGCCTCCGCCGCTCGCCCGCCTACTCCCTCTCGCTCCTCCTCCAGGAGGCCCGGCCGCGCTACCCCGTGCCCTACGTCTCCATCCTGCCGACGCCCCGCTCCCTCGAGCTGGCCTTCGCCCTGGCGACGGCGCCGCGGCGGCCCGGGCCCCTCTACCTGCGCCCGGCCCCGCCCGAGGTCGTGGCCACCCCCCGGTCCCGCGTCCTCTCGCGGTGCCCGCCCGCCTCCTTCGACAAGTCCTGCCCCTGCCCCCTCGGCCGGCGCTGCGGCAACTGGCGCCCCGCGCCCCCCAAGCCCCCGGGCTTCTCCCTGCTGCTGGACCGGCCCCTCGAGCGGATGCCGGCGGAGAGGCTCGCGCGCGCCCTCTACCCCGAGCCCCGGCGCATCATCCCCGTGCTGAGGCCCGACCCCACGTGCAACCACGCGCTCCGGCGCCGCGCCCGGCGCGTCTAGAGCCGCGCGCGCCGCGGCTCCGCTCCCCAGAGGCGGCGGCAGCCCCAGTAGCCGTTTGGCAGGCGCGCGCGCCAGCTCTCGCCCGCGGAATGGAGTCGCGAGCGCGGCTGAACGTGCGCAGGATCCACATCGCCATGTGCCTCCACGTGTACCTGGGCCGCCTGGCCCCCCTGGAGCGGTAGCCGCGCGCGACCTCCATCCCCACACGCTTACACGCCAGCACGCCAATGACACGCAACACGCGACACCCACACACGCTCTCATCGACGAGTCGCGAGGGATCGGCTGTACCTTGATACACGGACTGCAGCAGCGCCAGCCAATCGTCATGTCGGGAACCACCACCTCGGAGTACCGCTACTACAGCAAGGAGGTGACCGTGAGCTCGCCGCCGCCCCCGCCGCCACCGCCCAAGCCCCAGCCGAGGGTCCACTACGTCAAGGTGGAGACGACCGAGTCCCCCGTGAGCTACGTCACCAGGACCGTCTACGCCGTCGAGCCGGTCAAGCCGCAGGAGGTCGTCCTCGAGGTCGTGCACCACGTGCCGGCCCCGCCGCCCCTGCCCCTCCTGCCCTGCCCCTGCAAGACCATCTGTCTCTGCAAGCCGCTCTGCCTATGTAAGCCCTTCTGCGTCTGCAAGTCGACTTGCTGCGTCTGCCGGCCCTTCTGCGTCTGCAAGGCCATCGCCGTCTGCAAGCCCGCCTGCACCCTCAAGCTCTGCACCATCTGCAAGCCCTGCGTCCTCTGCAAGCCCACCGTCGTCACCAAGACGACCTTCACCAGCTGCTCGAACCCGCTCTGCTCCTGCCAGTCGCTATTCCCCTGCAAGCCCACCTGCTGGCACTGCTACAACCTGACCGTCGGTGAGCTGACCCACCCCCCGATCCTCCCTCCGCGCCCCTGTGCCGTCTTGCGTGTCGCGCCCCAGTCTTCTGTACCCCAGGTTCATGTTAATTAAGAATTGTGAGTTCAAGCAAGCAGAGGGCTTTCGTCACTCGGCCGCCCGCTGCCAAGTTTATTTGCGGCCGATGACGAGAGTTGGAAAGCGACCGACCGGCCGCTCTGCCGATCCTGCGGAGGCTCCCCGCAACGCACGGGACCGAGCGCCGAGATAGGATAAGCGCGCTCGGTGGCCCGGCCTTTCTTCCCACGCCGCGACCCGAGTGCACGCGAGCGCGCGAAACGGCCTCCTCGGTCTTTCCACACCGCCTATTATGCAGGTTGCCCAAGCGCCGCGCTCCCCTCGATTTCGGTCAGCTGGCGCTCGGCGTTGTTTACCTCCTCGCGGCCCCTCGATCCGCGCTCCCGCCCAACGGGGAAAAAGCGCGGAAGCTCGAGGCCGAAAAAAGCCTCGGGCTTGCGCAACGCGGCGGCGACGCGTAGAAAGCGCCGCGGCGCGGTGGCACTCGCCGCGGCCATTGTCGCTCTTTCGCAAGGCTCCCCCCCCCTCCCGGCGGCGGCGCTCGGCGACCGGGTTGCCGAGGCACGATGCCCCAGCGGCCGAGCGCGCCCTTGATCCCCGCCGAGCGGCCGGGGCAAAGGCCCCCGCGCACGCCGCGAGTGTATCGCCGTATCTGATCGGCGCGCGCGACCAGCGCCGGAGAAAGCGCGGGAGACGTCGCGCGCGGCCAGTGACCGCGCGGAGTAAAAGTCCCGGAGAAAACTCGGCCCGCGAGATGGGCCCGCGCGCGCCTCGCTTGTTTCCGCCCGCGGCCCGCGCACATAACCTAGCCATGGAGCCGAGGCCCGCCAGCTGCCGGCACGCGGCCCGCGCGGACCTCCCGCGGCTCGGCCGGCTCACCCGCGCCCGGACCGCCGCCCTCTTCCCCGACGCCCTCGACCCCGCCGCGGCCTTGTGAGTACGCACAAGGGGGGGGGGACAGCCCGAGGTCCTTCTCACGCGTCCCTCTGCAGCGCCCGCGCCTGCCTGGCGCTCCTCCAGGAGAACGCCGACGGGGAGGTGGTGGCCGCGGGCTTCCTCTGCGACTACCCGGACGTGCCCGCCCTCGAGCCCTCGGAGTGGCCCGGCTGGATGCACAGGCACTACAAGTAGGCCCAGCCGCCCGCGTCGCGCGCCCTGTATGCAAGCTCCCTCCGTCGGCAGGTTGGGCCGCGGGACCGAGGCGAGCACGCTCTTCTTCCACTACCTCGTGTGGGACGAGCGCTACGCGGAGACCTTCCTCAGGGAGCTCCTGCTCGCGGTCTTCTACACGGCGCCGCTGTGCGCGAGGGTCGCCCTCGTCCAGCCACCCGGCGTCACCCCAGGTGCCGCACGAGCTTCTTCCTTTTTTTTTTGCGACCACGGGGGGAATAAGGTCTGTTCGAGCGAGCCGCTATTGCAGATGAGGTCGTCGCGCGGGAGATGCAGCGCCGGGAGGCGCGAACCCCGGGCGCCCAGGCTCTCTACTTCGCCCCGAGGAGCAGCATCGTCCCGCCGGTCAAGTGCCGGCTGGTCGTGTAAGGCCCTCGTCATGGGGGGTGTACGCGCGTACCTCAACGGTGCTCTCACGGGGGTGAACTCCTCCAGGGAGGAGGACAACGATGACGTGGTACGCATGCTGGACGCCGAGTGCGCGCTCCTCCGCCGGCTCTACGGCGACTTCTACGTCAGCGAGATGACGCGGCACCCGGTGGACACGAGGCGTCTCCTGGTGGCCGAGCGCAGCGCCCGGATCTGCGCGACGCTCTGCCTGAACCGCGACGTGGACCTCGACCTCCTCGCGGACCGCTTCGACCTCTCGGCCTTCGGGGACCTGCGCAAGATCCACGCGACGCCGAGCGTCTCCAGGTGCCCCCGAGCGGCCCCGGCCCCTCCGTCCTCCCTCTCAAGCGCCTCTTTCTCTCGTCCGCAGCGCCAGCGACTACGAGGAAGGCTACCCCTCGTCCTCTAGCTTCGCATCGACGCGCACCACGTAAATAGCCCGCGCGCGAGCGTTAGGTTAAGAGCGCGATAGGGCCAGTGTGCCTGCAACGGATCGTCGCGTTTTCAGCGATGCCGACGGCGACGACGCGCGCGGCCTCCAGTGCCACGAGGACGAGGACGGAGGTAGGCCCCCGATGATCTCGTACTACCGCGGCCTCCTCACGCTTGGCTCCCCCAGTCTGCGAGCAGGAGCCCGAGTACCGGCACCCGGACGCCTTCGCCCTGGAGCTGTTCGCGAGCACCGGGCCGGCCGACCTCCTCGACTGCTTCGGCCTCCTGCGCGCGAGCTTCGAGTGCTACCCCGACCTCGACTACTGCGTCCTCCTCGTGCCGACCGCGAGGCCCCACTTCGCCTTTCTCGATCACTTTGTGGTAAGCCGGCCACGCGCAGGTGGATTGCCAAGAGTCCGTTCGGTATAATGAACTCGCCGCTGTGGTGCGATCCACTGCCATAAGTGAAATTTCCGCACGCCGCCTTCGCTCATTGTAGCCGTGCTGTTTTTTTTTTCCTTTTTCTTTTTTACATAAATATTTATTCCGCTTGGCGCTTTCTCAACTCCGCACGGTTAAGAAACAAATTACAACCGCGTGACTCATTCGGGCGCGTGAATGAAAACCAAGGTTAGCGCGGGCACATCCGCTCCGAGGCTGTGTGCGCGCGTGGAAAATCCCACCAAAATGACGAAAACTCACCGCGGCTCGGTATATAGTCGCCGGCGAGCCGCCGAAAAAAAAGGCGCGGCCGAGGTGCGGCCGTAAGAGCTTTGGCGCAAAAAGCCGGCTTCGCTCATATATATATAAGCGGATGACTTAACAACTCGACCTTGCACTCGAGCGGTGCAAGGCACGCAATAACCGATCGATTGACCGCAATACCCAAGCGCGTACCACTGAAGCCGGACCGCGACTTCCCGATGGCCTTGTACCTGACCCACCGCGCGCTCCTCGAGGGCGAGCTGAGGGTGCGCGAGGCCGAGCCCTTCGACTACGCCCGGGCGGCAGACCTGTTGCGCGATCTTGACCACGGCCCGGAGATCCTCGACGACCTGGCCGCGGCCCTCGAGGCCGGGGACCCGCGCACCGCCTACGTCGTCCTCTGCGATCTCGTCGTCGTGGGCCTCTCGATCATCAGGTAGTCCCCGCGTCCGTCTCTGCGCGCCAAGTTGACTTTCGAGGTCGCACCGCAGGCCCGAAGAGGAGGTGGCCCAGCTGCGGCATAGCTTCCGCCTGGAAGAACTGACGGGATCAGAAGTCAACGGGGCCCGCGTCCTGCGCTTCGTCCTCATGCCGGTGTTCACGCCGCGGCTAGTTCATCTCCTGGGCGAGGTGATGCGGCTCTCGGGGCAGACGGCGCTGTTCCACCGGGTCGACGGGCCGGAAGCGCTGGCCGGATGCCTCCCGGCGATGCAGCCCGCAGAGCCGCGCCTCCGCAACGTTCGCCAGGTGCAGCGGCTCTTCGCCGAGGAGTCCGGTCTAGAGAACCTGTTCGCCCTGTTCGTGGCGACGCCGAGGATGAGCTTCCTCCCGCGGCAGTTGGTCAACGCTAAGATCGTCGTGGTCGGCGACTCCGATTGCGCCCTCGCCGTCGTCGAGGCCCTCACCCAAGGGTATACGGGGCAAACGAGCCTCGGGCGTCAAGCTCGGCTCTCAACCTGTACCGTTGCAGGTTCAAGTTCAGGGATTTGGTCTTCGCGGACGTGACGATAGTCACGAACGGCGGTCAACAAGGACGATTACGCGATGAGGTTCACGCGGCCCTTTCGCGGTCGATATTGCGAGGCCTACCGTAGGCTCATTCCCGATAGGCTCTACTACAACGTCGTCTCTGGGTGGCTGTTGAGCCTGGATAGGTGACTCGAAGCCCGCGTTCAGCTGTAGCTCACAATAGACACGCCGTACGACTGCTGTTGTAGGGAACGCAAGCTCGTCCAGGTGAGCGACGCGGGCTTCCTCCAGTACGACTACCTCGTCCTCGCGTGTGGCGTCGAGAACCAAGCGCCGCGGTTTCAAGGCGACGTGGAGCCCGTCAAGAATTGCATAGCCGTCAATTCGAGCGGCGATTCCCTCGAGTGCTGGGAGGAGATGAAGAGGATCACGCGAGACTGGACGGTGCAAAGTAGGAACAGCCGCGTCCCCCACCGGCGGGGGGTTTATAATTAACCTTCGTCCGCAGAAGCGATCGTTTTTCACGGACGCGGCCTCGACTGCCACGCCGCCCTGGGCGGCTTCCTCGAACTGGGGCTTCCCGGCCCCTGGGTGACGCTCGTCGAGCCCGAGGACGTCACCGAGTACGAGGAAGTGATCGATGACCCAGCGGTGCTCGAGGCTATACACGAGACCCTCTCGGACCTCGGCGCCCGGGTCCTCTTCGGCGATGTCGTCGGCTGGGACACCGACCCGGCCAGCGGTGCAATCGCGAGTCTCGTGTTCCGGGAGGCGGATACCGGGGAGATGACGGACGTGCCCTGTGATCTCCTGCTGACCTTCCACGCGAAGGAGCCGTGCGCCGAGACGCTGAACGGTGCGATGTAATCCGCGGAAAGCGAGCGTCGCTCGGGCGGAAAGCAAACATCCGCGCGCGTATCGCGATGAGCGCGATAGAGCTTTCGTTGCCTCGCGAACGCGTGCCGCGCTTGCCTGGACGAATGACACCCGGCGCTTGAAGCTTCCGCTCGGCAAGCACGCGCAAGCAAGCAAGCAAGCAATGATTGTAAGTGCCTTCGGGCTTTAGTACCATTCTAACTCTTTGTTTTCTCTCTGTTTCAGGTAAGTTATACTGCCGGGAGGTTTTGTAAATCCAGCTCTACCAGTGAGTTTCCACCGCGCGATTCCTGCGAATGCTAATAGCCGGCGGGCGCGCCGCCGCGCGTCACACGAGCCACGTTCCCATCGCTATCTCGTCACTCGTATCGCGCGCTTCCGCACTAACGCGATTTTCGAGCGCTCGAGGAAAACAGCGGCGCCGAGAGCGCGGCTTTAACGAGGCTTGGACCTGTGCCAGCAGAGGGAGCGACGATGACTTGTCCTCGAGCGCTCGCCCGATGACAGATCGCCTCGGCTTCGTTGAATATACGTACGGTAGGCTAGGGACGGGCTTCGTTAGCAAAACAACGAGCGGTAGCCTCGGGACTCAAGCGCACCCGTGACCTCAGCGCTGCGCCGAGCGGCCCTCGTGCGCCACGGACCCCTCGAGGTCGACCTGGACTTCCGCACCTGCGACGAGAGCATCTTCGCCGCGGGGCCGACGGTGCGGCGCTCGGGCCGCCGGCTGGCCGACTTCGACCAGGTGGAGGTCGGCGAGCGGCTGGCCGACGTCCTGGGGAGGCTCGCCCGCGGCGCCCCCGAGGAGGACCGACCGCCCGAGGGCTTCGGCCGGCCCAAGGTCGCCGCGTGCATCCTGCCCGGGGGCTTCCGCTTCCTGAGCGCGCGTCGGCCTCGACCCGAGGACGTCGAGGTCACTGCGAGCCAGGGCGGCGAGAGCTCGGCATGCACCTCGGAGGACTCGCTACTGCCGGCGGAGCCGCAGCCGAGGGTACCCGAGGAGCGCCTGGCGACGGGCACCTTCGCCAAGGGCTCGCGCTACATGTGCCTGCAGCTCGACGAGTTCCGGACGATCGCCGGGGTGACCTGCTGCGCGGGGCCGGTGAGCCAGCGCCGTGGCTCCGGGAGTCGCGGGCCTTTTCGCAGGCGAATGCAGGGCCGGCCGGGGGGGGGGGGAGCATGTATATACGGGCTTTAAATCACGCGCGGCCTTCGCGGCGCCCGGCGGACGGGCTAAATGGGCCGGCGGCCGGCGCGGCGAGCGGAAGGCCGCGCGCTCGCGGGGGAGGAGAAGCGAAAGGCCCGCTTTTCCCGAGGTCGGTGAGGCTCGAGTCGCCGCGCTGACCCTTTCGGCTATTCGAGGACCTGGACCTCCTGGACATGGCCTCGCTGCAGGGGAAGCACGAGGCCCTGCTGAACGAGCTGCGCAGCCGGTTCCTCGCCGGCGAGATCGCGGACCTCTACGAGTACCTGGGCCAGCCTTGGACCCGGGCCCTTTTCGCGGACGACTTCGACGAGTTCCTCCGCGAGGGCAAGTGCGCCTGCTCGGGACGCCTCCATCGGACTGTAACTAGCCTTGCGCGCAAACATATATAATAATTCCTCCTCGACATATTTCAACTAAAATAGTCACGACTTGACTATTAATGAATCTCTCATGGGTGCTAATAAATGCACATTAAACCGTTTATGAAGGATAATAAAAATGTGAGAAAACATGTTTATTGCAAAAAAAAAGGGAAAAACTAGGACACGTATTTTTGTGCAGGATCTTTTTAGAGGCCGACGACGCGAGCATGTTGTTGCGGCAAGTTTGAACAGTCTCCTTGGTTGTTTGACAATACGAATCCACAAACAAACACGTTTTTTCACGCTTTTATTATAGATCAGAGATCGTAATTTAGATTGATTGCAAAACATGAGGGATTTATAAATAGCAAGGAGAGACTCATAGTTTGGCCCGGGAGGTCTGCGCGGCTCGGGGGCTTGAATCAAGCCAGCTCTGTGCGCTCTGACGACACACTGGTCTCTTAGGACGACTGCAAGCTGCGCGTGAGAAAGTTCCTCGAGCAGACCGTCGATAAAGAGGACCCCGAGGTAAGCCCCTGGAGCCTCGAGGCCTGGCGCCGAGTTTCACGCGGAGGACCCGGACGCAGGTGTCGGCTGGGGCGCGGCAGCGGCTGCTGGACCAGTGCGAGCGGCGGTTCGGGTACGCCGCGGAGCTGCGCGAGGCGCTCCTCGGCTTCCTCGAGGACCGCGACCTGGCCGCCTACAAGACCTCCTCCTGGGAGCGCCGGCTCCTCGCCGAGCTGACCGAGCCCATCGGCCCCCTGGTCGAGCACTCGGACCCCGGCCCCGGGGACCAGTGCCCCTGAGGGTACACCACGAGCGCGTCGCCGGCTGGCTTTCCCTCCCCCGGCGCGGGAGAGAAGCGGAGGCGCGCGCACGATCGGATCCCCGTGTGGGTGGGCTCGGGCGGCGTCCCCTAGGCCGCGGCAGCAGCGCGTGCGCCAGTGCCCCAGCAGGTCTCCACGTGCGAGGGACGAGTCCGGCTCCGCGCAGGTGACGCAAGCGCCGCCGCGAGGTTCGCGAGAAAGTGAGCGCGCCAGGCCTGACCGAGTGGCCCCTCGCGCCTTCGCTCCTTCCCGGGGGAAGAAAATCGGCTCGGTTTTCTCCCCGGGTAGGGGAGGCCATCCAGGCCCTCTGCCCCGGTCGGCACTAGCCTCGCGGCGCCGTGGTTTTTTTCTTTTTTTTTCGTTCCGCTGGCTGCAATTTTTTTTTTTTTTGTTATTATTTGACCCCCCGCGGTCGGCGTATGGGGCTTCCCTCGGAGTCGCGCGGGTCAAGAGCGCGCGGCTATATTTGCGCCGATCGGCCCACGTGCCTCGGGTCGAGCGTCTCGTGCTCGGGTCCATCTCTCTCGGCTCAAGTTTAGGTCAATGTCGTGCTAATATTAGGCGGCGCGCCGGCCGTCCTCCCCCCCGAGGGCCGGCTCTGCGTTCACCGGGCGGCCTATAAATAGGCGCGATGCCGCGGGCCCGGCGTGCAGGTGCCGCGGGAAAATAAAAACGATAAAAAGGGCCGCGATCGCGAGCGACGAGTCGCGCTTGTGTCCGTGTTGCGCGCGGCGGGCTTGCCGCCGGCTGACAGGTCCTAACCTAAGCTGATTGAGCGCAGAGGTCCCGGCGCCCGCGGAGCGCAAGCGGTTCCGGCCCTAACGCGGGGGACGCGCGACGTCGAGTGAGCATCGCCCGCGCGCGCACCAGTCCCGTCCCACCCGGTCGACCTGGCTAACCCTCGGGCTTTCTCTCCGCAGACAAGATGATGCAATCGGTGATGCCAGCGCACGAGGAGTCTCCGCGGACGGACACCCGGGTCATCCGGCTGACGAGCGACCAGGAGGCCGTGCTCAAGGAGCAGTTCAACAGGTGGCCCAAGAACCCCCACAAGGCCGACGTGGTCCTCCTGGCCGCGGAGACCGGCCTCTCCGAGGAGGACGTCCAGGTACGCTGGCGGTCACCCTGACAACCGAGGCCTCCCCCACTAAGCCCTCTCGCTCCCCCGCAGGACTGGTACTCGCTCAAGCTGGCGCAGCTGCGCAAGGAACAGGGCCTCGGCGGCGGCTACGGACTCAACTACTAGCCGCGTCGGAAGCCGCCTGCCGCCTTCAGTATTCCGCCCTCCGCCCTGGGGGCGAGCCGCGGCGCGGGCGCCGCCGCCGAGCCGAGTGCAGCGGTCCCCCGCAGCCGGCCGACGGCCCCCTGGACGCTCCCCTCGGACACTCAACACCGGACACATACTCGCTGCATCCATGCCGATTCGTCAGCCTAGTCGACGACGCCCACACACTACACGAACGGGCTCTCAGTAAATTTGTTAATGCGTTAAGTTTTCGAATTTTAAACCCTACATTATATATATAAATATTTACAAACATATATTATACAGATATATATATATATTTACTATAAACATATATTATTCGTGCACACTACTATCAACTCACGCACACGCTGAGACAACACACGCGACACGCACACGCGAACACACACCCACACAGGCACACAACGAGCTCGTGTTATTTGTAAAGGGCTCGATGTATCACCGCAAACACATCAGTGTATAAGATTATTATATTATAGATTAAATCTATATGAAAAACTCATCCACTGTGTCTACTTTTCATTATAATCCTCGCCCGACTGCCGTGCCGTTAGATTTATTCGATTCCACCTTGTGAAATGTATATTATATTAAGCGGGATATCATTGCGCAGTGTTTGTTCGAGCGGGATTCCAAGCGACTTGAGACATTTGGCCGCCCATCATTTTATTCGAAGGCCTGAATTCAGTGTTACCGATACTAAATGCCATTACGAAACGGGCCAAGATAGGTATCTAGTGATCCGGTGAGCATAACAATAATCAACTTTGAAAAGTAGAACGGTATAGTACAATTAATAGGTTTATGTCATTCCTCTTAATAAAACTCGATATAGTGCAAGATCTTGAAAATGCAATGGCTATATTTAACTTATCTACGTACTTAAGTAAATTTGAAAATTAATTTTAAGAGCCTGCTCGGGTACGTATCTAAATTTAAGAAAAAGCCGCACGCGAAATTTCGCCCCCAGCATGTAAAACGTAAACACATATAATATAAGATTTGACGGACGTACTATCATTTTAAAATAGAATTTTTGACAAATATTATTAAATATGATTTGCGGAGCACATCCAACGGTCCATCTTTCACTAGCTGTCGTCAATGCAAGGTTTACTTAACGAAAATGCGTTTATTAATAAGAAAACCAATGAAAAATTCAAGATAATATTATTATTTATTGATGAGTCTATAATATTAATAGAAAAACGCCTTAATACGCCTTTTGAACAATGTATCAAGTTTTACTAATTATATTAAATATTGTGTAAATTGGAAATATACTATTTTTTGTTTATAAACATAAAAAGCAAGACTTTGTGACACTTAAATAATGTCATTTAAAACGCTCCAAGTAGTTAAGAATCATTCAAAATATGTGTTTATAATAGTTACGGTCCAGTTAATAATATTGATCCACTGATATCCGTGGACATTAAGCTTCGTTAAGCACATTAATAAATAATTAATGAAGGTTTGCACTGGACTTTCAATTCCGTATACTTCATACGCGTTTCTCTTCTTACGTTACCTAGTGAAAACATAAAGTATAATTTTTTCACATGCCTGATACAACGTTCGGTAGAATTGCTAGCTTTAAAGAACACGCTCATAACTTGAATATAATTGAATTTGAACTGGCTACGTAAGGTCTCCTTAAGCTGTTTATTTCTTCAAGATTTCAAAACGTTTTTGTAATTTTCTATCTATTATCTGGGCAAATCATCAGAATCGATATCAATTTTAGAAATTGACATAGTTAAGGGTGGAGAAGACGACAGTACTTATTAAAGTAAAAAAAAAAACAATCGCCATGCGTCATGAACTAAAACTGATTCGACGTTGCTGCGTCGCTGCCCGGGAAAGACGACATTTTCACGATCTGTTTCCCCCGGTGAATTCGGACTGCCACGCGAAATTCAACCTTGAAAAAGGCGGCTCGGAAAAGCTGTACCGCCCAGGGCGAGGACCCAGGATGTCCCCGTGCATCGTCGCCGGCGCACTCGCGTGATCGGCCCGGTTTCTTTCGCGAGACGGGCGCCAGGTGGGTCTGCGCACGGCGCGACTCGGAACTGCAGCCGTGACGAGCCGGCGTTATGTTATCTCGCGACGCTCACTTGGGCCAAATTGAAATCGACGGGCGGCGCGGGGCGGCGCATCGGCAGTGCGACGGACGGCGCCCACGACGCCCGGCAGCAGCGGCTCATCCCCAGCCAGCCGGCCAAGGTCGTCCCCAGCCCGGAGGATGTACGCCCTCGACGAAGGTATAGCCGGCTCTCTATTAATAGGCGCGGCGGGCCTCGGGTCGAAAGGTCGCCGGCGGCGCCAATGCCAAGGCCGGCTCGCGATTGTTGCTGGGCGAAACAAATGCGCCGCGGCCGGGGAACACTAGGCGGGCTGAATAGCCCTAACCGCGTCTTTTGGCCCCAGCAGACGGCTGCGAGGATGGCGCCTCGGAGGAGATCTCGACGAAGCTGTGGCAGGAGGCCTGCTGGCTCGTGATCAACGCCTACTTCGACGAGAAGGGCCTCGTGCGCCAGCAGCTCGACAGCTTCGACGAGTTCATCGAGATGTCGGTCCAGCGCATCGTCGAGGAGTCCCCGCGGATCGAACTGCAGGCCGAGGCGCAGCACCGGACCGGGGAGATCGAGGTGTCCCCGCGGCACCTGGTCAAGTTCGAGCAGATCTACCTGTCGAAGCCGACCCACTGGGAGAAGGACGGGGCGCCCTCGCCGATGATGCCCAACGAGGCGCGGCTGCGCAACCTCACCTACTCGGCGCCGCTCTACGCCGACGTCACCAAGACACTGCTGCGCGAGGACAACGAGCCCGTGGTCACCCACCATCAGAAGACCTTCATCGGCAAGATCCCCATAATGCTGCGCTCCAAGTACTGTCTCCTCTCGGGCCTCTCGGACCGCGACCTCACCGAGCTCAACGAGTGCCCCCTCGACCCCGGCGGCTACTTCATCATCAACGGCTCCGAGAAGGTGCGTCCGCCGACGTCCACCCGATCCCTGACCCGCCCTTCTAATCCCCCTGCCTGCAGGTACTCATCGCCCAGGAGAAGATGGCCACCAACACTGTCTACGTTTTCGCCTGCAAGGACGGCAAGTACGCCTTCAAGGCTGAGATCCGCTCGGGGCTCGAGCACAGCTCGCGACCCGTCTCCACGTTTTGGATCAACATGGCCTCCAAAGGCGGCCCCGTAAGTTCCGTGCTCGCGCGACGTTGTTAATCGGAATGCGATCGATCGAAACACGAGTCGACAGTGCTAACGGAATACGACTCCCTTGTTATCGCAGGCGATAAGGAAGTCCTCGATCGGCCAGCGCATCCTCGCTATCCTACCGTACATACGACAAGAGATCCCGATAATGATCGTCTTCCGGGCTCTTGGCTTCGTCGCCGACCGCGACATCCTAGAGCACATTATCTACGATTTCGAGGACCAAGAGATGATGGAAATGGTCAAACCCTCGCTCGACGAGGCCTTCGTTATCCAGGAGCAGAGCGTGGCCCTCAACTTCATCGGGGGCCGAGGCGCGCGGCCCGGCGTCACCAAGGACAAACGCATTAAGTACGCCCGCGAGATCCTCCAGAAGGAGACCTTGCCCCACGTTGGCATCAGCGACTTCTGCGAGACGAAGAAGGCCTACTTCCTGGGCTACATGGTGCACCGGCTCCTATGCGGGTCCCTAGGCCGACGAGAACTCGGTACAACTCGTGTGGAACCTAGTAAAATACAGTAAAGCGCGTGAACTAATGCGAATACTGGGTCGTAGATGACCGGGACAATTATGGAAACAAGCGACTGGACTTGGCGGGTCCGCTGCTCGCCTTTCTCTTCCGTGGCCTCTTCCGCAACCTGACCAAGGAGGTGCGTATGTACGCGCAAAAGTTCATCGACCGCGGCAAGGACTTCAACCTCGAGCTGGCTATCAAGACGAAGATCGTGACGGACGGGCTGCGTTACAGCCTGGCGACGGGCAACTGGGGCGACCAGAAGAAGGCTCACTTGGCGCGCGCCGGCGTCTCCCAGGTGCTCAACCGGCTGACATTCGCCTCGACGCTCTCCCACCTGCGCCGCGTCAACTCGCCCATCGGCCGAGACGGGAAACTGGCGCGGCCCCGGCAGCTGCATAACACCTTGTGGGGAATGCTGTGTCCCGCGGAGACGCCCGAAGGGGTGGCCGTGGGCCTTGTGAAGAACCTCGCCCTCATGGCCTACATCAGCGTCGGTTCACAGGCATCGCCCATCCTGGAGTTCCTCGAAGAGTGGTCCATGGAGAACCTGGAGGAGATTGCCCCGAGCGCTATCGTCGACGCCACCAAGATCTTCGTCAACGGGCTGCTGGGTGGGCATCCACCGCGACCCCGACCAGCTCATGACCACACTGAGGTGAGCTTGTCTCCGCTCCGTTTCAGCGACCCACCTTCATTCCTTTCTTCTTTTCGTTCCCAAGAAAGCTGCGTCGACAGATGGACATCATCGTATCGGAGGTAAGCATGGTGAGGGACATCCGCGATCGGGAGATCCGTATCTACACGGACGCGGGTCGCATCAGCAGGCCGTTACTCATTGTCGAGAACCAACTGCTCTTGCTCAAGAACAGACACATCGAAATGCTGAAGGAACGGGATTATACGAATGACGGGTGAGACTCGAGCATTCGGCGCAGTTGCTCATTTTACTACTAATCTGCCGTTTATTAGATGGCAGGAGTTGGTTAGCCAGGGAGTCGTCGAGTACATCGACACCCTCGAGGAGGAAACTACCATGATAGCTATGTCGCCCGAAGACTTAAAGCAGGACAAGGAGTACGCCTACTGTACCACCTACACACACTGCGAGATCCACCCAGCTATGATTCTTGGTGTCTGCGCCTCTATTATACCATTCCCCGACCACAATCAGAGCCCTAGGAACACATATCAAGTTTGTTCGTTTTTGTTATTGCGACTCACAATTATTAAAAAATGATCAAACAATCATTTGATTAAAAATTGTTGAAAGTATATATAAGTAAAATTAGCAGCTGTAAATCGTAGGTATTGTTTGACTCGGTGAATTAAAAACCTCGAACAACTTGTGATAAAAAAAAATAAATATAAAAGTGACGGTATGTTTGCAGAGCGCCATGGGGAAGCAGGCGATGGGCGTCTACATTACGAACTACCACGTGCGCATGGACACTTTGGCGCATGTTCTATACTATCCGCAGAAACCTCTCGTGACGACTCGTTCCATGGAATACCTGCGCTTTCGCGAACTGCCCGCTGGCATCAACAGCATCGTAGCCATCCTCTGCTACACGGGTTATAACCAGGAAGACAGCGTCATCCTTAACACTAGCGCGATCGAGCGGGGCTTCTTCCGTTCGATCTTCTACCGCTCGTACAAGGACTCGGAGTCTAAGCGCCTTGGCGACGGTGAGGAACAGTTCGAGAAGCCCAGCCGGCAGAGCTGCCAGGGTATGCGCAACGCCGTATACGACAAGCTCGACTCGGACGGGATCATCGCGCCGGGTGTCCGCGTCTCCGGGGACGACGTCATCATCGGGAAGACGATGATGCTGCCCGAGACGGAGGACGAGGTAAGCCTCGCGCAAGTGGTGGAGGGTCATCGCGGACTTAACGGCGGTGTTTTCAGCTGGACGGGGCGACTCGGCGATACGTGCAGCGCGACTGCTCGACCTTCCTGCGCAACAGCGAGACGGGGATAGTCGACCAAGTGATGCTCACCCTCAACAGCGACGGCTACAAGTTTTGCAAGATTCGAGTGCGGAGCGTCCGCATACCGCAGACCGGGGACAAGTTCGCTTCGCGCCACGGGCAGAAGGGCACCTGCGGCATCCAGTACCGGCAGGAGGACATGCCCTTCACCTGCGAGGGCATTAGCCCGGACATCATCATCAACCCCCACGCTATCCCTTCGCGGATGACCATCGGCCACTTGATCGAGTGTATCCAGGGCAAGGTGTCGGCGAATAAGGGCGAGATAGGGGACGCCACGCCCTTCAACGACGCCGTCAACGTCCAGAAGATCTCGAGCCTCCTCATGGAGTACGGCTACCATCTGCGTGGCAACGAGGTCATGTACAATGGCTTTACCGGGCGCAAAATCAACGCCCAGGTCTTCATCGGGCCAACCTACTACCAGCGGCTCAAGCACATGGTCGACGACAAGATCCACAGTCGAGCTAGGGGACCCGTGCAGATTCTCGTGAGGCAACCTATGGAGGGCAGGGCCAGGTGCGTAACTTTTGGCAACAATCCTCTACGATTCGCTTTGATTTGTAATCGTGTGTCTCTCTTGCAGGGACGGCGGATTGCGCTTCGGTGAAATGGAGCGCGACTGTCAAATAAGCCACGGGGCCGCTCAGTTCTTGAGAGAGCGACTTTTTGAGGTCTCCGACCCATACCGGGTGCACGTATGCAACTATTGTGGATTAATTGCCATCGCCAATCTTAGAAACAGCACCTTCGAGTGCAAGGCCTGCAAGAACAAAACTCAGATATCGCAAATTCGCTTGCCTTACGCTGCCAAACTCTTATTCCAAGAGCTTATGGCTATGAACATTTCACCACGACTTATGGTTACTTAGAAATCTATCCATTCTTGTCATACATTTTATTATTACAACTAGAATTAATCTTTAGTTATATTATTCAGTCTCGAGAATCTCTATGTACTGTTAAGGTAATTTTAAGCTTAAGTTTATAATCACTGAAATCGTAGCCATATAATAGAATAATTGTAAGATCTATTGAGCGTTATACTTTAAAGTATTGTATTTCAATTATGTTGGTTTATTTATATTTAAATTTTTTATGAATATCCCGACTGCTTCTACTAAACTTTAATTAAGTTTTTAGCTTAAGTATTTAAGAGTTTTAAATTTATTAGCTTTCTTAATTATAAGAGTATCATTTTTGGTCAGAAAAAGCTGCTCACAATTGTCATAAAAAATTAATAATTTATTAACGACATTACACTTTAGTTTTTCTTAAATAAAATGTACAAATTCGGTAGTATTTACAATATTATAATTATATATTTATAAAAATAGAACAATAAAAAGTACTTAATGTTTTTAGTCAAAATGAGAATGTTTTCATCATTCATTCGTTTGTTTAACATAACTTACATCTAGTACACAGAATTTCGCTCTACATATAGGGCAGGTACATTTAGAAGACAGCCAAGTTTCGGGAGCTGTGTCATCCTGTCTGGATGCAAACCTGCATAATGATTTAATTATATTATTATTTAAATTTTTTAATCTTTGCAATTCCTAAATGTTTACTAACCATTTAGCCATACAATCCGCGCACCATGCAGGGTGGCAATAACAGTTAACACATGTGTGAGATGTTAAATCATCCTGAGTGCAATGTTTATTTAATTTCACGTTTGCAGTAACTTGCATACAACCGTGACATCGTTCCAATTCCTAAAATCAAATTTTATAACTTTCTACATATGATTAAATAATCGTTTAAAAAAAATATTTTAAAATAAATTTTTTTATTGATCTGGCATTTTAAAAGATAAAAAAATAGTAATTCTTGTTACCCGAGAACAATAATATTTTGGGTTTTGTTCTATTTGTTGTTTAAAAGTATCAATAAACCTCTCTAATAAAGTTCGATGAAATACAACATTTTCAAGAACAATAATGGGGCGTACTACTTTGTTTTGCAAATCTTTGAAATCTAAAGCATTTAACCTAATGCTAAATATTTTTGCACCAGGTCTTGTTGGATTTACCTGAAACAAAATACAAAACATTTTTAAATTTATAAATGATTAAATTTTTTACTTATACTTGAATTTTAAAATACATACTTCTATATTTACATACTGAATTTCTCCTCTTGTCATTGGTGATAAAGCATGAGTATCACTTTTATTCACCATTAATGCGGTATCACTTTGGTGAGCAAAATACAGTTTGTAAGGTGTAACTTTAATAATCCAATTATCAGTAGCCACTAGCGTTGTTATACTATTTGTATCTATAGCAATTTTATCGACTCTATAAAAAGAATTTGAATTTCAATAAAATTATATAATAATTTACTAAATCATAAGTTACTACTTCAATTTGATAAAACATTATTATTAATTACCTTCGAAATTCTATATTAATATCAGATGCTATGGACAACCACGTTGTATTGTTGTTGCAATAAACTTTAAGGCTTTCTGCTATAGGGTGAGTAGACCAATTTTTTTCAGACCATTGTAAAACTTTATACAATGAAAATAAAGGCCCAACAAAAGCACAGGCAATAAGAAATAACCACCATGGACTCTCATCACCTAATATTAATTGAGCAGCATCAACATTTCCAGTTAATACAAGTCCTAACAAATATCCTGCAAAGGTTAACCGTAATAAATTATTGGATCAAAATATTTTAGAAGCTTAATATTTATATTGTTTAAGGAGCTACAAAAATAGAATTATGAATATATTGGTACCGTTAACTCTGAATTCTAACCTCATTTCAGAAATTAAATTCATTGAATAAAATATATATTTATTACTTTTATGAGCTCAAAATTTTAAATATATGTAATTATTATAAAATAGTTTAAATCATAAGCAAAATTAAATAAATTTGTTACCAAAAGGTAAAAGTGAATGAACAAGCAGAGTGGCGATGCTTCGTCGAATGTGATATTGTATGAAAAATTCATTTTCGCTTCCTAAAAAGTCAGCGAAAATATTTTTTATCGTTAAACCAGTCGACACAAATTCACTGGGTGGATAAATAATGCAGCTTGACAGTAAAAAATACGTAAGCGAGTAAAACAAAAAAGCCGATGACATGTTATTGTAATAGTTGATTGACTGTTAAAGTAACACTAATTCGTTATTTTCCACAGTTTGGCGCAATAAGTGATGTGGCCGTCGAAACTAATACAAGCACCTATACAGTAAGGAGACAAATTTTCGAGTACCACTCATACTATATGATATGGAACGTCAAAACAACGTCTATGTTTTTGAGAGCAACGTGTACTTTTCAAGCGCATGCGTTCTAAACAGCCTGCGCTACAATAAACGTCTTAGAAAGTACAAATGAGCCAATATATAGACGTATTCTAATTTCAGAATCGTTTTCCTGTTTTGTCTAGTTTCAAATTTGCTCACATATTTTTGCTCTAAACTAGTATTTCTGAAATTCCAATTAGAACGGCTAATCTTCCATCAATTCTAGATTTGATTTGATATCTAATAATGTATATATAAATTAAAGAGTATTCTTGTGTCGACCAGTGTCGACTGTCGGTACTGTCGCGTGCAATCGACCTCTTCAGAGTCTACCGGAGATGTCGCTGGCAGTCCTCTTCAAGCATTTAAAAGGAAACGGCCTGCGAAATCTCCCGATTCAAAAAGCAGTGCAAAAGCACCCAATGTTGCGGCCCGCGACTGATAACGACGCGACATTAGGTCGCGGCAAAGCTCCCCCGTCGCGACTCCCGGCGCACACGAGCCCGGCGCGACAATAACAAGAGGAGTATATAACGCAGTCGCGGGGCTAATAGGGCCTGCGGCGGGGGCTGCACTTATCGGGGGGGGGCCGCAATCAGCGGCGCATTGACGCCGGGGGGCGGGCCGAGGGCCGCAGCCCGTAAAACGCACTAATTGCGCGGGCCATTGTGCGCCCGCGGGTGCCCCACCCACGGCGGCAACTATCCGCCGGGAGACGCGCGGCATGCTGATGACGCCCGCGCCGCCTGCTCCCGGCATAATAAGGCGCGCGTCTCGAGGACGAGCGCATATGTGTGTGTGTGTGCACGTACGCGCATAACGCGTCGCGTCGTTGGACGCAGGCGGGGGGCTGTTTTTCCCGCGGCGGGCCGGCTACTCGCGGGAATGACAGGGCGACGGAAAAGTGCAGCGTCGCGGAAGCGAGGCAATTAGGGCGATACAGCGATTATCCTGATACATGGGCGCGCCCGCGTCATCCCGCGGCGCTCCCCGGGCCAAGTCGCGCGCGCACTCGCTCGCAGCGACGCGGGCGTTTAGTACTAAATGAGTTACAAAGTTTGCCGGAGGCAGGGGCCCGGCGCCACTTTGCTACGAGTTCGGAGCTTAATTTAGACGTTCTTTTTGCTCGTTTCAATTATAGCGCAGCGCTGCCAAATAAACTTAGTTTTGGATTCCGCTGTATTTGAAATTTCCGACTCCGTGCCAAAATACATTGTAACGCATCATCGCCTTCCTCATAATAGCAACAGATTTCTATTTTCATCCTGGATTTCGGATATTAATGATTTTCTTATTGTAAAAAATTTGTATTTCTACAGGAAGTTCGTTTTATCTTACCTGTCAAATAACATTATTAATGCTCTTTAATATCGTGACAAAAATATTGCAGTACCTTGTCTGTGCGAATTATCATCATTTATATTTATTCAGTGACGCTTTTAATGGCGTTGTATTGTATTCCTGCTGCCTTTGCGGTGCTATAATCAACGACAGAGTTTGTGACGATTAGTTAATAAAACATATGACAAATTCAGTATGGTCCATGTACGAATCGGCTAAGGCTATAAGAATCGAATCTGGGAATATTAGAATACGAGTTTAACACTGTAGAATGAGATAAAGTGTATTGTATATGTTATATGCACATGAATATGCAAAGATAGAATATTGTAAGCAAATCCTTTTTCATGCAAAACAATAACGTATGCATTAAATAGCTATTTAACATTTTATAAATTCTTTTTAAATTTTTGTTTAAAAAATACGTATTACATTATTCTTTGTTCCATTAAACAATGAAAACAAATATTCTGACATTTGCATGTTCAGATTTCAGAGTTCAGTTCTGTTTTAGTTTGGGTAAACCGTACTGGGGAATTATCAGAATGTGTCGTTACGCAATATACTTCTGCATATTGATTGGATTTTTAATTCATATTCGAAAGATTTCTGCAGGACGTTTTGTAAATATACATATTATAGAATAATTATTTGACATTTATATCAAATAGTTGATGTTTTTATTTAGATCATGAATTAAACAATATAAGTTTTGAATTTAAGATACTTTCGTTTCTTAATAGTTTTATTTTTAATAGTGGGTAACTGAAGCTGACAAACGCAAACATTGCCTGAGTCAAGCTGTAATATTTTGTGCAAACCAACTACCAAGAATTACAGAAAAACAGTATAAAGCTTGCGTGGTATGTAATAATAAATTAATTTATTTTTTACAACAAGTATACTAAATCCTATGTCTTTGATACGTATGAATTTTGTGAATTAAGCCAATAGTAATTTCTATTTTGCAAACGAAATATACTAATTCTTGGTTATACAATAAAATCAATTAAACACTGAAACAAAATTATAAAATATCTAATATTATCAAGAAAAGAAGTAATTTGTGTAAATTTAATTAAAAATATATTTTATTCTTTTTTATAAATATATAAAATTTAATCAGTATATTGTTAAAATATATTAACATAATTTTATGTTTTATATTATATCAGATTAATGTCATGTATATCATTGTTATATTTTCAGGATGTTTACGACAAAGGACATTGCTAAGAATATTGAGCAAAAATGAGGTTCTAATGTAATGGGCTTACATGTTATAATTGTTTTTTGAGCTTAAACTTAAGATAAATTAAAAAAATTATATAAAGTAATTATATAATTATATAAAAAATTATTATTATTTATTTTTCATTTTATTTTTTTTTTCTAAAAGAATTTTATAAAGTAAAATAAAAATATACTAATTTATTTTAATTTAAATAAGATTTTTACTTATTCTCTTCTTGGGCTTTAAATATCTGTAACAATAAATTTGTATACATGTATTAAGACCTTGAATAAGTTCTTTCTACTTTTTTATAAAATAAAAATTTTATTTAAAAAATAAGAAATAAAAACATTTTATTCAAGATAATGCCCATCTCTAGAGGCGAATTTCTTTCATCTTTCTGCGACATTATATTCTTTCCGCGTTTAATGTTTTTTGAGGTCATGTAAACATCGATCCATTTTTTAGCTTCTTCCTAAGAATGAAAGCGCTGGTTAGCTAGGCCATGTGTCATTGAACGGAATAGGTGAACGATGTCAGGTGAATCCGGTGGGTGAGGTAGAACTTCCCATTGAAGCATTTTCAGATAAGTTTTCACTGATTTTGCAATATGAGGTCAAGCGTCGTCGTGTAACAAAATCACTTATCGCGTGTCTTTGCTCATAGAGACCGTTTTTCGTTTAGGTCAATTCAAATGTATCAGTTGTAGTCGATGATTGAAGGCGATCGAAGTTGAAGGTGATGTCCCGTTATAATTTCGTTCGGTTTGATAAACATGGATATTTGCTTTTGTAGACGATGTTGATGAATGGTCAGGATGATTCCACGATTTTCTACGATTTGAATTATCGTAGTGTATTCACTTTTCAATGCCGGTCACTATACGGTGCAAAAAACTTTACTTTTCTATCACTGAAGTAATTCACAGATGACAAAACGCCGTTTGATGTCGCTTGGCTTCAAATTATATAGCATCCAATGTCCTTGCTTCTGAGTAATTCCTAATACTTTTGAATGTTTTGAAACAGTTGATTCATCTGATTGTAATGTTTTCCAAGTTCTGTCAGTGTCTGACATCGGTCCTGCTGGGATAATTCCCTCAATTCTTTGTCTTCAAATTTTTTCGGCGCATCAGAACGTTCTTATTACTTATCAGATCAAAATCAATTATTTTTGAAGCGTTAAAAGCAGTCTCTGCATATCGTATTCGATAGAGCATTGTCACTATAATTCTCAATAAGAATTCTTCGTGCTTCAGTTGCAAATTTCTTTTGAATAAAATAGTGCAATAAAATTCCCCGCAAATGCACTTTATTTGGCGCAAATGTAGATATTTTTAGAACTAATAAAAACTTTGTGTGAACTAACGAAATAAACTACAATATACTGAAATTTTGCACGTGTGTTACCGTGTTACCATTTTTAAAGAAACAGCGAGAATTTATTTAAAATCCTAGTGTGCATTTCTTTTTGATAAAATGTGTATAAATTGATAGTGTAATGAAAACTAATAACAATTTTTAGACTGATTCAACTGTGATATATTAATTATTAGTTTGGTATAGATTTTTTTTTTGAAGCGGTTAATGGATTTTGTTAGGGAAGGATATTAATTGTTAGCATTTAATACGTAATTCTGTGTAGTCAGCTTTTTTATGAACTGTATAATAGAAGTATAATATAATTAATTAATTTTTCCACTTTAAATTAAATAAAAACAAAAGACTTTGAATTCTTTAAAAACAAAATTGATTAAAACCTAATAATTGTACATTATATAAAAATTTTTTATTTTGCACATTAAAATTCAATGATTGATTCCAAAGAGAATCCATTCCAAATTAAAATTTAAAAAAAAATAATGTAGTAGAATTCAGTGAGTTTACAAACTTTTAGTAGAGTTCATTCAAGTAAAAAGTTTGACATATTTAAAAAAAAAATTTGTTTTTAAATTTAGTATATTTTTTTACAGTTATAAGTGAAGGAAAATAATAATTATGAACCCTACTTAAAAAACGAAGAAAATAATTCACTTGAAACGAAATAAAAAACGTAACAGACCATTGTAGCAAAACGACACACATTCAATTTATAACAATGGATCCCGGTTTTCTACCTATGATCAACAATCACGCAATCTTTCGCCCTCTATAAAATGATACAATCTAATATCATCATTTTTTGGTTTGACACATCAAATTTATGTTTATAGAAAAATACATTTCTTTTAACTTATAACAGCTAAGCGTTTTACTGATATTTTATAAATTCCTTTCAAAGTTTTATCTGAAAAGATATTCTATTATATTATTCTTGGTACTATACTGTTATCAATATTTAAAGAAAAAATATAATTAGCACCTACATAGAACAAAGAAAATATATACTATTGAATTTATTACTTGATTGTTTGCCATGAAAAAATAACACTATATTTGTACGTATATGAGTTTGAGAGTTTAGTTGAACTTTAGTTTGGGATAAATTATATAGGTAAACTCTCAGAATGCATCGTTACGCAACGTTTTTCTGCATTCTGATTGGTTTTGTATTTTTAATTGGAATGGTATTTGTGGAAGGAGTAAGTACATATAACCGAATAACAATTGATTGACCGTTCACACAAAATATTTGATATTCTTTTTTATTAAGCTTTTTTAAGAAGTACATAATTTATACATGAACATCATTTAAAATCATTGTTAATTTAATATAACAGATTAATTGTCACTATTATGACATAACTTGTGAGCATTAAGGTCAGGGATACTTAGTTTTCATCATCGTATTCCTATTCCCCAGCTAATTTTCAGAGGTATCCAAAATCAAAAAATTATAATGTATGCTGGCTTCTATACTCTGTAGATTTTCTAAAACTTTCTTTTATACGTCTTTGACCATAAGGTGAGATTATTTGAGCATGTGCAATAATTTGTTTTACCTTTTGTGCTTTCCTCGCTGACCTTTCTTCTTGCAATATTTCCCTTTTAGGATTTGACATTTCGCATGCCAATGTGAATTGTATGCTATGTGTATTATTGTGAATTTTTTTGTGTGTACGAATGCGTTATATAATGAATGGGAGAGGCTATTAGAATAGGATGGTGTCCGTCTTTCAGGATTTACAATTAGATTTTTTATGTGTAATGGTTTATGGATGTAGTGTAGTGACTGAGTGTATAAGTTGAGGATATCGGACGAATTTACCATGCGAATGGTAAAAAAAAAGAATTTAATTTAATAGGTGGTGATTGATGGTGCATTGACGATGTATTGTAAGGCGTGTGAGATAGAGTCTCTATACCGAATGCCGAATTAGTATAGAGGTTTAAATATTGTTTGGTGATCGTGTTTAATAGCTATTTCATACACTTAAGGCGGGTGTTAGGCTGATTAGGACGATAGCTTGTTATGGATTGTTTCTTTTTTAGCGTGAGTAAAATTTTGACAGTTTTCTAGCAATTTGAAAAGTAACTACTATTGAGGCAGCTATTAAGTACTATTATGAGATTAGTTATGATAGATGCGGGAAGGTATTTGAGTTTTATGGGGAAATTTTATCTATGCCGGCTGAACATTTATTTTAGGATAGCAATTAAGATAGGTAGATTAATGAATTACATATTGTTTTCTATTGCTTGCGAATTGGTAGCGGGATTATTATTAATAAAAGTAGTTACAGTTGTAATGTTTATGTTATTGTTAGTGAAAGTTTGTTAAGCTGTAAGGAGTTAACTGTAGTTTCGACTTTTTCTCTTTTTAAAGAGTATTGATTGATGTATTTCGGTCCGTTTATGCGTTTATTGGAATTGTTATTGAGAACCTTTAGTGATTGTTTATCTGAAATTTGTTGCAGAAACCTCGATTGATGCGGAGCTCGAAATCTATGGTCTTTTTATGGTTAATATATTACTAATGACGGTGTTCCAATATGTAGCTTTTACCATATTCGAGCTTTAATAGATAATTAATTTGGTTAATTAGTAGATTTAGTGTATCAATTTTGGGAGTAATGAGAAACGATTTATATTTATGCAATTTGATCATTTTGTCATTGGTGTAATTTAGAATGGTGTTTTGAAGTTTATGTTTGAGGACGGTATTTTGAATGGCCTTAGAATTGGACGGGTTAATAGTGTTGATATAACTGTTTCGTTGTTAGTTAATTTAATATTAGAGAGAATGTGATTTTTATATAGAGAATTGCATCTTTTGGTAAAATGTTTCTGTTTTGTCTTTTTTTACGTACATGTTCTGCCTGTTAATAGTGGTGTTAATACAGAGTGATACTGTTAGTCAGTGAAATGGAGCGGTTGCCTGGGTTCGTATTATATATAATATGTGGGCTGAAAAGTCCCGGGTCTTAATCAAAGATGGCGCTAATTTTATTACATTCATTTGATTTTCAATTAATACTAACTTTTAAAAGACAGCTGTTAATTTTTGCTGAGAGTGACGCTACTTTTGTTATTTTCAAAATAATGGATCAAAAACAATTTCGTGTTTTAATTTTACATTCCTTCTTATTGGAAAAAATACTATTCACGCAAAGCAATGACTTTGATTTGAACTGATACTGATTTCAAACATGGTCGGACATCGATAATACTGAACACAGTAGACGTCCAAATGAAATTATAACACCAGAAAACCAATAAGATCCACAAATCGTTTTGAATAATCGGAAAGTGAAGTACCATGGGTTAGCTGAGTTTTTAAAGATATCAAAACAACGTATTGGGTTTATATTTCATGAGCATTTATCCATGAGAAATATCTGTTCAATGTGAGTACCGCGTTTTCTCACTGTTAACTAAAAATAACCTGTTGATTTCTGGGAAGTATTTGTCCATGTTTAAACATAAAAATCGGCATTTTTGCGTCGATATGTGACAATGGATGAAAAATGGATCGAATACTTTCCGGATTTAGAACGAATCATTATTTGAGTGAACACCACCTGATGAACTTCGTCCACAGCGTTCGAAAATCATTAGCTAGAAAGATTATGGCCTGGGTTTTTCGGGATGTGTGTGGTATTACACTCATCAACTATCTTAAGAAAGGAAATATTATCAATATTGAACGTTACATAGTATTTTTTGAGTATTTGAAGCCCGAAATTGCGAAAAACGACTACATATGGCAAAGAAAAAAATTTTCATTCGTCAGACAATGCACCATTTTACATATTTGTGGAAATAATGATAAAATTGTATGAATTAGACTAGGAATTGTAGAGTATAAATAAAATAAAAACGATGCAAGTATTTTGAGGGAATTCTATTTATATTTGACAAACAAAATAATATTATAACCACTACGCGATTACGTATTAATTGAAATTGCTGATGGTTCTCGAAAAATAGCAAGAGGAAGTCCTCTTTGGTGCTTGATGATGATAACCGCGGGGTATAATTATCCTACAGGAATCAATTGTGTAGTCGAGTCTAATTTATAAATTATAACAAATATAATTTAGTGGGAACATGGTTTATCAACATAAGTGATCATTAGCGTCTACTGAAGTACCTAGGATGGGCATTGTTATTAACATCTTTAACTTTATCAATACATTTAAAATTATACACATTTCAATTACGAACATTAAATTTGTCAAATACTAATGAACAATAAATTAAATAATTTTTAATAGAGATCTACAACTCAGAAAATGAGACATTGCGCTATAGGCTTAGCTGCATTACAATGCGTCAATCTAAAAAATCATTCCGAACAAGCTCAAGAGAAATGCATGGTATGCACATTAATACATAACTAGTAACATACATAATAAAATAAATACATACATACAATCTGTCTTTTAATTCCTTGTTTCCAGCTATACCACGGGATAACTGAGGAAATTCTAAACATTTATTTTTGTTGTCCCGAAACTGTCAGATGCACCCCCGCGAAGATACAGGTGTTTAAAAAATGGTTTAAAAAATGGCAGCGCAGCCAATGAGAGTAGCTGAAATAGTCAATGGGAGAGAGTAGGGCGAAGCTTTCGGGGCAGCAGGATGAGCAGCAGGTCTGGCCCTGCCCCAAAAGAACATCGGGCCTCAGCGGGCCGTCAGAAGAGGCAAGGGAGGCCGCAGGAGTCGGGCCGCAGGTCGCCCGTCAATCCCCCCGCAGCGGTACTGCTGACACCTGTATCTTCGCGGGGGAGCATCTGACAGTTTCGTGACCGCAAATAAAATGTTTAGAATAGCCTCAGCTAGCACTTAGTATAGCTGGAGTCAACGAATTAAAAGACACCTACAAGTAATAAATTACATAATAATAAAGGTATGCATGTTAATGCGCAAAAATTTACTATTTATAATTCTATGAATATTGCATCATGTATGCTTCCACGGCAAGGTGTTTTAAATATAATTTTGTTTCTTTTAGTAGTGTACAATTCACGACATTCTGAGTACAACAGAATTTCAATTTTTTAACTGATTGATTTCTTGATAAGGGTAATCGAGATACAGCAAATTCTTCTTTCAGTGAGATAGTAATTTGGTTTTGCAAAATGCGCAAGACCGCTTTTGAACCTATCGCGCTTCTATGTCTGATGCATAATAGTACTTCATTATATATTTACTGCATTTTTCATCACTCTTCCTTACTCTATCTTTGTGAAAAATCAACTAATTTAAGAACAGAAAGTACTATTTTGTTCAAAATATCACGAACTATTATAGGCTCCTAAGAGGAACAGAATTAAATTAAAAATGTAGCTTTATATAATACAAATATTCCTGTTTTCTATACTAGAATAAAATCTATTTTATGTATTTTATAATAATTTTCTATTTTTTTTGGTTTTCTATGCATGACAAAAAATAAATAAATAATTTTATTTAAATTTAATCATTTTGATAATAATAGTAATTAAATTTAAAAAAAACCTAATTTTGTAACCCAATGAAAAAATATTAATTATAAAGAGTAGAAAACCAATAAAAATACTTTTAAAAAAATTTACTCTGAAATAAATTTATAATAATTTATTAAAAATAATTTATTGCATTTCATAGTTAATCAATTCTAATTCTTCATTGTCGTATTTTTAGGATAAATACAGAAAAGAAAATTGTTAAAATTCAAGTTTATACATATTGACAATATGTCTATACTACGGACAAGGTCATTTTTTGACAACTTTCAGAAACAACTATTCTGCATATTGTACTACAGAATTGCGAATAATAAAGTATAGTGAAATAAAAATTATGATTTCTATATTGTGCTCAAATACTACTGTTCCCTTCAGGAGTTACACACAGAGGAAGGGGTTGTCTTAAGAAGAGTTGGAAAATTTTATAGATGAATCGCTTTCGGTATTGTTTGTGACAACGTCTTGATGCTTGGAACGGTCAGTTTTTCAAAAAAGGTTGTCCAAAGATAATTTAATTTTTGATTCACTGTATACGTTTAAAGTAAATTGCTTGTAAAATAAATTTTGGTAATCGATAAAATAGATTATTGCGTACTACCTCTGATCGTTTAAAAATTAAACTCTAAAATAAAAAAGTAGATCACTTACCATGTATTATTCACTTGTCACGTGTTATAGATCATCTATATGCACCCGTGATATCCACGTTTACTCGGAGTTGACAGGTCGTGGCGATTTCAGTTGTGTAAGTCGGCAAAATCGGCGGAGAAGTGGCACGGAGAGGTAGCCATTGGTACGTTACGTCACTTTCGTTATTGATCTTCGTTTCGTTTTTACGATTGCGAGATGCTGATCTTTTTTCGCATTTTTTAGTTCATTAATATACTAATACTAATTTTTATTGTGACCGACCTGATAATTTGAAGCGATTTATTGAATATTTCGATACGATGATGATAAATATTGTTTAAAATTAAAATTAATTACAAATTCCTTTTTATTTTGTATTTATCTGCTCAGTTTTTGTTTCGTTGTCGCTGTGCGTAATCTTATGTCCGAGAAATTCTAGTTCTTTTTAACAAAAGTGCATTTCTTTACGGAGTAGGTTACCTTGCAAATGCGCAGTCGTTCGAGTATAAAGTTTAGGTGTACAAGAAGCTTGTCCCAAGAATTAGAATACTCGTATATGACAAAATCATCAAGATATGTCTTCACAAAAATATGTTCATGTATCCGCTTAAGACTTGTTGCGTGATAAAGTTTCCGAGAAACCCGGACGTGTTCTTTAGATCGAAGGATAGTGTGCGTCAATGGTACAATTACTTGTCTGTGATAGAAACGGTCGTGTATTGTTTAGCGCGTTTAGCTAACAGTATTTGCCAATATCTGGATTTCAGGTTAAGCGTAGTAAAAATTCGCGCTTCTCCCACAACCTTGATTACTTCATGGATAACCGAAAGCACCTACGCTCGATCTTTCACAACGCTATTGAGACGTCAATTGTCAATGTATATATGTAAGCTTCGTTGACTTTGCGTGGTGCAATGAAAGGGAGTTTATTCTATATTGAATACCGCGTAATTCATCTGCTCTAACGGTCCGATTGGAAAGAGTACGTTGACGTACGTTTTCGTACACTGCAATGAGTTACTTGAACCACTGTTCATGACTTTCCGGAAATCCTTGTTTGGCTTGTTTGAAAAGGTTGATAGGCAGATCGATCGTTTTTTTGCGTGTGCATCCTTGGTTAGATATAATCGGCGACGCGATTTGCAACGAGAATTGATACGCAATGCATAATTCCACCAACTACCATAGGTAACTTACTCGTATTCGTAATACGCGTTATTTTAACACAACACGCGATTAACCAAGCAGTTCGTGGTTGCTGAGTCGATTAACGCGTGTATTTCGTAATTATTCAGCATTTTAAGCAGGTATTCTATGAACGCTCCGGATATTTGTGCAAAAGCGGCACTTATGTTATGTTATCGGATTTGAGGTGGACGTTAAATGTTCCCGATCATTCCGTCGAGGTTTTTTTGTTAGTCGGGATTCTGCGGGCAATTGCGATGTCTATGCCTTTCGGAGCAAAATTGATATCGAAGTAACTCTCGTATGTTTGCGCGTCAACTCTAAGGCTAACTACGGGCTATGCACGCCCTCATGGAAATTAGGAAGCCGGAGATGATTAAGTTTCCTCTAAAAAGCAAAATACTCACGAAATTTAAATAATAACAAACTGATCTCTAGAATTAGCAAATAGGTAGATCTTGCTGCTAACGGTCGTGGAACGCGTGATTACCTACACGACGCGGTATTCACTTCGAGTCTCTCTGTGCAACAGGCCAGCGTCGCAAAGGGTGCGTGCTCAGGGTTTACCTCTTTTATGCACCAATGGATGGACGTCCGCTCGGTGCGAAGGTAGCCCGCCCTTTTTGTTTGTGCGAAAGGGCGCAGGTGGCGAGATTAGGACTGTGGGTCTCTCCAATGTTGGTGGGACAAAGGTTGCGAGTTACTTTCCGGAGAGTCAACGAGCTTCCCGCGTCGGCGAGAGTCGGCGAGGAGCTGACTACACTGAAAAACATTACGAAGCTATTCACAGCGGTCGGGTCCAAAGCTATTCGCAGCGGACGCGTCCGCTGCTCTAAGCAGCGTACCTGGTCGCTGCGAAAAGCTTCGCAATGTTTTTCAGTGTAGAGATGCTGTAACCACGGCGTTCAAATTTGACGCGGAACGACGGGTCCGCTCCTTCTCGCCACAATGTCCATGCAGGCCCGGAGAGTATCAGGGAGAGGGCATATCTCCCTCCGCATATCTCGACCGTTATTTTTTTTCTGAATCGCATTTGAAGCAATTTGAAAGTCTTCGTAGGCCAGAGATAAAGGTGGTTCACGGGCGTACATCAAACTATACTGTACTGAATATTTTTATAGGTTTAAATAAAGCGTTTTACAATAACATAATTTCCGTTACAATAATGCTAATTCTTTTCCTCACTAAGTATGAGCATCTCCAGAGTGTTGATCTGGTGATCTGGTGTAAAAAGGGATTTCGCTCTGGGCCCTAAGAGAAACGCCTCTTTTACGAACATCGCTGCATGATTTATTCATCATTCAGTGTGCCGCAGTATCCATCAGCATCAATCGAGTACAAGTGCTCAGCAATTCATGTGCGACCGCAGGATAGCTCTCTCAACTCCTGGTTTAAACACTCTGCCTATCATAAGTTATTCTCAAATATTTCGAGAAATGCGCGGTAAGAATACCAAAGAAAGCAAGACACAGGTGCAAGCAAGAATATTTAACAGGCAAGTGCAATTATGCTATTTGAGTTAATTGAGTTAGTTGATGAGCTAGTGGGATCAACCTCCTAGATAATCCCTAACATAAAGTGTGAACATATTCTGTAACATATTTTTAACGAAATATTTACAATAATTAAATTCCTAGCAGAAATGTGTAAGGAGCTATTTTGCACTATTTTTTAAACACCTGTATCTTCGCGAGGGTGCATCTGACAGTTTCGCGAACGGAAAAGAAAATCTGTGAAATTGCCTCAGCTATCGCGTGGTATAGCTGGAGATAAGGAATTAAAAGACACCTTGTATATTACGATGGTCCCTGTAGCATATTCATAAATACACATATAAATAAAAAGTAGCATATTAAAATATGAGGATGAGGATGTTTAAAATACGCAGTGCCCGTGAATTTAGAGACCTTGCTCTCCTTTGTACGCCGCCCAACGTATAGATTCGACGTCTTCGATTTGAAAATACAAGACAACGATCATATTAACAAAAAATATATCCCCTATTTTTAAGGAAACCAACACTTGAAAAGCTATGAATTAAATGCCAACCCTGTGATGCTACTGCTTTCTTGTCCGAAGATGGACACATTAACATTAGATCAACCCCAGCGCAGGCGGTTTGTCGACTCCAGGATGCTCCTTTGCTGAATGACTTTTTATGCAACGCTGAACGCCAAGCTACACCCTCGACATTTACATTGGTAACAAAACATTAATATTTAAGTAATAAAAAAAACTTCATTATTTTTAAATAAAAAAACATTGTAAAAGTTGATCATTTGATTTATTCGATTTATTGGTACTATTAACAAGCTGATAATTAAATTTCAAGTATAATGTAAAAATATAGTATTTAGAAACATGTAGTCATCATTAAATAATAAAAGTTGTAAAAAACGTTGAATAAGATAAAATTAACAAAAGAATTATTTTTAATAAAAAGTGCAACTAATACAATTTATGTTTGAGAATATTACAATTTGAAAAATGTTTATTACAAAAGTTAAACTGCTTTGAAAAATATTTATAATTCCTATTGTTATTATATTATTGTTATATTATTTTAACTACTTTTTTTAGGAGATATGTATTGTAAATGGAATAAAGGAAATTTGATGCAGACAAAATGCGTAATAAACATTGAGGGAAATAATAAAGACGAGAACGCAAAATTTTTTGCTTAATAATACACAAATTTTATTTGAATCCGCATAAGCAGAGAAAATCATTATCGTCATCGCCATTTTCATGAATTATGTTCGATAAACAGAGTTGCTCTTCGTCATATTCGCGACAGTCATACGAGTACACATGTAATTATATAACGTATGTACAATAATAAGTTTTTCCTCAACTGTGTCATCCCTTTCATATTTTTTTTCGTCATTTTCTCCAATGTCTTCGTCCTTGTGTATACGTGTGTTTGTGTTTCTCACACTCCCATATCACCTATCCACTCTCAGTCACATCTCCTCATTCCACTCATCGTGTGTATGTTTTTTCTATTTTTTTTGTTGTTGTTGTTGCTGTATGCAATGTTCACTTTGTTAATGATAGTTAATAATGAGAAATTAATTAATATAATAACCACAATAATCGCAACGATTAACGAACAGTGTTCCTCCCGCGCGTCCAGCCGCTAGGGCCGAAGCCCGCGGAGGCTCGGGGCGCGCACACTCGCAAACAGAAAAAGGAGAAACTGCATATATCTTGGCCGTTTACACGTACTACAAGAAGACGCGCTCCCCATTCACTTCGTAATAATTGATTCTCCACGTATACAGAGCGCACACAGGGCGTCAAAGCATCTCCGGCTCTCGCCCGGCTTGGCCCTTAACCCTTTTCCACCTTCGCTTTATTGTTCTACTGTAAGTCATATTTCACCCGCCCGACACGAGGCATGCGCCCGTCCGCGCAGCGCACTCCCTGCAATAATATTACATAACATTATATTCATCTCTCCTGCTGCTCCTCGTTCTCCTCCCCCTCGTTTAAATCGTAGTTACAACGTTATTCCGTTTACAAACGTGAAACTGGTATAGTATTTTTTTTGCGATTCATTTTTTTATGCCATTTTTTGCTACTTTTTTTTTTTTGTTTGTTGTCATTAATATCCACTAAGCATTCTTCTACCATTGATTAAATGCTCTTAGTGCCGGAGCCTCTCACGGTTGTCCACTCACACTCGCACGCACTCGCGCCTGTCAGTTGCATTCGCTCTCGCATATATAAATACACCTCGACGAAATCTCTCGACGTCTCTTCCCTGTCGCGCGCGCGCGCGCGCACCTCGACCGCGACCGAGAAAAGGACCGCACTTTTTCTCCGAGGCAGCGAGTCGCCGCACGCGGCGTAGTTCGAGCGCCCTCTTACGTATGTCCTTAATTGCCGGCCCTCCTGCGAGGGGAGTATCATTGTTTTCGCCTCCCCCGCGACCCTTTGTTCGTTCGTTCTCAAAAGCGAAGAGCTCTTTGTTATTCATTTATTTATTATTATTTTAATATTATTATTATTTCCTTCATTTTTCTCTCCTGACGAAATTATTAGTTCAACGAATAATATTCAGCACCTGATCAAGGCTTTTAAGTTATGTATATATGTGTGTGTGTGGGTGTTGGTGTGTGTGTTTGTGTGTGTCTGTGTGTGCGTGTACGTGTATATATATTTATATCGTTATGTATATACATTATTTTATGTATATTTACAAAGCCAATCTTTTTTCTTTTGGAAATACACACGCGCTATGTTAGCAATTTTTTTTCACGTTTTTAAATATTTTTCGAAAATGTTTAATACTATGACTTAATGTAATTATCAATAATCGAGTTTGATATTGAATCCGCAACTCAACAGCTACGTAATTCGTCGTTACTTTACAATTCTCTTTTTTTTAACAGCACGATCGTCGAATTTTTACCAAATCATTAATGGATAATTTCGAACTCATGACTACGTACAAACTAATTACCTTACTGGCTCAAAAATTAACATATTTAATATCTTCAATAGAGACTTTAAGTCGCACGGTGGCGTGGAACGCCTGAACTCGTCGAAATTTCGTACGGCATGTACGAACAAAAAAATGTACATAACACAATTGTTTAAAAAAAACACTGATCACAAATTATTCGGCAACGACTACGAAACCGTTCTGTTACAATCGTAAACACCTTGTCTTTATTTATTTTCGTCATCTCACACGGAAAACACTTACTTGTACAGAATATAGTAAATTTCTCGGCGTTTAGCAACAAAACACTTTAGTAATCGTATAAGAAACGCCTCGACAACTCTCATAAATTCTAGCCTCCGTCGCATGGCAACGCCTTAAAACCTAATAATTACACACAATTACAATATAATTCGTATCAGTCAATTTTGAAAAAACTCCTTAAAAACAGACTTCCGCGCCCCAGGGGCGGGGGTTATACATACCCTCTCCCGTGTAATCAACGCAAAAAGTGTCAGGAAAGTCAAGAGATATCGTCGAGCGCAAAATCCATCACACTCTCGCGCACACTCGCTCCCACGGACACTTCATTCACGCTTGATCTGTAATTCACTTTTGTTTTTTTGCGTATTTTTTTTTATATCTTTTATAGTACTCATCTAAACAATGAAAGCGGCAAAATGTCTTGAGGAAAAATTGTTCGTAGACGGCGGATAGGGGCGCGCGACTCGGCGCCCGAGACTTGTTTTTATTTTTATATACTTTTTTGCTTTATCTTACGAGCGCTAATCGCTTCATATATACGCACTTTTTAACTCTCGCTCGAACACCCTCGCTCCCTCCCTTCCCTTTTTTTGGTAATATTTTTCTTTATATCGCTTCGCATGCTTCGCTCTCCGGCACTCGCGAGTTGCAAGCGTTCGCCATCTATCTCTCGGCGTTTCTCTTCCTCCCCCTCCACACCCCGTTTACTTCGTTACGCGGTCTGCGGCTTCTCCCCCGTTTATATGTTTAGGTGCACCGGAAATTTTCCGTACGCTACGGACTCCCCCTCGTACGTCTGCATGTGTTTACAAAAGCCGAGTAGAAAAAAACTGCGAGCCCGCGGTGGGAGTGTGTACATTTTTTCAATCTTACAATTTTAACAGTTTGCAGCTGTTGCGTTCTTCTCTCAGCACCATATCCTGGCTTTACTCTATCATACACTTGTTATGCATCGACTTCCCAACAAGATCTCGTCCCGTCGTTCTTCTCCCGAACCGTTCCAAGTTTCCAAACAATGGTCTGCTGGAAATGGGGCTTTTAGGCATTTCGCTTACCCGTCAAACTCGTCTAAGATTGGTTTTACTTTTGAATATTCTGATAATGTAATAGACATCTAAAAATAACACCCATTTTTTTTGCATTATTTACTCGATATCTAGTATGCTTAGCTTTTTCATCTTCGTTTTACTGCGTATTATTATATTTATTTTTGTTATTTTTTTTTCCTTTCCGTCAATCGCTCGAGCCTGACGCCCAAAACGGCAAACCGATGATCCTTGAGAGCTACGCGCCTCCTCAACCTCGAGGACACCTGAATCCCTTGTCTCGCGGACTGCACACCTCGCCCTTCCCAAGCCCGGTGATAAGCGTTAGAAAAATAAGAAAGAGGCGGATCGTATGGGAACGTGGGCTATAGGCAACGGGGCTAATGGAGAAAAATCTGCCCACCCCCATATCGATTAAAGATCGAACGTGTGGTTTGCCGCTACGTCGAGGAGCCGCTCGTGTGCGCCCGTCCTCACACTTGGGAGAAAGAAAACGCTTACGAAATTCCCCGCGCGCGGTCGGACGAGCGCACGCGAGTACCGTGAAAATCCCGTGTCTTTTATAAACAGCGCGGTTTGTATCTCGTCCTCTACTTTTTTTTTTTACTACGGCTTCGGTTTTATTTCCTTTTTGTTCGGTGCACTTGGGCCGCGCTCCGCTAAACTCGCCCGCGGGGAAAACTCGCAGTGGGCTACAAAAGTCTCGCGTCGATTAAAAAGAAAAGCTCGAGGCTGCGAGCGCCGCGCGGGGGACAATTGGGGGAGCGGCAGCCGGCTAAATCTGCATCTAAATCAAAATGTGTATTGCCGGTGCACCCGTTTCCCGGCGGCCCGCGAGCAACCGAGTCCTCGCCACCCTCCCAATACTACCGCGCCAGTTTCGCCGCGATTGTTTTAGCGTCCTTGCTTTTTTCTCTCGATTGCACGGGGAATATTTGGATTGCGGGACTGCGAGACGGTCTCGTTCGACGACTGTGCCAGGTTAACTGTTTTTTTTTTCCCTTTTTGGTCTTTCGGTTAAAATGAGAACTGCTTGCTGTTTGTAACGAATGCATACTCCTCTACGGGATCTAAAGTCAATGAAAAAGACAACGTCGTGCATGTTTTTCGATCGTAAGGCCGCGTTCGTGGATTCGCCCTTCGCGTTGCTCGTATTGTTATTATATATCACATTGTCGAGGAAACAGATTCCTGCATAGTATATCCGCTGTTACCTTCGGCTCTTTGTCGTCCCCGGGAATCTTGATTTTTGCTCGCGAGAAATCGTATGGCGCACTTAGACAACGTGCACTCGGATCAAAGTATAAGAGCACAGCCAACGCCAACGTTTAAGAAAGGTTTTGTAAAAAGTGTTTCTCCCCATAAAGCCGAACGGGCCAAGTAGTACAGCTTAATTTATCCGATGTTTTAAGCTCAAGGGGCGGGAAAGTAATCGCGTAAAAGAGGCCGACGTCGAGAAAAAGCATCGGCTTGCGGGAAAAGCTCGGGGGAGGTGGGGGGGGCGGGATGGGCAAGCACGACTTCGGAGAATCGCGGGAATCGCCCCGGGGGCTTCTGGGCGGGGGTGTAAAAAAGGGGTGTAAAATACAGGCTGCCCCCCTCCCCGCAGCCCCGGCGCAATAAAGAGGGCGGCGTTAAAAAGGCAAAACAGCGGAAGGAGGATATTTGCGCGCGCGCGCGCGCGAGAAACGCGTCCCCGCGGCGGCCTAATGTGCGCGGACTCTCGAGGGCTCGCCTGCTTTTTATGGGGCGGCCAAAGTTCGCGCGGTTAATAGAGAACCAAGGGGGCCGCTGCCGGGGGCAAAGGGGCGATAAATATGAAGGCGGGGCACACGGGGCTTCGTGTATTAAAATGCACGTTATTGGTCTCGTTCGATGTCGGCCGGGTGTGGCGTCTCGCTGCTCTCCTTCGAAACGTCGGGCTCGGTGGGCCGATCGGCTGCGTCTGCTTCCTCCGTCGGTATCAAGGAGTTCGCGTTTTTTTTTGTTGTTGTTGTTGTTGTGGTTCGGCCGCGAGACTCGGAAGTCCGAGGCCTCCTCGATCCCGTGCCCGTGAGCTCGCTCGTCCCTCAAGCAGCCAACTTTTCTCACGAGGAATGTTTGTGCGAAACTTGCGTCTTTCCTTCGTTTTCTCTGTCTTTTTATAATAACTGTAACTGCTAAGCGATTTCAGAAAAAAAAGCCCCCCCTGCAGGCCGAACGAACGGAGCCGAGCGTATTTGCGCAACCAAATCGATTGTATCCAAAGCTTTCTATGCTTATCCAAAACTGAACGTACGAAATTTCGATTGCTCCCTTGCGGCTGGGAAAACCTGATTGATATTGCATCTAGATTGAAACGTTCGTTCTACTTCGCACGCTGTATAATATCGATCCCCGCTAAGTAATGTGAATGAAAGTTAAAAAATATACAAGTATTAAAACTGTCCAGTTTTAATAAAAAATACTTAAAAGAGTCACGGCGAACAGAGGCGAGTGCAAATGTTCAGCACTGACGAATCCTGGAGGAATCCGCCCGTCGACGACGCGTGAAGGGGACAATAAAACTTAAGAGAGAATTATATCCCATGAGTATTTCCGTCCAATTTGCGTTATATACATACATCGACCGCGCGAGTTTATATAAAAACAATCAATATGATTGTTTCCGAGACTTCTATTCTCTCTTTCTCTCACTCTCAAACTCTCCCGTTCTTGCTCTCCCTCGCTCTCTCTCTCTCTCTTCTCTCTCTCTCTCTCTCTTTCTTCTCATTCGGCGAGGCGGTACATTCTTGATACAACAATGCGCCACAAAGTTCTTCCCGCGTCTCCTGCTCGGAGTCGGCAACTTTTCTCCGATTATTAAAAAGTGCGAGGGCCACGGTATATATGATCGGCTCTGACTCGAAGCGAAAAAATAAACGACACAAGGTATAATAGCGAATAAAAGAATAAACAGTACATGCGATGCTTAGTTGGCCCAAAACATAAAAATACATTTTGTTAAAATAATAATATCATATTGTGACTGCGATCGTACAATTAATACAAGAGCTAAATTATATAACCAACGACTGTCATCTGGTATTTTGCAAGGTCGAGAGGTATAAAAAGTCCATCGTCCTCCAGAATGGAAAGTGCCTCCGCAATAATTCGCGTAAAGGTAGCGCAAGGTAAACTCGGAACAATTCGTACTTTTCCAAGCCCGACGCTGCATTCGGATGCTCATTAATGTTTCCCCTGTTTCTCCCCCTTTCATTCTCTCGCTCTCTCTCTCTCTCTCTCTCACTTGCATTCTCTGTCACTCTTGCTCTCACACACTTTTGCTTCCTTCATCGCGACTTTTTACACATATCGTTTGTCAGAGATCACTCGTTACGTTCTTTTTTTTATTTTTTAATGTCAGTCTATCTAATCTTAAAAATCTACATCGCAATCTTCGACTTCGTAGCCTCTACACGATTGTTTGCCCCGTATTCTTCCTCCCGACACCCGTGAAGAAAAAAAGACTTTCTCCCCCTGGCCAACGCGACTGCCACTCTTACGTTCCCGCAACTTCGAGACCGAAATCTACGCGATTAAGGATAAACGAAATTCCGCTTAAAATTTAATTATCTCACTTTTTTTTGTCGAGAGAGATCGACGAATTTTAAAAGATAAAAATAAATTACCGAAACAATAAAAATACATTTAATCGTACAATTGCTTTTTAATTTAGATATATATAAATCTGTTCAATAAATTAATAGATAGACTTCTGCCTCGAAGCACTATAAAAACAAAAAGATTAATTTTATCAGTCGATTTTCATTGAATTTTTCGCCTCTCATTCGTACCTCTCGAAACTCTCGGACGCACATTTTTACCTTCACCCTTTCGATCTCTTTCTCTCCTTCCTCGCATTCGCTTCTCTCTTCCGTCGATACAGCGGAGCATCTAATAAGACCGACCGGGAGAGTCGGCCACTAAAAGAGGTGATGACGCATGCTTTACACAAGGGTCTTACAGAATTTGTACTTTTTTTTTTATCTCGAATTCGCATTTTTTTTTTCATCAAATCACTTTCATGACGACGAAACGCGTCGCCTCTTCGTTATTAAACATTCGAGTTACTTGGGTAAAACCTTAATTAATAAAATCCATTCATCATAATAATATTAATAATAACGAGGGATTTGTTTCGGCCTCGCGTCGCATCGTCAGTAGACCGCGAGGAATACATCAAGATGAAGAAGCGAGATCGAAACCCGTACTTCATTTCCGCGGCCGAGTCGCGCGGTTCTTACCCCCGCCGAGGATTTCATCCGGCTGCGAGAAAAGTACGGGCTGTCGATATCGCTCGGCGATACCTCGGATGTCCATTTTCGAAAGGACGATTGGCAGAGGAAAAAGGCGTTACACTTGCCTGGCCACGTGCACATAATACGCGGCGGCCTCGCCCCCCGAATCGCGAAGTAAGACAAACTGCCGGCCGCGGTGAAAGACTCGGGTCGCCGGGGATGTTTGGCTGGAAAAGTAGCGCGCGCGGGCGCCGATAAAAAAAAAAGAAGAAAGTCGCGGTCGCAGTTTGCTCTTCCTCCGCTGGACAATCGTACTTCCGAGTAACGAGACAACTACAGGGCGCGTCCACCCCCCTCGTCCTCCTCGCCCCGGCGCTCGGTCTTGGCCCGAGAGCGCGCGAGAACCAAAAAAAAAAGAACGGAGACAAAAACAACGGAACAACAAGCAGCCGTCGGGCCGTTCGCAAACTGATTACATCCACGCGCTTACTAGACGGATCGACTTTACCCCCCCCTGAGGACGGCGGTTAGGCCCGGGCCCGGCGACGCCCCGCTGCAAAGGGAGATCATCGACGGGGTCGGGGGGATGATGTAGAAGAAGAAGAAGAAGAAGGGCGGGGAGGGTGGGGGCCGGGGGTTAAGGCCGCCCCGGCCCCGCGGAGCGCACAGCCTCGGAGCTACTTGGGACAGTTTGCAGCGGACGGGGGTGACGGGTCGAGCCTAGCCGCGCCTCGCCCCGGACTAGCCCGGCGCTCCTCTCTCGCCTCGGTGTGCTGGTGCCGCTGACTCGCTCATGAAGAAGAAGAACTTGCAGAAGAAGAAGAATAAGAAGAAGAAGAATAGTGAGATCTTCCCGCTCGCCGGTCTCAGCGCCTCGCGCGCGCTCGATAATAAGGGACCGAGGCTGCGGCCCGCGGCCTCTTCCCACGTCTCGGGCTCGTGCCGCTGCCGCCGCCGCTGCTGCTGCTGCTGCTGCTGCTGCTGCTGCTGTTTCCCCGCTTGCGCCTGCCGCCACGCCGCCGTCTTCTTGTCTGCGGGCAGAAAGCGGGCCCTCGTTACATTCGCGCACACGCCCGGCCACCCGATAATTCCCACCCCGGCGAATTCATTTCGCCCGTTTTGTCGGGGGCGCTTGGGCTTCACCCTGCCGGGCAGTATTAATATTCCCCTGGATCCCCCGGGGACTCGCGGCCCGCGGGGGGGAAGACAAAGGGGGACTTGCCGCGGCCGCGCGGAAACTGCCGCACTCACCTAAAGGTTGTCCATCATCTCAGAGAGGGTCAGCCTGGAGGTGGACATCGCGACGCCACTGTCGCTGCTACTTTGCACACTGCTGTGGTCATCGGTGTCCGATTGGTTGCTCGTGTATCCAATAACGTCGACCTCATCTGCAATAAACAATGGGAAACCAGGAATTAAAGTTTCGTTTGATAACATCGCTCGTTTCACTCGTGGCAATTTCTTTTTCTTATTTTTGAACATATCTATCTGTATTTTATACATTTTAATTTTGTAATGATGTCACTGTGTACTGTGTCATATATAACTATGTTTATACAAGCCAATTTCTAAAAACCGAAAAAACTTTTTTGGGATAGTATGACCCAGATGTTTTTTCTCCAAAATTTCGAGATACTTGCAAGTCTCTCTTTTGTCTGAGTTTTGCCGCAAGCTGCAACTTATCTTTACCCTCACTACGATACAACTACTGCTCCCGAAGTCTCCAAATAGAGTAGAGTTCATGATCGCGCCAGTCATCTAATGCCGATTATAGGAACCCCAAATCCTGCGAAACCTCTTAATCTATTTCCGTTTGTAACACCACATTGCCCTCACATTAGCTCACTTATAATAGACACATAGTTCCGCGAACATATGAAGATGTTTCTATGTATGGTTTTTCAGGGATGCTTAAAGGTTACAGATTATGTTAATCAGTCGCTCGGTAGTTCATATTGCTCAATGACGAATATTGTCTCCAAGAATAAGAGTAGATAAGAGATGCAAATGGACGTTTTGACTAAAACATACTGTCTAATTTTCATTCTTCATTAATTCCATTTCACTATTACATATTAACGTAATAAAGTTCTATAATAATCTTGAACCATTTCAATTTCCTGGACAATACGATTTGATATTGCTATGTCAGCAAATTTTTCTCTATAATAATTTATTAGGATTATCGATTTTCCATTTTTATTCCATATCGGATTTTAGTATATTTACAGTTAGTCAATTGAAAGAGTGAATAGCGTCAATGCAACACATGGAGGCTCGGAAATAACAAAATAAAAGATCGGTCAACAATACGTAGCGTGACACGGGCAAAGCGCAGCCGGGTTTGGATTATCGTATCGCGCGCAAGTTTCCATGCAGGGACGATAGAAGAGGGTCGAGACAGCGACAGGAAATAATTTTGGGCGCGGGGCGGTGCGCCCTGGAATTTTACGGGAAATCGATACTCGGCGGCGGGCGAAGGAGCCACTCCCCGCACACGTGCGCCACGACCACGTGTGCTCCGCCCAGGGCCGCGGCACATCTCTTCCGCTAATTGCTCGGAGCAGCCCGGGCCCCCCGGAAGCGCGCGCGAGCCGCCTCTCCCGAGAAAGGTCGGGGAGGCTGCCTCACCCCCGGGCGGATATACCTCGGGGAAGGGGCGCGTGGCCCAGTTGCCGGGGTATCGGCGCCCGGGTTATTTAGAGCGCGCCCGGGAATCTCTCCCGAGGCCCTCGAAATTTATTATTTCCATCAGTCTGAAAGCCCGGCAGGTGGGCGGCCACTCGGCCGCGTTAGCGCCGCTAGATTATTACCCCCGGCGTCTTCCGGCGCGCGCGGCCTTGCGGCCGGGGGAGTTTTCGGCCCGCCGAGGAATCGCACCGGCGCACGCGACCCGAGCCCCTCGGGACCGCTCCAAGGGCGGCCCCTTCGTCTCCGTCGCAGCGCCGCCTCGCCACCCGCGCCCCTTCCTCGCCCGAGGACGCCCACGTCGATGGGATAATTAGGGGCCCTCGTCGACGGGCGCGTCATCCTCGCGGACACCGGCCGCGGCACACAGTCGGGGGAATCCCCCGTACTCTCCGGGCGTCGCGCCGCCTGACGAGGGCCGCTAACGAGCCAATTTTTTTTTCCCCTTCCTCCGCCCCGGCGATTAATCACCCGGGCGAGCGGCTTCGCGGGCTCGGGGCGAATATCGAGGCCGCCCCGAAAGAAGAGTGTTTTTTTTTTCTCCCCCCGGGAAATTCGACGCGCCCTCGAAAGACGGCGGGAGCTGAGGCGCGCCTCGGCGGTTGTCTGCGCGCGGCCGATTGCTCCGGGACCGTCGCCACGGGAATCCCCGGCGAGTCCTTTCGCCGGCGAGTGTTTGCTTTCTCGAGAGCGGCCGGATAGCGCGACATCCGAACTCGCTTTTATACACCCCGCGCTATTTTCCCAAAGTGTACACGCGATACCCGGGGATCGAGGTATCCGCGGCCGGGTTTCCGGCCCGAGGTCCGTCCGCGGCGTCCCGGGCCGCACTCGTTATAGACACTGGGGCCGCTCGTGTTTTTCCGCCCGCGCCTTCCGACCTCGGCTGCTGCCGTTCCCGCGCGCGCGCCCGAATATTCGTCCCTGTCGCCGATGATTACTCTCGGCCCGCGAGCCGGGGATAAAGGGACTCAAAAGTCCATTGATTGATTAGCCCGTCCGTCCCTGGCCGATTGATCGATTGCCTCCAAGTGCTTTAATTAATTATGCCGGTAATCTTGATAAAGTTGTTAGAGCGGCTCGCCCGATAACAGCATTTAATCAATACAAATGTTTCGATTAGGCCGATTGCCTGACAATGACATAATCCTACGGCGGAGGAGCACCTCGCCGCGTAATACCTTCTTTTAGTTACGTAACTGTAGCTTACGGCCGCGGTGCGCGCGCACGCGTTATCCAGCCGCACGGCGAGGGCGAGAGAGAGGGAGGGAGGGAGGGAGACGCCGAGTGCTCTCCAATTATACTCCCTCGAACAGCCCGATCGGGTTTTCGTTGATGGAAAAGCCGAAATTGTCGATGCGCCATTTTAGCCCGGGCTGCGGAGAGGCGCCGCGAGGAGTGGGTGCAACCTCGCATAAGTAATCAATCGGCGCGGGTGTCGGGGAGGAAAAGCCATCCGGCCGGGGCGCCGAGGCTCGGCAAGGCGGACATCCTGTCGAGCTCGGCGAACAAAAGATCGCTCGGCGCGGGGGCGAGGAATAATCGGGGGAATTTAAATAGCGCTCGCGGAGCCAAGCGACGCGTGAGCGATCGCCTAATAAGGCCGCCCGAGGGCGCCGCTATCTCGCCCGGGGCCTCGATAAATAATAGCGCGCCCCTAATAGTCCCGGCGGCTGGCTTTTTAAATTTTCCGCCCGGGCGCCGGCCGATTCGACAAGATGGCCGCACCCGCCTCGCATCCGCGTCACCTCCCGGGACACAGTGGAGGGGCGAGCGGGCGGTGATAAGAGCGCAGGGGGAGGGGCGAGCGCCCGCGGATTACCGCTGCGCGCCCGGGCGCAAGTGGAAACAGACGGAGCGCGATAGACGCCGGGGCGCGGCGGAGTCTCGGCGGCGAGGGGGACGGGGGGCGGGCGGGCGGCGCGCGGGGGGAGTAATTGGGAGAAGAGGAGTTGCCGCAGCCGGCGGGAGTTTAAGAGACCGCGCGAGGTCGTGTCGAGGGTTCGCCGCGTCTGTCGCCCCCCCCCCTCCCCCCTTCCCCCGCGGAGCCGCGCTTTGCGGAAAAGTTTAGCGGCGCGCAGCTTCCTTTTTTTTCCCTTTCGCCGCCGGCGGTTACACGCCGCTGAATAAAGATTATTATCCCGCGGGGTGTTAGCCGGGGGAACGGGAGTCGCGCGCCCGCGGGGCTCACCTCCGCGTGCGGCTGTGATCGGCGCTTTCCCGGGCGAACAATCGGCCCGGGCGTTCCCGGCCGCCAGCGTCTCGGGCGCGTGTTTACGCTCGGCCGGCCGGCCAAAGGGGGCCAAGGGGTTACCGGCCGGGGGTGAAATGAATGAATAAGCAAATAGCTTATGCAAATTGGAGGGGGCCGCTGCCGAATGCCCCCGGGATCGGGGCGGAGGCTGGCCCCGGGGCCGCGCGGCGACACGTAAAAAGGATCGCGGGGGAGCCTGCATTTTTAACGAGGCCGCCCAAAGCCCCAAGCCGTGCGTGGCATTAATTTCCCGCGTTTTTCCATCCTACGGCCGCTCTCCATCTTACCTCCGGCCGTTCTTGCACTTGACACACTTTCACCCACCCCCCATTTCTTAAGTAACTGTCAATTAGCTGGCCCCTGTTTTCTGTTATGGCCGGATCTTTGATTTCTATTGCGTCATGGGCTCTACATATAGAGTTACAATTCAGTGATATGCTCTCTACCATCAAATGGATGAAATGTCGCACCAACCCAATAGGAAATTAGTCAAATTTAAATGGCTCTGGTTTGAGGAATTACATTACAGAGTAACCATCGGGTGCTTGATCATATGGCCGGACAATATAACCTCAAACTTGCAAATACCTAGTTTAAAAATTAGCTAATATTGTTCTATCGTTAAAAACTGAGTGATGGTTTCATGAATTTGATATCATTAGCTAACTCAGCGAACGAATTTATTTTACTTTATATTAGCTAAATCTACTTATCTTTTGTTTACTGGCATGTGACAAATTTTGTTTGTATTTCCATATAAAAGCATTAACTCATATAGATTTGAAATAGTTATTAACTTGATTCACTCGGAAGATACGTTAATACAATTTTTGAATGGTATAAAGTTCAAGCCAATATAAAAGAAATAAAATTTGAAGCAGAGTAAAAAAAAATGTTGACATCCCGATTTTTTGGTTACGTTGCACCTACCCTCAGAGCACCCCTAGATTTGAAATCAACTGAAAGGCTTATAGGATCAGATAGGAGCTCGTGCGGATAGCCGGCAGGAAAGCTCGCGAGCGGGACAACGCGGACAGTCGCTCCGGCGGAAAAAAGGCAAATGCCGGACACACAGGGCCGCGGCCCAATCGATCCTCCTAAAGCGCGGGTCCGCCGAATTAGCCTCTAATGGGATAAAACCGGGTGGGCTTTGTCCATCTGGGCCCTCGGCACAGACAGTCGTTCGACCTCGTCGGTATGCACCTGCGAGCCGGCGACTCGCACGGCCGAGGCCGGCTGACGCGCCTGCGCCCCGCCCTCGGCTTGATAAAGTCGCCACCGGCGGATCGATGCGCCACCCGCGCGCCGCCCCCTACCCACCTTCCCAGGAGCGCTCGCGTCGCGTGAAATATCACCCCCGCGCGACTCGAGGGCCGCTAATAAAAAATTATTGGCCCGCGCGACCCGCCGCCGCCATCCGGTTAACGAAGCCGCGTTATTTACCCCCGCGGCCCGACGACAAATATCTATAAATCAATCTGCCCGCCGCGTTTTATCTCCCCCCCCGCCCGGCGGCTCCGTCCTTTCTATTACTCGCCGTGGAGGGCATTAGCCCGCGCGTGTCGCATTAGTCAGCCGGGGCCGAGTTTTTGACTGCCTTCCTAATTCGGCGCGTACCTCGAATGGGGTTGTTTCGCCGCGGGACTCACCGCCGACCGACCGTCCAATTATCCATTCGGTATTACCGCACCGCCTCGTTTGCGAGCGCCCCACCCGGGCATTTCGGTTTTTGTACAGACCGTCATTGAATTATCAGTTCGGAGTCGCACGCGGCCCTGTCAATTCCACGGGCCGAGCGGACGGTTGTAAAAAAGTAAAGCGCCGACTTGATTGCGTACGCGAAAATTGATATTTATTCAGTGATAGAAGGGTCGATACGCCCGGCCTGCCCGTCAATGCGTATTGTAAATTAATCATTGCCGAGATGTGACCGTCGATAGGTTTGTTGATGTAATATTAAACGAAACATTTACATTATCAATGCTTTGGGAAATAATTGCACCTGTCATTACAATACGCGCACCTCCATTGTACTCGGCATGTTTAAATTGCCGTCGGCCCCTCAAATTTTTAATTTTCTCCCGTTCGTTACTTTTAAATAATATCACCGTGTCGACGTAGAAAATAATTAATTATTCCGTATTTTTCAATCTTCGTACGATATTTTACAATGGGCGGGGCGGGTCGTATACTAGCACATGTCCCGTGGCAACGGTACAATTTCCGCTGAAAGAGTGCAACCTTTTTTTTTTCGAATTCCTACATGGAATTGTTTGAAAGCGCTCTTTAACTACATCGCAGTTACAGGGCGACAGTTGGCGGATTGAAAGATTCCGGGCAAGAGCCTCGCCCAGCTAACGAATCTCCTTGACGATCCCTTGCCCCCTAGACATTCAGCAGGCAATTACTTACTTTCCGCGGACGTTTCTATAGTCATTGGCGTGAGCCCACCGATACCCAACTGTCACGGCGCGTTAAGGCAAGCGATCGCCTCCTGGGAACAACCGGGCGCCAACCTCCAGACGGGTATCCGCTCGCGTATTCAAGCGCAGCCTCAAAAAGTTGGCCGGCGCGGGATCCGCGGGCGAAAATCTGAGCGCTACTCGGGCTTGTCGGCTCGCAAGGTACAAGAGGCGGGGCGCAGCCGTCGGCTCCTCTTAACTCGGGCGAAACCCCGGCAAGCGGCAGTTTGCCCGGGCGACATTTGCATACCGCGGCCCATTGTCTCCCGGCGGATCCTTTCAATTACGGGTGGGGGGGGTAGTCCCCCGACGCGCGCGCACTTGGGCCGATCGGCGATATCCAAGGCGGGCGGCTTTGTTCGCGCGGGCAACTGGCGCAAAGAGCCGTATCTGCGCGCGAGGCCGCGCCCTCTAACGCGCGCGAAGCTTAATGGCCCGTGCGATAATGCGGGGGAGCGCGCGGGCCGTGATTTACACGCGGCGCTTCCGTGGAAAACTCCGCGGGGGCTAACGGAGCGCCTCGGGGGCCGCGGACGCGGGTTCCGCCGCTGATCGCCCCGGCTGATTGATTGCGAGGCGGCTTTTCGGCCGACTTGTTGAGCGCCGCGAGCCCGGGGACGCCCGTCTCATTACGCCGGCCGGCCCTCCGCCGTTCCGCTGCGGCCTCTACTTTTCTCCTCCGTCGAGCCCCGTGGCAACCCTGTCCGTTTTATATTAATGAATTAAGCCGTTTTCATGCCCACGCGGCAGAATAAGTGGGACGTTCGCGGTCCAAGTGCCAATGAACGCTTGCCGTATCGCTCCCTGTGTATTTATCGCAGTTCTAAATAAAAGTCAGTTATACCGAGTATAAATTACACGAGTCAATAATTCTAATTAATGTGCAACGCAGCATAGTTCCTCGAGTTTACCAAAATATTATCGTTATATGTACCTTCGCTCAACAAAGATTACGCGCGGCTGATAAATGACTAGGCTGCAATTTTATTACAAAGTATGGTTATTGTTGTGGAATTTGATATTTTCAAACCAGCGATTTTTAAGAGAGAAACGGAAAATGACATAAAGAAGAGAAATGACACGAGCGTAGTTTTCCATTACCGGATGTCCGACACCACATTGACATTTTCACTCGGTTCAATCCGTTTCAATCGACTTCTTGTGTGCTGTTTTTTTTAGCCTTATTAATAATTAACGGTTTGCATTTTGCAAATTACTTCGGAATACTAAACAGTACAGCAGTGGCTATTGAATAGAGCAATGTTCAAATATAGAAAAGCTCGGTTTATTACTACAACTCACGAGTTCCCAGTGAACCGGGGCTTTGATTGAGTGACGTGTACTCACCTGAAACAGAAAAAGAAAGAGAAACATCAATCACACGGCTCGATATATTGGGGCTGGCTCGCGCATATATGCGTTCGAGCAAAGGTCGCGCACAAAAGGCAATGTCGCAGCTGGCGAGCGGGGGAAAAATCGGGCGGCGCGCAACCGGCGCGCGGCCCCGAAAGCTATTTGGCAGGCGACAAATGTAGCATAAAGATAGGCGGCCCACCCGGCGCTGGTGCAGCTCCGCGGTTTTTGCGCCGCGCCCGCGCCAAATGAATAACGCGGGGCCGCCGCGTCGGCTAATGCGCCCCGGCGACGCTCCGTTAAGTGTGGCTGCGCGGGGAAAAAGCGCGGCCTGGGCGTAACGAGCGTCCTGCACCCGGGGACAAAGCCCTCGTATAACGAGGGCGCGATTTAGCGGCGGGGCCGTCGATGCGCCCCGCGCTCGGTCAACATCCCCGTGGGGGAGGGGGAGGGGCCGCGCCTCTGTTGTTCTTCCTCGTTTCATAAGCGGATAACTTGCGCGGGATGCGGGCCGACGGGGATTTTCATAAAAGTTTGGCGGACGTAGCTTCTTGGGCGGGCCGGGTTGACTCGCGCGGCTCGACGCCTGTACTTTTCGACGTATTTAAAACGGCCAGACAATGGCGCGACGCGTTCGAGAACAAAGTTTCAACTGCTGACGCGGAGCCCCGCTCCTGTATAAGTAGGCCCCGCGGCGGATTCAAATTAATAAGAAGCTATGCCCTCTCTCCTGCTGACTCGATAACGAGTCATCCAGACCTGCCTCGTCCTTCCCCGAAGAGTCTTTATAAGAATGTGCAGAGAGCGCATTGTTACAGTGGGAATACCGCGGTGGAAAGTGTGGCAAAATGTACGTAGATGGCAAGGGGAAAACTGGGCACCTGTCTACTGGATAGAAATTGGATTAATGAGCCTGGGTGAAATATCTAGTATTTCTCAAAGTAGATACATGGTTGAAAATAATTATACCAACGTGTTTGTATAAATACCAACTGAAATTGTGCGTTAAAGTATTTATACTGACTTTGAAGTTGCTCAACATGTTTATATGGGTCAACAGTCGCGGCCTTGAAATTCTTTACTAGACCGTGCGAACTATGTAAATACAAAGCTGCACATTTTAGTTATTGTAATCGATATTTCTCGCTTTGGTCAGTAAATTATTGTTTTATATAGAATTCTTTCTATTTTAAAGCAAGATTTCAGAACATACAACAGTAATAAATAATTTCAATATGTATCAAATTTTATTTAATATTATTTAATTTACTTTAGTATATTAATGAGGGTGATAGTGACTAAATTATAATATAAAAATCATGTGGAAATAATTAGCATGGCGTATTACAGGTTTAAAATGTATTCTCTCCTAAAGTTACATTGTATAGCATTTAGATTTTTATGTTGCATTCGTTTCGGTTGACAATGTTTGATTTGACGGTGGGTACTACTTTTTACCCGCAGGATATCAAATTGTATTATGCGATTCTCAAGCATATGCTAAATGATAAGGCTAACTTAATCCACTTTTCGGATTATTGTAATCATGTTGCAGGTAACTTTGCCGTTGAACCCAGAGCAGGACTGACGGGTAGACGGGTGCGAGTGGATGCTCGCGCCAAAGAAATGAGAAAAATACCAAGTAAAATAAAACCAATTGGGATTACATTGTTTAAATAAGAGAAATTCGTACGGTAGTAACCGAATTTTGCGCACACAGCGTAATTCCAGGCGCGTTATTCAAAGCGAGTTGCGAGAATTTTTGGAGAGACTTTCAGGAACGACAGGCGGACGTCCATCCGCTCGGCGCGAGGGTAGCACGGACCTGTGTGCCTATGCGCGTAGTTGCATTTTGAGCGGGATCTCAAGTCCCTGGTCTGTGCGGCTACGACGAGACTCATGAAACTGACCGTCGTGAGAATACCCCACCCTATCTTGTATGAGAAGGCCCTGATTGATGCTACTTTAGACGAGGGTAAATCCGTTACTGTTTACACGTGACTACCGCAAAATTCTCGGCAAAATTGGAAGCTCAACGGTATTCGCGGTTGGGACAAAACAAAAACGCGTTCTATGCACGCGTACGTCAATTTATACCACGACAAAAAAGATCGGATTTATCGGTATAAAGTGAAATGAATTTGAGCTGAAAAGTAATTTAAATTACAATTTGTTGAAAAAGTGACGTAAGGCTTTGTAAGTAAGTACACAAGGGCGACTTTAATCAAGACATTCTTTCCCTTTATTTATCGTAAAAACATATTATTTCTCCTGGCGACGAAGAGCCGCGCAAGCACGAGGAGAATGTGTCGGGCGCGAAGGTTTCGGCCGCGCGGTATTTTTCTCAGCGGAGCGCAACTTCTGGAATTCTGAGCCCTGTAACGCGAGAGCGCGCGGGGCAAACTTCATCCGGGGCGCGGGCTGACCCACTTGCCCAAGTAACAACTTGACCCAAAGTGCAAATAACGGGCGATTTTTCCCCTTTTGACCTCCGAAATCTAGATCTCGAGTGGAAGTTCGGGCGGCCGCCGTGGAGGCGGGGCCCCGGAGTTAAGCCGGCTTAACGAAGCGCCGGCTCGCATTTGACAGGGTCGCGGGGCTCAAAGGTCGGCCGATTTATCAGGGCGCCCGGGCTTTATGAGCACGGGCTTAATGTCGCGAGGAATAAAATGTATATCCCCGGTCTATAAACCGGGCAATCTCGGCGGGGGCCCGCGGGAAAAGCCAGGCCCGCGGCGGGCAAAAAATATGAGTACAGAAGGCGGGCGGGCCGCGGAGGTTAGACGCCCCCGTAATTCCCGGGCGCCCTAGCGCGCAAAAACGGCAAAAATGCAAACGCCGCGGCAAAAAGGCCGCCGGCGCGTTAATAAAGCCATACGTTTTCCCGGCGGGCCCCTCGTTATATTTCAACGTCAAACGCATGGGGGGCCGCTTCTTTCGTACGCGCGCGTCCGCCCGCCCCGTATGAAATCCCGAACTCGTTTGTATGCTAATGCGTGCGCGCGCGCGCGCGACGCTTGTTTCGCGCTGCAGGGCCGCCGCGTCCTCGGCCCTCTTTATTTGCCGGACTCGTGCGCGGCCCCGCCCTCCGCGCGATACCCCCGGCGCCCTCCCCGTCCCGCCCCTTTTTTCCAAGGCCGCGTCCGCGGATCTTTTTTCCCCGGTTGATCGATTGCCCGCGGTTTTCTCGTGCTTTCCCGCCTTTGTTTAATGAGCCGCGTGTCCCCGCAGCTTTTCTTTCCCTCGAAGATATTAGAAATAATGATTCTATGTCATTGCACCGACGCTCGGTACACGCATGCGTACTTTATTGAGCTTTTACGGTGAACGGTTAAATTAACACTGTGCAGTTCAGCGGATCTCTTGTGGAAATAATGGATAACGATTTTTTTGATTTTTTTTTGAACTGTTTGAATTTTAGGAGGGACAAGTTTGAACCATCTCTTTAAATGCATTATGACTCTGTGCAGTTCACTGCATATTCGATTAAATACATTCCAATTATTACGAGGTTAATCCTGTACGGTTCTGGAAACAGCTTAAGTTTGAATGGATCTTTTATCTTTGCTTAAATCATTGAACTCAAATTGTCATAAAATTTTGTTAATATCTAGAAATTCTGCAATCCTCTGACAATTAGTGACTCGGGAATGTCATAATAAGTTACTAGGGAGCAATTACTAGCGTTAACGAGTATTCAAAGAAAGTTTTTAAATTTGAATAAAGTATTTTTACCTCTTTATGGACAGATATCGAAAAATATATTTTACCTGAGAATTGACTTTATTTGCTTATGTACAGCTTTCAAGGATAGTTATATTCTTTTTTTAAAGTTATTACAAGTTGAAATACGATCTTTTTCGAAAAATATATAAGTTTGTTGAACAACATTGAGCTCGCGCGGCAGTGTATCACGCAGGCACACGTGAAACGTTGGAAAGTTAAAAGTTTTTAAAAAATTGCAAGGCCAGATAGCTTAAAAGTTTGGCAAGTTTTTTAAAATATACGATCCGTTAAAAGTATATTTACGTTTGGGCGTCAGGGTTAAAAGAGCCGTAACAATGACCGTAATATAACGATTGCCGCTACTTTATCGAATTATTAAAATAAAACGCTAGCGATCTACATCATCGTTCTCTCCAAGCGTAAAATAGTTATCACAGTTTGATCGACCTTTACGCCGGAGGGGGCCGACGGTTACCTCGACCGAACTAATTAAATCGATTTCCTCCATAAACGGCTTGGGAGTTGAAATTATTATTACGCATGAACACAGATTTGCCCCGATAAATGATTTAACGCGCCCGTCTCTATTTTCTACTCGCGGGAGCCGGTTCGCTGGTCTATAACTACTTACAAAATTACGCCCATATAATTAACGAATAGGAGTATAATACAACCCTTGCAAGTCAAATAAGCAACTCCACGAAGTGACTGTGCAACCGCGGGGTGAACAACAATCAAAACCTACAAGAGTGGAAATGATAATTGGTTTGCGGTTGAAAAAAAGGTCATTCCGGCGTCAGCTAGGGCGCCGGGGAGAAATTTCGATCAGCTAAGCAAGTTTGAATGGCCGGCCGCTCGCCGGCTTTCCCGCGGGCGAATCCACCCCCCGCAGCCAAGTGCCCCGGATACCTGCATCTGTAATTGTCCGGGCTCGAGGGTAAAGGAAAAAAAAAAAAAATTCTAATTACGCACGCGGCCCGAGCCAATAAAAGTTAATTAGACTCGGCGCGGGGGTCGATATTGCAGGGCGCGATATGCCGCGCGTCCGCCAAGGCAATCGGGCCCGCGGGCGGCGCGACAAGTTCGCCCCGAGGGTAAAAGAAAAAAAAAAAAGCCCCGCGGACAAATGAAAACGAAGCGTCGGGGGCGGCTTTAATCTCGCCGGGCGCCCCGGGCAGCGCGCCGGCAATTAAGCCCGCTAAGAGCACCCGCCCGGTTTAGAATCTCTTTCCATCGGGGGGTAAGTCCAGGTCGTCGGTGTAATTGTTGTTTATCGAGCGAGGCCGGACGCGGCCCCGGGGCCCGGGGCCTCGCCGCCGCCGCCCGGTTAATCTTCTTAGGGCAGCTGTTTATTAGGGGCTCGAGGAGCCCCCCGGCACCGAAGGACCATCATTTTCGGTTAGCTCCTTCGGACGCGCGCCGGGGCTTTTCAGATAGCCGTGGCCCTTTCGAATCGACTCCCGGCCGGCGAGTCGATCGCCAGTCCATTTCAATCGCTCATTAGGTGCCCGCTGAAAGGCCCGGCAAGTGGGCCGCTTCCTCGGGGAAAACAAACGATCTTTCCAGGAGTTTAGAGAGCGCCGTTCCTTTCCTCCGGAGTACAGGGAAAAAAAAAGGAGCCGATGAAACTAACAGCGATGGCGGGAAATGCCGGGAGAGAGAATGAATGAACGGGGATAGAGAGGGGGGGGAGGGAGGGGCGGGCAGGAGTCCAGTCGGCTTTAATATGCGCGGTTCATTTTCTCGATTCCCCGCGTCCGTATAATGCGCGTTCCCTTTTTATTAGCCGGGGGTCGCGCGGGGGGGAATTCGCAAGAGGTCTCCCAGCCGGAATTAGCATTCAGCGTCCGCCCGGGCTTTCGGGAGGGACAGAGATTAAGGCGAGGCGGCCCGAGTCGTCCCTTTTGCCGGCCGACCGCGCCGATGGGAAATTGCGGGGCAAGTTTCCGAGGGCAGGATCCTTGTCGCCGCGCCGCTCCTTCCTTTTGTCTTTGTAAAAATCGAGGGCCAGGATGCAGGGCACTGGCGGGTCCAGCACAAGCTACACCGGCGGGAGGAGGACAAGTCCGCGGGATAAAGGAAAAAAAAAAACCGGCCGAGCGCCCTCGTTATCGCGCGCATTGTTCGCGGGCCGCTGCTTAATTTGAGCCGTGTTTACAGCGCCCCGGGGCTTATCCGCCGGGGAGCGACTCCGCCGGCTCGGCTTAATGCCTATTTACGAGTTTTGTAACTCGGGCCCGGGGCTCTCTTATCGCCGGCGGCCTTATACCCCCGAGCCCCGTCCGCCCGATCGAGACCCGGCCGATCGGGCTTCCGCTTTTCTAGTTTTGAGCCCGGCGCGGCGCACTCGCGGATCGCTTATTAGTCCGCGGAAAAGGGGCTGCGAGGCCGGGGGGGGTGGATTAGGGAGGCCACTCGCGAAATAAGCCCGGGAGCCGGGCGGGCATTTCCATAGGGGCGTCGGGCCGGGCCCGGCGAGTTAGCCCAACTTACTGCTAAAAGCCAATCCGGCCAAGTGCGATTAGCGTGACCATCTCTCCGGCGCGGCCCCGGCTAAAGTGCATCACCTCCATCTTTCCCCCGGCGCGAGCGGCCCGGCCACTCGACTATTCAAAGTGTCCCCCGGTCTCGGGGCCGCCCCCGTCTTTTAGCCCCCCGTTGCCCCTCCCGGAGCCCCGGCGCGACTCGGAGTTTGTTTCTCCGGCGCGCAGTTTAGACGGATCTCCCCGGGGCTTCCGGGGCGCTTTTCCCGCCCGGCGCCCACTTTATCGCACTTTCTTTCCGCCTAATCTCCCTGCGCGCGCCTTCATCTTTCTCGCGGCGCCCCGGCTCCCGGGTCCCCCGAGCTCCCCGGCGTTAATTCAATTTTTAGAATCTCCGGCCCCGCTTTATCGCCGGATCTCGATCCCCGGACGTTCATAATCCGATTCCGGCCGGCCGACTCTGCCCGTGCGTCGGACGCACGCGGGCGACCTTCTACTTCTTCCTACGTATTTATGTGCATAACGACGTAGACCGGCGAGGCCGGTGGGGAAAAGAAAGGTACCCTCCTCCACGGAGATAAAGGGAGGGGAGGGGCCGAGGCGCGGCGGTAAACATCAATTTAAATGCCATTCTTCCTCGTTGAGCGGCGCTCGACCGGTAACAATCTCCTCGTCTCCTCCCGGGGACGTCCCCCGCGCGGTCGTCGGCACCTCCGCGAGCCGCCGGGTTACAGGCGCCGGCCGAGGAACAGGGAACTTCCGCGATAGATAATACCCTCGGCTGTCAAAGTTGGAAAAGCCACATTTCCCCTCGGCGATAGGGGACTGCACTCCCGGGCGTAAAGGACGAGCGGAAGACGCGGCCGGGGCTTTAGTTGCCACTCCGGGCGGGGAGAGAAAAAGGTTAAGAAAAAAGAGAGAGAGAGAGAGAGAGAGAGGGGGGGGGAAGGAGGCGACGGGAAAGTTGGTAATCGAGGGGCCGAGGCCGGGCGCAATCGCTCGCGGGCCGTAACGAGCGGCCGATATCCTTGTTGCGCCTCTTACACAATCCGAGTTATGAGAGCGGCCGGCCCCGGCGTAACTGCGCCCGGGCTCGTTTGCAAATAAATCCTCGGGGCTCTCAAGACTATTACGCGGGCCCGAGTGAATAAAGCCACTCGTCGTCCGCCCGGGAAACTTTGCCCCGAGTGTAACGGAAAAGTAGTGGCCTCCCTTAATTTCTCTCCGGGCGGCTTAAGCTGGCGCATCCGCGGCACTCGGGCCAAGTTGGACCGCCGCGAGCGAAGAAAGCCACGCGAAATCCAATTGCAGCGGCTTAAAGGGGAGTCCCGCCGGGGGACCGGCCCCCGCCCCCTGCCCCCGGATTTAAAGAAGACAGAGGGTGCGGCTGACCCTCCCCCCCTCGCCTTCTTTTTTTCGGCCGACACGGCCCGTTGATTCGTCTCGCGGTGATAAAGCGCCGAGTTGGCCGATGGGCAGCCGCGGCCGAGTCAACTCCTCCTCGGCGATACGTCAGCGCGGGGGTCAAGTATTTGCCCGGGCGCCCGCATCGCGCAAGACGGCCGAGTTGGGGCCCGCGCAAGTTTCAACTGCGCGGCAGTCTGCTCCGCCGGGGATCATATATGCGCAGTACACAAAATTGACTTTGCTCGCGGCTTAGCTCGGCTAAGTACTGCGATAAAGCTCGCAAGTCACGGGCCCGCACAATTACGAAATTGAGTAAGCTCATTAAGTTAATACTTAAGAGAGTTGAGGGCGCGGGGCAAAGTTTGACGTGCGCGCTACACGAGTCCTACCGCGTCCGCGCCGGCCTTCTAAATTAGAAATCAACCTGGGCCCCGCGGCCGCAACGGCGCGCGCCCGGCCGCCTCGAATTATTAAACCGTCGCGGTTGCCTGTCTACATGTACACCGCTCGAGAAAGAGAAAAAAATAAGAAAAAAAACAATTCCTGGGACGCGCGGACGGCGACTTCCGATCGCAGCGCCTCGAGGCGCGGCGGGTGGCCGACCACCGCGGGTAAACAACGTCGGCCATTGTCCTCCGGCCCCCCCGGGGCTCCGTGTGTCGCCTCGGCCGATCAATTGACGCCGTGGCACCTGGCCGCCGGCATCCGCTCCCTCGTTTATGCGATTCAATAAGCGCCGGCTAGATATTATGTAAGTGAGACGGCGTCCCCCAGGTAGCCGCCCGCGCCATCGCGAGTTATATAGGCCTCGGGGGCCGGGGCGCCCTTGAGGATTTACGGGGGCCGGGACCTCCTCCCTCGACTCCGCTGCGCGCCCAATCTATATACGTGTGTATGCTCACCCTTTCCGCCGCGGCGAGTGTTTTTCCTCACGGGTATATATCCCACGCTTCGCGGATCCGTCGATCGGGGACTTTATCGGCCGGCTCGGGGGAAGCTCGCGATGGACCTCCCAAAAATTGTTGTTTGCTCCCCGCACGGTACACGCGCGGCCCGTCCGACTCGAGGGGGACCTTTACTACTGCCTCTGACGAGCGCCCGCTGTCCCTTCGGAAACTCTTTCCCCGAGTGCAGCGCGGTTCGGTTCGCGCGGATTAGGGAAAAACAAAAGGGGACACCGCTCGAGACTGACCCCATCCCCTCCACCCCCGCGACAAAAGAACATCCGTGCCAATTTCTTCTTTTTTTATTATTCGTTCTTTTTCTTTTTTTTTTTATAAATAATCGCCCAGGAAAAAGACCAAGACGGGGCTCCCTCGCCGCGATCCGCGCAACTTGCCAAAATCGCGGAGAATACTCGTGTTATTTTTTTTTTTTTTGGCGGGAGCACGCGCAAAGCCCGCGGAGCGCGCCGGGAGGAAAAACAAATTACCGAATGCAATTTTGGCCGAGTGCGCCGGGAGGGCGCTCGCAATGACGGCCCGCGTCCCCGGGGGAAATAGTCATTTTAGCGGGTAGTCGAGCGCGGATCTTCAATTTTTCGGCGGCGGCCCTCGATCCTCCAATTTTCATCCCCCGCGGCCGCGGCGGCCGCCGGCCCCCGGAGCGCTTGTTTTTCGCCCCCGCCGGGCGGGCGGGGAGCCGAGTCTTACAAGTCTACAGATAAGAAAAGTTTTTTAAGGATGGCCACGGGCCCGTCCGCCGAAGCATTGTTTAATTTTCTTCGGCCGACCGATAAATTTTCCGGCCAACTTTCGAGGGCGTCCGAGTGGGCCGCCGCGCGGCAAACTGAATTATCGGCCGAGTTTCCCCTGGGCGGCGTATGGATTTCGGCGCGACGGGCCCGGACGTGTTTTATTAGCGCCCTTAGCCCGCCCCTCGTTAGACCTCGTGCGCCGGGCCCGTTTCTCACCCAGCGGAGAAAAGAACCGCCGAGTCCGTCCCGGGGAAAATCCGCGGTCGTGCGCCCTGCCGCGCTTTCCCGGCCCTCGCTCAAAGGAGAAACGCTCGAGTGCCGAGGTCCCCCGTTTGTAAACGCGGGCCTTTGTTACGCACTCGGCAATAATATTCGGCCCCGCTTCTAAAGTGGGCGAGGCTGCGCGAGCTAACCGGAAAGCTCGCCTTTCCCCCAGCTCTTCAATCGCGGCTCGATGAAGCTTGGCGCCTCGGCTGCTCGACGTGGCGGCCTGAGGTTACCCGGCTCGAATAAACCTGACGTCGCGGGCCACCGCAGCGGGGTACAAAAAAGGCGGAACTAATGCACGCGTGCGCCCGCATTAAAAATACGAGAGTTTATTTGACTAATCCTCGTGGCGGTTTGTTTTTTTTAATCCTTTGCGGAGGCACAGAAAGGAAGGAATCGCGCGGGTCCCTAATTAAGGGCTCCTAATTAAATTCCGAGGCAAAACGGGCGAGAGAAGTCGAAGCTGCGTGTACCGACTCGAGGACAACGGGAGGGGAAAAGGGGAGCGAGGATCGCATGCAAAAATAATAAATCTCCGAGTCCCGGCACTGGTTCAGTCTGCCTCGTTTCCGCGCTCGTCGCGGTCACCCTATTTAAATCTCGTCAAAGGCGCCAAATAAAAAAGCAGAATACGAATTACATTGAAATCTCGCTCGGGATAAATTTCGGACAAGTAGAAAAATGTTATTCTTAGGACAATTGAATTAAAGAGGCAAAACCGACATGTAGAATCCTTGGACAATATACAAAACCAACTTTTCTGTACAGGTACACAGGCAAATATCATTTTTACAATCCTTCTTTTTTACATTTTTTCTCAGCTTAAGCTTCATATATATACTAATTAAATCAGCTCTTTGGAAGCAGCGGCATTTTTAACCACGGTTTAAATTCATACAGTTGTTTTTAAGCATTGTCTCTAATTTCTACACAAACAAAGATCAAATTGTGTTTATATGGCATATCTCCAAGTTTTGTCTGTACTACTCACAAGAGTACAGAGCATACAAAAATATTATTTGAATAATTATTTTACCGTAATCACCTTTTTAGAGAATAATAATTTCGAGTTTTTGATACGAAACAAAATTGAATCAACTTTTCAACGAAATTAGCAGGATACGTTTTTACTCGACAAATGCTACAGATTAACAACAGTGCGGTGGCCATGCAGTCAAGGAAAGAAAAACCCGCGATAAAGGAATCCAAGGGTCCTCGGGGAATTTTCCGAGCGGTAGACTGTGGACACTGCGGAACTTGGTGACGGGTACAGCCCCACGTGGGAACCTCTGGGGTGCTCCCGCGGATCCCTTCTGCGCGAAAGCGAACCGATAGGTTATCGGGCGCGCTTGCGATTCTCGGAGAAGCAGGGGCCGCGCATTTGTCAGTGGCGACAGGCCATTTTGCGGGGCAGCCCCGATTCCGCAGCAAAAAACAAAATGAATTAGGGCGCGAGGCCCGCGGAGGGGCGGAGGCCATTGTAAAATTGGCTCGGACAGGAGAAAGGCGGGGCGCGGAGGGCCGTTCGAGAGCCGGATAAAGCCCGGGGCGAGGTGCCGTCGGCCTCGCGGACCCCGGAGATTATACGGCCACGCGATCGGCGCAGCCTCCAGCCGGACCGCGGCGACCCCCTCCTCCGACGATCGTCGTTTCGTCGGTCTTGACGTAAATTGGCGGCGCACCAGCGGACCGATACGTACGGACGACGTCGGTGCGACTTTCTGCTAATTCGGGCGCGTGGCGATCGGCGGGCCGCGCGTCGAGGCTACGTGTGCGGGGAGGGGCGCGCCAGCCCAGAGATGATCTACAATCGCGGAGGAAATTGAGAAATAGGATCGGGTGCGGGGGAGCGCGGCAGGCTGATGGCTCGGCTTCCTGGCGGACCCCGATGATTAACCCCGCGGGCGGGCGGGGCGCGAGCGGGAGGAAACGACTCGGCCGTTATTTATCGTGCGGCCCGCGCCATAGTCGCTCCTGCCCCGGGGGCGGATTTGCATTTGCATCGGGCGCCGGGGACGCGGAGGAATTGACCGAGCGCCTGACGGATGCTCGCCATCTTCGGCGGGGGGATTATTCCGCGGGCCAAGCCGGCCTCGGCCGCCCACCCGCGCTTTTCAAATTGCCATCGATCCGGACAGTCTGGCGCCTGGCTCCGGGGGTCCCCGCGCCCCGCCGCCCCCCGCCGCTTTTTTCGGGAAAGAAGAAATTCTACATACTAATTGGCGGGTGGTGTTGAAGTTTCAGCCGTTGCGCAATGCGGGACTTATCGCTGGCGGGAGGAGCGAGACGGCCAGCGGATCGTCTCTGTGTTTCCAGACAACGTAATTGCAAAAGCGGGCACGAGGAAATGAAAATACGCTTCAAATATAGATGTGGCTTGATTGGAAGCTATTCAAGGTGAAAATATAAGAAATTTCTCAATAATTTCTTAATTAGAAAACTGCGGACGCCGGCGGAGGGGAGGGGATTGGGAGGGGGGGGGGGCTGATTTTCCGCCAGCGCTGTCGAGAAAGAGCTTTTTAATATTTGTTATACCCTGAATCCAATATTGTCTCACTTATATCATATCTTAGCGCGGTATATAGTGGAGGAAAAGAGAGTTAAAAGGTGAAAAAGTCGAAAGGGCCGTATATATCCGGGATCTAATAATGTGCAATTATAAGAATTTCGAAAGATTGGAAAGTAATGCGGCCCTCGACAGAAATTCAATTGGATTCGATATTGGATTGGCTGTTTTTTAAGCCCCGGCTTCTTTATTAATTCGAGCGGGCGGAGACAGGGCGAAGTATAGGGTCGACCAATTGTGGCAGGCTAGGCGCGGCCGACCCTTTTACTCTTATACGCTCTCGAGGCTGCGGGGACTAAGGGCAGGAAAAATAAAAGCCAGATTCGCCGAGGTGTCATTAGTTGCGCGGCCGGTTGATTGCACGCTGATTGCCGCGTCCCCCTAAGTGGATTGAAACGTAAGATGACGAGGCGAGAAGCGGATCGGCAGTCTCCACTCTTCTTTTTTTTTTTACGCTCCCGCGCGGAAATGGACTCGGCTGATATCGTCCGGGAGAGCGGACTCGCCGAAGTTCGGTTCGCTATAAACAGCCGCGCACTCGCGGTTTAAACGAGGAAAACAGGGGGGGGGGGGGAAAGGCAAAAATTACGGGGAAAGGAGCCGCGCGCGGACAAAGGGGAGGCTCCCCCGTGAGTCAGCCGCGCGAGTCGAGGAGATTTCCCCCCCCCCCCGTGGAAATAATCGAGCGGGTTTTTCCGCCCCCGGCCGCCGGGCCTCATTTTCCGCGGCGCATTGTTCGGCTTTGCGAGCGATCCGCCCGCGTAAACGGCTCTCGGCGGAATTCCCGGCTTTATTTCGCCGATCGTCTCATTAGGCTCTCGCGCGATTGCGCGGCTCCCCCCGCCGGCTTTTTCGGCCGCTTTCTCCAGACGGGCGCATTCTTCCGCGGCCCGGCGATTGTGCGTCCTGGGACCTCGTAAAGCAGTCGCCGGGCCTTATAACCGAGTCCTTTTTTTAACGCCCGGGCCGGGCGAATGCCGTTCGGGGGCAATTAGGCGAACGGTGGCCGGGCGGCCTCTTAAAAATTCAGATGCCACTTGCCTGCGAAAATTAATTTTCCTGACCTCCGCCAACTTTTAAAACTTTAATAGAACTTTAATTAACACTTAAATGTACTTTACTCTAATGAGTTGCTTAACCTTGGAGTCGAGCAAGGCCCCCTCCCTTAAATTAGCCATCCGTCTGATATTTCTCAACTCATTTGCGTTACAATTTTTATTCCGCTAATATTTTCACCCGAGATACCCAGTCTAATTATCATCGTTATCCGCGTAAATTTCATCGTTTCGCGTTACAACATTTCCTACTTTTCCACCGCTCTCTTTTCTTTGCCAACTCTTAGTGATTCTTTAAAAATGATGACAAAATTAATTTGGGATTATTCTTCTTTAATTTCTCCTATCGTAAATTGTAGTTTATGTCCTGTACTTTAATTAAACTCTAGGGCTTGTTTCCGGGTCGTTAAGCGAACGAAGGGAACGCTTCGTTATCAAATTGATTCCGCTACTTCATCCCTACCTAATTGCGTGAATCGTGAAAATTCCAGGACATATACCCTGTCAAAGACACTTTAGGAAAAATCATTTGGACGGACGGTACAATCCGGTAAGGGAGTTGGTCAAACCCGAGGCGCTTCGGCTCGCACGCAGCGAGTTCAATTGCTCCTTTGTCCGTCCGTCGCTCGGGCTCGAGCGTCCCCGCGGCCAAGGGTAACGCGCGCGCCGGAGTAAATGACATTTGCCGGGGCGGCCCTCCTCGTGCCTCGCGCCCGCGCAATTTTTAATGGGCCGGGGGCTCGGCGCGTCCCGTCAATAGCCGGCGCGTTAACGCGAGCAAACAGTGTAATCCGACAAGTAGCGCTTTACTTTCCAAGTGGGCAAAGTTGATAGAAGGTAATGAGATGCTTTCGGCGCCGGGCTCCGGATGCGACGAATCATTAATGGACCAGCGGAATAGCCGGGGTTTTGTAAGCCGGCCCCGGGCTGACAATGGCATTGTGCGCGGGGCGCGTCGGATGTGTGCGGGCCGGGCGCGGCAACTTGCGCCGGGGCCCGCAGGGCCAAATTAATTTTCCGTCCTCTAGTTGCCCGTTATTGCACATTGTCGCAATAAATTTGATGTCACCGCGGCCGGCCGAGCGCGGCCCCGCGCTTATTGTTAACTTCCAACGCGCCGCCCCGGCTTTATGAGGCGTCCGGGGCGTTAAAACGCCAATGCCAGGTGCAGCGCCCGCGGATGCAAACAAAGGGGCGGCCAGGCCCTACCCCCGAGGGCCTCCGCGGCATCCGCCCCCGAAGAATAGCCCTAATCCCGGCCAACGGCAGGCGGGGAAGAAAAATCCCTCGGCCGGTGTAAGCGGACCCGGTATTTACCTCCGCTGTTTGCGTCCCTTAATGGCCCGCCCCGGCGGCCGGCTTAAGCGCGCGGCTCGCGCGGCCCCGGGCTCGTCCGGCACATAGGCCGACGCTCGCGAGCAATCGATCAGCCGGCCCTTGTTTGCCCGCGGATTACTCGCGGCTCGTGGCCGCGGAGCTACGAATTAACCAGCCCGGGGAAATAAAGCGAGGGACGCGGCCTCGCGGCTCACACAGTGCGTACACGTGCACGGAGAGGACGCGCGACTCTCCGGAAGAGCCCTCGGATCGTCTTCCGGGTGACGGCTCTCCTTTTTCTCTCCGTCATCGGGGTGCTCGGTCGGTAGTATCGGGCGGGCCCTCGACACGCGCCGGAGGATTACGCGCTCCGGGCCCAGCGCGTATGTACACAGAGTCCGCCGGCAGACGGCGGGGAGACGCGCGGCCGGCCGCTTTATTTGCCCGGCACTCGGACTAATTACCCGGCTAATTGGTATTCGAATCGCGGCCTCGGCCCGTATAAACACGGGCCCCCGGATCCCTATTCCCGGCCCTGTTTGTTTATCGACCGAGGGCGCCGGGCGCCCTGCGGGAGGTTGCTCTGCGGCTCGGGCGGCCATTAGGCCGGTCCACTTGGGGCCGCGCTCGCTCGACCCAGTTCGCCTCCTTTTTTATCGGCAGCGCCTGAGACGCGCGAGGGATCTGCCGCCGCGGCGACCGCGAGGGCGCATCAACCGGTGGCAAGCAGCCGTGCCTCGAGTAACTAACGATATATTAAGAGCCGGGCCGACTCCTCGTGCAATAACGCACCGCCACGTATACATATATACACACACGCGTACCTTCAGATATTATCTTTCATTTAGCGGAATTCCGGTGCGCGGCGTGTCGTTGCGCCTGGGTAATGCGAGTGCATATTGCATCTGCATAAGCGAGTGCCATTATGCCCGGGAGATATTCAGCGGCCATCCGGGAATAATATAAGGCAGGCCGCCTCGGAATCGGCGGCCACGCTCGGCAACTCGGACAAACTGTGATTAACGATCCGCCGGCAGCGGCCCGCTCGATCCGCCCTCTTAACGACCGCGGCCCAATTACCTTTTCTTTTTCCTGTCTTTTTTTTGTTTTGCACTCGCGGCCCTCGGGAAGAAAGCCCGGCAACAGCCGAGGGGCACAGCCGGCCACCCGCGAGATCTCGATCGGCGCGACTCCCCCGGACGGGTGCGGTCGATGAGGCCGGGCCGGCGCCCATCGGCCTCTCCGCGGGCACAAAAGCGGAGCCCCTTGAAAGAATCCGGGGGGGGGGGAGATGGCCGCCGTCGGCCGCGGCTTCCCTCCTGATGTATTCGAGGCTCGCGGGGAGCCCCCGGCGCGATCCGGGCTTCCCGGGACTCCGGGGAATTATGCCAGATGTAAAGCCCCGGCGCGTAATTCGCCGGGCGGGGCTTTGCCGGGAGCCGCGGATGCCGGGGACGCTTTTCCGAATTCGGCGGGATAAGGAGCCGCGCGGGCCAGATAAGCCGGGAAGAAAGCCGCGCTCGTAAACGTCGCGGGACGCCCCGGGACATAAGGCGGGGCGGCGGCCGACTCATTATCTTTTATCACCCCGGCGACGGAGTTACGCACCCGCGGGGATCCGCGGACTAACGAGTCCGCGCCCGGGGGATTGATTGACGCGTGGCGGGCCGCGCCCTTCGCAGCTGCTGCTCAATCAGCCGGACGAGGAGTGACTTAGGGGGCCAAAGGGACGGGGGCTCCCCGGCCCAGGCGGCCGTTCGATTGATACCGCGGCAACTAAAACCTCACGGCCGAGCGAGCAGATGAGCCGCGCTCGGGAGCTGCCGCCGAGTGTGAAATCGCAGCGGCCGATCGCTCTCTTTCGCCCCTTCCCCCGGCTTTGACCGGCGCCGAAGTGGGCGCCCGCCCACTACGTGCCGTCTGGGGCACCGCCAAATTTACGCCGGCAGGTGCGCCTCGTTAATGCGACTTCGCCGCGTGACTTTTACGGAGGAATAGAGGAAAAAAGAAAACTCGGGCAAGCGGACCGAGCTCTGCAAACTCGAGGCGACCGTAAAATTTCGAACCCTATCGGAGGGTACTAAAAACCTACGGGATACGTAGCCCCTCGGAGAGCTCCAGGCCTCCACGCACTTGTGGCGCGGCTTTTGGAATTTTCCTTTTTTTTTTTCTATGTATGTAACAGCTTGCCGCTCGGGAAAGCTCGCCCTCGCGCACATATAGCCGAGAGTCGTAAAACCGTAAGCTAACTGAGAAGACTCGCGGCCGCCGCTCGCCTCTTACGGTGCTTAAGAAAATTTTTCTTCTGTCATTTCACAATTATGGAAAGTTCAACAAGTCTTTTTTCATTTTTATATGATGCTTTTTGATACTATTTATTTGGTTGGTTTCTCAAAAATGAATAAAAGATTGGCCCGAAATCCACACAAACGAATGACCATTATCATTTTGTCATATTATTCGCTGTAGATACATTCTACATAATTCACTCTTGTACCATTTCGAAACGGCAAACCAAATGTCTCGCACGCTTATGCTAAATTGTTTATTAAACTTCCAAAGTTTCCAAAGTTTCACCTTTGGGAATGTATTCTTAGCTTCTCTCAGCTAAGAAAGAGATAAGATTTTTGAACAGACGACACCTGAAGAAAAACTTTGCTCCCGCGAGTTTTCTAAAAAGAGAAACTCTAAAAATTTGTACAATTTTTCTCCTTCAAGTCTAGACAGAGTAACTTTGACGCGCGTCTTTTGAACAATCGTTACTTTGACTTTTTGAATTCTTAAAATTATTAAATTTTTAAGAAATGGTGCTACCGTGACACTTCTTTAGGACAGTGCATCGAATATTGATGACAGTTCTGTTCTTATCGTGACTCGTCGGATAAATTTTGCTTTTGTTCTCTGTCATTTAAGATTCTTCCTTTCAACCAGTGTCAACCCAAGCTAACTTGGACTGCGGTTTGTTCAGGTAGACCGAGGGCTCTCCAGTTTACACAGGGATAAACTTTATCCGGAAACATTTCAGTAGGTACTGCCGCGAGAGCCTATCTCTGAAGATCAAGCTTTTAAATGCTATATTCCATTCGGAGTCGTTCTTCCAATTCTAACAGCCGACACAAGCTTTACCCCTGCCCACAGCAGCGGGCATAATGGACGCTATAAAACGATATCTGCCGCTAAGCCCAATGGACTCCCCGGGCTTGTCGGGGCCGGCCGGCGCTCCACGGAAAAGTTCCTCCTCGGCGGCTTGGTTGTCGATCGCGCGGCAGACACCCGCGGGCACATAAATCCGAGCCGGCGCCGGGAGCCGGGACGATGATTATCGCCACGATGAGCGATGCCGCCCGACGTATTTATGCGCTCTGACTGGGCGCGGCGCGCGCGCGCTGATAAATCCCGGGCGGGACGCCGAGAGTATGCCCCGCGCCGAGATAAATAGGGCGCGCGGTGGGCGTGTCGGCCGCCTACGCGCTCCTTGCCAGAATCGCGCTTCCTTCGTAAACTTGAGCCCTGCGAAAGACCGCGAGCGTATCTCGCGACGTTCGCTTCTCGACGGGACGCCTCCTTGTTTCCCTCGGTCCAGACCAAACCCCACACCCCCATCCCCTCCAGTATTAAAATTTGAACTCGGCCCCCGGGTTGATAAATCCCGCGGCGGTAAATCGAACTTATCGGTCGCAGTGCCCGACCTTCTGTACGAGGGTGCGGTAGCTGCGTCGTTCTCCTACATCGGCGTAGATTCCCCGGACCAGCGCGGCTCTTACCAACGGGACGGCCCCGAAATCTGGGGAGGGGGAAACCGGGCGCGTAATGCAGTATCGTCTCGCGGCAGTGGCGCATCCAATTACCCCCGGGGCAAGCAGGTCGCGCGCGTCGTAAATAATTCGGTGGAAGCTAATCAGCATTCATGGAATTACGGCGTTTGATGAGGGCCGCGGCGCAGCCGCCCCGGGAAAAAGCCAGCCGCCCGCGCTTTGTCCCGGGGAAAAGCGCGAACAACGCGCGCGGGGACTTTGTCTCCTCCCCCGGGGCTTCGAGAAGCCACTTACCGGACTAATTCCCAGTCGTCCGCCGCTCGGCTTTTACGAGCCCGAGATTTTTTTCCGTTTCTTTCTTTTTTTTTCTCTCTCTTCTCCCCTTTGTGTAAAAAAAAAGGAAGGAAGAAGCCTCGTTCGGTAATAGCGTCGCGCAGCCGGGCTCCGGGGGAACCGGTAAAATTCGGCCGGGAGTGCGAGTCAATTAAGGAGCCGGCGGATTGAATCGGCCCCGGCCGCGTTTATTGAGTCATTAGTCTATCGCTCGGTCAGCCGATCCTGCACCTGCGAGCTCGAGCCCGCGGCCCCGTTTTATTGTATACAGCGCAGTCGGAGGCGGTGTGCGCGGGCCAGTTTCCTCGCGGGCCATTTATTCGGTGTCAAGCCTTTTGTTTTACGGAGGCCCGTCCGCATTAACGACTGTCGTTTTATTTGCCGGGCGCCCCCCCCAGAGACGCCGTCCCCCGCGCACCCGTTGTTTGCTAACGAACTCGGGGCCGCGGCCTCGCGTTACAGCGCCAACTTTTTTTTTTTTTATGTACCAACTCGTCGAACGAACTTTACCACTGTCCGGGTAATCTTGTGAAAGCCTCTGAATGTTTGACGAACGGGCGCGCGGCCTAACCTCTTAGCCCAGTTGGCCGGTTGAAAAATGCAGCGGCGCCTCCCCCCCGGGGGGAGGGACTTTATGAAGCGGCCGGCGGCGACCGGCGCGTCCCTTATCGGTCCGAGTGCCCCCTAACCCCATCGCTGCGCCCGCGGCCGGGATGATTTGCAAGCTGGCGCTGGGAGATAAACGCCGCGGTCCAAAAAAAAAAAGGAAGGGTACCTCGACCCCCGGCGAGCCTCGCGATTTTTTACGGCCTCCTCCAGGGGGAGGGGCTCGGCCGCGCTCGAGTGGCCGATTCTGCTGACGGGGCCGGACGGGAGGCGCCCGTTATTAGATCCCGCTATTTCGTCGCGGGATCGACGATGGCCCGCGCGGCGAGTGTCCTCCATTAGAGGCCCTTGACCCTCCGGAGGCCCTGCACATATGTATATGTAGGTAGGTGTGGGCGCCCGGGGCCATCCAGCGGCGCCCGCGGATTTATTAAAGCGAGCCCGGAATTCGGTCGGCCGCGAGTGCGCCCCGCCCGATAAAAAACCTCCGGCCCGTCCGCGGGGATTTTTACGTCCCCGCCCTTATCGCGGAGGGTATAAATCCCCGCGGCAACAGTCCGTTAATAAGGATCCGCAAAGGGCGCGTATATAAAGGCTCGGTCGAGTGGCGTGTCCCCGTAGCGTCGTAAAGCCGCGGGCTATGGGACCGGGGGAAGAAAGGGGGCGAAAGCGAGACCGTGAAAAAAGAAGCCCCGCGCCGTCGCTGATATTCCTTTTTTTTCCCCCCCTTTGCTCCCAGGGGAGCGCGCCGCATCGACCGCTTCGACGTTTACCCGAGCGCCACTGCCGGGATATCACTTGGCACGTGTAATTATCCTCGCGGTGGTACAATTGACAAATGTTGCGTGGCCCGAGTGAAGGAAAAGCAAAATAGGGAAGCAGGGGATGCGTCGCAGCGAGTCGGGGGACGCCGGGGAGATATCGATCAGCGTCCGGCTCGTCTTGGCCGCGCAGGCCGGCTTCCCGTGCGATCGGCCAAGCGCGCCGTCGGGAGACCTCGTGCCGCGGGGCTTTGTTGCCAAGTGGATGGCGCACTCCGCCCCCCCCCCGATGATAAGCGTCGATCGGGCGCTAACGAGGGCCCGTGCGCCCGTCGTCGACTAGCCTCGCCCGGCAACAAGCCGCTGCAGCCTCCCGCGGCCCATTCGAAAAACGGGGCTAATGGCTCCGTCGGCAACCCAGCTTCCCTCGAGGTATCGCCCGGCAGATTGGACCGGCGAGGCGCACTCTCGGCCTGGCATTAGAAGGAATCCCCGAGCGATTTCCATGAAAAGCGTCGCCGGGAAAGCGCGGCGTCCGGTGCGCGCGCCGCCGCCGCCGCGCGAGGACAGCCGTGGGATCTTTGTGCGCGGGGCGGCGCACGCGGACAGGGGCAGGGCCTGGCGTGCAACCTCGGGACACGTGCGGAGGGCGGCGGCCCGGGCCGGCAGCTCGCACCTCTGCGCGCGCGTATCGATCGGCCCAAAGGGTTGCGCGCGCCCGTCGGCTGAGCACCCCGGGGCTAAAGCGCCGGTTTAAGGGCTGCCGCGCCGCCGCCCCGCCCCCGAAAGAGTTCATTAAAACTAGCGCCGTCTGCGGCGAGTTCCAGCCCCGCGACGTCCCGCGGCCGGGAGGGGGTAGAGAGGGGAAAGAAAAAAAGAAGGAAGCTCCGTCCCCGAGCTGCGCTCGTCCTGCGGGTCCTTCGCCAAATTAATCGAACGCGCTCCTCAAAACCTTACGACCTTCAATTTCTTTTTCTTTTTTCGCGGGGAGCTTCTTGTTAATACAGACTCGGGAAGAGCGAGGAACAGCTGGCTTTATGAGGATATCCCGCCCGCCTTCGTTTATTTAATTGATATTACGCTGCCGCGGAGCCGGGCCAAGTTCGGCGGATCAAATGGAATACGCTCAAACGCACGAGTTACTAGTCATCCGCAGGATTAATTTTGCGTGTGTATGTATGAATATATACCTCGATTGTAATTATACTTTCGCCGGGCTCGGCCTTGTTTAACCTTTAATATTGATAGGGTTTTTAATTCTGAATAAATATACGAGTGCGGCGCGAGGGCGGCAGGGCCGGTATGAAATATTCGAAAGGGCGCCGTTAAATCCCCGATAACAATGGGCGAAGATATCCAGGGCGGCGCGCGCTTCAAGTTAAACGCTACACACTAAAGTTTCATTGCCTGTACAATATAAATTACGAGGAAAACTGGGCGTTCCGCGCCCGGGCGCATAACCGTTTTCCCTGAATTCGCGCGCGCCCCGCCGAACTTTCCACTCGACTTGCGCGCCGCGGGGAGGGGAAAAAAAAAAGAATAAACAAGCCCCAACAGGAATTAGCGGGCCGCCCGGCCCATTTAATTCCCCGCTCGCGCGCGCGCGCGCGGATCCCGCGAAATGGTCGCTCGGCGGATCCGTGAAAAAATAAAAATAATAAAAAGGAAAAGGAAGGCGAGGGCCGGGGAGAGAGAACGACGCCCAGGGGGGGAACAAAGAGGGCCGCGCCTCGCGCTCGATTGCGCCCCGAGTCGCCGGGGGATGGCCCTGATTAATTGACGCCCGCGGGCCGGTTGTTCCTCCGCTGGGGCCGAACCTGTCGGTTAGTCGGATCAATTAGGGGCCGATATATCCTCCGAGCGGCGACGACTGCGGAACAAAGGGACACGGCGCCGGGGACGGCCCTGGGGACGCGGCAACGCGGGGTACTTTGCCGCGGCCACTTTGTTCCACCAATTATGCTGTCTATATGAGTTTATACATGTCCCTCTGAATGCCACAATTACGGGGACGGATATGTACCCTTTCGAGCGGATTTTCCGGCTCTCCGCACGTATTTCTCAACTCGTGACGCGGGTGAAAAAAAAAAAAAGAAAACGGAGCTTTTCGTGTATAGAAAAGCGAGACGGGCACTACGTGTATCGGATGACGCGCTATTCTCTCGCTTAGGGGCGGTGTCGGAGTGCAGGAGCGGCGCCGAGCGACCTATCCACCTCTCCCCGAGTCGATTTTTTCCGCTTTTCCTTTTGGACCTCGGCAAATGGGGCGGCCGCGGTAAGGCGATACGGGGGCGTACCGGCTTCCCTTTGAAATCCCTCCCCGCGTATCGCGAGCCGCTTTATTCCTCCACTCGGGTGTACATCCTACTTATTACTACAAAACGCTCCCGCTTTTGTTCTCCGTGGTTTCGGGCTGTATTACTACGAATCCTCTCGCTGCGCGGTATACTAATAATCACCCCCCGCGAATATATATCCAGACGGAGCGTGGAGTAATTTCGGGAAGCGTACATACCTGCCGTCGGTCAACGCGTGCCCCCGCTAATATAATTATAATCCCCTATGGCGAAAGGGCGGATGCCGGCTTAGGAGCTTGTACAGGGAAGCTGCCAACGATCCCCCGGCATGGCCTGCACGTAACCGGGAAAAGTGGGTCGCCGGTACAGCGATCAAGCCGACAACGCCCCGGGCCTAATCACAATCCGCCAGTCATCCCGGGTGAAGCGCGCGAGCCTCGCCGGGCGGGCTCCTCGAGGGCGGGCCAGTAGTAACGGCCGAGTGCGGTCGGCCGCGCGTCGCCTCCTCGAGAGCCGCCCGTCGCCCGCGAAGGACGGCGACGACGACGCCCCTGTAATAAAGAAACGGGGGCGCCCGGAGGAAGAAAAAAAAAAACACAAACGTCGGCGCCCGCCGCGCTCAATGATCGAGCAGGGCGCGAGCGGCAAACACAAGCCGCCCGTGGGGGAGCGCGCGCCGAGGCTCTTTGTGCCCCCGCAGCCGAGTAATCCGGCTTTTCGGGGCAATCTAGGCGCGCTAAAGAGATTGGCCGGGCCGCGGGCACCTAACGAGCGGCCACGGGAGGAGGCCTGGGCGCGGTCCGGCTGCCGGGGCTCGAGGGGCCGGCGGTATGATCGCGCGCGAGGGGCTTTCCCGGCACAATTGCGCCGGCCGCAATTAACGAACTTTTCAGCATCGGCGCGAGGCGCCGGAAGCACGCCCCGGAGATTTCTCCTCGTTAACCGGGCGAGTCGAGTGCCCGTAAGCCGACTCGCGCCCCCCGCCCGGGTTATTTATTTGCCCTCGCGGCCCCGGAAATTATTAAGAAGCGCCCGGAGCGTTGCCCCGGGGCCGGATCGATGATCGCCACTCGATATACATGCACATCGGCCCTCGGGAGGCCCCCGCCCGAGGCGAAGGTACCCCGCGGTCCATCGCTCGGAGCCCTGGCATCCGGAGGCGCAGGTGGAGTCTGCAGGGCGGTTGGAAGTAACGAAAAAATTAGCTCCGGCTGACCGGGGGGAAGATAAGGAGACGGTGCGTGGGCTGAAAGGAGCCGCGCGGTGTGTAACCCACAGCCCGCTGGGAATAAACTCATTAATTTCTTCCGCGGCAGAGGCAACATCGCTCCCAAGCGAAATCGCTCCTAAGTGGTTAAATACGCTTGGTAATTGGCTAATTGACTAGCTATATTACGGCGAATGTTACTTCAAGCTTAACATACCAAAGGAAGTCCTATCAAGATTTTGTTAAACTATATTAAAAATAAACTTGTTGGTCTGACGGTACGCTAGCAAGCTGCGGTCCCTCGACGGATCAATTCACACCTATCTAAAGTATTTACAAGCAGCGTATAGAATAAAGCGATTGTAGATTGCTAGTAGGATTTAAATAATCTCAAAGACTTTGTTTACATTTCCGAGTGCTCGCTGTCGCCGCGAGCGCCGAGCATACATTTTGTGGATTTCTTTCGCTCTCCAGAATTTCCGCTCTATTGTAATTTGAATGCTTTGAATGCGGAGCACGCGAGCTTAGCCGGGCGACCAACAGGACCCGCAGCTAGTAGCCACCTCGCTAGATTCCTTCGCGGGATCCCTTCTAATTCCAATAAACATTCCATATAAGGTGGAGGGGCCGTAAGGAGATCAGCAATGGAGCCCTGATACAAACTAGTTTTGAGCACAGACCGCGGCACACATTGTTCTGGCCCGCTCGAAATCTTTACCTGGATAATGATTGTGTGCACAAGACACATACTCTCCGGGGAGTTTATCCCCGTGGCTCGCAATTAAGGGGAAACGGCCCTCCTCGGAACGTGCGGCGGGCATATTCGGCGGCACGCGCCCGATTACCTCGCGCCATAACGACCGCAATATCCCGCGAGGAGGCCGGCCCCTCGGCCTCTAAATAAAACCGGCCCTCCCACTCCCCGGCCGGGCAATCGCGCAATTAAGCCCCCGGCGCACGCCCTCGCGGGCTTTCATTAGGGCGCCTCCTCGGCGGCGTCAAGCGCCCGCGATTAGGCCGATCGTCCGCCGCCGACTACCCGCTGAAACGTCGCGCTCCTCGGAAGTCGTCACCCGCCCCCCGGGGGAAACTTTCCATCGCTCCCCGCGTCCGAGAATGCGCCTCGTTAGCCCCGCGGAGACTTCCCGTCCGGGCGTCTCCGGTCATTTGCCGCCCTCCCCCCGCGACGCCCGCTAATAGCGTCTGCCGGCATTCCGGCCGGCCCGCGGCGCCTCTCCCCGGGGGAGGCCGCCAGCCGCGGCCCTGTCCCCGGGCGGATCGATCGCCGGGCGAGCGCCGCCCCCGCGCTCACGCACGCCTTCCAGCCCTATAAATCATCGGGCCGCATAGCTCCCGCGGCCGGATTTCTCCGGGCTGCCGCCCCGGGATTCAATCTCGGCCGCCCGCGCCGCGCTCTGTTATTTACGCGCGCTAATTTTCCCGCGCGCCGGGCAAAAAAAGGGAGGGGGCCCGTCGGGGGGAGGGACGGCCACGCGTCGGCCGGCCGACCGACGCGCGATTCCCGCGACTCCCGGCGCGCCGTCAAAGTTGGCCCGAGGTGTTTTTCATGACTCGGTGCAGCCGGAGTAATAACTCGCCTGGCTTATCCTTCGCGGCGAACTTTTTCCTCGAGAGAAGAGATTCACGTCATTCGCGCGCCGTACAATCATCGCGTGTTTTATCACTCCGACGCAGGGTCAGTGGAAGCAGTCCGCAGAATCTTCTTTAAATGTTTCTACTCATGTGCTGCTATGTGTAAAAAAAAAGCCTTGGAGCTTACTCAATGACGTCAAATGAATAATTCGACAAAGATGATCGACGTAAACGAAGAAAAAGCCAGACCGATTAAAGGAAGGAAAAACCACGCGGCCGAACGTCGTTTTCTTTTGCCAAAGCATTTTGTCGAACCAGCAAGTCCGCTCGAGCGAGGGATTTTACTCAGCGTAACGCTGAGTTGTATCGAGTCGGACCTCCTCAAGCCCCGGCAGTCTTCAAAGACGCGAGGGTAAACGTCCAATCTGCGCTTGAAATGTAAACGAGGGGGGAAAAAGGCGGCAGGTGAAATTGATAAGTTTTTCCCCGGACGCCGCGGGGGGCAGTCGGGCCTCGGGGCGGCCGTCCGCGAGACGAGACAAGAGGCTCGAGGAGAAGAGGCCGACTGGGGAGGAGGAGGGGCGAGGAGGCGCCGGACTGCAAGCGACAGGGCGCCGGGCAAGAAGATCCAGGGGCCGGGGGCAGGCGGGGAGACAAAGACGGCGCCGAATCGGATACAATGGCGACTGCGAGGGACGGGGGACGGTGAAAAATTCCGGGGGGCTCTTTGACAAGTCAAACATGCGCTAACGCCCGGCGCGCCGGCTCTCATTTGCAACTCTCGGCCACAAAAGCGGAGGAGCCAGTGCCCGTCCCTCAAAGGGGCGCCCGGCCTCTTCCCCCGCGAGGAAGCCGGAGCTCCTCTCGACTTTGCGGGATTTTCCGAAAAAAAAAAAAACCCTCCCTCGGCCGCTTTTCCGCGCTGATTTTCCTCCCCGGCGCGCCCCGGGAATTCAAAAGCGCCGCCGGAGAATTACCCCGGCTGTTAACTGTCGACGGGCTAAGTCGCGCCCTGTCCACCGCCCCTCCGCCAGCTGACCGTCGCGGCGAGTCTCCTTTTTTTTTCCCCGTTTTCCCCGCGGCGCCCCGGCTTCTCCCCCGGGCAATTTAATCGCATCGGCGGCGAGCGCGGGCCGATTTCCCTCCCGCGAATCAATCTCCCGGCGCTGGGGAGCCGAAACAAACGGCCTCGAATGAAAAGCCGATCAATTCTTCGCACCCCCGGCGCTTTTCACTTGGCCCGCGCGCCGGATAAATCACCGGCATTCTCCGCCCTATTATTTTTCAAAGCCTGCCGGGCTAGGGGCGCGCGGGCGCGCGCGCGACCGATGAAAACGCCAAAGTTAACGCTATCATTTGTCTGCCGCGCGCGACTCGCCCGCGAGGCCGCGCCGACGAGCCCGGGGGGGGAAAAAAGAAACCGCCCACCGGTGTAGAAAAACGCCCCAGAGGAGCGGAGCCTCCGCGGCCCTCGTCTAAGCGTCCGCCGACCTAGGAGTCCCTCGGTCCTCGGCCCCGACGGCTCGCCGGGGTACGCGCGTTCTATCCGCGTACGAGTCCACGCGTATAAGCCTCGCGTCAGCGTATATATCGGCGGAAAAAAGAGCCCCCGCACCTTTGCGCGGAATAAATTCGGCCGGACGAAAAAAAAAAAAATGGCCTCGCTAACGGGACGGAAGAATCGGAATTCGTTAGGGTGCAGCGCGGCGAAACAATGGGGCGCTATAACACACAGGCGGCGAATCGGAGACGGCGAAAGGAGCGGCGCCGAACGAGCGGCGCTCCCCGGCTCGCCGCGCGCGATGATAAATAATACACGGGGTATAAATAACGCGACTGGCAGAGAAATACGAGGAAAATAGACGAGCCGCCGATCGATATACATATACACACCCGGGGGCCGGCGATTTCGCGCGGCTCCGCCGGCAAGTTTCCGCGCGGACCTAATCACGGGGGGCCGATATCCCGCTCCCCGGGAGAAACTAATCCGTTTTATCGGCGCGTCCTCCGCGGCAGCTGACGCGTTCGTTTCTCGGCCCGGGCCGACGGGCAGGCCGATGTATCAGGCTTTATTAAACGATAAATCGGCGTAACGAAGCCGGCGAGACGCCCGGCCGGCTTCCTCCGAAGAGGGACGCAGGGCCCCGGGCGCGGCTTTTAATTAAGGCGCCCGATGTCGGCCAGTGCGTGAATTTTTCACGCGGCCCCGGCTATCGATTCGGAGCCGGCCGATTGTCCGGGGAGGACTAATGGCTATCGAGCGCCCGCGGAGAATATGTTGTAAAGCCCCGACCGGCCGCCCGCGCTCCGAATTTCCCTGTCGGCCCAATTGCGCCCCGTGCGCAAAACCTTTCCAATAACCAGCCGCTGGATGTTCCCTGTAATGTGCTCGCATGATTCAGCTTTACTAATCAAATTCGAAACCTATGCGGCCTACATTACTCGGGCCGTTTCTTTAATTCCTCAAGGAAAACTGTCTTTGCTTCTAAAGTTGTGTGTTTATAATTATTTTATTTTCCGTACAATTGTCATTGTACACTTTATATTACTAATTACGGCTGTACCCGATTAAACCGAGTTAAATACGCGTAAATACTAGTAACCCGATTTTGTGTCTGAATTTATTTGGAAATTAAATTTAAAAATTCCAGTAATATAATCCGATTTCTACACAATACTACCGCTAATTGCATGTTGTACTATGCAGGTTTAAAATATATAGAATACCTTTGGGATATAAAGTGAGAACGTGTGTATATTTAATTTTAATGCCAAAATGTACAGAATGCGATACCAACATTTGTACTATTGAGGTACCATTATTATGCATGGAAATTATTTATAATCGTAATAATTAATCTTTCATTTTGATACGAAGCGCTTGATCTTGCTTGATTCGAAATTTAAAACGATTTTCATTACAGTCGTACGCTGCCAGTAATGTGTAGCCCAATTTATCTACAATATTAATTGCACGGGAAAAATTAGATTAAGTACTAATATTGTTACTCTCGCGTTTACTATATGATAACTCTACATGCATTTATTAACAACTTGAACGCTGCGAACAAAAAGTTTTTTATAGGCTACAGCATTAAGGTTGTACACGGTGGTATCGTTAACCTAATGCTACTAGCAATCGAATTAGTAAATAAAACAATTTCACCCCTTGTCTTTTCGTGTAAAAGAAAGAGGGGAGAAACGCCATAAATCCCGCGATTGACAGGCTACAAAAAGTCATCGCTCGAGCGACAGTTTGTCGTGCCATGGGTTTCTGCCCCTCAGGCTCCCCTCGCTGGAGAGCCGTCTGATCCGGGCGTCGTTACTCGCCGCTGGGTCATAAACAATGCCTTCGAAACAGACCGGGATTTTTGAACTGGGCCACCGGCAAAAGGGCGAATCGCGAGGAATCGGCCGGTGTCCCGGCGGCTGTCCGCGAGGCCAAGCGCCACTTAAATACTTAGCGCGCGCGCGCTGCCAGACGGACGTCGCGTTTTACTGGCCTCGGGGCGGCGGCGATAAAAAAAGCCGGGGCTTAGAGGAGGCGCCCGCGGCCTTAGGAATCCATGCGCGCGAGCCGCGGCGGCGAGCGTCAAGGAGCGCGGCGCGCGCCCCCTTTTAATGAAGCCCCTAACTGCTGGAACTGGGTTTTACTGCCGGCCACTAAAGGGAAGCAGTGCGCTTACAAGTGTAGGTCGCTCGTAAAATTGTACTATCGCTTTTTCAGAATTGCCGCCCGTCGCCGCTCGCGCTGCTTTGTATTCATTGCGCAAATTATGCCCGCCGCCCTAGTGTAAATTACGGGCGCGCGCGCGCCCGCCACCGAGAATTGAATTCCGCGCTGCACTCGTCGCCGTAGCCGGGCGATTTTGTTGCAATAATTGGGCTATAACGGCCAACTGACGGCCGGGGCGGACGTCCGTAAATTTCCCTATCGACCGCGCGCGTTACACGCCCCGGCTCCAAATTAATATCGCTCCCGGTCGACCCCGTAAATTTTTTTTTTTTTTTTTTTTGCGCCCAAAGAATTTCCGAGTCCCCGCGGACGGCCGCCGTCGCGCCGGCAGTACAGGGAATCGTTAATTGAAACGGCAATAAAAATAAACACCCGATGGAACTGATATATCCTTGTCAGCGCCTATTCCAATGGGCCTCCGTGTCCGACGCTAGAGGGCGCCTCCCCCGCTCGCCCCGAAAAAAAACCGCGCTTAATTAAGGCACAGAGGACCGGTGCACTCGTCAGCTTTTTCCAAACAACTCGGCAGCCGGGCGCCGAAGTCGTCTCTGGATTTAATTAAAAACGCCGAGGGAGGCGCACGAGGACCCGCCCCCACCCACCTCTTTTCACCTACGCCCCAGTTCCGCGGGTTGAAATTTCGTCCGGAGGCGCGTCCCGAATAATCGCGCTTCGCTCGACGTTTCAATGGCCGGCGAATGCAATTACGGCCGGATGAGTCGACGACCGCGACGCGATACATTATACCCGCGCGTCACGCCCTCCGACCCGAAGATCCTCCTTTTTTTCCCGCGATCGACCTGTCGCTCCTGCAGATGGCGGCCTAAAGTCGGGCGGCATCTCGAAAACAAGCGTCGGATACGAGGAGGAAAAAAAGGTGCGCGAGCAGCCACGGGGATGATTTCTTTTTCATTTTGTGTAGCGCCTCGACATTGGGGGCCAAAATGGCGGAACGATTATCCCTCTAGTCGCTTTATCAATCGCTATTGGCAGCGCGAGTAAAAAGTCGTGGGCCTCGTCTATAGTACGTAAAAGGGGAATTGCGCTCCGATGAAACGTACATTCGATGAAAAATCGCGCGCCCCGTTTATTCCTTTCTCCTTTGATTCGTCTAGCTTTGAGCGCCGAGTTAAGCTTTGCATCAAAGCAATCGCACGTTTTCTAATCTTGCTGATTGGTTCTTGAATAAAATAAACGACTCTAATGATGCGGGGCGCTTCAAAAAAGTTTAACTGATCCGCCACAGAGAAATGAGCAAAACCTTCGCTGGAGATAATCTGCTTCTCGCCTTTTTATTCAAGATTATAAATACAAACAAAAATGAACGGCACGGCACTTGAAAAAAACATTTGCATAGTCCCACCGGGCGGCGTAATACATCTCCACAATAATACTGAATTTATGCATCAATTACACTGAATATTATACTTATTTGCAGTAATTATTTTTCCCTCTCTACCCTCGCTATAGTTATACCCGAGCTTTGCAGTACACGCTTTCCATTTCAAATAAGATTTCCAGATTCAAATTGAAATAGTATACGGAACAATTTGGGCGCGTAAATTGCAAGCTCGCATGTACTTATTCTACGGAGATGTGTACACGTCCAGAGGCATAGCTATTTTAATTGCTTTGCGGCAGTAGGACTGCAACGCTATTTTAATAAAGAATCTTGCCTCTGTCTAGACCCTTGGTAGAATGGTGCTTGAATCGTAGCCGCATTTGACGCCGTAATTTGAATTCTCAAAACAAGACGATGATGCCCGAGGTAAATTTTCAATCCCGTCGCGCTTCTGACGCAAAAGCTCATCTCTATGCCAAAACTTTGTTCGCGGAGCTTGCCCGAGAAGCAAAAAAACAGCGTAGAAGCTGTATAAACAGCAAATTTCAGTTCTTTAATGAAAAATTAACCACCGTTATTTATCAAAGGTCTTTATTCTGAACTGAATGCAACGCAAGAGAAAATTTTCTCCGGGGCCGTAAAAAGAAAATTAACAAACGAAATAGCCCGCTGCTATTACTATTCCAAAATAGAATTTCACGGGGCTTTAACTTTTCTCTCAAATCAAAAATTCATCGTCGAATTAAAGCTAAGCCTTTGTCGACCACGATTGGTGCAATTGTGCGGTTACGCGCGGCTCTGTAACATATCGTACGAGCAAACAAGTATAGTTATGCATCAAGTTCGCATGAGCAAAAGCAATTAGGCTATAGTTGCTTATATAAAAAATGGTTCCATGCCGTGCAGCAAAATTTATTTTACTAGATCGCCCGATAATGCATACAAAGTTGTCAAGAAAAAAGATTTAGCGCTTGCTAAGGTGAAATATATCGAGCGGCTTATCGGCATAAATAAATGACCCTAATTAAACCTTGCATTTGGATAGAGCTGCTGAATTTTTAATTGCGTCGAAATGATTTAAAATTCATTGTACTCGTGACTGTTAAAGACTGAGTGAGTTATATTGTCTATGATTAATACGTCAAATGCAACGCTCTTTCTTTCCGTAGTTTCTTTCGTGAAAGCGAAAAGGGATAAGAAGAGTTCACAAAGCATTTGTTCTATTATCTGATATTGGTTTTATATTTATTATAAATGAATTATTTATTGAGCACTTCGTGTGACTATATGGTTTAATCCAGGAAATTTTATTGTTTAATTAATTATTCGAAATTCCAGTGGTGCACCCTGTAATCGCTTACGCTGTCCGGAGTTACCTGCTTAAAAAATACACTAGGTACAAGGTTTGCACAGTGTCAGTTTAAACGCTTAATTTATGCATACAGAATTGAAATAAAAATAAAGTAACGGCTTTTGAACGAACGAGCGTCCAAGCACGAAGAAGGCACAACGCGTCTAAAAAAAACTAAACGCGCGTAATGCAGCAGTTGAAATTCAGTGCGGAAATAAATCTTAATAACTCAAAGGCCAGCGAGTTTGCGCACGCGACACAGGGAGTTCCACGAGGCGCAGCCGATGTCGAACGGTCTCAATCAAAAATTCACAAGTCGGAAAGGCGAAAAATCGGCCAGGCGAACTTCCTAGTGCGCAAAGGCAGGAGTCAACGGGCCAATCGGCTGGTTCGGGGCGAGGCGCCGCCCCCGACCAGCTGCACAACCGTCGGGGGATCACGAGCCCGGCAAAGTGGCATTCATCCCGGGGCCTCCCGGGGGACAAAGCGCAGCCGGCGTCAAAGCCGTCCTCCGGTGCCCTTGACACGTCGCCGCGGCGCCAGCGGCACGTAATTCCTCCGCCGGCTCAAAGCGCGAGCCGGGGATCGGCCGTCAAAGCCGCGCGGCCGAGCCTCCCGCTTATGCGCGCGCGTACGAAGATTATCGGGCGAGGAGGGAAAAAAAAAACAGGGCCCGGAAGCTGCGTCCACTCGGAAGACGCGTCTGCCCCCCCCCCCTCGAGTTAATTATCGGATACGCGCCGACCGGCCCGCGATGAAGCAGCAATCGGTGCCCGGGGATATCAGCGGAGGGCCGGGATGGGGCACAGGAGCCCGAGCGAGCGGAGAGCCTCTTATTAAAACGCCCAGCCACGCGCGGCTCGCAGGTGCGTGGCGGTGAATACAAAGCAGGCCGCCCTTGTCGTAACCTCGGCTGCCTGTCAATAACGCGAGACGACTGCGCCTCGGCCGCAGTCGTTAACCCGCCCTTCTTTTCGCCCCCTGCCCCCCTCAAGCCCGCCGGCCAAACGGAAAATCGCCCGGATCTGTAGCATCCCGCGGGATTTTTTTTTATTTTTTTTTTCCGGCGGGCGCGCGTTCGCCCAGGTCAAGGGTGCGCGCGTGTCCGTCGGTCTGATTGAATTAATAACGCCGCGGCCCCGAGCAGTGCCGGGGCGCTGATTTACCGACCGTTTCCGTCAACGGCCCATGTGAAATACATTTATACATGTGCCCGCGCGCGGGATATTGCACCACGCGGGCCTTTGAGAAAACGCGGGCGGCTCCATTTCTGAAATTCAATGCATTTGGAATCAAACTTGAAAGTGGAATGGAACGCGCGCGGCAATTCGCCGAGCGATATAAATGCTAACCTAATCCCCCGCGTGCACTTTCGCCAAATTAACTAGGGGGGCGCAAAAAAAAAAGGAAAAAAAAAAAATAAATAAAAAATAAAAAAAAATGGCCGATCCCCATATAACGGCGCGCCCGCCGAGAGATTTTCCGCGGGAGCGGCCCCGCGCTAATTGCACTTAACGCGAAACTAGCCGTACGCGCCGGCGCCCGACAGAAGCAATGGCTCGCCCGATCCGAGTGCCCATGCGAAAGAACGCCGATTTAAACGGCCATTATTTTCCAGCGGCCTCCTTGACAGCTGCGTGCCTGGCGCCGCTGCCGCCGCCGCCGCCGCGCTCATTTTTTCCGAAGCGCCCGTCTCGCCGTAAATAACCCGCCGCGCGCTTTTTCCACTGGCGCGTAATTGGCATATCCGCCGGGCCCGCGCCCAAATCGCCCGCGCGCAAACAACGCGGCCAATCAAACGGGCGTCACGCAGCCGCCGGGAGGGGAAAAACCCGAGCGAAACAGGGCCCCGCCAGGGGCAACGACAACCTGCCCCCGAGCGCTTAATTACCGATGCCGAATCCCGCGTGTTCGCCCGTCATTTGGCGTTCCGAATCCCGGCAATCTGATCTTCGCCCGGGCGCCGGCTCTTTAAACGGATTAACGGCCGAGTTTTTACGCGGTCCGCGGAGTGATATAAAGGATGGAGCGGTGCAGGTAATGAGCCGCAGTCGCCGCGGCGCCCAGCCGTGATAAAGCCTTTTTTCTCGTTCGATTCGGCTAGGCAGATGGCGTGGCGGTCGCGGTTTAACTTTTTAACCGAGCGCGCCAAACTGTCCAACTAAACTTCAGCGATAAAGTATTTCTAATGGAAATCGGCATATTAGAAAGGATTATGAACCCGCGAAATGGCTAGGAAAATATTTAGTTTCTAGAGTCGATATAAAAGGCTCCTCTTTTTTACTGCACCTCTCGTATTCAGCGCAAGTTTAAAGTTGGAATAGCTTAATTTCGGATGTTTGGATTGACTTTTCACGACAGTGTAACGCTATAATTGAATTTGGTTACAAAAAAAATAGGTCAAAAGTCATACAACAAAGTTTTTAGAGAGGTTATGAAAGAAAATAGCTATTTAGCTACCTGATTTTCTCTTTTGCTAAACTTTCGTCGAGTGTAATGGCAGCGTTATAGGGTCCCTTCTTACCTTAAACCATATAATCTATTTGCGGAAGAGGTTGACAAAGCGTAAGGATATCAAAAGCAATTACGTTTTCATTATAATAAACACACAAATGGTAAAGGAGGTTGATCTCTAAACCACTAATCCCCTGGAGAACAAAAATGGCTTGGAACCATTAAAAGCAGCGAAGTTACAGTATTATACAGGGACCGCAAAACAGGCTCGGAGCGGAAGGCCAAATGAATTCACAACTACGAGAAAGCAGGCAAATCTCTCCAAAAACAGTGGATTACAATAACAAATTTGGTCGACGGGAGAGCCGACCGTGGCAACGCCCCGAGCGAGATAATACCCCGAACCACAAGTCCGCGTTAACATCCTCAAAGCGGTAATTTAATGCAGTCGCTCGAGCGGGCCGCACACAGACGCGCCGCGGCGATTATACGAATATACTCTTATCTGGCGGTGGGCCCGCGCCCCGAAATCAGCCTTAATCACCTCTGGCGGAGGTCCACCGGCCGGGGAACAGCGCGGGTAAGTCGAGGCGGAGGCCAAAGTAGCCCTGCCCGATACATATATACATATACGCATCGCTCGGGCAAACACCATTATTACCAACAAATTATTCCCGGCCAATCGATCAATCGGCGAGCGGCCGCTGTTTAAACAGGTCGAGACGCCGCCGTGTTGACGCAGGCGGCCCGCGCTTGTGTAATGGATGGCCGCGGGTACTTTGCAACGAAAATAACGCGGCGATGCCGGGCAAACTCGGGGCGGATATGAGGGCGGCGGGGCCGCGACGCGAAAGAATGATGGGACCGAGTGGTTTAGCGCCCGGCCGCCCGGGAATGGCAATAGGCTTTGTTATTCCCCCGTTTTACGGCGGGCGGCCGTCGCCGTTGCCGCGCGCGGCCCGTGCCTTTTTTTTTTTGCCCCACTCCTCTCGTATAACCCGGTGAAATGTGGAGAAGGCTTTAATGAAGAAAGGACGAGGCATTCGAGGCGCTGATCCGGCGCGCGCGCGCGCGGATTAGGAGAATGCAAGCGGGCCGGGGGCCGAGGCTAGTGCGCTCGACAGATATTTCACCGTCGCATTTTTTAGGAATAATCAAGATAAAAGCGAGCGAGCCCCGCGCGGGCGGCTCGCGTCCGCGTTAACCCAGTGTCTCACTCTCGGTCACTCGGTGAATCCCAGTGGAGGCGGGCATGCCGCTTATTACGCTACTCCACTATAAAGAACTGCACTTGGAGGGTATATATTAAGGCAATAGAGAATAGCTCTGCGACAACTGAAATTCTAATTGCGTCGGTGTACATAAAGCACTGCGATATTTTTCTAATTTTCGAATAATTGATCAAATAATGTAAGCGAGACGAGTCTCGTAGATACTTGTGTCAAAAGTACAATGTACGATGTTACAAAATAAATTAAAGAAACTCTTTCTTCTGTGTAATTATATCTTCTTTGTGGTAAAATGAATGCCTTTGTTCTGTTAGAAATAATATATATGACGATAAAAAATAATTTGTTATCTTTAGTATTAGCTGTTTTCGTACGTGGGTGCGATGGCCTTTTAATGCGCATGTAACAAAATTTATAAACTAAAATCTTCTGTAGCATAATTCTGTAGGTTTCTCATTTCTTATGCATTCATTCTTTTCTTTCTTTGGGTAAAAGCAGGCAGACTGGATTATAATGTGAAAGTAATATAACAAGTATAAAAGTAGAGGTGATCAAGATGGCGCCATGGTTGCCGTTCTCTTACCCGCCAAACAAAAGTCAAGCGGGCAAACTAAGCTCGCGTCTGGTAATAATAATGTAAAAACCTCTATAAAGGGAGGCTGTAAAAGGTCCGAAGGCTACCGATGCCCTCGCATTAGCATCGCAAATTCCGAAAGTAAGATTAAAAAATAAAAGTAGCCGAGGCGAGAGCGGCAGTGGGACTAGTAATACAACGATTCGCGGGGAAGTTGGCCGAAGGCGCTTTTAATGGGGCCGGGGGCCCTCAAGCACCGGTTTTAACAGTTCCCGCCTGTTAATCATAAATTAAGAAGTGGCGCGCGCGCGCGTGGCCAACTTTTTTAACAGTTATGCTAAAATTTCCATTAAAAAGTTTAAATAAAAAATCGCGCGCTGGCCGGGGCAATTTTCGACGCGCGCCCCGGTGCAAATCTGGCCGCCTCGAATTTGCGATCTTAATAAATCCCCGGCGAGACTCGGCGCCGGCGTAAAAAAGTAACTTTTATGGAGAGGACGAGGGCGACGCGGCGCCTCGCGGAAATTCACCGTTAACAAGGAAAAATGGCGAGGCCGCCCGCGGACGCCTTTCCCGCCGCGGGACAAAGGACCGCCCGCGCCCCGGGATATACATATATATACACGTACGTATATGTATATACAACAGAGGTTGCGCGCAACCTTTTTTTTTTCCTTTTCCGGATCGGCAATTTTTTTTTGGCGAGACGCGCTGAATGAAAGTCTGCGCCCAAGGAGGGGCTCTTCCCGCGGACAGATTGCGGCCGGAAGCTGCGACGCTCCGGGGACAATCCGGCAGGAGTCGCCGGAAGCCGCTCGTCCGGGGCCTCTCCTTTGCATGCGCCTCGGAGGCCGGGGTTTACGAGACGCGGCCGACCGCGAGCCGCTCGGGCCGGCCGATAAAGCGCGGCCTCCTCCCCGCCCATCCCGGGAGTCTGCGTTGGCAGGAGCCGCGGCCTGGGAAATCCACGGAGGATCGACACTCCGTTACTCGCGCGAGGACGGGTACGGCTTCGTTTCTTTTTTTTTTTTTCCAAAACGCCCCGGAAGCGTTGCCAAGCGTCCGGGAGGAGCGCGGCCCGCGGGATCGGTCCGAAGGGGTTGACGGGACTCGTCGCCAGTGCCGTCGCCGGACGTTTATTGCCTTTTGTGTACTTACGCGTTGCGCCGCTCGCAGCCGACCTGGCCACCGTGCAACTGTACTCACCTGCAAAGAGAAACAAAGGAGTCGGTTAGCTTACCCGTGCCTACTCCTGGTGCACCTAGCCGACAGAGTGGCGAGGGAGAACCGCGGCCGAGATTAGACTCCCCCGAGCAGAGCGACCGCGGGGAGTCTCCTTTCTTTTTTTCGGCGGGTAGACTCGCGTCCCCGCAGCCGGAATTGGAAATTGGAAGAGTCTGCCGCGGGGAGGCGGGCGCCGAGTGGCTGGGGCGCGCGGAGTCACGCGCCGGGGGGACCCGGAGCCGCGGGTCTCCCCGGCGATTAGCGTTCGCGGGGCCTCGGCTGTCGAGGCGGGCGCCCCGGCCGAATCGATCGAGCCCCTCCCCACGGCTGCGGCGGCGCACCGCAGGCCCGATCGCCGGCAATTACCAAGGTGTCGCGGGGGGCCAACTGGCCCACGGCTCGCGCTCGGGTCGAGGCCTCGCGAGGTAACGACGATCGGGCCGATATCGGTGGCCCGGGACGCTTTTCAACCCCCGAGCGGGTAAGCTATCGGGCCTTTCCCATCGGCGCACCCTTGTTAAAGCCCATATCCCTCTTCTCACTCGGTGGGGCTCATTCAAAGCCCGGAGGTAGGACGTTTTTCCAAGCTCCTCGCTTTTTATGCTCGAGGGCTGTCTCGCCTCAAAGCGCTCCTCGTCAAAGACAAGCTCTCGTTATTAGAGCTTCCCGGGAGCCGGGGCGGATCCTGGGGATTTCGGAAAAAATAACCGAGAGCGCACTCGGATCCGCCGGCAGACCGCCGAGATGCTGCGAAGCCGCCCGGTTAACCGGGGGACGCGGGCCTACTCCGCTGAGATCCCGGCCAAAGGTCGTCATTTTATCGGCAGTCTCCGCCGCGCCCGCCCTCCTGAACAAAGGTAAATACGCCCGGTCCCTAGTTAAACGTTAATTTTCCACCGCGTAAATCATCATTTGGAAAGGTCCACTTGGTATCCGTGGATTAGTTTAGAACGACCTACCGCTCGAGTATTCCATGTACTCGAACTGCGGTTAGTTATTTTAAACAACTCTATGAGGTTACTACAGGCATAATATACATATTGTACTATGTACTTCTTTTAAAACAACTTTTACAACTCATAAATGTTCATATAGCCGTGCAATTAATCCATTATTACTATAATAAACCAATTTCAAGATTAGATTTACAACGCGCCAAAAGCTTTATTACTGTATTTACTTAGCTTAGCTACAGCATATAGGAGAATCATCCAAAATGTAATATCTCCAAGCATATTGTTAAAGTAGAAAAGTCCAAGGACCGTTCAGACAGCACGATGGCTCGCTCGTCCGAGAACGAGCCTCTAATTCCGCTTACACTAGGAATTTTGAAACGTAAAGATTGAGGGAAAACCTCCGCATCATACCGTCTTTATCTTTCGGTAACCGTAACTGGGAGCGTAGGCGATAGGCTGACCGCAAGCGCGGCAGCCGAGCGAGGGATCGATTCGGGGTGCGCGGCCGAGTCCCCGGTGATATCGCGCAAGTGGCGAGAGGCGCACGTGTGCGCCCCGCCGGTTAAAAGTAGCCCGACCCTCGTCTACTCACGCGCAATTACAAAGGGACGTCGCGCGGGCCGATGATCGATCGGCTCTCGGGGGTCCAGCGACACGCACAGGGCCGCCGGCGGGCCCGACAAGCCCTCCCGCGGGCCAGCCTCCCGATTCGTCCCCCGGCCGCGCCACTGCATTTCCCCGGGCCGAAAGAAAAAAAAACTCCCGGAGCGGGGGACTAATCGCGAGCCGTGACTCGGCGGATTACGGCTTGGCGCGCCTCCATCCATCCCCGGGGCGCTTTAATTGGGGAAAAAAGCCCCGCTAAGCGGCCCACTATGGCTCCGGAATAATAAGCCGCGGGGCTTATATCGCCCGCCCGGGGGGGAAACTTAATCGGCGTCCTCGGCCCGACCCTTCTTTTCAATCGCTCGCGGGCCAGCTTCCGAGGGGCGCGCCAAGGAGCCGCGGGGGGAAGCGCGAGGGCCCGCGGGCTTTTTCGCGCCGGCGGGCGATCGCGCGTAATGGACACTCGAGACGGCCGCGGCCCACTCGGCGGACAAAAGCCCGGGCCCGCGATTGCCGAGCCTCTCAAACTTCTCCCAGCGACCGCCGGGGCCGTAAAACGCCTCCGCGGGACCGGCGCCCGACTCCGCCCGCGCCGCCCATTAGCCCGCTGATCACCACCTAGGGCCCCGGAGACTTCGAGCGCGGAGAGCCGCGCTCTCGACGCCTGCACCCATGGAAACTCACTATCAACTCTTTTATGCGTGGGAGGAACTAGGCTGAATTAGGCTAGGCGTTGCCGAGAATTTCTGGATTGCGCTTGCTGTTGTTTACGGTTATCTCCTACGCTGCTTATTTTTCCGTTTGGTACCGGCATTTTGGCGCGTATGTAATTTTAATTCTGCCTTTCATAAGAGTATGTATACAACGATTTCAGCCATTATATGTATCATTTTTTTTTTTAGAAAATTTGCTCAATTTATTCCAATTCTAGTATGAGCTGGAACACGCTTCTAAAGCTAACATTCGTTAATAAAAAATAAGATAGGTACATATGAGCTAACCACCAACTGCACTTACGCTGCTTGTACGAGTTGGAAAAGGCCATGGCCGGTTGTGCCTTATTCCGCGCTATGCGCTGCAAAGTCTCGAGGCGCGCAGGTGTTTTTTCTCCACGGTATAATTTGTCCTAGCCGACACCGCCGTTCCGTCGTAGTATAGCAAATTAAAAAACAAGAAAACTGTACATGTTCAACACCGTGTGTAATACAGTTTCTCAGTATTCTGGTAACAATGTATCGATAGTTCATGTGTTGGAATGTCAAAGACCTATGAAAAGCTGCCAAGCCAAAGAAACATAAGAAAACATACTATACGTATGCGCGCTGTAGGCAAGTTGAACGAACGCTAAAAGGTTAGTCATTCTAATGTTCATGTAAGTAGACCACGAGATAGCAGATAGCAATTTTAATATTTTGATTCAAACTATAAGCAAGCAGAAATATAACATTTTATTGATTATATTTCAGATCTTGATTAATTTTTTATGCAAAATTTATTATTTATGAAGAACTGGTTTGTATAAATTTATTTTTAAATATTGTCTTTGGGTAGTTTCACGAGTTTACCACAAGGGTTTATTTCTTTCCAGAATTCGAAAACAAATTTTAGACATGACAAATAATACGAGAGGCTATATTCATCATAATACTGTTCATGATTATATGCGTAAGTGAATATGTCAAATTCCAATAATTATAATAGAAAAAGTACAATTAATTTAAATTAATATTTCACTTTCATCATGATTATCATTATTAATGCTTCATTATTTTAACAGTGTTTAATAGCAAAATGAGAAATCCTTTGCTCACATTATTGGCATGAAAAACACAGATAAAAAGAATGGATCCGCATTCTCAGACTTTCTATTTAATTATCAAAAGTATGATTCACTACTGTATAGTGTTAAAGAATTCGAACATTGGTTTTATATAAATGATTATACTGAAATAGTTTAAATTTACAAATCAAGGATAAGTCTATTTGGTCGAATTGTATATACTAATGTATTCTTACAGTATAATTTTCGACACTGGAAAAAACAATGGTTTAATTTACAGAGTAATTATTCATTTTTTAGTCATGTAAAACAAATTTTACGTAAGTTTGAGTAATAATTATCTATAACGCATATAGATACATATGTATTTTTTAAACGTCTATTCATTTTGTTTTCAGAAACTGATAATGATAATGTAGATGACCTTTTAGAAAATATGTTCCCACCAGATATTCAACATCTGATTAATTTGAGAATTAAATGTGGTGTAATTATTATATCTAAATTTAAAAGTTTAGTAAATGCACAAAACAACGCCCACTGCCATGAAAATTACAAAAGTTCAACGTGTAGAAAAACATTGCGGTTAGAATAATACAATGTCTTGAAAGCGCTTTTATCTCTAGCACAACTTTTATCTTCAACAAAGATTCCAACAATTTTCGGTCAATTAATAAATACCAAAAACACAATGAAATAAATAAAGCCACTATTAATACAATTAATTTCAAAAAAGAGACTTATAACATTGTTAAAGCTGGATTAATTTCTGACTGATATAATATGTCTATTAAAAAACCTATAATACGTTAATTAACAGTTTTTATTAATTTGTATTATTTTGCGAAACTTTATAATTTGACTAAATAATTTGTGCAATGATTTTTTTTATAGTTGAGACACATAAAAAACAAACTGAAATTACACATCAAGAATACATAAGTTCAATAAAAGATGGTAATAAATAAGATTATTTGAATTTCTAATATTATTTATATTTAAATGAATTATATAATCTTTACATTACTGTTTCATAATTGATAAAGATGAAGAAATTTCGCTTACAAGAGAAAGAAGAGAGCAAAGGAATAATTTAAATAATTGTACAAAAAATATTTCATCTCATGATATAAATGAAAATTGTACCAATTTAAAATTTTACCCGACTATACTATCTTTATCAGACAATAAGAAGAACAAACCGAAAATATTAAATATTAATGCTACTCCAAATATAAAACTACCAAGTTTCAAAAGTAACTCTGAAAAGTGTTCAAGGAATTCAAATAGCATTAAAACTTCTCTACCGCAAATATAATTAATTATTTATTTAAAATTGTATTGCAAAACAATTTTTAGGACGTTTGAAAGATAAAGAATCAAATAAATATTATTATCTTTTAATTGATAGCACGAGTTGGAGGCCATGAATTAAAGCTTCCAAGATGAGCAGCGATACAAATCAGTTTCATGAATGGATAAATACGTTTCTCGAATTGTTGGACTCATTCAAACCAACAGTAAACAATGAACAAATGATTTACACAAACATGACACAGGAATAATCATAATCGTAACACGCGGCCATGTAGTGAATAGCAAATAAAAGCGACGCAAGTGAAAGGAAGGGCGAGTCAGGGGCGCTCCCTGCAGGTTTCTCCAACCGCGGCGAGCGGCAATCCAATGGCAAATCCCTAATCCATCCGGGCGGAGGTTGGCTTTTTCCGGGCGACGCGCTCGCGGCCTCGGGGCGATCGTCGGCTCGTTTGCCGGGGCGGCCCAGGGGGCGCGGCGATCGGCGGGCGCGCGATTAAATCGCCGAGGAGGCGCGTTGCTAAGTCGGGCGCGGGGGCGGGGCGGCGCCACCTGGCGGGAGCCGGCCCATGCCTCGGCGTGGCAGCGGCGCTGTTGCCGAGCGGCCGATTCCCTCCTCTCCTCGCGGCGCCCGCGAGCTTCCCGGCAAGTTCGGCCGGGGCTCTCTCCTTGCGTCCGGCGGGATCGATCGGCGATTATACCCCGGCGATGCACCGGCGGCCCTTAGACGCGCGTACACCCGCCGAGGGCGCCGATAAGCCCGGCGGATTTGCCCGGGGCCGCTTGCGGAGTCCCGCGGACGCCGGGAGCAGCCCTGCGGGCTAATGCGTCTTTGGCAATTCCCCGGCAAGGGCGCCGCCCCGGGGATTAGGTTTCATTTGCCGGGAGGGACTTTTTGGCGGAGGTCGGGGGCCGGATCGATCCGCGACAATCCCGGCCCGGCCGGATCAAAAAAAAGGAGGGGGAGGGCCGCGGGAGCGCAGTGGCCAATTCCACATTTGTTCCAGGCGCCCCCGGCCCGCCTAATTCGGCCCTCGGCCCGCCTACGCAACCTCTGGCTTTGACAGTCCGCTTTAGCGGCTGCCGCCCTCTCCGGCTCGTTTCATACATTTTTTAAAAGAATCCCAGACTCCATCTCGCGGAGTTTCTTCTCGAGCGCGGCGCCGGGCGCTTTTACCGCGCCGCCCCCGCATCGACAGGTAGACCGGGCCGCCCCGGAATTGAGAGCCGCCCCGGCTCGGATTGCGTTTCAATGCCCGCTAACGATTCCTCCCCGCAGCAACTCTTATTGCGGGGCCAACTTTATGTTCCCCGATTCTCAAAGACAAGCCGACGGTACGTTCGCCTCGTTGCGCGCATCGCATCCTCTCGGCTTCCCTCACTCGGAGAATCTCTTCTTTTATCATAAATAAAACAATGCACCAAGGATATTCGAGATTTATTCGCCCGTGCTACTTATTAACTGTTGATAAATCTAAAATCCGAAAAGCCAGACAGTGATATCTGCGTGAGCTTATGGCTGTATTTATAAGCGATGCGATGCATAATTACTAATTTTTATAAACAGTTTTGATTGATCTGTACAAATAACAGATTCCAAAGTCTAGCTTTGATGTTTATTTACTTTATCTGGTTGTAAAGCTACTTAGAGAGCAACAATATTGACAAACAACATTAGTTCAATTTACTTTGGTATAATATTGACCAATGATATTATTTTCTCAACATGTTAATAGTACGCTCGTATGAAAGTTAAATATATAAGCGCTCCTAATTACAATTATCGTAATATTTAATTATTGATTTATTTGGACCGCGTATCAATAAGCCAATATTACCAATTAATTAATGCACTCCAAATACTAAATTATAAGTAATATCATCGGTATAAATACTCCTCTAAAAGCTCATACATCAATGGTCTCTCTAATCGGACAGGACTGCTCGACTGCTCATTTGAGGCGGATCGGCGGGACGGAAGCGAGGAGGCCGTCGTCGGTTTGCGTGATTCAAGGGGCCCTCGATCCCCGGAGCATAATTTTATTTACATTGGGCCGAGTATCCCCGCGTTTGGCGCGGACGGCCGCTCCATTGCCGGCGGCTCTTTCACGCTATTACGCCCGCGCCGGCCGATATTCGGCTGCTATTGACAAGCAGCTCGAGCGGCCCGTCGGCTCTCAGCGGCACGCGGCCCCGCGAGGCTTTCTTCCAGCCGGGCGCCAAGGGGAGGGGCCCCCGTCGATTGCCCGGGAGTCGGTTCGATCCGCCGCGGGCCGAGCCGCAATTGCGGCCGACCTTCCCAACTAGTTTCGCTTAATGGCCGGCGTATAACTTTTTCCATCCGCCGGTAATATCGAGGGCCGCGCCCGGAGGTAGACGCGCGCGAGGGCTATCCCCGGGGACCGGCTTCCCGGGTCGCAATTAGAAAACCGGAAGTTCCCAGCCGCGATTATGCCCGACGGAGGAGGCGCAACCGCCGAACCGAGCTGTGTATATATATATGTGTGTGTGGGTGTGTGCTCAAGGAGCAGGCGGCTCGATTGATAAAGTGCCCGGCGGCCGCGATCGGGGGAGTTTTATCCGGCCGCGGCCGAGTGCCGAGAGCCGCCCGGCGAGCCGAGTTTAATCACCCCCTCGATATACTGCGCCCTCTCCGATTCCGCCAGGTAATAACGCCCGGCTATAGGTCGCGCCCCGGCGCATTAATCTTATTCCCGGCGGAGACGCCCGAGATGGGACACCCGAGCGAGCCGCGAGCCTCGGCCCTTCGCTCTCCCCTTTCCCCGAGGCGTTGACGGAGCGCCACCGAAGGCCCCCCCGTTGACCTTACATACCAGACGGCCTCCGCGTCGATACTACCGGCCGCGCCTTTTTCCCCGAGAGAGAGAGAGAGGGAGAGAGAGTGCCGGTCCAGGCCTCGGGGCGAGGTGCGCGTACGCGGACATCGGCGACGGCCGGCTTATCGGCCGGCAATCGGCCCGTCCGCCCGCACAAAGCCCCGGGCGCGCGGGAAGAAAACAATAAAAATGAATAATGGATGCCGGCTATAAGAGGGACATAAAAGGGGACGGCCGCTGAAAGGACACTCGGACGCGCCCGGAAAAAGCGCGAGATTCAAAGCGACGGGTTGGCCGGGGGGTCGCGGACACAAAGCCTCGCCCCCGGAAGATCGCGGCGCTCGATACGCCGGCCCTCCGAATATTCCTCCGCGGGATCGGCCGCGGCGGAACCGGTCGTCGGCCTTTGATGAAAAGGCCCGGGCGCCGCGAGCCCCACAAATCAGGCCGCGGACTCCCCCACCCGCGCCATTTTTTTTTTTTCCTTCCCCCGCGGCCGCGCCGCCCGAGGACCGCCCGTAAATTCTCGCCTCGGTGACGCGCGGTCCACTCGTCTCGCCCGCGGGAGACTAATACTCCGGCCCGCGCCTTACACGGCTTCCGCAATTTTCTACGGGCCACTTGTCCCCGGGGCTAGTCCGCCCCCGCCCGATCCTCCCGACCTTTTTTTTTTCCCCCGAGCACCGGCTCGCCGCGATGGAAAGTGGAAAAGCGCCGTACTTACGGTTAAGGTGGCCCGCGCCTCTCTGTCGGGAATTAACACTCTCCTTGCAAAACGAGTACTCACCTGTAACAGAGGAGAAAAATGACGGTTATTAGTTACGCCCTTGGCTGCGCGCGTTAAGCCGGGGCAAAAAAGGGAGCGGGCGATTGAGGCTTGGCCCGGGGAGCGACATCCGGGGAGCCCGCCAGGGGCCAATTAATCCCTCCCGCGATGATAAGATATATATTAAGCCCGCCTAATATTATCATCGTATTACCGCTTAATAATATCATCAATTAACGTCAAGCATTGGCTCATCGCTCCCCGACTTGGCAACTCCTGCATTTTTCATGGCACTTAATTTGGGTAAAATTTCATTTCTCGGAAATTTCGCGGGTCACTGGAAGCAGGTCACACGGGCCGGACACGCATATATCTATGCGGCTCGTAATTGAAAGGGGGAAGGGCCCCGGCCCCCGGGCGATTCGGGACGCGCCACGGCCGCCCCCGGCGACCATAAAATCGATTTTATTCTTCTTTTGATTTATATTTAAGCCAAAATCCTCTGGCCGTCCCGCGGGGCCAACGTAAAAATACGTTACGACGTTTTTACGATGGCATTATTTATCGGGCGTCGGCGCCCGAGTTAGGCGCTTATTTACCGCTGTAACCTAACAAATTCTTACGAGTTTACTGCACCCGCGTGCTCGGCAAACACACGACCTCCTCGAGACGGACTGGCGCGGCGGCCCCGGGCCTAATCGCGCCCCGGCCCGACCGATCCCACCCTCCCCGCCTGCTTTACCGACCGAGGGCCGCGAGGGGGCGCCCGGGAGCACGGGAGGCTGCCGCCGGCGATTGGCGCGACGCGCTCGCAGCCATTCCTCACCCGCTTCATCCCAGGCGCTACGGCCGATTTTAATATTTCCCGGGGCTCGCGCGCCAGACAACGCCGGCCTCGCAATCGGCCAAACTGCCGGGGCTCGCGGTGAATAAAACACGCCGCGGGACGTCTTTTACGGGTCGAACCGATCGCGCCCCGATCGTAAAACACTCGCAATCGGCGCGAGAGTCGCGCGGCCCCCTCGGACGGCAGATGCGCTCCGGGCGGGAGCCCCGCGGAAGCCCCGGCGGTGGCCGTAAAGCCGAGCCTCCCCCCGGTCCGCCTCCGGAGAATCAATCGCGATCGGGCGCGCCGCCCGGCTCCGCGCGACTACCCGCGGCTGGATGGGCCGCCGGCGTCGCGGGCGCCCCGCCGCCAGCCGAGTGGAACGCGCGCGCCAAAGCAGTTATTCAAATGCCGCGAGGTGGCCCGCCCCCGCGAGCCGACGCCGGAAAGAGGCGTCGTGGCGAATACGCTCGCGCTCTAAGCAGGCCCCACCCGCCGCGCGCCGGCCGACCGCGCGCCCCGATAAATCTCCCAGGCGCCTTAAAACTTAATTCCCAAGGGGACCGACGCCAGACGCCTTTTTCCTCGCGACTTTTGTCTATCTCGCTGACGTCGTCGCCCGCTCCCAGCCCCGTCTTTTCGACCACAGAAGTCTCACGCTACCGTCTCCCTTTGTCCTCGCCTCGCTATCTCTCGCTGCCTCTCTTTCCCCACCTGCATCAATTATCGTTATCTCCGCCTTCCTTGTAATTCCTTTTTAAATACGATTTATCCCTACTTATGCACTTCGTACAACTCCTTAAAAAACGTACAACTCCTGCTTTTTAAACATGGCGTGCTTCAAAAACAATGTGTTCGACAATGTGTTATTTACAAATCTTTCCTCGTGGTATACGTCGGCTTCCATGTATTACATTTGTATTTTAACACGCGATATAAAAATTACAACCTCCACAGACAGTTAGGCATTTAGAATTTTCAAGTACTTTTGCTTGTATATTTATTTATTAAAAATCACGAGAAACGCGCCTAACTACAAAACCTACCAGATTTGACAACAGTCGAAACTTATCTTATATAATTGTTTAACTAGTGTTATGACATAATAACAAAATTAAAATTAGAATAGATATATTCACTAATGAGTTACTGCAGACTTTGAGTTAAAATAAATTAAAGTTATTAAAAATCTTTCGAATAAAAATAATTTCGAAACAAAACATACATCTATTACAGTTTGTTTTAATCAGGCATCAGATGAAGTTTATTTTTAATTTCCATTATTATTGGTTTTTCAGTATTGTAATATTTTATAACGATAAATACAAATAATAAAAAATTCGGTCTTAAATTAATTTATTTTTAAATATTTTCTTAGAAATGGAATAAGAATTTAATAAATTGTATACTAAGTAGACCAATACATAAATCATCTATTAATGCAATAAATAAATTAATGGATTCAAGTGTACAAAGTACATCAAACAATGAAATAATAAGTATAGTATAACCAATAGAATATAGTTTTTTATCTCTTAGAATAAACTTGAAACTGATGACACTGTTTAAGAATATAATAAGATTATCAAACTTAAATATTATTTTACATATAATAAAAGAAAACATTCGTGATAAAAAATTTTGTGAGAACTTGTATATAACATATTTCTTGGTCATTATTTTATCGTTATTCTGTCAATGTCATTAACTCGAATAGAACATTATGAAGTCCTCTAACATAATATTATTTTTTACAAGTTTACTAATTATTCTAAGGTTTAAATTTGGTAAGAATCTGACATGATCATATCATTGAGATCACAAATATTTAAAAAAATAATTTAATTCTTATTCATGTAATACGTAAAATAAGTAGTCAATTTAATTAATATTTTTAACAAGGAATAGTAAATGCTATTGTGAACGGGAAAGCAGCCAGGTTGAATCAATTCAAGTATCATGCTTCACTTTTAATCAGAGGTAGAGTAGCATGCGGTGCTGCGATTATTGATATCGACTATGTAGTAACAGCTGCGCAGTGTATTATCGATGAAAATGGTGACTTTATGGATGAAAAGTTGTATATTCTTGCCGGAGTTGTCAAACTTGATAGTGAAAATCCTGCTGGTATTATAAGAGAAGTAGTAAAGGCAACCGTACCTTCCGAGTTTAGACAAATCGCATCTACGATTAATGGCGAGCCAATTGAACAAAATATGTATGCGTTAGAATCTGGAGACATAGCTGTGCTAAAGGTTTTCATTTTATGTTTCAAAATTATTTTTCGTGGAATTTACAGATTTTTTAATTTCCTTAATATTAAAAAATAAAATTTTATTGTTAATTCACAGCTAAAAGCTCCCTTACCATTTGGTAAGCAGTCTAGACTCGAAATGCTAGAAACGCCTAAAAAGAAAAAAGGTGGTGGTTGGTATATATATAGGGGTGAGATGGGTACTTTAACGAGCTTTGGACAAAATATTCCCTTCACTTACCAATCTGCAAGTAAATTGGAAAATATTATTACTAGAACAAATTCATTTAAACAGTTATTATACGCGAATCCAGTGATTCAACCAAAAAGCGCTTGCACTTACTATTACCCAAGGTATAGCGGAGCCTACATGTGTGCAAGAATAGATGATGCAGACGATGACAGTACTAGTGGCGCTTGTCATGTAAGTATCATCAATGGATAATATTCTTACTTTTAAGTACACTACGTAATTTTCACTAATTAATTAATTTTTTAATATTTTACATTCCGCGTAAATAGTATATTAAGATACAGAAACTATAGATTTTAATTTTATTATACTCATAATATATGTATATTATGTTTACTCAAGTGTTTTATTGTTAGAAATATTTTGACAAATTTATAGTTTATTCGATACTACTACAAATGTTTGTAATTATAATTATATTCGTCAATTCTTATTTAAAAAGGTTTACACTAATTTTCCATTTATACTAGAAATATTTATAAGAAAAAATATATTATTATTAAAAGTCCAAAATCTTCAAGGACGCATTATAAATTATAGTTAAGCGAGACCTGACAGAAAACTGCAAAGGTCCATTGTATAACAGTAGTTTAATTGCCATTTTTATATTATTTGGGACTAAAGTTTGATATTAATTTCTAAACCTTTCTATTTTTAATAAAAATTTAATGATTTTTTACAAAAGAATGAATTTTCAGATTCTATTCCATTTAACTTTTTTTATTGTAGATAAATATAGTTGAAATAGGCAATAAGTATGAACAGCCCTTAAGTACATTATGAGACTTTTATCCGTAAAGAATCAAAATCCATTTACGAAACAAAATTTTTGTTCGTTCAAATACATATTGAATTTGTATGTAGTTTTATATTTATTAAAAATTATCAACTTTTTTTAACAGGGTGACATCGGTAGTCCGTTAGTTTTAAATGGGAATTTATTAGTTGGAATTTTAATTCAGCATGCAGACAATTGTCATGACATTACTAAGCATGCTCTCTATACTAGAGTTTCATCTTATGTAGAATTCATACGAGAGGCTATGACTCCTTTGTCTACACCTATTATGCGTATTGCTGATTATTCGGATGTTAATGTCAAAGAATTAGCCAAGGAAAAATGAAGAAGCGAGTAAGATAAAGAAGATGTTATGATTCTATAAAATATTTTATGTAATATATAATAGATTAAAAAAAATGTAATGTAAATTAGTGTAGCAGTGTCTACGATTATTTAAAGAGCGATGTACATGTCCATTACGAGTTCTTTCACATAATATAAATAAATCTCTAATGCTGTTTATGAACATTTAATGGTTTACGATTACTTTTTTTGCACTCGCTATCAAAAATATTTGACTACAGAATATCCTTTTAAAATTTTAAGCCCTGACATATTAATTCTACGATCTCTTGCGATATCTTATATATTATACAGTTGCTATTATTTTTTGCGGTGGTTATAGTTTGAAAGATTTTGTTTATTACCTACGCCGCTAAAAAACTTTAACGACATACACATTAAGTTTCAGTAAAAGTATAAAGTTTGTAATACATAAGTGTTGTAACTCATTTTTTTCTTGTTTTTGTACTTAGACTTTTCATTGTAGTTATGTGCTTATATATTCTGTGTATTATGGATATGTATCTTCGATAGCATATTATTAAGATGAATTAAAATTAATTTTTTCAAAGTGATAGGTAGTCCAGAGTGCTATAACCATTTCGCGGCCAGTTGGTTAGAAAATGCCTTTAAATCGTTTTCATGCAATCATAATGAATAATTTCTTTAAATATTTACATATAATATAAGTCTGTGAAATAGTATACTAAAAAATTCTTTAAAACTAGAAGCAGCGATAAGACTTTTTTTTCTATTCTATTAGATTGAGAGTATGTATTAATTCAAATGCCGGTGCATAATTCTTTTTTCGTTACTTTTATGAAAATAGCTTTCATTTCCTTTACATCAAATGAAATATAAAGCTTTTTAACAACGCAGCTCTAGGAGATCTATTGCAGCGCCCGCGAGACGACCTTATAACTCAAATTGCAAATTGAAGAATAGTGCAGGTCGGTAAAATGCGATTTTCCCGAATAATCACCAAATGACAGCGATAAAGCGCGTATTAAGTTGGGAGCCGTTGCCGCGGCCGGCGTACTATTGTGCTGCCTTCTAAATCTATTGCGATCAATACGCCGGGGCGTCGAGCGGCCTCTGATAAGCGAGCGGAACGACCCCCTCGGTGTATTTAATAGGGGCGCGCGGGCGGGGGCCGCGCGGGCAAAAACCGCCTCGTAAAATCAAGCTCGTAAAAGCGCGGCCGAATCCGCAGAGGAAAAGACTGTCGATTTGTCAGGCGTTCATATACTTTGCCGCCGTTAATCCGGAATGAAAGCGCCGGTTCTCGCCGCCCGTCCACGGGATCGCCCGAGGTGTGTGTGCGCGTGCATCTGTATATACGTGTGTACATGGGGGCAGTCGTTCCGCGCGCGCGCGCATTAACGAGGGCTTTTTCTCGAATTTTTCGGATTCCCGCGGGGCGGGCCGGGGATAGCTTAACGATTGAGGCTCCCGGGCGGTTCCCGGAACGCGGCCTCCGAGGGCAAAAACGCCCAAGTTCCATGGTTATGAGATGTTTAACGGTTTTATAAATAATCGCCCGGGGCGTATGGCTTGGCCCAGGCGGTATTAAACGTAATTGAATTCGCGCGCGCGCCCCCGTGAAAATAGCTCGAGCACTTTAATCGTTAGCGCGGCGGGGCCGCCAGGGGCCGCGGCGCTGGAATTTTAATGAGCGAGCGCGGGGAAAATTTCATTGTTAGCTCTCGGATGACTAATAATCTCACTTCGCCTCCAATTAAACTTCACACGCGATCCGCGGCCCGGCGCGCTTCAATTTTAATGCCTTCTTTAGTGTTTCTTTTCCCCGGGGAGGCAGTTCGCTCGGCGGTCCGAGGAGCCGGCGCGGCTCCTCAACCCCCGAGCGCCGCTGGCGGACATAACCTCGAAAAAGTCGGTGGGGGGGGGCGACCGGAAGAGACCGGCCGAGGGCGCCGTGGCGCTGGCAGCCGAGTGATTATACTCGCGGGGCCCAATTCACTTCCCGATTCCCCGATGTCTGCCAGCTGAATCGCGACCTGTCCCGACTCCCTGCAATTGCCCGCGGGGATAAATTTTTCCTTATCCCCGGGCGACAGACGAAGGCGTTATTTATCGGCAGGGGGGGGGGAGGGCGGCAGGCCACTCGGCCGCTCGACGGCCAATATATCCTGGAAGACTTTGCTGCCGGCCCTGTCGCACAATGGCACCGGAGGCAAAAACCGGGGGCGGCGGGTCCAATCAAGTGTCGCGGCCGGGGCGAATACGGTACGGATTACGCCGGTTCGCGCCTTCGACTCGGTGCGCCGGGGAAATTGGAAATAACACCGGGGGTGGGGGGGCGCCCCCCGCGGCGGCCACATAATGCCGGGCCCGGCAATCGAGCGCGGGGCCGAGTAAATCATTAATGACTCGTGAAAGGGCCGAATGGTTATCGATTTGTCGGCCCTGTCCGACCGCCGGGGGCTTTATTCCCTACGCGCTGCCTCCCCGACTAATGTCGATTGCGTAACGATAAAAATAACCGCGGATTACGGTGGACTGGCTCGTAAACAGCACGAGCGCCGCCCGCGACAGATATAGGGCTCGTACACGCGTAAAGGTACCAATTTGGCATATTAAAGCGCAAGGGCGCCGCTGGCTATCGGTTACGCGGGGGAGCCGACCAACCGCCGGCGCGCCCGACCTTCCCCGCGAACGTGTACGTTTCGCCGGCTGTGCGCGTGCGAAGAAGTGTATATCACAGCGGCGAGTGTCGACCCGGTGCGTAATTCGACTCGAGGGCGACTCGGCGTCCGGCCGTCCACCTATACTTGTACGTATATTATGCAGAAAGCCGGGCGAACGAACGGCCGCGTAATTGTCTGCCGGCCTCCTCGGGGACGTCCTCGCCGATCGATCCTCCGGGTGATCTCGGAGATTGACGCGTCTCCGGCGCGCCGGCCGCCTAATATCCGCAGGGGCGCGGCTCCTCGTTACGCCGTGATTAACGCCAGTTTTCCGGCCGCCAACTGCGACTCGCGATCGCGATCCGCCCTGAGACCGGCCCGTCGATACACGTACGCGGGGAAGTCCTCCCCCACGGCGCGTGCGGGCCCTCGTTAGCGAGTTAATTAAAGGGCCCGGGCCGGCGGCTCCTCGGCCAAATCCCCGAAATTGCCGCGCGCCGCCCGGGGAAGCCGACCCCCCTCCAAGTGCCGCCCTTTATGAATGACTAAGCGCCGGAGCAAGACGGATCGTTTGTTTTTCGCGCGGTTGCCCGCCCTTGGAGCCCTCGGAGGCTGTGCCCCCGCAGCGGCACACCCAACTCCTTGTTTGCCTCTATTTTTTTTCCCGCTCGGCTAAATTTACTCCTCCTCGACGCCCGAGCCTCGTGCGGCCAATCGATATACTCGTGTAAATCTAATACATTTTTAAGCCGCATAGACTCCCTGTGTTATGGGCTGCGTACCTCTGCGCAATCGACCCGCTTTTGTATTTAAAGCAACCGGATTATTTTATCTTTTATTTTATTACTCGGACGAATAAACAGTATTTTTCGTTGTTATATTATTTATTTCCGATTAATCGATTTTAAGCTTACACTCTGACGTGTAATTTTCGACACAATTATTAAAGTAGTGCAGGAGGTTTTATAGTCTCTCGACTTGCTCCGATCATGAATAAGTACTTTGTTGTTGTTATGCACATGTCTAATTTCAATTCAAAGTAAAATCTACTTTGTTTATAATAAATAGTCTTTGTTCGCACAGCTATCCATTGTTAATGCAGAGCTGATCTCAAAAATGAAATTGTCTTATTGAACCAACAGTGGAACAATCGAAAAACAACAATTACACACGCGCTAACAGCATAGATACTCGTGTGTTGAATTTGAAAATGGTAGAGCGTGCGGTGAAAGGTCCGAATTTTAGTCTCAGTCTCCATTTCTTTTAATGCAATTACTACGTATTTGTTATTTGTTTTACGTCGGCTGTATTTTGCCGTCATTTCGTCGGTATTTCACCAACAGTTGCATCGCGTATAGATTTTACCGGTGATTCGCGCAAGTAAACAAATCGATCAGAGGGCGCTGAATATACAGCGAATATATATACACGCGAGTTTGTTTACACGAACGAGTATCCTGTCTTAAGCGTTTCTTGAGTACATACACAGTCAGCTAAGGGAACGCAATATAACCCGCGCGTTCGTTGTAAGTTCAGTTTACCCTGCAATACCAACGTTAAAGCCGTGTTGCAACTACACCAAGGATAAAGATGCGTCCAGGGACTCAAAGCAAACCCCGCGACGCGTCCACGCCGGTATGCGCGTTCAAAGTCGGCCGGACCCAAACCCTCCCTAGCCAATAGTTATTTCCCCCGCGACGTCAGTCGGGGCCAGCCTCCGTGGGGGGGCTAATTCCGGAAGCGAAGGGCCGCGCGAGGCGGAATTGTCCGGGGCGCCGGAAAGGAAGGCCGGGCGGCATAGCCGCCATTCCTCGGCCGGTCGCAATCGGCGGGCCGACTGGCGGAATCCCGGCGATGCCGGCGCCTCCGATTGAATTGTTCGCAAACTAAATCGATTGGGGCTCGCGCGCGCGCGCGCCACGGGATTATCAAGCCATTAGCTGAGCGCGCGGACGGGACGCCTAATCGGCCGGCGCTTCCTTTCGCGCTGCTCGGGGGACGTCTCCGCTGCGAGTGGCGCCCGTGTCTAATTTCGCGGGAGCCTCGGGGAAGCCCCGTCCGATGGGCCATAATCGATCGGCCGGCCTTTTTCCCGAGCAGCCACCCCCGCGGCTAATTGTTTGGCCGCGATATTAGCCCGCATCTAATATCGCCCCGAAACTCGGGCGGATCCTTAAACTCGCCATCCTAAATTAACTTGGCGGCCGGTTACCATACTGTAACTATCGCTAAGCTAAACTTCAAGGTAAACTCGGGAGAGTTTTACCCTTTTAATCCCATGAACTAAAAGTTCACTTTACCTAGTTGTGTGTATGAGAACACGTATTACTGTACAACGTATTAGCCTTGTTACTAATACTGCTGTCGGTGTCGAAGAAGCTATTCAAATATTATAGCCGTGAAGGAAAAATCAAATACAACTTTTTAGTCTATCTTACCAGCTTTACGGTATAATATTAGATTCTATCTATAGTCTGGCGTTAGATTATGAATCAAATATCTGTTTGACCGTTAGTAAACTTGTATTAATTTTTGTATTTAACCAGTGAAATTTTCGAATGCGATCAAATCCACCAAGTGTAGTCGAAAAATCAGATTAGCACAAAGTGAAAGTAACCTAGCAATGCAGCTTACGTCGGCTTGGACAGTGTTTACCGGTACTTATTCTTATGTTTCACGGTGTCAATTGCATGTTCAGCCATTGTAATCGTTGAACTGGCAGGGGCGTGAGTCGGCGTTTTTGCATTGCGCGAGAGCGGGGCGAGCGCGGGTGGGACGTGGGACGAGGCGCACGTCAGTTGCCGCGACTCGAACTAAACACGTAGGTGAGCCGTGCAAGCCTGTGTGTGGCCCGCGGTGGTCACGTCGGCCATCGAGGCGCTGCGCCCAGCCGCGTGTTTACTCCCCAGGAAGGAAGGAAAACAGATCCCCGCGAGCTGCGCGATTTATATGTTATTTGGCGGCGACGGAGATGGGCGGAGGCGCGCGGCAACACCGCGGGCAGACAAAGCCCCGGTGATAAATATAATTTCAAATTTAGCTGGTTATCTACGTAAAGCGCGAACCCGCGCTTCCCCCGTCACACGCGTTAACTTATTAAAAGCATTGGGAGGAAGAAGGGATCGAGTATTCGCGCGCGCGTCTACGAGCTCGCCTCTCCAGCACTGCGGGAGGACGCGGATCCCGGCTCCGGGTGATCTACTCCTCGGTCCAGGACTACTTGCTCCGGGCACTCGCTCCCGGGGTGGCTGACCGGGCGGCTGCTTTGGCAGCGCGGCTTAATTGACGGCTCGTGGGCGGCTCGCGTGACGGCCCGCAGCTGTCCCCTCTCGGGGCGCACGCGCCGATATCCCGGGGATTCCCACGATCGCCGCGGAAATCGGCGGCCGCGGCTTTGGCCCAGGCACGAGCGGCGGCCGCGCGGGGGCGTCGTAAATAATCCGCGCGCCGCGGCCATTGTCTCGGGGTGCGCGCGCCGCCCCGGCTTTGTTTGCCTTTCGCTCGCCCGTGACTCTCTTTGTTCGCGCGTCTAGCCCGCGGCGGCCGGTCACGCGAAGATTCGCGCGCGCGTCACGCGATCCGCGTTTTTAAGGAATGAGTAATGAGATCGGATAGAGGGGCCGCAGGTGAGGGCACCGCGTATCGTCGCCGCCAGGGGGCCGGGGGGACAAAGTCCGCGGCCGCTAATCTGCGCGGGACTTTTTTTTTTTCTTTTTTTTTTATCGCAACGACTATCCCCCGCGTTTGCAGGCCACTCGTCGTTATATGTGCCGCGCACGCGGATCGCCGCAGTCCGGCCGCGCGCCCCCTGCCGGATAAAACATTTCGAATCTTAATTGTCGCGGGCGTAAAGCGCGTAAAACGCGACGCCGCCGCCATTCCCTGCACGTTTTACCGATAATCAATGCGCATAATTAACGCGATACAAGGACGCGTAATCGCGTCCCCGGCAAAAAATGGCCCCTATAATCCGCGCTTTAGCTTTTATCCGTGTACTGATTTATCGACGCTTGCCGCGCGCATTATTCAATGAAGAGCCGCTCGAAAGCACGAGTCTAATCGGAGTATTAATTCATCGGAAAAAGCCTCGGTTAACAATGAATCTCTCGGCGGCAGTGGCGTCGGCGGCGGCGGCCTAAATTGAATCAAGGAAGAATAGGCAACAGTGCTTTACCCGGGGAATAACGGAGTGTAAGTAGTTGAGCAAGGATCCCGTCAGACAAACACGTCGCGCATTATTCACCCGGGCCGTGGCTCCTCCAGATGCGGGATCCATTTTGCAAACAGACCAGGCCGGGGGTCCCCCGGTGCCGAGGAGCCGGGGCGAAAAAGCCGGGGGCGCGTACCAACCCGGGCGTAGAGACAAAGGGTCGCGGGGGAGCGGGGCGCGGGTGGAGGGGCGTCCTCGCGCGGTACTCACCGGACTCCGAGACGGAGGGGCTGGCCGCAGACCTGTCCGAGTTCCTGGAGCTGCCCGTGGAGCTGGTCGAGGAGGCGGTGCCGACGGAGCACTCGGAGACGCTCCGCCGCTTGGAGAGGAGGGCCGCGGCGGCGGCGGCCGTCCCGCAGGAGGAGGCCGCCGGCGCCGAGGTGCTCAGCCCGTGGAGGCCGCTCAGCCCGTGCAGCCCGGGCTGGCCCGTCAGCTGCTCGAGCCTGCGCCTCAGGTACCTCTGTTCCCGGAACAGCTGCTCCTTGTGCAGCGCGTGCTTCCGGTCCCGCTCCTCCAGACTCTGCAATCACAAGGGCAACGGCGGGCTTGAGTCGGCGGCTCGTGCGGGGGCTACGCACCTGCTTTTCCTCGTGTTTTTTTTTTCCTCCTCTTTCCGCGAGGCCGCGCGAGCCTCGCGTGCCAAGGCCCCATTGGGCTCCCGAATGCAATCGGCCCCCGGCCACAGACGGCTAAGCTCGGGCCGTTCGCCCGAAATGAATAGTCCGGCCCGGGCATCATTTTTCAATTCCACGGGGCTCCGCTTTGTCTCGAAAATACCATCCGACGGCCGGGCCAAGTTCAGCAGCTAGTTAGGCTAATTGGCCGTCGGGTCTGAAAGTACGATTACGTTTTCATCGCGGACATTTGTATTAGCTCTCAGGCCGGGCGATAAAGCAAACTAACACTCGGGGGCCGGCGACCGGAGCTTGCCTCGGCCAAAGTTATCGCTCGACAGATTAGCCGGAGGAGCCGCCGGGAGGAGGAGGCGCCCGGGGCCCCTGCGATCGCGGGCTCCCGCGGACGGGGGCCCGGGGACCCGGGCGCGCCCCCGGCGGAATCCTCCGGGGGAATAATGGGCCGCTCGGACTTGTTTACCGTCTCGAGCGGCGGCGCGCCGATCGGCGCTAAGCGAAATTCCAGGTCGGAATCGAGGCGTCCCCCCCCCCCGCCGCCGCTGCAGCCGCGGTACGACGGGTAATTGCGCCGGCCCCCGGCAGCAAGCCGTAATTGCTTCCTTTGTGCCGCGCGCGTATGTGCGCCGAGGCCGCGGGGCCCAGACAATGGCTCCCCCGCGCGAGGCCGCTTCCCCGGCCGGATCGGCACTTGCCGACAATATAATCCCGATATCTCGAGTGCGCGCCCAAGGCCTCGGAAAGAGCCCGGACTCCCTCCCCGGAGTCTGCGCGTACGCGAGGCCGCGCGTCTGCACGCCTTTTTATTCCGGGGAGGTGCCGTGCAGTCGCGAAAGAAGCCGAGCGTGCCGGGTTTCCCCGGGGCCGCGGCGACCGGCTGGGAAAACAGCCCCCGACCCTCGGTGAAACTTTGTGGCGTCGCGAGGCGCAGATCGGGCCCGGGGAGAGGGCAGGTGCGCCTCGCGGGGGCGCCTCGGCCCCTGGGACTCGGCCCCGGGCGGCGCCGCGCCGAAGGGGTGTTGCCCTCGTCAGGGGCCCGGGCCGCCCGCGCCTGGACGCCGTCCAGCTGGGTGAAGCCCGAGCCGCGGGGCCAAACAACGATAAATCGGACAATCAGCGCGGGGGGAAGTTCGCGCCGGGGCGCCGATGGCAAGTTGGCCCGCTAGGGGAGGCGGAACTTTTAAAAATTTCATCCGCCCGGGATTTTCCGGGGGCCGCGGGGCCGATCGCCGGGGAGTCCCGCTCCCGTCGCACCTGGGGCTCGGCCGGGCGCCCGGGGAAATCGCCGGGCGATTCCATTCCCACGCAAGGGGCGCGTGCGCCCGCTCGCTCGGCGAGCCATTTCCAAGGAGACTTTTATTTTTAGCCCCACGAGCAGGCCGGGAAATTAATGCCCTCCGATCGAGATACGCACACAGCTTATCGGGCGAGAGTACCGGGAGCCGGGGGGGGGGCTCGCGCGACTTAACGCGCGGGACGCTTAACGGCCGAGCGCCTCGGCCGTGAGACGCAATTTACCCGCGCGCGCGCAACCGAGGGGTTGCTCGCCGACTCCGGCCGGGTTACTTGACACTTGGCCGGCGCGCGACTCCCGATGAATCGGCCGACGCCCCGGTAATGAGCTAATTCGAAATTCGATTTGCTCCGAGTAATTGAAAGAGGAACTGTTTTCGCGGGCAGCCTGGCGGATCCTTCGAATCGCCGGGAGCCGGGGACGGATGACGCTCGCCCCGTCATTCGGATAATACGCGCTTGCACGTGCAATTAAACATTTTCCGCGCGGGGAGGGTAGTTTAGGTGGGCGCTTCCGGCCGGGCGGCGAGCTCTCGTTTGCTCTCCGAACTACTCGGTGATTTAAACACTTGCCAGTGCATCTGCGGAAAGTTTGTATTCTAGCCGCACTAGGACTTAGGAAGAATGTATATATAGCGCGGGCTGCGGCTCGATCGAGCCCGGCTTCGCCAATAATGCACGTTAAACATGTAGTACAAGTTATTCGGCGGGGCTCGGCACACCCACACACGCTCGCATGTGCTCCTTCGGAAAAGCGCGTATACGTAACAAACCAAAGAAAAGAAGAAAAACAAGCGTCGATGGGATATAAAATCTAACGAAGGGAATGCATACGCGATCGAGTCTAGTTGAAGCATCGGGCCTATCGGCCGGGCCCGCGAGCCGGACAGGGAAAAGCGCGCGGTTCCGGCTAAGCATAAAGGCAGATAAGCCGGGGAAAGGAAGCCAAAGGCGCCGGCGGCTCCCGGCTAACCCACATAAAATATCAGCGCGAGCTCCATAAAAAGCGTGGCGATATCGCCGCGGCGACTATCGGCTCGGCCCCGACAGATCGAAGCCCCGAGTCCTTCGCGCTGTAGGAAAAAAAAAAGAGAGAGAGCGGAGGGCCCACCCCCGGATACACACACACATCGCGCGCGCGCAGGCACGCGAAGCCCGGGGCGATGTGTGGGTCGCGGGGTCCGGGCCGCCGACGGCGGACGACAGCCGGGAATCGCCGCGCGGCTCTTCCCCGGCGACGTCGCACCGAGGCGGCCTCCGCCGCCCGTAAACTTTTGCGAGGGGGGGGGAGGGCGGCCTTCCCCGGGGTATATATCGCGGCTTAGCGCCAGATAAAACCGGCTCTTTTCGGAGGACCGCGGCCGCGAGATCGATGACGCCTGTATGGAGAGAAGCGCCCTCGCGGCACCAGTGCGCCGCGCGCGTACGGCCAAGGGCGGGGGGGATACGAAATAAGAAAAAAAAAAAAAAAAAAGTCCCGTCCGGATAAAGTTGGGGCGGAGGCAAAGGGGGGAGAAAAAAAAAGGGTCCCGCGGCGACGGGCCGCGGGCAAAGTTCCTTAGACCACTCGGGCCGATATGAGTTTACAATGCAGATAAGGCTCGCGGAGCCGGCCGCGAGTCCCGGGCGCCTCTCTCGAGTCCGCCTCGTAAACTTGGCCGCGCGGCGGCGGCGGCGGCGGCGGCGGCGGTCCTAAACCCGAGGGCCGCTTTACGCCGCCGCGCGATTCCAACCCCCTCTTTTTTTTTTTTTCCCTCCCCGCGCTTGCTTATACACACACATATACATATACACAGACGCATCGAGTGCGCGCGGCTTCCCCGGCAATTTCCCCGGGCCGCTCGAGTTCCAAACGAGGCTTTCGGCAAACTTGTAATCGGCCCCGGGGAGAAAGTTCCCCGGCGATCGGGAGCCCTGCCTCGCTTGTGCCTCGCTCGCGCCTCGATTTATCGCGCGGGCGGCCGCCTAATCGAAAGCCGTCTCGATACACCGGCGCGCCTTTTTCCCGGGGATGCACCGCGAGGGCGGCGATCGCGGGCCGAGCCGGCCTTCGCGGCGAATTGCCCGGCGGACGGGGCCCGCATCCGGGATTGCCACTCGCGCCCGCCGGGGCTTTCATTTATTTTGCCCGGGTGCCGCTCCCGGAGTAACTCACCGCCCGATCGAATCTCCTCGCGGTCGCACGGAAAATCACCGATTTAGGGGCGGCTTTCCGCACCGCCGGGGGGGCTTGTATAAACTCGCCCGCGGCCCTCCTTCCCTGTGAAAGTATGCGCGGATATTTAGGTGCGGATCGCGTAAAAAAAAGGAAGAAAGGCACTCGGCGGGATGTGTGTGTGGATATACATGTGGAGGATCGGGGCCGGTGGTCAGCCGGCGGGGGCAAGATTTCCCGGCGCAGCTGTCCCTCGGCCGGCGGGCCATCGAATATTCCGGCGCCGGGGGGTTTCCCTTATGCCAGCCGGCACAGCTCTCAAAGCGCCGGCGCGCCTCCCTCGTTAAATCCAACGATCTCTGACTCGCCCCTCTCCCCGCGCGGCGGAGCTTTGCATGTTCGGATTGCCAGGGGCGCGGGGATCGGGAAAAAAAATTCGGATAATAATCCGACGACGCGAGGCCGGATCTTTATTCCGCTACAGCGGCGCGGCTCATTTTCCTCGCGCGAGGGCGCAACTCCTGCATTATGCAAGTGTCGGCCCGGCGAAAGATTCCTCGATTCACTTCCCCGGCGAACTTGTTACCGATGCTTTTTTTTTCAAGAGGGCGCCCCCGCGCGATCCGCCGCACCTCCTCCCCTCGGCCCTGTCGATTTACCCTCCCCCAACAACTACCGCGCGCACTCGACAGTCCTCGACCTGTTCACCCGCACGCGTTATCGACCGTTGCCTCGGCACACTCGTCTCGCGGGGGATTCACCTAGGTCGGTGCGTGCGTGCGGGGGACAACGGGGACGGCCTCGGGGTTCGGGTGGGCGCGCGGACACTGGCTCCTCGCGGGGGCCTCCGTGTCAGTGTCGCGCGGCGTTATGTCGCATCGACTCTGCGCGCCAATTAAAATCCCGGGTGGAGGGGGGGGGGACTCGGCGGGTCCGCTGTCGGACCTCCTGCGCGCCTGCCGGTAACGAGAAAGAGGCCCCACCCACCGCGGCCGAGTGCAGCCGATATATATGCACCGGCCTCCCCATCGCCGGCGAATCGATATATCGGCCCCCGCACGCTCCTCGCCCGGCAACAATACGCCGGGGCCGTTTAATTGCGTCGCCTGCCGGCCGACGCCCCCGCGCACCCAAGGCGCGTGCAACACCAGGCCCATTAGCGATACGTGGCTCGGGCGACAGCGGCGAGACCTTCCGGAAATCAGGACGGCGCCTCGGCCGCCGATTGCCGACCTCCCGCCGGATCGCGGAATCTCGGAATTTCTCGATATATTCCCCGCTGCCTCGCCCCAAGCCACAAGTGTCGCCGCGTCGTCTCACTTGCCGACGAGCCGTTCCCATCGGCCGCGGGGCATATATATATATCCGCCCTAACAAACTATTTGCCCACTGCGATTGCGGCACGGAGCGGCCAGCGTGCGCGCACGCGAGCCCTTGCACTATCGACCGGCGGCGGACTGGCGGCCCGCGGTGGTGCGACACTCGGCCACCCGGATGACCTGCGTCGTTATCCGGGGATGCCGGCAAGGACTGCAGGTCCGGGGCCCGAAGAAAGGAACGGCTGCGCGTCCTCGGCGTCAGTTACCTGTACCACACTGCCCGCCTTTTTCATGCCACCGTAACGTCGCTCCGGGTTTCTGGGGGCGAATGATTAGTCAACGGCCGTTCGCGCATTCACGCACTACTGCCGCTCGGCCAAATGAGCGTTTTATCCCTATAGACACCGAGGGGGGGGGGGCGAATCGCCCGGGCTTGTATAACGTTACGCGGTATCAATCATCGGCGCCGGCGCGCACAAATGGACTTTGCCGACGATGAATCGGTACATCTAAGGGATTTAACGGCGAATCATCGCTTCCGCGCGGCCCCGGCCCCCTCCTCGAATACCGCGGGCTTTCAGTTTTCCAATTTTTCCACATCCCCTGTAAAATGCATGACAAAAGTGCCCACTTGCACAGGGAGCTCGCTCTATGTAAATGTTGATGTTACCAAAACTGATAAATATGGATGCGTAATCTCTTTAAAATTCATGAAAAACCGAGGTAAATTTTTTTTTATGCATTTTTTATATGTGTATATATATATAAATCCATGATTTGCTTTAAAAATGCACTTTTGCGGAAAGATTCTCTTAGCTGAGCGGGCCGCCGGGATCGACTCCGCGCCGCCGATCGGTGCAGCCTTGTTGCCTTTATCGTTGTACCGTTCGCCCTCACCGCGACTCGAGCCGCGAATGATGATAAACAACGGTTTGGTACACGCAGTCTTAGCGAGCTTTATGTCGAGCCGCGAGAGCTCCGAATGCGCGGCGCTCGGTCTGCCAACTTAAAGAGATTGAAAAATTTTGAATTATGGCCGATGTATATATATACACAAGTACATATAACGTAGGCGGGAAAGACGAGAGCAGGGCGGACAGAGACGGGAATACGGGATTAGTCGAGATAGGGAGGGATTGGACCGCGAGGGAGCGGCTCCTCCTCCCGGAGAATGATTTAATTTGTAGGTTGACAAGTGCTCGAGCGGCCCCGCCGTAAAAGCCGGCGAACTGGCGCCCCGGATGAAATCGAGTCGGCGGACATAAACGCGAGAAGATGTAACGGCGGGGAAGCGAGGAGGCTCGTTCCTCCGTCCACTTGGCTCGAATTATTCCATGTCCGGGCGCGAGGAGGCACCGCAGACCTCGCGGGGGACCGGCTGCCAAGGGCGCTTTCAAGGGCGCGACCGTCGCAGAGCAACACGTCCCCGGGCAACGGGGGAAATTAGTGGACAAATACGGCGCGGCAACTCGAGCACGGCGCCGGGGCGCAAGAAGCCGCCCGCCCGGGACAAACGAGGCGCCGGGAAAGACACGCGTAAGCCCGGGGAAGCGGGAGACAAAGAGGCCCGGGGGGGGCGAGAAAAAAGAAAAAAAGGGCCAGGCTGAGCCTCCGCCGGGGAGGCGGCCTCCCGGTGCGCGCGGCCCCTCCCCCGGCTGTTCATTATACACGGCGGCCATTGCGCCCCGCCGGCGATCGATGCACGGGGGCGCGAGCGAGGAATGAAAAAAAAAGAAAAAAAAAAGGGGGGAAAAAAAGGGCAGGGAGAGCCGGGGGCGCCGGTGCACAATGCGCGCATTAGGTAATGAATATTCGCGGCGCGGGGACGCGCGGCCGGCTGCCGTCCGCGCAGGCGCTCCCGCCGACCGAGTCTATATCCGCGGGCACTCCGGGAGATGGCGAGCCGGGCTCCTCGGGGAATCTCATCCCGGGAGTGGGGCGCCCGCGTCCTTTCGCCGGCCGTCCCCTTCATTTCTTAGAGGGCCGAGCCGTCCTCGGCTCCTGGCCGAGGCCGCGCGACAAACCGGAAATTAGTTTGGCCTCCAAGCCCGTGCGCCCGCGAGCCTCCGCTCGAGGGCCTCCCAAACTGCCCTTTGATTGATTGTCTCATTTGTCCAGCTCATTTGCTTTCTCACTTCTCATGCTAATTTCAACCCAGGACGTACGTGCATCTGATGGCATTATTATACTAAACGATGAAAGGGGCAAGGAGAATATCACATGCACGTCCGCGTATATTAAAAACATTCGATAGGCATTTATTGCCATAGACTCGAGAGATTAAACAGTAAGTATGCAGGATATTATAGATTAACAGCCATAATAGCTATGATTATATATTTTACTTGTTTGCTGTCGTAATAATCAAGTCCTCGGAATGTCAACAAATCCGTTAAACAGAGTTGAGCAATAGTAAAAGGTACATAAGCTTCGAGAAATGCCGAGAGTTCTGTTGCATCGCAAGCAGGTTGCTCGCAATACCGTAATCGTGTCGGATTCAATAGGGTACGCTACAGCAAGCATTGACGAGATGTCGTAGTCGGGAATTTTAGACTCTGGGAGACGTTAAATGTCTTGTAAATAGTGCATTATTATCTATAATTGTTCTACAGGATACATGCAATTGAAAAGCGTATAAAACAGAGGTAGTCAGAGGTAGAGTGCAATATAGTGCAAAAAATTGTCGGACGCAACCAGGAGTCTAATAAACATTTCAGTAACACTATATATATATATATATATAAACACAAAGTGGAGGTTGATTTGGCAGTTTAGCATTTATTGTTGACATTTGACCAATCTTGGGACAGTATCGATAATTGCTAATATAATTTCAGTAGTTGCAGTAAGAACTAGATTTGTGTCATAGTTGGGAGAATAAGTCACCGATTACATGCGCTCGGATTCCAATCAGTTTTGATCAGTTGTCATTTCAACGGCTTGATACTACAATCGGAAAAGGCGAGATACGTATACAAAGTAGTTTCCGCCGAGCCTACTCGGTCTGCCAATGACAGGTCGCTTGTCCCGGGGGCGAGTAGCAGGTTGATTCGGTTCGGCAGCGACGTCTCCCGCGGCGCGCGCGTATGCTCTTAGCCGCGTGCACCGCCGGCGCAGGGCGACAGCCCGGAGAATTGATGAGGGAGAAAGGGCGCGCGACTCGGGGATCCCGGGGAAAAAGCCTTCCATTATATCGGGCCGATGTAACGGGCGGACTCGCCGGTCATTCCTCAAATGCTCGGTTAGTCGCCCGGGGTTTTTTTTATCGAGGCCGCGGTGATCGATGCATTCGCCCGGATTGCGTCCATCGGCATCGATTGTCCCCGGGCCGCGCGGATATTGCCCCTGGCCCCCATAATAAATGAGCCTATGACTAGTTTCGCCTATTTTTTTTTTCTTTCATTCGGCCCGCGTCGGCCGAGTGGCCTTTCCGCGCGATACGGGATTTATCCGTTTAACCGGGGCTCCCCGGTCAAAGTTGTGCCCCCTCCCCGCCCGGCTGTATATACACACGCGTCCGTGTATTTATACACACGCGCCCTTTTATAGAGAGGATATAATATCCCGGCTTATACGGCCGATTTTAATTGGACCGATTATTTACACAGGTAGAGATATAGGGGCGCGGCTGATTGAACCGTGCGCCCGGGGTGGCCGGATTTTCGTGCGGGCGCACCGCCCCGGGCGCGTGTCCGCGCAGGTGCGGGGGTGGAGGCCGATATGTAGGCGAGCGGATATACCGGGACAATGGCGCGAATCGGGGCCCGGCAATTAGCCCCTCCTCCTCCGCCTACGGAGCTTAATACAGTTAATCTTGTCCGCTGCAGCGCTCGTGAATAAAGAAAAGTATGCGCCCGCACGCATACGCGTATACACGGCTGCAGGCGGGCGCGTTTTTTTTTTACGCGCGGGCCCGCTTCGACGGAGCTCGGCGGGCCCGCGGCTCGGGTGGGGGATGGGGTCTTCTTTATCGGCGGGCCCAGGGCCGCGCGCGTGCCCCGGGATAATAAGCCGGGAGGTGCGCGGACACGCGCCGCCGGCGGCGCCCCCTCGATATCGGCCTGCCTAATGGACTCGAATGCGCCGCCCGGGTTTTATCAACGTCACGCGCACCCGCCGCTCCGATTTAGTTTGAATAGGACTCGTTATGCCGCGCACTCCCCGGGCTTTCCGCTCGAGTTGCGGAAAAACCCCGCGCGCCCCGCCGCACTTTCCACATCCCGACCCTCCCCCCCCAGCCGACACCCGTCTTTTGTGTTAACATGCCCTCCTGCAAATCTTGGCTCGCTCTTACCTATCTTTTCCCGGTGTCAGCGAAAATTAACCTTTTTTGCGGAAAAAGTGCGCGGCTGTCTTTTGACATAATGCACAGCGCAACAGAGCTTCGAAAATAATGTCAAAATTTTATCTTCCTTTTCATTATAAATAAGATTAAAGGGTAAAGCGGATCGCAATCGAGATATATCTCGAGAATTCTTTGTCGTGGAGCTACTGCGTCTTGAATTCGCCTGCAATAGATTTATGAACCTCGCAATTTTCGGTATTTACAGAAGAACGTGAAATTATTTAATACACGAAAAATTTAAATATTTGCGTCTATAAGATTCTGTTATACAGTAATGAAATAATGAAATAATGAATATTCGGATATTTTTAAAAGTAAGCATCACATACTCTTGCGATAATCAAACATTGAAAACTGTTTCAATAAGTACTTTACTTATTAAATTTGTATTTTTAATAATTCAAATTCTATTCAATCAAATTTACAGAGTTAGTAACAAGTTCCATCAAGTTTAAATATTAGACTACAATAAGCATAAGCGTAGACTGTAATAAAGTCCTTTGAGGTACAAGAAGCGCATACTAACTAAGGCAAGTGTAGTTGCGGTGAAAATTTGACGGCTCTCGACTGCATCATCGGTGGGAGTATCATGAGTGTCAAAATCGGCGATCATGAACGCCCCTTTAAAACTAAAGCGCGGCCCCCTGACCGAATTAACGGCCCCGCTCGGGGCTTTTTCGAGGCTCGGGCGCCCCTAGTTAGTCCGGGGAGGAAGAGCCCGGGGGCGTGCGAGCCTCCGGCGATGATCGCCGGGGCTCGTAAACGCGCGCCGCCTCGATCCGGCGCGTCCTATTTCAAATTCAAATCGCCCGCGCGCAACAGCTTAAGGGCCTATAAAAATGTGCGCGGAACAGTATGCCGCGATGAGGGCCGCGGGCGCCGCCTCGAGGTGTAATTGCGCCGCCAACAGGAGCGCCGCCTCCTCCCTTTTTTACGCAGTTACATAAAGGCGCGAGCGATCGACTCGTCGTCGCGATAAATCGAACGAGCGGAAGATCCCAGGCCCGGGGATATAAGCCTCCTTGCCGGGCTGGGCTCAGCCCCCCATGCACGTCATATACTCTGCGACGGAAATGGCGAAAACCTGGACGAAATCCGACCGCCAGGCTTGCCCGGCCCGGAGCCCGGAGGCCGAGATAGAACGCGCCTCGGCGCAATTAAAAAGTTGTCCCTGGAGAAAAAAAGGGGGGGGCCGCGCTCGCGGTCCATCCAGCGGCGGGAAAAGCGGCGCGCATAAGAAGCCGATCGGCTGGCGGCGCGCGCAAGAACCCGGGGGGCAGGCAACCCGTCATTCGTCAGCGCCCGCGGGCGACTCTTCCCGCGGGGGCGCAAGAAGAACCCGGGCAGCGGCGGCCCCGCCCCCGCGCGCTTCTTGCTAATCACCCGGGAGCCGGTCTTTTTCGCCGGGGCGCGGCTTCGCGGAGGCGGCATGAAATATTCAAGGATCCGCCGGGCTCGCCGGCGGCCTACGCGGCCTCGTCTCAAGCCGCGCTCTGACCCCCGCGCCCGTAGAGAAATAGGAGATTTTTGTAGCACCTCGGCCGGCGGCCGCCTCCGTCTCCCTCGCGCATGCGCGCCCCGAGCATTTTTCGGCTGATCGATATAGGCCGCCCGCGCCCGCGGCGGACGCCCCGAGGGCCCATAATCGCAATTTATCGCTTTGTTTACAAGCCCGGCCGGCCGGTCATTTTCACGCCGGCGCGCCTCGCAAATTGAAAGTGCGGGGGGCTGTGGCTCGTCGCCGAGGTCCCGACACGCGCGGCCTCGCGCTGACCGGCGCCCGGGCCAAACCCACCCGCTCCTGTGTCAATTAATAAGCGGCCCGCCGGGGTTATATCGCCCAGTCGCCGCCGCCGCCACCGCCTACTTTTCTTTAAAACAATCTACATTTTTTCGATTAGCTCGAGGGCATTTTTCATCGCGGCCCAAGTATGACTCGCGTAAACCAGAGGTGGTTTTACACGAGCTTACGTTGGCCGTGCCCAGTCGGGCAAAAAGTTAAGAAAAAAAAAAAAATATGAAGCTCCAGCGGCCTGTAAGCGGCTTTTTTTTTTCTTTGCCGCATTATGCCGCGAAAATGAAAACGCCCTCGGTGTAATCGAAAAAATGGATTTTTAAGCCGTTTTCGAAGAAGGAAAAAAAAATGTACTTCCGCAGGCGTACGCCGCGGGGAAATATTGATGAGAAAAGGTGGCGAACGGCGCAAGCTAGCCGCCGGTTCCCCTGCACATATTTACATTCCTATATCGCACGTCGGAACTCGATATATTTATGAATCGCGAGTGATAAACATTTGTTTATTCGCGCTCTCCGCGCGGCGCTGCTTTATTGCTCGGTAATTTATAGGGCAAGAAGCGAGCCGTCAAAGAGCACTTAGAGATACACCTGCACCGGGGAAATATTGCTGGTATTTTCCTCGGCCGGGCCTGGTATCGAAAAAACGTCGGCTCGCGAGGGCGCGGATGCGCCGTTAAAGCCCCCCCCCCCCCGCGGGCGCGGCTCGATCAATTTTCATAACCTTCCAAAATATAGACTTTCTGCCATTACAAGCATTAAAGAAAGGGGCATTAAAAGCCGGCGGGAGCTCCTGCATCGGCCCGGGGCCAAAGGGCGGGCCGCGCGGGATCCCCGAGCCGCCGGTGTTTTTCCGCTCATCAATGCCCGGGGCTGCGGCGCGCGGCGCCCCGCCCGAATTATGCAGGGCCCCGCCGGCCATGAATATGTAAAAGTAATTCCGAGGCAGTTTGAAAAGTCTAAGTAATTGAATGATCCGAGGACTTATCCCCCGCGCGCCCAGACTCCCCAGCCGCCCAGTTAGCGCCGTCTCCCGCCCCGGGCCTTCCAATTCCCCCGTCCCCCGCGCGTGCACCGCCGGGCCTTCTTTTTTTTTTTGTTCCCCGTGCCCTTCGGGGGCGCGCGATTGCCCCCGCGGCCTTGTTTTTTTTTTTTCCCCGAGGCCCGCGGGAAAATTGGGACCCGCGGGCTATTGCAGGGGCGTCGGGCGAGTCCGCCGCGCTTTTTCGCTCCCGCGCGCACCCAAGGAGACGGGAATATAACGTGGCCGTGCTCCCGAGGCCCGTCCCTCCGCGCCGATTGCGCGCCCCCCCTTTTTTGCATTGTCTCCGGGAATCCTATTTGGAGCCCCGGCGATGCATAGCGGCTTAGCGCCCGGCACGCCTATATCGATCCGTCCCGCCTCGTTCCCCTGTCACCGGCGCCGGGAAAGTCGTCGCGGGGAATTCCCCATCGCCGGTCAGAGCCGTCGGTGTGTCGATACATTGCTTTCGTAATTATACGCGCTCGCGGGCAAATCCCCGCGCGATCTTTTGTGCTTTGTATCCGTGTACATCGCGAAGCTCGCGGGCTGTGGCAGGAGTCTGTGCCGAGGGCCCCCGCGCCTGCCCGGCAACTTCCGCGAAGACAGTGTTTATTTGCAATTAAGTTTGACAAATATACACGGGGAGCGTAACGCAGCGCGATAAATGTAACCGTTTACCCCCGCGGCCCAGGGCCCTTGCACTCGAGCTGCATAATGCCGCGCAATAAACGCTTATTCCACTCGGGCCGAATGCCGCGCCCGGGGACGTTATTATTCCGGAGGAAACCTCCTTACGGCCCCCCTTCAGCCCCGGCGGCGGCCCGATGACTGTTCCGAAATAACGAGGGCCATATCGAGGCGCACTCGGCCGAATTGCGAATTTTCCCCGGCGCTGTATCGCCTCATCGCGCCGCTCGGAAATAACAGCCATCGGGCAGGGGCTTATCACTCGGCCCGGGGATTATCGAGTCCCCGGGGCCGATTATTATCCAAGCGAGGGGACTCACCTTGATGAACCGCTTGGCCTTGGTCAGGAGGCCGAGGGTCGTGTGCCTCGACGTCTCCGGGCCTAGCGGCACGAGGACTTTCAGCTTCTCCAGACAGTTCCTGAGATGGGCTCTCCTGCAACAACAAAGCGACAAGCGGCTGGGTTAGACTGTGTGTCTCGAGCGGCCAGCCGATCCCGCCAATTAGCCAAAGCGCCTGGTTCGCGCCCCCCCCCCGGCTCCTCCCCCGAAGAAACAATGCCCCGGCAAACTTGGACCCCCCCCCCACCCCCCGCGAGACACTCGGCCGGGGAGATCCCCGCAGGAATATCATTCCCGAATGATTCGCGCCCTGGCCGTATTTCACGGGAGTTTATCGTTAGCGCCGGCGTATTTGCGCGCCTAATGGCCCGTGATCGCCTCGATAACCCCGGCGGCGCTTCCTCGCTCTTTGCCTTTTTGTGCCCCGGGGCCCCTTGCCTCCGTGTGCGTGTCCCCGTCCCGCCGAGGCTATCCCCCGTCCCGACGAGCCGCCAGCCCCAAGCTTTTTGCCGCCGCCCGGGACAAGTGCCGAGTGAATAAGTGGATTATTCCCAAGGGACAAAGCGGCCCGCCCCGCTGCCGGATTATCGGCCCGCGGACGCTCCTCCTCCTCGGCTAAAAATCTAATTAACCTCGTTAATCATCGGGGCGCTTTATCGGCCGGCTTCTCGCCCCGTGCACGCGCCCACGCGACCGGTGGATTGAGAGAGTCGCGAGGCCGCCCGCGACTCCGGCTTCGTCCCGGTACGCCGCGGCCCCCGATATCTGGCCACGTCACGCCCGAGATGCTGCCGCCGGGGCTTTTATCTCACTCGTAAAAGGATAATCTTTCGAGTGAGAATTTCTATTCCGCCCGACTTATACGGCGGGACACTAAAAATTGCAGGTCCCGCTGCCTCCCCCGCCTCTTCATCTTTTCCTCCCAGCGCCGCGAGCGAGCGATCCTTGCCAAAAATACGGCACGACCTCCAAATTCGTTTTATCGGCCTTTTATCTCGCTTCTTTTTTCTTTTCTTTTTCCCTTTCTTTCATATTTAGCCAATTCCCGGATAGATCCGGGGAGATATAAATCCCCGGAATTCGGAAACTGTGCAAGTGGAAAATCTACATTTACGGCGCGGCGCCGATAAAGATTTTTAAGGTCCTCGATACGTTCCGCGGGGACGAGCGGCGTAGTACGAGGGACGCAGCTCGCGGCAAGAGACATCGAGCCCAAAATGCGCTTAGATAATTGCGCGGGGATCGGCCTGGGATATTGCCCAGGCACGGTCCGCCCGGTTCCAAACTTCATCTACTGCGCGCAAAATTCGAGCTCGGCCCGATCCAGTCCGTTGAGTGTACCTGCGCATGGCCTCGGAAAATCATCCCATGAGAAAGACGGTTACACGCGCCGTGGCGTCGCGGGGAAAGCAAGCGTCGGAAAATCTCCGTAGAGCGAAGCGCACGAGGAGAGGAAAGGCGCGGGGGGTAGAAAAAGGAGGAAAAAGACGGGAGGGAAGGCGGGAGATTAGCAATTGGCCAATCTGCCGGCCGGCCCTGGAGTATTGTGCATTCGAGGGGCGCGCGGAGAGGAAAGCCGGCCGGCGACGGTCTTTTACGAGAAACAATAAGCCGGCCGCGCCGGAGGTTAATGACGTCGTTAAACGGTATTATGAGGTCGGTTACGGCGGAGCCGACCGGGGATCGATTGATTATCGACGGCTGCCGTCCAGCGGCCGGTTGCCATCCGCCGGCGCGACGCCCACTTGGCGCCTTATCCCCGAGCGGGCCGCGACGCCGCCGCCCCGGTCGTTCGGACTTGAATTAACAGAGAGTCCGGCTCGTATCGCGAGCCCCGAGACAGTTCACCTGACGCTCGGCTAGAGGATGCGGGCGCTGCGAATTTATTGAAAAAAAAAAAAAAAAAACCCGCTAAATCGGCGGGCGGCGCGAAGCAACAAGCGGCGCTGATTACCCGCGGGCAGGGAGAAAAAGCAATAAACCTCTTGGAGGGGGTGGGGGGGACGATCCGAGTGGAAAAAGGCCCTTGATCTAATCCCCGTTCGGTCGCTCGCGTTAGTTAGTCGGCCGTCCCGGGGCTCAAGACGGCGCCGGGGCGGCCGGCTTACCGTGAAATCAACTTCCAGGCGCAACAGCGCCGAGGCTCGTAGACACACGCGACTGGAGAAGACGCGATAAAGGGCAGCCAAGGGCTCCGGAGGGAGGCTGGGTGGGTTAACTTGGCCGACTAGACGGGACAGACGTGTACGCGTACGTGTGGGCGAAGGGACCAAAGGCCTCTGTGCGCGCCGGGGGAGACGACTCTCGCCGCCGGGCTGCATAAAGGACGAGCCTAACTCCTCGCGTTTATGCCTCGGCCAGTTAGGCAAACTACGTCGGGGGCCTTCGCTAGCCGGATCGCCCGGAGCCGCATAGACGCGGCTAATTGGACGACGACGGAGCGATTCCTTTTTTTTTTTTGTCCCCCGGCTGGATAATGGCAGGAGGGTCGCGTGCGCCGATGGACCGGCTGTCGGGGCGCCGGTTCCACCCGCCCGACTCGAGATCAAAGCCCGGCTTCGACGTACGCTGCGCACTGCTCGGGAGCCTGGCCGGAAGCGCCGGCCAAAGCGACCGCTAACGACGTTCGCTTAATGAAGGAACCAAAAAAAAAAAAAATAAAATAGAAAAGGAGCCGCGCCCGCAACAAGTTCCTCCTCGCGCGCCACTCCAGGCTTCCCCCCGAGGAGCGCCTGCCGATCATCCGACATCGCCCCGGTTTCTTCCTCCTGCGATTCGCGCGCCGGTCCCGCGAGAACGTTGCGATTGCGGATCGACCGCGGAGGATGTGACGAAGGGGATGGCTCAAAGTTTCCCGATAATACCGAGGCCCCCCTCCGCGAGCTCCTGCCCCATAAGCGCCGGTCCTCCCGGGCCGGGATTCCCCGCCAGCCAACAAAACAAAAATAAAAAAAAAGGGATATCTTAAGGGGCGTCGCCCTCCCGAAACTTTTAATTCCCCCGGGTGCGCCGCGATCGCTCCCCCCCCGTCGGCTCAACCCCGGGCGCTAATGAAAAACTGCCGCCCAGGTTATATTGGGTTCGAGTGCCGAGAGGAGCGTCCGCGCGGCACACGCGAAATCGGACCCGCGCTCGCGCTCTCGCGGCACGGGGAGGGGAGGGGCCGCGCGGGGGCAATGGCCGGCCGTGGGTTAGATCGCTCCGGCGGCCGCGGCCGTAAACAGCCTCGTAACTTTCCGCTGCCGGCTGCCTTTCTTTTTTTTTTTTTTTTCCGAACAGCCCCTCCCCCGGAGCCGAGCCTCCCGGTGCAATGGCAATCCCGATCCTTCCGCGGCTTTATCGCCGCCGGTCCGTCACCCGCGACTCGATCCGGCGCACCTTTTTCTTTTTTCTCCCGGGGGCCTCCGCACTCCTCGCGGCCATTTCCCTTCCTTTTTTTTTTTACCCGTACTCGATGTTGACCCAGTCGACCGGGGAATGCGCGCTCCTCGCGGTAGATCGCCCGGACGTAATGCGTAAGAGGGGGGGATGGGGTGGGGGGCCCTTGGCAGCTGCGCCGTCGTTCAAGGCCGCTTTCCGAGCCGGCGGCTGCGCGTTTCGCTTATCGGCGCTCGCTTACGGTGTCTTTAATGGCCGCGCGGACTGGTTATCGAATCAACGCCGATACGCATCGGCACGCCCGGCTTCCACGTGTGTATACACGCATCCCGGATAATCATACCGCGATCCTCCCGCGTGTTATACCGCCGGGGCCGCGATGCGCAAGTGGGTCAGATTCGCGGCGTATCGTCAACAACTTTCGCGGTTATAAGCGTCGCGGTAATCAGTCGGCGATGTCGATTACGCAAGACTCGCCCGCGGAAAAGTTTCCCGTTTCCCGGCGGCGGAGGAGCCGTCAGCTCCAAAAAAAAAAAAGTTCTTTGTCTGGCCCCCGCGTTTTGCCGGGCAATCGCGACGTCTCGGGCTCGCCGTTCAAAAATCTACTTTCTCCCCGTATATCAATCCTCCCCCCTCCTCCCGCGCAACCATCCGATGAAATGGACTCGGCTAAATAACACCGAGGGGGAAGTTTCACCGATCGGGATTAGACTCTAACCCGCGAGCGATTTTTTCCCCGAGGCCTCGAGATAATACCGGTTATAATACCGCGGGCTCCGGCTCGGCCCGCCAGCTCATTAGACCGAGCGACAAAAAGGTTTATTAACTATCGGGCTTTATTGATAAAGAGCGCCCCGCTCGGATGTTAACAGCGACATCAAATGCGCTTAACGGTCTTTTTATACGTCATCTTTTGGAAAGTTGGCCATTGGCAAAAGTTACGCGTGCGCTTTTTATCTAGTTTAATGCTCGATCCTGCGTTCTACGAAGCGATCGTTATCGATTGGACGCGAGCGTTTAGCAACAGCCAATGCACCTGCAACCCCCAGGATCGAGGAACCTACCTGGAAGAACAGCGTGCGGTGTATATCATACGACTGCTCGCCCACTCCCTTTTTTTTCCTCGCTCACTCCGCCGGCTGATACGCACCCGGCACCTTATAAAACGTGCACCTTCGGCGAATAACGACCTCCGCCCCCGCCGGCCGAGAGTTCGGCTAAGCCCCCCGAGCAACTATACACAGCGCCTCCCCTTCCCCGCGCCGACGGAGGCAGACGCGCCCCGCGAAAAGCGCAGCCGGGCGACGTGGGAACCGGCCGCCGGCTATACCCGGGGAAATCGCTCCAATCCGAGCGGCCGCGCAATTACCCCCGGCGGCGGCCCCCGGCCCGCGGAAACGCACGGCCTTTTCCCGCTCTCGCGGCGCGAGGAGCACGCGCGAGTGCACTTTACGCGCCCATTGTCCGCGGGGAGCGGCTTCTTGGGAAAAATCGCTCGGCTACGAGAGGAGTAAAAACTGTGCCGCGCTGCGTCTTTTTTTCCTCGCTGTCCGTCCACGCGTCCTCCCCTCCGCGGGAAAACGGGATAAATAACGCGGGGCCAGGCCGCCCGGCGAATCGTACAATCGGCCGGCGCGCGATCGTCTTACAATTACGCGCCGCGGGCCCGATGGCTCTTAAACGCCGCCCGAGTGGCTACGCACGGTGTTTTTCTTTGTAACGGCGCCGATTGTGGGGCGAGGTGGCGCGCAGGAGGTGCCTCGCTCGGCACTCGGCGCGCGTCCCCGCTCTAAGTAAAATATCTACTTTGGTTTCGGAAGGGGAGATGAATTCTGCTCGAGTGCCTGGGTGCAGCGCGGAAACGCGCGCCTTTTGAAATATTTACTTCCCTTTCTCGGGGAAAATTGCACTTTCAGCGGGGGCAATTTTTTCGGAGGATTTTCCCTTTGTACTTTGAAGGATTTCAGTTTGCATGCTATAATCCGAGACGTAAGGACTTCCTTTATAATCCGCCGCGAGAGCTCGCGCCATTTCCCCCGGGTTAATGCGTTTATACCGAGAGAGCCGAGCCGATGATCAAAGCCCGGCTCCTCCGGAGGAGCGGCCCGATACGCCGGGGAAGAGTCCGTTCGATCGGGCGGGCCGCCCCCGCGCAATAATAAAGAAATTAGGTGAAATGTGCGAGTGTCTCGGCCGGGGCGCGGCTTCAAATTGGGAATTTAAGGTCTGCTTGTTTTCCAGGCCGGGGCCGGAGCGCGAGGCCAAGTATTAGACATAAGCCGCTTCGGACCATTAAGGAAAACCTCGCTGCCAAGTCAAACTTGCCCGGGCCGAGGGACGGCGCCGCCGCCGCGGGGATAAAGCACGTTACTATGAAAGCGGACAAACAGAAAAGTTCTGAAAGCAGCTTCCTTTCACATGGCCGCCGCGGCTTAAATAATCGATGGGCCCGCGCGGAAATCCAAAACGCCCGCCGTCCGCCGGCTTCGGCCGCCGCGGAACCGGCTTCGATAATAGACGCGCCGGGAGGTCGCCTCCGGGGACGGGGGCCTCTTAAAAAACCTCCGTATTTACGTAATTGCGCCGCCGGGGGAGGGCGCCGAGCGTTATGACCCGCGCGACCGACGCCGCCGCCCCCTCTCTTTTTATTTTATCTTTTTTTTTTATTTGTTCTTTTTTTTTTTCTACACCGGCGCCCTCCTTTTTAACGGATTTCTTCTTCGTTTTTTTTTTTAATACGCCCGTTACTCATCCCGCTTTAACCGCGGAGAATTTGCATATTTTCGCGCGGCCGCTCGCTCATGCAGCGCTGTACTCCTATTAATTCCTCGGGACATTATTGTAAAGCGCTTCGGCGGGAAAATAATTGCGGCCGTCCCGGGATTTACGAAAAATGAATATAGAGTCCGCGACTAAGTTGCCGTGATTTAGCCGGGCAGGTGAAATACAGGCTTTGAATTGCGATTTTTAAACGCAATTTGTTGGGCGATTCTGCAGGCGCCGACGTTTAAAAGGTTAATAACGCCTTGCCGCTGTTCAATGAACTACTTTGTTCTAGCCGATTAATTAACCTACATTTTGCATTTTCTCATAAAGTGCAGGCTGTACATGGCGGGAAAATCTTGCAACACTCGTATATTATTAATGTAACGAATTCATAGACCTTCAGACCCAGAATTCACACCTCGGCCTCCTAACCGGCATTCCCCCTGTCATGTTCTTCTTCGTCCGGGACTAAGCGAAATTTAGTTGGTATTCAGGAAAAACCGAGGTAGCACCAGGCCAAGATGCGCGTGGCCTCCCGTGTCCCGGGGGAAGGGAAGGTAGAGGCCGGCCACCTGGACCGATGCGAGTAGCTTCGCCAAACCATTGTCCCGTGGGGCGGCGGGCGGACGCGTCCCGGTGGTCGGCTGCTCTCGGCCAGGGCTCCGCGAGCCGCGCAGTGGTTTAGGATGCATGAGCGCGGTGCACACGGGCCGGGGATAGCTCGGAGTCTGGGAGGCGTTGCAGAGCGCGAGTTCGCGGCTGGCGCGGCGTCAGGTAGTGCGAGTTGCGGTCTGACCGCCGCTGGATCCCCCCGCGCAATCGAGTCGCGGACCTTTGATAATGTCGTGAGTTTCGGCGGCCGCGTAACGACTTGTACAATTCTACTACACGTATGATATATAATTGTACTTCATTTTCACTTTAATTCTACTTCCTGTATAAATATAAAGTGTCACGAAAACCACCAACGAGAAGCTTAGTTTTTGCCCACCTTTCCCGTCTACCTCTGAACAATTAATTCACCTCTTTTTTTTTTCATAAATTATTTACGTAAAAATATTTTACGAGCATTTTTAAAAATTAGTATTTCAAGTAAATATAAAGGTACTTCAGGCGAAAGAATCACACGTGCGCTTCACTTAATACATAATCAACCAGCTGTACAATTGAGATTTCCATTTTTTGTTAACCAACCTGATGATTTACGCTTGCGTTTGTCGCTCGCGTACACAAAACGATCGAGCGGCGGGGCACTCGAAGCGGTCCGAGCGAGGTTAAAACGTTAAAAGGCATCGGTTGCGGTCGGCAGCGCAGGGCCGCGCGGAGGATCGCGGAAACGTAAGGGGCTTCCAACTGTTCCGAGGATCGCCGGGACGGCCTCGCTGCCTCGCGGGCGTTTAGCGCCCAAAGCCGCGCGCGGCAACCCGAGGGCCGTGCAATTGCGGCAAAGTCCCGTTGTTAACCGAGCGAGGAAGTTATAACCGGGGCAAAAACAAATTAGAGAGAAGCGGGCCGATGAACTGGGCGCGCCTGCCCGCGTCACGTGACCCCCGCCCGCCGCGGCCCACGTGACCCTCCCGCCGTCGGTAAAACGGCGCCCCCGCCTCGGCCCATTTTCCACGGAGCGATTAGCAATTCCTCTGGCATTCCCGGCCCCCTGGTGATGGATTTCGGGACGGGCGCGAGAGGTGGCCCGAGGCGGTAAATCAGGCGCTTTACGAGCACTCGTTAAGTTTGGCGCTCGAAGTTGATTTAAATGAGTAGGCCCCCTTGCGCCTCGGAAGCCTTTTTACGATTTCTTAAATAACTTTGATAATAAGCAGACTTTTGTTGCCGGCCGTCGGGGGCCTTTGAATATTCATGACCCGCCCGGGCTGCTAAGTGGACGGCGCGCCTAATAATCTCGAGAGATTGATTTCTTTTCACTGTGTTGCCCGCTAATCGTAAATTAGTATACGCGTCTTTCCCCCATGCGGAATATATTTATATACTTTTAGCATCAGTCTATTGCGATAGTTCGGTCGCGAATGAATTAACGAGTCTTTGCGTCAGGATATCAAAATGTTAGCTTTGGACGTGGAAAGTTTGGGCGTATCGATATTTTAAGAATCGATACAACTGGCACATAAGTTGTCCATTTAATGTTATATCGCCGGGTTTAATATTCCGGATTCAATAATTAAACTACACTGATTGGAAATTTAATCTAATTCAGGGAATAACAGGAGTTTAATTATACAAACTCGTCCCCAGCCTTACTGATTATTACTTCATAAAATTTTCATTGAAATTTAATCTTTCCCGAATCTGTTTTAATGGCGCAAGTTGCAACTTAGTTAACTTGGTCCAGACAATTAAGTCCGGGCATTAGCATAATATATTCACAATCTGGGGTACGTAAGTCCCATCGATCCTTGATATATTGGATAAAATGGAGATTTGCAGGCGACGACTGAGCTGCCCCGAGACCTCGTCGGCGTAACCCAGTTACTCGTTAGCCCGTGAAAAGTCGACGGATCCAATGCAAAAGGAAATAAAGCGATGCGTACGGCGGCGCCCGGGGCGAGCTCGCGCGCGGCTGACGCTACCATTTAAATTAATAGCGCAGTGAAAAAGTAATCCCGCGCAATTTTGTAACGAGAGACCGCGCGACTAGGGCGCCCGCCGAGCGCGCATTATCGCGGGCGCGGGCGATATTTCACGCCCATCGCGCATTGCCGGGCGCTGGGAACGAGCGCTTTTAAAGAGGCCAAAAAAGAAAAAAATGCCACGGGGAAAAAAAGGGGGAGAAGAGAAAAAAAGGAGAAAAAAAAAAAGGGGGGGCCCGACCGAGGAGACAAGCGGCCCGCGCGCCGCGGGCATAAATTTTGCGTAAACGCACGCGTTAAACCAAGATTAGGCTCACAACGGCTCGCGGCACTTCCCTTCCCCCCCCGGCCGGCCCGGCCAACCGGTGCGTTCCGCGGTCGGCGCTCGAGGGGCCGACGCGGGCCGCGCGCACGGCCTTATCAAGGGCCCTGCATGGGTGCTTGGACCTACGCGATGGAAGGTCGGGGACCGCAAGCGTGCAGGGGGAGGCCTTTTTTCGGCGCCGCCCCGTCAGCTTGTCGAATATGTATAATAATCGGGGGGCTCGCACGCAGCTTTGAGCGTCGCGCTGCGATATTGCGCCTTTGTTGGCCTTTAAACGTTTAATGTTCCTTTGTTATCAAGGCGTACGCGCTTATCGGCCTCTGGCTTTATTGCATTTCCGTGCCTTGGCGCGCGGCTTGTGAATGGGGGGAAAAAAAGAAAAAAAAAAAAAACCTCCCGCTTTTTCGGCCGCGGCTCGTCAAACGCTCTGCCGGTAAGCGCACGAGTATGCGTCTAACGAGGGCCGGATGACTGCGCCCCGGGCGCTCGCTCCAATAGTAGAAGCCCGGGGAAAAGTCGGTCCCTCCGATCGGCGCGAGCCGCGGCGCACTCGGCGCGGGGGAATTAGCCGGGGCGAGTAAGTCGGGTGGCGCGGGGCCGCCGACACCTCGTCAAAGGATAATCGCCCCGGGCTCCGAGAGATTGAATTAAAAGCCACGCTCCCGGGAGGTTCTTTTCCCCCGGGTCAAACTAGCCGCGACAGGGTTCCGGCGAGGCCGCCGCGGGGGATCATCCCCGTGGAGGAGGGCTAAGCCGACGGCCGGGGCCGCGTCGCGCCCCGGGCGGATATCGCCGGGGAGGGGCCGTGATTTACGGGGAGGCCACGCGCCTTTCCCTTCGACTCGGCGCTTTTCGATTCCCCGGGAATCGCCGGGAGAGCGCGACGTTTTCCGCGGCGAGGCGGTTTGACGAGCCGGCTCCTCGGCCACGGGTTTCTTTCTCAGCCTCCTCCTCCCTCCCCTCGAGGGAGACGCGGCGCGTACGCGAATAGCCTCCGAGGCGAAAGGACATTGAAGGTGCGTCTTTCGCTCGGGAGAAAGGAGGAGCGGCTGAATAGGCAAAGCAGAGCCGCCAGCCGCCTCCTCTCTCCAGACCGATTACCATAAAAATAAAAAAAAAAAAAGGAAAAGAAAGCCGGGCCGGTCGTGCGGGATGAAAGGTGAGGAAGCTCGAGAGGCGGAGAAGAGCCTCGGCCCGGCCATTCGGCTCGCCGCGCCATTCCCTCGCAAATAGACGCGGCGAGAAATAAAAAAAAAAAAAAAAAAGGCCCGGAGGGAGCGAGGGCGTTAATGAAAATTGCGCCGCGAGGGGCTTGGGGACGTGGCCGGCGGAGCGAGATCCCCGAGTTCCCCCCCCTACCCTCCGGGCTCGGTGCATCCCCCCGGCGTTTCGGCGCACTCGCGCTGATTCGAAGGGTCGAAATCCCCGGCGGAGAAAACATCCGGGCGGCGAAGCAAGTGCATCGATCGGCCGCCCCCCAGCCTCGGGGAAAACAAGTCCCGGGGCCTAATTAAAGCCACCTCGGCGGCGGGCGCGGCGATCGGAGCCGGTTAGCCCCAGATGTTAATTAGCGGGCTGTCGGCGCGGCCGCGGCCCCGGGACTTCTTCCCGAGATTCGGATCCCCGGCGGGCTGTCGGTAACGAGGGCCGAGGTGCCCCCCCCCCTCCCCCCGGGGACGGCGCCTGTACTTTCCCGGCGCCTCTCTGCCCGCGCCCGGACTTTCTCCGGCGCGTCAGATAAGAAGGAAAAAAAAAATAATAAACAAAGGCCGCGACTCGCGAGCAGCCGCATCGTCATCCGCGGCGAGCTTTCTACCGGGCGGCTTCTACGCAGCAGCGAGCGACGTGGGAGGGGGGGGGGGTGCGGCCGATTCCCTCCCGAGTGGGGATATCGCCGGCGTAGGGGACATAATGCCCGCGAGGGCGGGATAATGCCAAGATAAACGTAATTAAAAGTAAGTTCCTCCGGCGGGTGGGGGGAGCCGCAGAGAGCCAGCTGCAGACGGTCAGGGCGGAAACTTTTTCAACAAGACTTAGCCCCGGTCCATTTAGCTTATCCGAGAGAGCCGGCTCATAAAAGCGCGCGGCCGGCCCGCCGAACTTGCCCATCTCCGGGGCCCGGGAAAAACCAATTTCCCGGGCGGCCTCGCGGCGTCCCCGGGCCCGGGGGCGACTCCCCCGGTAGAGAAAAAAAAAAGAAGGGGGGGCGACCGCCCAGCGGAATTTCCCGGGCGGCCCCGCGACACCGGCTGATTAGCGCGCGGCCCCCGCTGATGGTCATCCGGCGGGTCAACGCCCGGCCCCCGCGGCCCTCCCCCCCCGGGGGTGGCGGGCGGCCGAGACGCGGCGGGGGATCGAATGTGCCGAGGGCTCCGGTCGAACGGCCATCTTGGAGGGCGCCCGCGACCCATTCGCGCCGTCAAATTCACTTGCGCACTTTGCGCCCGAGTGAGCTTCGATGGTCGAGGCGCCGCTCACGACCGACGTTCCATCATCCCTCCCCCTTCAAAGGACTCGCTGCGGGAGACAGGGTCACGCTGTCCTCGTCCGTGATAACGCGTCCTCGTCGTGCGGATGCGTAACAAATCCTGGCCACTCGTCCGGTACGCTAATCCGTACGAAAAACATTTGCCGATCGATTTAAAAGGTTTTGTTTCCGCGTAGGCAGGAAAGATTATCGCCGCGACTGCAAGAAGATCAGTCTGCATGATCGGCCGGCCCCTTTCAACCAATTTATATCGGGCTGATTCGAGCCGCTGCATTTCCGTGGTTTATCAGCCTACCGAGTCCCTAGGGGCTCTCGTTTGTTGCCTTTCGGATCACGGCCTACTCACCGTGAAATATCGACGGCTAGGCCAATCGAACCAGCCGAGCGTGCAATTAGATTGAGTTTGAGCGCCGCCCAATGTTGACAATTGACCCCGGCCGCGATTTGTCAGCTACGTGCCCGGAATTACAAAAAAAAATTCACCGGCGCGTTCCTCGGCCAATCCTTTTTCATCGTGGCCTTTCGGAACAGGAAAAAAAAAGACGCGTGTCCCAGCCGGCCGAAGGCGCGGTATAATGGAGGAGGCACGCGAGGCGAGTTATTGCGGGGAAGATTAGCCAAGTCGCCCGGTAGCAGGGCGCTAATGCGCGATTAGTCCGCGGGATTCGCCCTTAATTAATCAAAGTGCCGGCCCGCCGTCTCCTCCCCATCGGCAGCCGCCGACGAGGTCGCGTACATATATATATATACACATCTACAGACACACAACCTCGCGGGTGTACGCGGGCGCATCCGCGGGCCCGGGAACTCGAAGGGAGGACGCGCCGGCGCCGGGGCGTTCCGGGCGCGTGCAGTCGCCCTAAGAGCCTTATCGGCGTCGGCCGTTACCGTAACTGGCGCCCCCATCGGCGCCGGCGCCGCAGCCGGGCGATATCATCGCGGGCGCGGCACGCGCCCCGCCTCCCCCCTCCCTGGGCCAAACGAGCGCGGAAAATCACTTTTCAATTTCGACGAGATCTTTAGGGGGCATCTCGAGCCCAACTTTTCCCCCCGGCCGCCGCTCTATTTATTTTTTTTTTTTTTTTTTCGCGTATTAACCGGCCCCGTCGAGAGGCAGCTACTCGAGCGTGATATCGCCCGAGAGCGCCTTATCGTATCGCGCCCTACGCGCGCCCCGAGCTTTGAACATTTTCCCCGGCTGTACCACCGCAAGCGGCTAAACTAAAGTATTTTTGGCAATGAATTCCGAGAAGAACGAGGCCGGCATAAAGTTTTAGGGCCGCGATGCTAAGTAGATACGGCCGGGTTACACGGCGCGTCTCTCGGCTTTTCGACGATTTCTAGTCCACTTTTACGCGAGAAAATTTCTCCTCCGCACACAACTGCCCCGCAATAACTGTATTCCTCATTACGATCTACAAAGTACGCGTATATATACGCGTTATTTGCGCACACTCGACGGAGGAACACATCCCGCGTGAAATGAAAATGGAACGAATAAAAAAAAAAAGAAGATAACGCGTCGGATGTGCGCGTATAATATATATTTGGGATTAAAGCCTATATCCGAATGCCGCGGCGCTGATAAAACGGCGTCCGCGACATAAATTCAGTCGAGGGCCGGCGATCGGCGCCGAACGGAAAATGAATTCGCGGCAAATCCCCGGGCGGGCCGGAAGGAGATCCTCTCATTACCCGATCGAAATAATGCGCGGTCCGGCCAATTAAAACTTGCCGCTGATGAGGCAATCATCAGGACTGGGAAAGCGCGGGGAAATCAATGGCGCGCGGCGGGCCACACAGTTTAAAGCTCGTAAAATAAAAAAAAAAAGCCAATCGCCTAAGGGGCGGTTGTGTTATAAGCTAGCCGGACAACAACCGCCGCGGCTGAAGAAAAAGAGAAAAATAAAAGGAGAGCGACGTACAGGCGTACGCAGGTACGCACACACGTCCAATCTGCCGCGCGGCCGCGAGAAGCCCGCGCGCGCGCGCACACTTTCACCTGGGCTCCGGGGTTCGATGCACTCGCGCGCCGAGCCGCGGCTTAAAAATAGACGCGGACTCTTTTTGCCGGGCCTCATTTGTCCGGATTGATTTCCCTTTGACGCCCGATTAGAAACCCGCGATTGCGTGGCGCTACGTGCGCCGATGCACGTCCGCCTCGAGGCTGCACCTGCACCGACGCCGCCGCCGCCGCCGGCGTGCGAGTGCCGCTCGCTCGTTCGATCTTTCGCAACAATAGCGCCGAGCCGCGCGCTCGATGCGCTCCGATATTTCGATTTGTTTCGAGGACTCGCGGCCTTCCCTCGCTCCCGTCAAACAATCTCCCCGCAATATGTTGCTCGGCATGACCGAGTTTAATTAAGATAATAATTAAGTTGTATGCATGCATGAATAATTATTGGATCGAATGTATTACAACCAGGCGTGTACGATTTATTAACTTTTTCCTTCACTTTTTATTGTAATATCAAGTTGATATTTTAATTTATATGATATCAACTATATTAGTAATTTGAGTTAATTTGCGAATTTGAGTCGATGAAACATCCTACACTAAATATCCAACGAATCAAGATCACCGATATGGAATATCACCGCGCTTAAAAAGTATTTTCGAAATACACATTCGGAATTACGATGCCCTCATATTTTATAGAGACTAATATTTTCTACATTAACGATGGATGCTTTTCCCCCTTTAACAGCCGTTTTAGTAATCGACTCCAACAAAACTCCGATCGATTCGATAATTATCCTTGGACGCGGAGCGTGCGAATTCGAGGCAATCGCTCAACGCAGAACTAACGACCTATCATCAATCAAAGAAGATTTCTGAGCCAAGTAACCCCATCGTCCGATCGGCAAAAGGTCTAGGAATAAAACGAGCCTCACGCCGCCGGATAATCCGCGGCGCACAGAGCCCCGAAGAAGCACGCGAGGGTCCCGCGCGATAATCGTTATAACCCGTCAAAGTCAAAAAAAAAAGAAGAAGCGGCGGGAGTAGGCGTCGCGCGCGGACAGCCGGTAGAAAGGAGGAAAAAAAAAAGGAGAAGTAAGAGCGCCCCGGCGGCGGCGGCTTTTCCCGCGCGGCGCGGCGTTCCCCTTATACGTCGGCCGCGGTTGTTGGCCCCGCGCGCCACCGTTTAATTGCCGCTGCGCCAGTGCCTTATCCGCGAGGCCCGTCTTCGCGCGCGCTCTCAATTAGGGCCGGCGCGTGTTCGGAGCCGGGCCCCGCCCGCGTTGCGTAATTGGTTTTATCGTTCGGCGCGACGCTGATTAATGGGGAGGAGGCGCGCCGAAGCGCTGAGTAACGCCGCCCGCGCCCTCCCCCACAAGCTAGATCGATCCCATTGGCGTCTTTTGTGCGCGGCCCCGCGGTCCCGCCGCCTGACACCGAGGGCCCGGATTGCCTTTTTTTTTTTATTCACCCCGAGCCCAGGTGTAACCTTGCCCCGGGGGGAAATCTCGCCGAGCGCCCGTGATTTTTCCCCGGGTTTTATTCGGGGGTTGAAGAGTCTCGCTTCGGGGCGTTTGTTGTATATCGGCGCTCGGTCTTATCGGCCCTGGCGAATGGCGCGCGAGAAAGGGGATCGCGATCGGTCGACCGGTGATCCCGCGCGGCCCTCCTCCGCAGGTGACTATTCCGCTTGCGGGTTGCGCGGCTACCGGTGGCGCCCCCCGGCGGCCGCCGCCCAAGCCCAACGACACTTCCCCGGGGGGAATCGCGATTGCCGGACCCGCGCCAATTAGCTTGTGGCAATCGGCGGGATTTCGCGGAAGTTGGCCTGGCGCTCGGTCCGCATTACCGAGATTGAAAAAGGGGGCCCGCCGCGCGCCCGCCGATCCACCTGGGAGTAATGATGCACGCACGGGAGGGTCAGCCGCGGTGCGCGGCGGCTTGATACGCAAACGAGTTTTTCGCGAGGCTACATCTGGGAAGGATTACAGTGTTGCCGAGCGTCCCGTTGTTATCGCGACCCGGGCAATCGGCCCGCTCGCCGATGGCTCTCCGCGCGCCGGCCAACTTACCTTGGGCTCGAGATACCGCGCTCGTTCGCGACCGCGTAATGCACCAATTACCCCCGGCTTCCCCGAAGCGCCTCGGCATACGTTCATTATCTCGTATTTACTTTAATTCCGCGCATGCGCTCGTGCCGACTCCAAATTGCTTCATTCTTTTGTAAAGCCGGCCGGCTTTTCTCGGAAGACGCGGGGCCGGCCCTCGACCCCGAAATTGGGCGAAGGTATCCGAATGCGCGGCCTCCTTCCCAATTTGGCCGCGTCGCGGGGTGCAATTTCGCCCGTGGCCGCCGTCAACACCCTCGCGTCCTCTCCTTTCTTGCGCCTCGCAAGCTCTCGCAATCGACTCGGTTTATCGGGTTAGTTTCCCCGGTCCGAGGGCCGGCATCGATTCGTTAGCGGATGCGCGTCTCTCGGCTCGGGCTAATTAATCGCCGATAAAGCGCACTGGCTGCCGAGCAACGATCCCGCGCCCGACTAGCGGTACACGCACGCCGGGGCGTAAATCCGAAACGGGGGCTGCGTGTAAATTTGCCAAAAGCCGGACGGGCGTTCCCCGGTGCGCAGTTGGCGCGGGCGGCGGCAGGTGGCGCGGGCCGCGAAACCGCCGGCAGCGCCACCAGCGCCGCCAGCGAGCCCTCGTAAATCCGCGGCCAATATAAATCTCGTTTCGCGATAAAAGGGCGAGCCGCGGGGCAGGGGAAGGGCGGCGGAAAAAGGGCCGGGGCCGCGTGTACTGGGCCGAGGTCCGTGTAACGGCCCCCGCGCCGCCCGCCGCGCGCAGGAATTACGATCGGCGCGTAGATCAAAAAGTCCCGGCGATCCCGGGGAACAATCGTCCGCGGGCCCACTGGAAACTATTCATTTGCATGATTATACGGTGCGCCGCGGCGCGGCGCTCGCAGAAAAGGAGGAAAAATTGTAAATTACGACGGACGCCTTTCCCGCGGCCGCAGCGCCGCCGACGCCAAAGCCGCCGACGGGGCCGCCACCGTTGTTTACCCGAACAAATTGAGTTGTAAATTTAACGACGCCCGGGCGGCCGTTTCCTTCAATTATGCAATCTTTATCGCGCGGACGGTACACACGGGGGATTGGGGGCGCGACGGCCGAGGAGATCGACGATAGTTGGATGCAGCCGCCCCGAGATGCGCCATCCTTTCGAGCCTTTTGCGCCTGGAAATAGTGTCGTTTACCTTTTATGTTACTACCCATGTATGCGGATGTATTTTACTCTCTTAGTGTCTTTTCTGCTTTGCTCTTTTCCACTCTAATACTATCTTATACAACTAATTCTCAGAGTATAACCTTAATAAAAGCGTATACTTTTGACTTATAAAGTTCCATCTAGCTGAAGAAGAGAAATAACGCTAGGCGGTATAATAAATTGGCAACGATACCTGGATAACGCTTGCAAGTATAATACCGTATAACAACTTACAACATTTTAACTAAAACATTTTAGTTAAATTGCGCTTAAGATCACATATTACCTGCACGTTCCACATTAAAACGTATATGGATATTGTAAAATGTTTTTAATATCATTTGTAAAATTGTGACAATATCCATTACGTAGCTTGATTACGCGTAAAACAAAGCAAGTAATTGAAAATACGAACAAGAGGCAATATATAATATGAAGGTAATTACCGGTTTTTATGCAAACTTGCAAACATTTGAAATAATTGCCGTTTCGTAGCTAGGCCAATTGATTAAAACTTGCGAGAGTAGATTTCATTGGGTTAGATAAAAATTGGATTGAAATCCTTCGTTTGGTATTTATAGTGAAAATTAATTTTTAAAAAGCGGCATGCAGAAAGTTTGTATCGCTTGGGCTGTCCACGCGGCGCACGGCGATCCAGCGTATCATTAAAAGTTGGAAAATCGTTAAACTCACAATTACGCCGTGGATTTCGTAACGCTCGAAAACAGCCACTCACCTGCAACAAAAAAAAAGCGAATTGCATCATTAGCGGGAGGTAGGGATTTTTCATGCGAGGCCGTATAGCCCGAGAGAGGCGTAAAAGCGGGGCCGCAGCCCGCGGGGCGAGCCACCCAATTGCCAAGTCTATCCGCTCATACATCGAAATATAAAGAGCAAGTGGAGTTTTCCGACGGGGCTATTTCAATCAGCGCGGCGGTCGGCGGGGCCGCGGCTCTACGCCGGTGCGCCCGGCGCCGTAAAAAGAGCACAGGGGGGGGGGGGAGAGGAGGAAGAAGAGAGAGAGAGAGAGGAGATAGGCAAGGCTGCTCGAATTATCCTTGAAGTCGTTCGTCGCGGGTAAAAAAGAGGCGAGTAGCGCGGAGGCTCGTATTAAGTCGGCGGCCGTCATCCTTGAGCCGAGGGGGAGGGGGAGGGGGGGCATCTTTTAGTGCCGGATGAGAAAATGCGGAGGAGCCGGCGGAGGCGAGAAGAGACGTCGAGTGTCGCGCGGGCGGGGGGAGCGGCGGGCCAAGTGGCCGGCCGGCTTAACGGCCGCCCGCCTAATCCCGTGTTTGACTATTAAATTAATGAAATTCTTTCGCCGCGGGGTAAATTGTTTCGCCGGCGGGGTCGCTAATGGGCAATTAGACCGCGGGGTTATCATCGTCCGCGGCTACCGGTTTATTCGGGAGGCGCGCGCGTATATATACATATATACACACAGGGGGCGCTCGTTAATCACGGCTCGGGCTGCGTCTTTTTCCCGCGGGGTCGGCCGGCGGCCGCGTTACGTATTTACACCGGGCGGCGGCCAAGGCGAACAATCCGTTACAAGCCCAGTCGCACATGCCGAATAAGAAGTCGAGCGTTGCGCCCGGGGAAGCCGCGGCGGGCGCGCAATCCCTGAATATGAAATACGATGCAAACGAAGCCGAATCAGCCGGCGCCGGCGGCCCTCCGCTAACGCGCGGCTTAATTTATGTTTCGGTTTATTGGGTGCTGTTTTATTCATAAGGGGGCCGCCGGGGCTCCGGCTGCTTTCTTTCCCGCGGCCGCTCATTTCCGCGCGGACAGCGTCCTCGGCCCGTCGCCCCGGAGCCGCCGAGTGTAATTGACTCCTGGGGGACTCGTTGCGCCCGGGCTAACAATCCACGACTTATTCCCTTGTCCCGGCCGGGGGCCCACTTCACCCGGCGCCCGCCGACTTTTCCGCCACGCTCGGGTTACAATTTCTTCTTTTTTTTCTTTCCTCCCTCTCCCTGCCCGCCCTCGGCTTTTACTCCCCCGCGGAGAAAGGAGATAGCCGTCGGAGGAGGCTAACGGGAAAACGGTCGAGCGGGCCGGATCGGCCGGGGAGGGACTTGGATTAAAAATCGCTCGGGCCTCGAGCCGTAAGCCGGCCTTTCTCCCGCCTAATTCAATTATCGGGCCCAAAGCGCCCGGGTAAGCCGATCGCGCGCCCCGCGCCCCCGCTTAAACGAGCCGGCGGGCGCCCGCCTCGATTTACGGCTCCCTCGGGCCTCCCCGATACCGGCATTGCACTTTTTCATTCTCCTCCGTGGATCTCTAAGTAAACCGAAATATTCCCTCCTGCGCCCGGAATAATGTAGTCTCCGCGCGAGTCGGAGATGAGTCCGTCGGTTTAATGTCCGTCTCCGGCTCGAAGCTCGGAACGCAGAAGATTGCAATCGTTACTTTGTCCGAGCAGGTGTGTCGGTAGAAGCATAGCGGAACAGTTATTCGCGACGCCGCAATATGCCATTCTGACGTCAAAAACTAACAAGCAGGTGACAAAAGTTGCAATACTTAAATAAAGACTCGATTGCTGGTTGTTTTCGCAAATAATTCAGTCAAACGTCAAAATGATTTGTCGAGCGATCACAACCAACATTTATCAATACCTAATCCCGCATTTTTTTTTGCACCACCAAAGGTTAACCCCGCGGACGAGCGGCCGCCCCGAACACAATGCCCTCGATCCATCAGCGCCCTTTTCGCCCTCGGCCACTCATCCACCCCGCCGACGTGCACGAGTCCTCCTCCGGAGGTCCACTAGGTCTCCGCGCCGGTCACAAAGTCCGGGACGCTTTAATCCGCGGGCGGCGCGGCCCTCGTTAGGGCAATGGCGTCCGTTTCATTATCCCGGGGCCGCGGCCATTAATCAGCCGGCCGAGCTCGCGGCGCTGCACCTGGGCAAATTGGGCCGCGGCGACGGGGGCCTACACTCGGCTCTTTTCCGCGGAGAGCCGACGGGGATCGCGGGGCCGCTCGCCCCGGAGGATCGACCGGGCGATCGTAATCCGCGCGGGGTTTACGAGGCCGCCGCCTCTCGTCTCGCGCGTAAAATCATCCCGTCGTAAGACACTTTTTTTTTTTGTTCTTTACCCCCGGAGTGTACGTACGTAGGTGCGTGCGGATGTGTGTGTTATATATATATATATAGATCGAGTTAAGTACATTTCTTCCGAGCGGGCGCCTTAAGTCGAAAATTACCGGTCTCCCGCGGCGCGAGCGCGCGACTCACTCGGCCCCGACTTTCAGACGTTAATTACAAAGGCGACTCGTTTAATTGGCAGGCGAATTATGTGGCCCGGCCGCTCGGCTTTTGTTCCGCCCGCGCCTCTGTATAAAAATCACTCGCTGGTAAATGAGCGTTAGATCCACTTTAAGACTTTCTTTATTCTTCCCTCAAAGTTCTTCCGTACCGCGGAGCGGCTTCAGCTGCATCCCCGCCTATTATCGGCATGCATAATATCCTGTAATTTATGGAGGATATTCAAAATATTTACGAGGGCGACTAAATAGCCCCTTTAATTACCGCTTCCGCCGAGTTACACTCGTTCAAAGCTTCCCTTTTTTTTTTTTCTTATTCTATATAACACCGATGATAAATAGTGGATGGCCGCCCCGCGGCTATAATCCCCGATGCGGAAACTGCGAAGATCAGCGGGCCGCTGGAGCTCCGCGGTGGTGGACGAGGCGACAATCGGCCCGCTCCGCGCCTACGATCAAAGCTCCCTGTGCCTCGGCGCCATTAAATAATATAGGGCAGCCGCGCGGCGTCCCCCTCCGAGTGCGCGCCGCCGGCCGGCGTTTATTTTCAAACTTCCGCCCCGGCGAAATAAAGAGGCGCGCGGAAGCCGGGCGGATAAAAGGGGTGGAGCGACGGAGGGCCCGCGCGCGCCAAACCGACCGATGCCAGGAGGGCCGCACGCGCGTTACATAAATAATTCACGCGCCCTGCCCGGGGAGCAAGGGATAAACTTGGAAAAAAAAAGGGAGTCCAAGAGAGTAGCCGTTTAAAAAAAAAACAAAAAGCGACTCGGCTCGCGTTACGCGCAGGGGATGCGGCCGGAGATAAAGGGAACGAAGAGGCCGATATCAATCCGCTTATTACAGGCCGCGGAGTAGGGGTTTCGCGCCCTCGAGGCGCGGGAGGGAGGGGCGCGGCCGGGCAGGAAGGTGGGCCACCGAGGGGCGAGACCCACACGCGACTCTGCCTGTAATTGAAAGGAGGGAAGACAATTCATTTTGGAGAGTCATTGCTCCGGAGTTATTATATCACTCGAGGCAAGTAAACGCGGGATGCCGAAGGGGGGAATTAACTGGCCGCGCGCGGGCCGAGCGCGCCTCCATGGAGGGCGCACGCGATCGCTGCAGGTGCCGTTGACGGAGCGGAACACAATGGTTTCCAATTACTTAATTGCCTCCGTCGACGGGCCGCCCGGGCCATTCTTCTTCCCGGCGGACAGATCGATGTTATACACCCCGCCGGGTTATTAGTCAACACTTTTCGAGCGCAATTGCAGGGCCGAAGGGCGCCTTGAGCGCGGCTCTCGGGCTAACGAGCCCCCGACCCTTCCCCCCGGCCCGCGGCCCTCGCGGCCCTCCCCCGGGGAAATCCGCCGGAGCCCCGCGGAAATCCCACCCGCGGCTGGATAAATCAGGCCGGCTCGCCGTCCCCGCGGCCCGTCAAACCCATACCGGCCCGGGGATTTTCCCCGGGTTTTTCGGCCGTCCGCGCCCGCCTTTCCGCCGGGCGATTATATCGAGCGTCCGCTCTCGATTCCGATCGGCGCGCCCGTCACCCGCACGGCGCATTAATTTACATGGCGTCGGGGCCGGACGTCCCGGCCCACGCGTCGCCCCACCCCAACGCCAGTCATTGGAAATGCAAGCGCCGCCGCGCTGGACCGCCACGGCCCTTCGCCCGAGTCAATCAACCCGGCCGCGCTTTTTTTTTTTTTGCCTCCTTTCGGCCCGCCGCCGCCTTGTCCTTTTGTCATTTCATGCTGCTCTGGTGGATCTAGTGGACAGCGGCCCGCGGCCTCGTCACGCCCCGGACGTCCGATGGGCCGTCCCGCGAAAAAAAACAGTGGCCGCCGCCGTTTGTTTATGTACATTTTTTTTTTTTTGATTATTATTGTTTCCCGCGGACGCGCCGGTTGACGCTTGATTACGTTATTGGGGGGAGGGCCGGGCGCCGGCGGCCCGCGTCGCCAAGATGCCCTGCCGGTCGAGCGAAGCCGAGGGTCCTTCCAACTTGGTAATTACCCGTTGTAGCGCGCCCGTAAATTTTTCTTCGCCGACTCGGCGATATACAGCTTCGGAGTTGCATATCCTGCCGAGCATCGGCTTTCCCAACTTCCAACTTGTGCGAGCAAACTAGTTCTGGGCCCTCGCCGTCAAACGATACCATAGCTAACCAACTGAGCTATGCGGTTATCGGCTAGTTTCTCCAAGGGCGTTACTTGGAATTTTCTCCAAAATGGCAAACGCCTTAATGTTAAGCACCTCTTGATGGACTGCACTATTTCCAGGTGCGGGACAAGTTTTCAAGCCTATGTCGCTTTAGCAAACGCTTTAACAAACTCCCCCTCTTTCTTTCTTCAACGCTTGCTCCCGTTAAAGCTACAATTTGGATCGTTAACTTTGGTTAACAAATTACCTGCATCGTAAAGATCGAACCTCGGGGAAAATAAGCGTTGCCGCGTAAATATTTGGGTAGAAAAAGCTCACCGCGTACCTATTATGCGCTTATATTCGCGTCTTACCTTATCGGCAAGACGATTCTCCTAGGGAAATTCATACAAGCCGAGTCAGCCCCGGGAGCCGTTAAAAAATCTCGATAACCCTTTTACACGCGATCCAAGCCCTCCTCGCATCTCCCGTCGGGGAAAAAGCGGGAAAAACCGACGAGCGGGAAATTCGGCGGGTCGCGCTCGCACCGGGCCGGCCTCGTTTTTCACACGTGCGCGCGTAGCCTCTGCGAGCTGGCGGCCTTTTTTTCCCCTCTCTCGCTCTCTCTCTCTCTCTCCTCTCTTTTCCCGTTGGCCCGGCGCGGAAAAGCAGCTGCGACGTCGGCTGCCGGCGCTGTCCGAAAGAAGCGCGATTTATTCCCGTCGAACGGCGGGTGTGTAAGCGCCCGGCAGCCGGGCTCTGCCGGGCGCCACGGCGCATAAAGTATTCGCCGGAATCTTACAGGGCGAATTTCGCCCCGTAAGTGAACTCGGAAAAAAGCTCCCACTTGCCACTTTTCTCGAGCCGCGCGCGCGCGCGCGTGCGCGCCCCGCGCTCCTCGGCTTATTTGCCAAATGATTTACTCGTTTTTCTCCCGGACGAATTCGCCTCTATACAGTCTCATACTTTATGCGCATTCCTGATAGCGAAAGCAATTTCTCGGGCGTTTTCTCGAAAAGCCCTGCCCGCGCCTTTTGTAAAAGCCGATCCTCAAAATTGGATTTCTGATTTATGATAAACACCGCTGCCGGGCGCCGCTGCCGCCGCCGCCGCCGCCGGCCGGCTACGTGAGGAAAATCCGCGAGAAATTGAAAACATCTGATAAGAATTACATTGTGAATTTGGATCCCAAATTCGAGAGCCCGACGATCGATCCCGGGCTTCCCCCCCCCCCTTGTTTTTTTTATTTTTTTAATCGGACGCCCCTATCCCTCAAGGCCCGCGCTCCTCGTATTCCAGGGCGCTGCAGCGCGGGCTCTTGAAAAACCTTCCGCCCCGGCATCGGCCAATATATCTTCAAACTCGGGCCATCATTTATCGGTGGTTGTTTTCCGTTTCGTACTTTCGCGCCCCCCCTTCCCGCCGTACTTCCATGCTCCGCTCCGTTTTATGGCTCGAAGACGGATACCGACGGGCCGAGAGTCCGAAAAAGCCGGCTGATTAAAACGCAAAGAGCGCCTGCCGCCTCGGGGCGCGAACTGCGGATTATTCCGAGCTAACGAATAGGAAGGACGGCCTGTAATCAGCATAGAGGTCTCTTCCCTCTCGAGTGCAACTGTGTATGTATATATATACACACGTTTTTGAGGGGGCACCGGGAAGGCCAGCGGCAAGAAGAAAACTATCAGTTGATGAAGTTTGTACGGCCGACAAGTATAAATGACGATGGGACGGCCGCCCAAAGTAACATTTATTTTTGCTCGATCACGATGATCGCCGGGCTGAAGGTAAACATGCGAATAAAGCTGTGGCCGCGCCACCATTAACTTCTCATAAGTTCCGAATAGCCCGCGAATAAAGTAATGTAACTTTACTTAGCTCATGAAAATAGAAATACCCCCGAGTCACGCTACACTTCGCCCGGCGCTCTCTTAAAACTAAACTTTGCAGGGAAGATACGGAGGCCAAAATACTTGAAGATCGTTGAAAATTCAAACGTTTACACGGCAGCAAAGTTTCCCCACAAACTGCAGCTAGTAAAAGATACCCCTCAGCGCTGGCTTTCATTTTCTCGCCGAGAATAAACATTAGCGTCTTAGTCCTCCCGCGGCCAGACAGCCACGTGAAAGCGCCCAAAAAACTCTCCACCGCTTGTCGTTTTTTTTCTCTCCACCTCAAACTTTGGGGGTCGCATCCACTTATACCGTCCCGATTATATCATCTTCGAATAGACGAAGCGGAATTAACGCTCGGCTAACCTAGACGCCCGAGAGAAAAATCTTGAGAAAATCCTCTGGCGCGAACTGGGACCAAACTGGATTCGAGTCGTTGGCGGCGAATCCCTTCATGGATCCCAGGACGTATCGTTACGGCCCTCGGGCGCAACACCTCAATGGATAGTCGTGCCGAGGATGATAGGAGCACTCGTCTCCCCTTTTCCCGTCGTCGGCATTTGGTCTTTGCTAGAAAAATATAGCACAAGCCGTCTGCTTGCCTCTGAGGATTATTTTTCTCCTTCTTCGCTGATGTACTTTTGAAATATTATTCGCGGTATCCTTTGAAACGCATCGGTGAAGGCTTTTATTAGGCCTTCGTCTGCCATGCTTATTTGTGTAGCTTACCGATAATGGACATTACGTGTAAGTGATAGCGTGAGAAATATTTGCCATAGGCAATTTAATTCTTCACATATTTATAATTATGCTTTGAATATTGATGAATACTCGTATTACGGTACAAAGCGTTGATAAACATTCATGTACCGATGCCTACATCTATGTTATATAAATTGCTTTGTAAATTTATAGTTTAATTTGGTTTATCTTTTATTTATTAATAAATGAACCCGGGAAGATTCATTAATAAAGCCATAAATCGTTATGAAAGATGGTTGCATTGCTGTGAAATCGGGCGAGTGAAAACAAATCGACGGTCGCGGAGTTCCGCCTCTCCAACACAATTTGGAGCATCGTCATGATCATCGATAAGAGCATCTAAAGAAGAATCATGAGTGCGTGTTATGGATAGTAATTGCAGAATCACTATGCTGTTAGGCACATACATAAACTTGGCAAACCTTTAAGTATATACGCGCGTTTTCCTCAGAATCCTTCTTGTAGATTTTTCTTGAGATTTTTTCTGGCGCCGCATCCCTTAGTCAAAAGTTTAATTACATTGCGTTTGAAAGCCTCCGTCACTCGGACGGTCTTCCAGCCGCGTCGACGACTAACAATTCATCTGCATCGACAACTTTGTGGAGAAAACTTATAAAAAGAGGCTTACTGCTCCAACAGGTCCCGGGGGATAGCCTGCATCTCTCGCGGTGCGCATATGGGGGAAGTTTTGCGGGGCGCGCGAAAAAGCCGCATGACGCGCGCCGGTTATTAAAGCCCCTGCGCCGGTGCGATAATAAGGCATTTTCCGGGGCCCCCGGGAGACTCGGCTCTCAATCCGGCGGATTTGAACAGCCGCGCACGGCCGCCTCGGCTCGAGAATGGAAATGCCCATATATACGCGTACGCGTATCGGCTCACCCGGTTAATCGAAGAAGAGGCGGGATGACATTTTAATCGTCGGCGCTGCACTCGACACGGCCCTGACGACTCGGAAGGGGATAACCGCCCCGAGAGCGGGTTTTCAAAGCGCCGGCAAGGAGGAGCGGCCGGTGCAGGCTCCCTTTTCCGGGGCAACGGAGCCCCCGCGGCTCTGGCGCCTTCGGCCGCGCAGCCTCGATGATTTCACCTGCACCGACGACGGGCCCGGGGGGAGGCGGGAAAAAAGAAAATGATTGATCCGGTGCGAGCGGCTGCGTCGGCGGCAGCTGTCGGCACTTGCGCGCGCGCGCGGGGAAAAAGAGGCTTCGGCCGCGGGCTTGTAACGCCGCGGGTTAATTGGACGGGGCGAGGGAGGCGGCGTTCCCGTGCCAACGGCCCGCCCGCCCGTCCTTGTCGTCGGCCTCCTGACGGATGGGGCGCGAGTGCCGCCGCGAGATAAAAGGCGGAATGAGGCGCCGGCGAGCGGCGCGCCCCCGGGGCTTATTAGCCCGCCGCGGGGCCCATTCATCGCCCGGATATTTAACTGCCTAACAGTCGAACTGTCGCCGCGCAACTTGGCCCGGCCGCTTTATCAGCCCCTAATCCATTCACGCCCAGATAATTTTCTAACGAGTTAACATTCCCAAGTCCCAAGTTGCCCGCGGCTAGCCGGCAATCATTAATCTCCGGCGCCGCCCCCCATTTTTCCCGATCCCCGCAGCCTCGCTCGTGCGCTCCTGTAACCCCGACTAACGGCCCGTGAACGCGACGTGTAACGCCGATAATCGCTCCGGTAACGCGGAGCAGCCAAGTCGATCGCGGCGATTCCTACGTAATAGGCTTCCTGTTCCCGCGGTATTCTTCGATGCAATTTAACTTGAAAAATGGGAGATGCTTTTATACCGATGCTTTTACTATCAGTGTAAACAATAACACGCGAAAATCTCGTTATAAAGTTGGAAAAGTGCAAACTTATTATGGTGGATTATAAAAAGTTGATTGTAAGACCTTTTTCCCCGTGGCGGTCGCTCTCATTTCCAATGGGCTCTCAAAAAGAGAAGAAAAATGTGAAAACCGTTGTATATGAACTGAGAGATTTTTTGCCGATGCACCATCAGATCTTGCCTTATGACCACAGGGAATCCGAGCAGTTAATAGCATAACGTCTTCATTAGATCATGAATGAGGTTACGCGCGATTGTATATTGGCGAGGAGAAAACTTTACAACCTGCTCGTGGTTGAAATCGGCCTTCTCCTCCATCGTCCGAGTATCTCCTTCCCCGTTAACACCCGTTAATTCGCCCGGTGCGAGCGGGCGGTTATTAACACGAAGGGCCACCGACGAATAATCCCGTTGGAAGTCCGGAAGGGCCGACCCCCACCAACTTCCGGGATGTAATCAAGCGCCGAGCCCGGGGCCTTCGGCAGATTTTCGCGCAATTGCGTGGCGCCGCGCGACGTTAAAAAAAAAAACTAGCGGCTTTTTCCCCGCGGGTGTATGGGTGTGCCCCCCCCCCCTGCCGAGCGGCTAATTATACTCAAAACTTGATAATGCCCGGGGAGGAACAGCTGCCGGCGGGTCTAACTAAAAATTATACGAGCCGGCCCCGCCGACTGTTAACGCGGCCCGCTGCACCGGCGAATGAAGCATTCGCCCAGATTGGAGCGTCTTACTGCCGCCCCCGTAAATACACTAATATCCCGGTGTACCCGCGGATCCTTAAAGGCCGCCGCGGGTGCGTTAAAGCAACGGGGGCGAATTAAATATTCGCGAGCGCCCGCGCGAGCCTTGGCACAGGTTCAACTTCTCCACTCACCTTTTTTTTTTTTCACCCCCGATCGGCCGGCCCGTATTAATTTCCCGGCCGACCGGCCTAGAGCAGGAGGGGTATATACATCCCGGAGGGTTTTCGCAGGCGGAAAGAGGGTTGAGGGTAGAGCTCGGGCCGGCCGCGAATGAAGGCGCGAGGAAATTAGCAGGATAAAGGGGGGCTCGTGTCGGGGCGCACTTGGGGTTATCGGGCCTCGCGGTGTTATCGCGCGGGGCGCATCGATTTCGCAAGAGAGCGGCCCTCCTTGGCCACCGGAGATTGCGCGCCGGTCGCGTCTACCGCGGGAGAACGGCACGTCGCCGGCTGACGTCTCTCTCTCTCTCTCTTGGCTCACGCGTGCCCCGGCCTTCCCCCCCCTTTTTTTTTTCTTTAAGCGCGCACTCGATGGAATAAAAAAAAATAACTCGCTCCGGGGGATTATATTGGCTGCGGGGGCTTCGGAAGCGCGATCAAGCCGCGCGGATTAAAGGCCGCTTTGATTATATTCGCTTTTATTGCTTATAGAGTGCGTATACATAGATAACGCGCGGGGGCCGAGCCGTAAAAAGGATTCCCCTTGGAGGGAGCCGAGTCGAATATCGATATCCGCAATTACGGGGCCATATCGGGGCCGCGATAAAGCGACTCGGCCAAGGAGTCCTCGAAAAATCCAAATGAAAATAAAAGGGGGACGCGCGCCGCCGGCGCTCCCGCCCGGCTCTTCCCTTCCCCAGTCACGCGCGCGCACTTTTTATCTGGGCGCCGGGATCCCGGAAGGGCGCCGCCAGCGGGATCATCCTACAGGTATATATATATACGCGCGCCCGCCCTCGAGTCTTGGCCGATCGCTCGCCGACGGGACGATAACGCGGCAGATATCGCGCTCTCGCGGGGGGACCGCGCGTATATAACCCTTTTCCAAAATGTTAATTGGCCCGCGGCCCGCGGCCTTTTATTGCGCCTCGTCAAAAAGTTCCCGGGGCCGCGGCCAACTTTTAACGGGCCGATCCGCCGACTTACGTGCCCCGCGACTGTTAAGCCCGCGCGCGTTATTATTACTTTTCCCCCCGCGGACGGAGGAGGGAAAAAAAAAGGGAAGAGCCGAGCGCCGCCGTCGAGTTTATCGCGGATGCTAAAAGCCGCCCTTGCTTGACATATTATACATTTACGCGCGTTCCGCGGCGCCTCGTAACCGCGCGGCCCCCGGAAGAGAAAAAAAAAAAAAAATAACCAATTCCGTTTTTTTTTTTTTTTTTTTCATTTTTCGAGCCCCGGCCCCGCGCGAAATTATCTCGCGATAATTTTTACCGGCCCCCGGCGCCTTTGCCGCGCCACGGGCTTTTACGGTAATTTTTACGAGAGAATCCCGCCGCCGCGGCGCTTAAAGCCCCGATCGCAATGAAAGGGGCTGCCGTTGTCGAGTACTACCCGGCCGTTGTCGCGCCTGATCTGACTTTATTAACCGGCGCCCGGGTTTATACCGAATTCTTCCGCGGGTTCGGCCGGCCGCAAACACCTTAATCGAGTGCCTCCGACTGACTTTCGCCCCCCGTTCTATCCGACAGCGCAATTAACCGAAGACGCGCGGACGATGGCTGCGGATCGCCGTGGAATTGGCATACGCATCGATTGATTATGTTCGAGACTGACGCATCGACTCCGCATCAGTCATTGGAATATTATAGCTCGAGTGGCTTTCTGTCGGGTTTCCTTGTGATGGGCAAAGGCCCTGTGACCTCTACCCACACCAATAGGCGGCCAGGTTCCGCCCTGATATTACTTCCTGCCAGCGGCACAGTCTTGCTCTCGGCGCCAGGGCCCTTCGCTTTAGGCGCATGGAGTTCACTTTCCCTGCATTTGGGGAGATGATCCTGCACACCTTCCAGCCTTCCACGGGCGGAGTAAAGTTCGCTTTAGCGGAGGCTGGAGACACTTTGCCCGCTGCTCTTGGCCAATTTTACTTGAGAGCACAAGAGCTGAGACGCCGCGTGGGGAAGGGAATCTACACGCACAAATATAATAAGCGAAAATAAAAAGGGACTTTTAAAAAGCCTTCTTTGGCTTTTAATACTTATTTTGACTGTTAATGCGATATTGAGAACTATCACATTTCATTGTCTACTTAAACCGATAGACTGTAAGCTTTACATATTATCCGATACGCGCTCGTTTAAACTTTTTCACTCTTCGAGACTTGATAAATTCTATTATCGTGGATGTAAGTCGACAAATGTAAGTTTTGAAGTCAAACAATTTTCTTGTCAAGTTTCCTCGTTTTTAATCTTAAAAGAATGCTCAACTTTATAATTGCATACAAATATGCAATGTATATTCATTAAAAAAAAAAGCCTCTTTTTCCTCTCTGAACGAGGGAAAAAGTAAAGCCTCCGCTGACGAGTATTATCCGGTCTAAATATGCAGCCTGTCAACGCCTCTTTCATTGTTCGCTTCTCCCGCAAAGACTGTATCGCGAAATCGGCCGTGTACGCACGGCACAGGTGATCAAACTGGTCATTCGCGCGGAGATATAGTATTGAAAAATGCAAATGTACATTTGGCCTTGCCTCGACCGGCGGCCATACATTCGCGCCCGGCGCACCTGTTCCAGCTAGTTCGAGAAAAACGCCAGACGAACGATGCCATCGCTCCCGCCGCCGAGAAGAAGCAGGTGGATAAGCAAAATCGTTCCCCGCGAGATTCGTTCCGACGCGACGCGTCGACCGAGGAAAAATGAGGTCGTCCCCGCGAGCGCTGCGTGCCCTCCCCCCCCCAGCTTCCCTCGCGCAATCCGCTTGCCGCGAAAGATGCACTTGGCCTCATATATATATATATATATCTCGATTGATTCGCCTAAAGGCGACTGCAGCCTCCGTTTGTTGTGCGCGCTAGCCGGGCGGGAACAAAAAAAAAATTAAAAGAAACAGATCGATCGGGCGCAGACGGGGCGCGCACCGACTGCGATCGCGTTAAGCGGCGCTCCGTTTCCCGCCGGTGGAAAACTCGCTCGCCGCTGGGTGATTAAAGCCGGCCGGCTGCGGGGCTTCATTACACCGGCGGTCGCCGGGGGGATAAAGTGCGCGGGCCCCTGTCAAAGTCAGATATTACCGTCCCGCGATGTCACGTGTCGGCGCGGGCCGCGGTAGGTGTCGCGCCCGTCCGCCGCGGCTCGCAATTCAAAGTGGCAAATTGAAATGCATATATATATTTCGCGTGCAGCCGCCCCGGCCAAAATTGGAAACTTGGCGAGTTACAATCCGGCGCTCTGGCGTCAAGGGCCGGCCGGGGGGGGGGGACGAGTCCCCTATATGTATATATCAACGTATATATGTGTATATTGACAAGGGCGCGCCGCGCGGACATTCATCAGCCCGCGCGCGGCTAATTAGATCGTGTAATTGAACTTTAAACAGGGGCGCACTCGGCGCCCGGGCGAGAAAAGTTCCGGCGCGACTCGATTGAGGGAAACGGCCGAAAATCGATTTGCCCGCGGGCGGACAAGCCCAACGGATTAATTTAATCAGGCCTCGAAAGCGCCGGATTCGGTGACGGGATCGATTCGAGGCTCTATCTTATAATCGGCCGCCGAGTGACGAATCGACCCTCCCGGCGACCGATGGCCACTGTGTATAAAGCCGTCTTACTGCGGCAGGACCCGCGCGAAAAAGCCCAGGCGGCATCCCGGGGAAAATAAATGGCTCAAAATCGATTCTGCGCTTAAGCACGACGTTCGCGCCTTTTCCCGAAGCTTTTTCCCGTTTCTTTTATGCGACTCGTCATCGATGTACGCGTGCCAGGCGACCGTTCCTTGAGTAAACTCCTCGTAATTCAATCGCAATGGCCAAATTGCCAGTGAGCCCAAGTGGAAGTTCAGTAGTCCCTTATTACAGAGGAAAAGAGCGCGGGGCCGGCAATTGCACTTTGTAAAAGTGCATTAAACGCAGATGGAGCGGCCGTTAGGGGACGGGCCGGGAAGAAGGACGGGCCGCGGACCAAGTGGACGGAGACAAATAGATAGGTGTGGGCGGGCTCGGGGGCGCACCCGAGCCACAAGAGCGGCGGGTCCGCGGACAATTGGCGACATCTGTTAGTGCCGCGCGCGGCGCCTTCCCCCGCTTCCGGCCGCCTTGCAATTTTCTTTGTGCCCCGAACGCACTGTCTCCCGCGGCGCGCCGAGGTGCTTCCTTCCGCCCGGGCCGAAAGAAAGCCAATCCCCGGGGCTGCCTGGCGGCGGGCGCGGGAACGCCACCTGCACCTCCTGCGAATTATACCGTCCCGCCGGCTCGCGGGAGAACCGGCCTAATGCCCGCACGCGCGCGACGATTCGCCCGCCAAGTCGGCCCCTCGCACGCGCGCGACTTAACCCGCCCTTCCACTTCCTTTTTTTTCTTTTTTTGTCCAAACTCGCGCGCAGTTTGTTCCGGCGGGCGCCATCAGGGCGCCCTCGGCTGACTGCGGCCTAAACGCGCGCTCGCCCCAAGCCTCGCTAAATCTAATCCTGACGAGTAGACTCCTTCGGGCGCCGGAGCCCACGGGCAGGACGTACGTGCGCGCAATGTAATCGAGCGAGAGTAACCCGCGCCCTCGGCTCCTATTCACCGCGAGCCGAACGGCTTTACCCCCTCCCGCCGAAAGCCCGCCGCCGGCACCCGAGCCACCTCCATCCGGCCTTTTTGGGAAAATTCTTATCAGTCCGGCTGCTGGAGCATCTCCGGGGACTAATTACCACGGCGACGGTGTCCGCGGCCTTGTAAGCGCGCTTTACTCACCGCCGGATTTTGTTTTCGTTTGCTCCTCGGGTGAAAAAAAAAAAGGGACGATACATCGACAGGGGCCTCCCCTAATTCACCGTGAAAGCGCCATCGGGCCGGGCCGCCTCGTTTCGACACAATCCCGCACTTTAAAACACGCTTCCCCTCCGGCTCGTAAAGTATCAGCGGGCGCGGGGATGCGCCGCTGGGAGCCGAGCCGGCCTGAAAATATCCATGATCGACCTCCCTTGGCGGCTCTCTGGGTCACGCGCATGTGTCCGCGCCGAGTGTCGCCCGGCTGCCCTCGCGATTGATAAATTGTACCCGCAACTTTTTTTTTTCTTTCGCCCGCGCTTTATATCCATTGATGCCATCTGGGGCTCATGCATTTTACACAAGTCACCCGGAAATCGAAGTTTTCCCCGGGCGGACGAGGCCGCCTTACATCTGCAGTCCGCCGCGGGACTTTTAAATCGGAGCCACTTGTTTCCCCGGAACCGCATAATTGTGTCGAATATCGAAAAACTTGGAGTATGGCATAGCCGAGCGGTCCAGCGATGTCCAGCCGCGCGCGGCTCAATCTGACCCACAAAATTCTACGTAAAATTCACCTCCGGTATATATGCCAAATTGTAATAAACTGCAGGATAGTAGCAATATAGTAGTAAAGTTTTCCCAGATATCAGAAGTGTACAGTTGCTTAGAGTGAAGCGTCTCATGAATCATACATTATATCTAGCAATAAAATAAAATTACTGAATATCTCGGATCGGCACGGAAAAATACTAAATCTTATCATAGCTTTTAATAACATGTAATAAAAGAATATATCTATCGGTTAACATAAGAACCAAGTCCATTCATATTCATATTTTTTATTCAATGAAGGTTAAGAAACTGTACATAATAGCGCTTATATGTATATCAGCGGCAATAAATGACAATTCAGACAGCACTCGGGACAACGTGCATCAGATATTATCTGGATTGTGCAAGTGCTGTAGGTTAGGTACGGAAGTAGGATAGCGTGCAAGCCGGGCATAAGTACACCGGAGATTTCGTCCCTTTATCGCTCTATTCTGGGCGGCGCGAGAGGGCCCAGTCGATAAAGAAGCGCTTCATTAAGGGACGCCAACACTCGCGTAAACCAGGCGCCCCGGAACTTTCCGCCGGAACACCTGGGCGACCCGCAAACTAAAAAAAAAAACGATCTTGATGGAGGAGCGGCGTTCGCACATTCCCTTTGGCCGTCCGCTCCTTATTCCCGCCGGCGGAGCGAGTCAAGCGGGGGGGAGCGCGTATTGAAATTTCCGAGCGCACCTTGAAAGCGCGGCAGGCGTCTCGGATCAGAGATCGAACTATCGGGCGCGTTTTAAAATAGGACCGGCTGTCCGCCGTCGAGCCGAGTGGGCCTGCATTGATTCGGTGCGCCACGTAAGAGATATAGACGTGCATGTGAAACAGGGTGTCTAGGATGAAAATTGAAACGATTTCTTGGCCAAGTTGCTTGCCGAAGATGGAATTTACGGTCTACATGAATTATTTGAAGCGTTCCTTGCAATCCCAAAAATGAAGTTGAGTGAGGAAAGAAATTTAAAAGGACATGCAGGCGTAGAGGGAATACTTGTACATTTTACATACATTGCACAGTAATGTTTGGAGGAAGCTGTACTCGTACAGTTGTTATCTTCGATCATAAAATTAAACAAACCCACTAACAGTCTGTAACTAGTACTTAAATTTACAGGGCATGTACATAGGATCGAAAAATTGAATTCGACCGGTTTAGACCGTACACTGAGTGTACAGGTCGGGCACGAAAACAGATGAATTTTCTACGAGGACTCGAGCGCACAGCCGGTCGCCGAGTGGGAAAGTCAGGGCCCGGCAAGTGCGAGCCTCGAGTCCTGGGGGCGCGAAGGGCTGGGCGCTACGTGTCCTGGCCGGGCGCCAGGCTATATCGGCCCTACTTACTTTCATTGGCCGAGCGGCGATCCCCGGGCCCGAGGAATGCGTCCGGCGAGGCTCGCGGGCACCCAACGGAGGCAGGGGGCCGGCGCTAATCGGCCGCGGGGGCAGAGCCCAGTCGCAAAATAAAAAAAAAAAAAAAGGAGGGTCGAGGGGGCCAGCAGCGGGCATGTGAAATATACATCGGCGAGTTGGCCGGGCGGGCGGGCGAATTTTCCTTCGGATCACGTCCCGGGGAAATTTAATTTTGCGAGTATCGAATGGAGTTTTCTGTAACCAATGGATACAAGCCGGGCGAAACTTCCCGGTTATAAACTTGTAAAATGTGACTTCACTTTGCTTCCACTCGGCCGGGCTCCCCGTGCTTTTCAATTTGCGCAAGACCGGAATTTCAAGCGCTCGAATTTCAAAAGCATTTGAATTCTTAGTTTGCCAACTTGCCAATACGAGGGATTCAATTGGCGAGGTAATATTCAATTGCCGGGAGCTCGGGCACAAAAGCATTTATACACCGGCGACACTCCGACGACGCGGGGATATTACGCGGGCGAGGCGTCGAGGGGGCCAGGAGGAAAAAAGCGCCGCGGGCCCGGAGGAGGACGCGCCCCTCTCGGTCCATTCAACCTTGTCCTCCAATTTTTCAAGAGTCCACATACCCAAGCGCCCGCGTGTGCATCTCGAGCGAATCGAGAGCTAATCTCCAAAGGCCTTTGAGCGGGCGCCCAAGTCGACAAGCTGAAAGGGCCCTTTGTTGCGCCGTGCAAATTCATCAGCCGGCCGCGCGAGTCGCGGCTTTTCCCGAGGCCTCGCCTCCGCGACGCGACGCGCGGGAGATACGTGCCAAAGCCAGGGGCGCGCGTACGCCTCCAGACGTCCCCCCCGTGGAAAATTTCCGCCCAGCCGCGGATATAAGAAGCCGAAAGGAAGCCGCGCGGGTGGAGCGACGGGTCGCCGCGGGACAATGAGGCCGCAGCGGCGGAAGGGCCCCGCGTAAAAGGCCTCATTGGCGATATCTCCCCCACCTCCCCCGGGGCCGCGCAATTAGCCTCGGCTCGCGGGCGCTTCCTCCTGGCGCAGGCGCTGCCCCCGCCGCAGATTTAATGGCATGTGACCGGGCCGCGCCGGTTCCCAAGCAGCTACCCAATTACCCATTTAAGCCCTCTGCCGTCACGGAGCCCCGGAGCCGCGCGGCTTTTTTTTTTTTTTTTTTTTTTTTTTTCCTCCAACCGGACGCACGCCGGCCCCCCTGCCGAAGGATGACGTATCCCCCGGGCCGGGGGCCGCTCCTTGCGCGCGGCCAACCCCGCCGCCTCGTAAAATAACACGTAACGCGATTAGAGTTCAGGCCGACACGAGCCTGGCAAAATGATTAAAAAAAAATGAAATTGTAATCTTACGGCAGGGGCGCCTGATGTGGCCGCGGGGGAATCCGGTCGCGCCCTTCAAGCTGTTTTGCGCGGGGGGCGCACGAGGGATATAATGAATTGGTGCTGCGGGGCGCCGGCGTTAGCCCCCGGATGACAATGCCGCGGGAGCCCCGCCATATCCGCGAGGTTTAATTCATTCGGTTGCCGGCATTAGACTGAGCCGCCGCGGGCGCGGCTATAATTTCAATCGGCAGTGGCTGGAGGATCGCTCGGGATTATTCCGCCGGGGGATATCTCTCGGCCGCAATCCCGCGGTCTGCGGGCCCGCTGCACTCGATTTCCGTCCTCGCTTTTCATTTTTTTTTTTTTTGTTATCTTCGCTCTTTTCTTCCCCCGCTGAGTGGCCCGGGCCCCGGGAGCCGGGCCCCGGGGCATTAAGGGCAAGGCAATGAACGAGATAGGATCTCGGCCGATTATAATGCGGATGCGGGGCGAGATGGAGCCGAGATTGCGGCCCGGCGTAATACCGCGCGCCCGTCTAATTGAAACGTGCGCCGGGCGCCGCGCGGCCGAAAGAGAGCGAATCAACTTGTTCGCTTAATGCGGAGGCGCCGTGTCCCGGCTGTAACGCCGAGGGCCGCGCGCGGCATTTGAATTTGTAATGCCGCCGCGGGCGGTCCAATTATCAGAGGGCCGGATCCGCGCCCCGGGAAATCACTCGGATTTGACCGGGGCACCACGCGATCGCCCGATCGCTCAGCCGGTCCCCCCGGAAAAAAAATCCGCGCACGAGCGAAGGGCCCGAGACTTCTTCGTCCCGAAAGCGAAGGACAAAGCCGACGGGCGATTAGGCGGTCCCCCGGGGCGCGGAAAAGCGCGGAGATGCGCCGACCGATGGAAAATTGAAAGCGGACCGAGGGCCGGGGGAGCGAGGCTCCGCCGGTCACGCGCGGCCCTTATCAAGCCCGCGGCGGCCCGCGGGCGCATGTACACACCCGAGAGCCGGGCGTCGTCACGAGTCCCGGCAGTCACGAAGGCCCTGCATCCTCGTGCCGGAGCCCCGGGGCTAATCCCCCGGGCCCTCGCCCCCTCGCCGAATCGCCGGGCGGATCGGCGCGAGGACGTTTACCTCGTTACAGGGGGGGGAGGCCTCCCGGCCCGATTACCGCGGCCCAATGACAGCTCCGCGCGGGATACGCGTTGCGTCCGGGGGCGGCCGCAGGATCGGAAAGCCCCTTATACGCTCGGGGAAACCGTCGTGTTTGTCGGGGGCGATAGAAAAAAAAAAAGGAGGGGCGCCGCCGAAGCCGAGTCTCGCGTGCGCCGCAAGCCAGGCGGGCGTGCGTGGAAGCCGCGCGTTTTCCCCTCAAAAATCACGCGGTGGCAAACAATCTTTTTTTTTTTTGCCCGCCCCACCGTTAGCCCCATTATCCTGTTTATCGCGGGCGAAAAGAAAATCCCGCGTGATTTGCGGTTACGTGTGCCGACTCGTTATATGCCGCGGGGGCGCGGCCTCATGATTATTCACGAGGCGAGCGGGCCGGCGGCGGGGCGCGGCTCTAATTAAATTTCGCCCGGGCCTTCTTTTCTTCCCCCCGGGCCGCGGCGCCGCGGCTCTTCGCGCGCCGGATTTTTGGCGCGCGGGCCGCTCGAACGCGCCGATCCAAAAGTTTCACGGGGCGCCGCCCGGGATTTACTCTCGCCGGCCGGCCCGTAAACTGGCAATTAATGAAAATTCATGGAGTTCATTAGGAGGAAGACGTATTAATTGGCCCGGGGCCGCGAGCCGGCGAGGCCCCCTAATTAATAGCCGAGTGCTCTGCAATTACTTCTTCATTGCTTGAGAAATATCTGGGATTCGCGCGGGGCCCGGCGGCCATTGTAAACAGCGGGAGGCTGCGCCGGGGAGGCCAGCGGCCATCGGCGCCGCTGCGCGATTTATTCATCCTCCAATTAAGCTAACGCGCCCCGGGAAAGCGTAAACTATATTCAGGAGCGAGGGGCACACTCCCCCATCGCCGGTGCCGAGGAGCCCCGCCCCCTTCCGCGGGGTCTCACGCCCGAGGAGGCCCTCCGAATTCCGGGGCGGTCAACAACAAAAAAAAAAACAGGCTTCCCGGGGACGGGCGGGCCTCCGATAAATCCCGGGCGGAAAAAGAGCGAGCCCCCGCGGCAATAACCGGCGCGTATCGGCCCCGCGGCTTGCGCCGAACCCCCGGAAGAAGTTGGCCGGCGGTTCTTGCGGCCGCGGCGCCCTCTGCTGCCCGCCGGCCCGGCTTCGATCCCCCATAATTCATAGGTCGGGGCGCGCTTCTTCTTCTTGCGCTTTTTTTGGCCCCGCTTGGATATTGGACGTGTCCCGCGAGCCCGGCCAACTTGTAAATACGGGGGAGGCCTGGGAGAAATTGAAGCCGCCCCGCCGGCTTCCGCCTAACCTAGCCCGGCTCCTCCTGTATTGCATTGTCAACGGATTTGAATAGCTATCGCCGGCGCCGGGGCCCCCATATCTTTTATCGGCTACCGGCACACTCCGGAGCTCGATCGCTCCGCCCGACTCCCTCGGATACGCGCGCCCGGAGACAACTACTCCCCGCCACCGGATGCCAAGCCTCACAGGATCATCCCTTCAGAAAGAAACGTATTTCAATGGCAATTATTATGTATTTCCTACTTGGCCACTGGACCAAGACAATTCCTGGGCCGAATTCCAAGCCCTTGCCATTATTCATTGCTATATATATCACAGAAGATCGCGATAATCCCCAGTGTCCAAAGCGCTCACCAGGTAGGAACAAAATATCCTGTCTTTATTTACTTCTGATAATGCAATTCTGGACTGCCGGCTGTGTCCACGGACTTTCAAAGCACAAACTCTTCGCGTCTAGTAGGATCCTATTGAATGCACCGCGAAACATAGTTATAATCCGGTTGTGCACAGCCGGCCGGCCCCTAACCTACACCTAAACGCGGGGAAACCCAAAAGAAGGGCCAATGATCGCTCGACTGTATACACGTGGAGCGCAAGTATGCGGTCCAGACTGGAGGCCGGGCAGTGCCGCAGTGCAGTGTACCTATGGCAACTTTACCCAAGCGAAATGGATTGGTGATCCCGGCATTAATCCCGGGGATTAGCCGGGCGCGATTCATCAGGGCGGCCGACGGCCACCTGACAGCGCCTCCGCCCCCATCGGCCCATCGAGCGGATAACTCGCGCGGGCCAGTTGCCGCGTGGGCGGACACAGTCGGCGCGGTTGGCCGGCGAATAGACTGGTCCGGGAGGTCCGTCCGCCCCGAAATCTCGGGGAATCCCCGCGCCGGGGAAATCGCCGGTACGCGCGGACCGATATCGTTGTACTCGCCTAATCCCCGGAGAGGCGCGCGGCTTTGCCCGGCAATTTTTTCTTTTTTCCCCCCCGCGGCGACTTGACGTATCGCCAGGAGTATCTTGGCCGCGGATCGGGCGCATACATGCATGGCTAATGCCCGCGGCCCCTATCGGCTTGATGAACTGCCGGGGCGCCGAGTGGCCGAGCAGTCCACCCAATGCCTAAGCCTGGACGCTCGGCTCCTAGACCCGCGGCGGGGAACGTTCTTCCGGCCGGGCCGCGGGCCGATGGAAGCCGCGATGGAAGCGGGAGGGGAGGGGGCCGTCTCCGGCCATTGCGACGATTAAGTTTGAAAGTCGAGATACATCGCGCGCCGAATGTATACACGTGTGCATGTGTATATGAAGAAGCGAGTACAGTCGAACGGGCTGTGCCGGGAGCTCGCTCGGCAGTCACGATTCCTGCAACTGCTATGGTAATTAAATGCATTGTTTGTTGGGAGGTCGCGAGGGCCGTTTTGTCAACTGGATCGGCCGTCTCCATTGTACCAAAGCTAATTCGACCCCCTTAAATTCGCAATTAAAGATCGGCTTTCCCCGCTCGGGAGGGCCGGGAGGCCAGTGCACTCTCCTCGGGCGTGGCCGAGCCGACCGCGGCTATCCCGCATATTTTACGCGCGGGGGCCGCTGCTCCCCGTGAAAAATGAGGCTGCCTCGGGCCGGCGTTTACCCCGGGCCGGCCGCGTCCTCCCCCGGCACCGCGAATCGAGCGATATCGCCCGCGGCAAAAACGGGGGGGAGGGGCGGGAAAGGAAAAAAAAAACAACACTCCCGAGGCATTCAAATGAGGAATAAATAATGCATTCCATTCGCATCGGATGACTCTCACGCTCGGAGCCGCGGCGCTCCCGCGAAATCGCCGGTCTATCTCCCCGCCTCGGTCCGCCCGGCCCGTCACTCACTCCGGGGCCGGGAAAGCGCAGGAACGAAAAAAAAAAAAAAGGAGCGCGAGGATAAGCCCGCGGGAAAAAGCTCGCGCGTCCGCGATCGCCGGGTCGAAAAATAATAAAAAAAAAAAAAAGAAACAAAAAAAAAAGACGAAGGGGGGAAGGCTAGGAGCCGAGCGCAACGCGATACGTCCATTCCAATGGCTGGCGTAAATAAAGGAGGGGGTGGGGGGGGCGAGGCCGGGAGGAAGCGGCGCGCGAGCCGCGAGCGTGTATGGCCAAACAAAGAGTCCAGTGAACCCCGGCGAGGCGCCACCCCGCGCACGCGACAGCTTTCCGAAAGAGTTATGAAAACGCACGGCGCGGGGTTGGGGGGGCCGCGCGCCGATGGCCCTCCTTAGATTCCCCCGGCTGATTCGGCCCCGGGGCAAATTACCCGGCCGATCCACACACGAGCTCGGGTTAATCCGCCCTGCGCCAGAGCCGCGCCTCCAGGGCAATAGAATTTTTTATAAAGCCACCTCTCGTAGCGCCGAGGGCTTTCGTGCTCGCGCTTCGCTCGCGGCCTCCAGCTACTCGGCTCGCTTCCACCGGCTCCTTTGTGCCATTCGGTGTGCAATTAAAAGTAGCATCGGCCCGCAAAGCCGGCTCGCTAAATTTCATTCAATTAACGTGCATGTAACAAAAGTTTCGAATTAATTCGTTGCTTAATCAAAGTGCATTCTGCTGGGCTGAAACTCGGAATACATCGGGCCCGTGATAAAAATACACACATCGCCGGGCGCAAAAAATGAATAAACTCAAAATACTAACGCCACTGAGCATCGCGAATGTACGCTCAAAGTACTTTTTTTTTTTTTGTTCCTTTTACTTTGCCCGAGTCAAATGCGCGTCCCCGGGAAGGTAACGAGAGATTTAGAATTGCCCCTATATGCACAGAGGATCGTCATTTTTCAGGCTAGCCCGTGATTGGTGGACAAGGAAAATTGTGGTGTCAGATCATATCCCAAGACATATTGCACCGCTGACCTACAAAAGCACTCCGCTCTATTTTCGGATCGCGAGCCCCGAGAGAACCTTCGGCGCGGCTTTACAATGTAACCTTAGACGCGGGCAATCAATCGTTAATTTTATCGCAAATCGCGGGTAACCATAACAACACTCGCGAGGCACTTTATTAATGCACGCGCCAATTTCTAATTCGCTTTTCTCGCGCGCCCTGCTAGTTTATTTACGAGGGGCCCCGTGTGCGCACCCACACGCACGCGCGCCCATTATCGATCTCCTTAGCTGAATTTAAAAGTCTAAGAGATGAATTAACGAGTGAGTTGTTGTCGTAGCAGCAGACTGTGCACAGCTAATACATTTTTAATACATCGGCGAGCTCGCCAGCGACGCGTGTGCACTCTCGAGAGATACGTCGTGCGTCGGTTCCCGGATAAGGCAATTACGATATCAAATGCACACACTCCTCTCTCTCTCTCTCTCGCTCTCCCCCTTTCTCCGTCTCTCTTTCCCCGTCCCTCTTTCCCGCTCTTTCTATTCGCTCTCCTCCTTGCGTAGCCCACTTTCATTTTATTATTTTACCACGTTGCAGTATCAAATATTTGCACTTGTACATCGCTTACAAAAACACGCTTCCCGTCCTGGAATTGCGACGATAAAGTACACGCTGTACTCTTAAAGTAGGCGGGATGCTTTTACAATGCCCGCGAACGTGCGGCAATGCGTGCTACCATTCACATACATGCGGAGCGCTTTAAAATTAAAAGGAAAACATTTATCCGGCTGAATTCAAGCTGCTAAAAATATTACGTTGTAGTAGAATGCCGATCGATATGCCGTTTCATCGAACAATGTAAAAAAGCCGCATAATAATAACTTTTGCGAGATTTCCGGTATTTTTCAAATTGAAAACAAATACCTCGGTGCGTGTCTTAAATGTTTACTCGTAATATACATTCGAGATGAATATCTTCAAATACATAAAATATTTTACATAGCTGTATCCAAAGTGCCGAATATTTATTACGATTTGCCTGTAATATAATATATTATTCGTATAAAATCCAGACTCGATAAAGAAAGGAAAAATTCGATAAAAAATTCAAGCTCGTTTCTCTTGCATAATTCGCACAACAATATGTATTATGCAATACTTGCGAATAAAATGGCTGGGCAATAAAATCACTAATATAAAAATAAAGGAAAGTGGTTGTATAAAAGATTATACGATGAAATAAATAAGGTTTAAGCCTCGGTTCAAGCGATAATTGAGTCTAAAATAATTTCGAGGATTTTTTAATTGAATTAAAGGCTAATTAATAGCATTTGAAAGCGAGTACAATGATAATAAAGTCGAGAGGAAATAAATGAGAAAATATATGGGCCTCGAGAGTCTAGAAAATAAATAACAAAATAAACCGAGGGATAAAAATAAGAAATAAAATATAAATGCAGTAGAAAAGGAGGAATGAAAGCTCGGCTCGGCTAGTTTGCTCGTTTGAGCGCTTATAGCCTTTACAGCGGTTCATCGAGTAGCGCTAAGGGCGACTTATCACACCATTGTTTACAAATGCGGACCTTGAAAGGCAGTAGCTCCCGGCCTCGAGTGCTGCTCCCTTTTTGTTCCCTTTTCCTCGGCCGGTGTTTACGCTCGCAGAATCGGAATCCACTTGTATAATTCGCCCGCTTCATTTTGCCTTTTAATAAATACCCGAGCCGCGCGCGCACAATGCGGTATTAAACGGGTTTTATATCTCGCAAAAATGAACGGCCGCGACGCGCTTTAATAACAGAATAAACGGCCGGCCGATCTTACCATAAAACGCAATTTATTTAACAGAAATGTAAAAAGACCGGCGTCGCGGGCGAAATAAAAAAACAAAAAGCAGAGCGCTTTTTTTTTTTTTTGTTGTTGTCGAGAGCAGTTGGCACGGGGACCCGGGGCGATAGGGGCTCGGGCAGGGGGTTGCCAGCCGCCGGCCAAGGGCCCCGCGTATAATTCCGGCAAATGGAAAAAATCGGAGCGAAACAAACGGTAATCTTGTTTATTACGTCCGAGTAATAACATTGATAATACGGAAGGCGATATATGCTGGCCGGCGGCGATATACACCGCGCCCGTTCAAATAAAACCGGCCGATGCAAAAATCCCCGCTCACGCGCCGATTGAATGGAATATTGGCTCAAAGCGCGAAGGCGAACAATGAAAATCATTTTGATTTAGCGGTACGGCCCCGCGCATTTTTGTTTAATCGCATTACCAGGCCCGCGGCCTAGCGTAGCCCGGCACTTTGTGCGCCGGTCGCTCAGGGGGGGGGAAATGTTCGGGCCCGTCCGCCCGACAGCCGAGCCCCCGGCGCCGAGGTGTCCCAGCTTCCCGCGGCCCAATTAACACGCGATCCCCGATTGCGGCGAGGCGGCGCTTCGACCCTGCCGACTTCAATTTCCGACGTCGAGCTCAGCCCCGAGGCAGTGATTAGGAGAAACGCCGGGGTGGAGTCGGGCGGTCCTCGGCGTCGCCCCCGGGCGCGAGGTCGCGACGCCGGGATTCCGCGCGCGGGCCATAATCGATACGTCACGCGGGGCCGCTTCCCGCGGCGCGCCGAGGATTCGGATTCTCGGGGCGGGCGCGCGCGCCCGCGGCGACCGAGCCCTTGGCATCTCGCGGTAATCTATCGCGCGCATACGGGCTTGACGCGCACAAAGGCAGACCTTTTGACGCTGTTTACGCGGGTGGCGCAGGTTGTCTTCTCCTCGGAGAAGGTCGATCAGCCGGCCCGTAATTGACGGCGGGCCGGGCGATCAGTGGGGCAAAGCCGCCCGGAGCGCCGGGGAATCCCTTTTTCTCCCCGGGCGCTACCCCCGGGGGCGCCGAAAAGCAGGGAGCCGGCGGGTTGGGCCGAGGGACGCCGGCAATCACTTACTCGGGTTTTACGATTAGTTTACTGCTGTCTTTTCGAAAGGGCCGATGTCTCGGGGCCTAGCCAGAAGACGGGGCGGACGCGGGGGGACTCGGGCGTCGTTAAACCCAGTGGGCTTTTAAGCCGGGGGTGGGCCGCCCGCAAATTAATTGCCACTGAATAACAACCGGCTGATTCGCGCAAATTGGATGACAAATTTTAATGAGCGCGCGGGCGCGACGTTTACGCGCGCGCGGGGGAGAAGGCAGAAAAAAAAAAAAGAAGTTAACGCGGCAGCGGGGGCCGCGGAGGGTCCTTTAATGACGCGCGCATATATAGATACGGGCGAGGCCAGGGCCACCCAGCGGCAAACTGTCGGAAGTAACGCCGGCGATCATCCGCCGCCGGGATTATCTTTACGGGGGCATCGATTGCCGATCCGCCCCCGCGGCCCGGGCTTACGCGCGCGTCTGACGTGCCCGCGGATTAATTGCCGCGGCCCGTGTATATATCGGCCGGCGGCCGTTACACCGCCGGCCGGCCCCAATCAATCTTTCCCCCCCCCGTTTTAATTCCCGGGCGGACGCGGCACCCCCTAACGACCAAACTTTCCCTTTCCCGCAATCGCGCCCCGGTCATATCATCGGCCGGCGAGGCCCGCGGCCCGGGGTAGGCCGAGGGGGCCTCCTCCCCGGGAGCCGGGAATCGGCGGCGCGCGGCCTGCCGCTCGCGTGGCAAGACTTCCTGGCCCATTGAATATAAAGTGCGCGGCTGATAAACGGCCGATCTTATCGCGGGCCAAAGTGCCGCGGGGGTCGGCGACCTGCCGAGTGCGCAGCCTCCCGGGACTAGTCCGCGGATGCGCGCCTCCTCTACGTGTGTACGTGTGCTCGCGAGGGCTGCGTGTAACAAGGGGGCCGGATCGCCGGCGAAGGCCACTGCACCTTCCTCCGAGGCTGCGCGCGTGCCTGCTTTATCGGGCGGCGCGGGCTTCTCGCGAGGGAGGTGCACGTGTAGGTGTGTGTGTGGGCCGGGGGGAGAGGCTAGAGAGGCATCAAGCCCGGGAGAGCGGCGCAGCAGCCTTGAATCGCTGCGAGGGCCGAGTGGACGGCCGGCGGTCCGTCGGTCGCCGACTCACGTCCGCCGCGCATTTCCTCCAATTGGACAAATTCAAAGGGCCCCGGGAGTGGAGGAGGCGGGAGGCCCTCGGCCGGCAAGGTAGCGCGCACTTTGCTCGCCCTCCCGGTCCATCATCATCATCCCATCTGGCGCGGGTTCCGGGCGCACGTAGCCGAGCGCCTCGGGCTCGACCTCGAGATCCGGGGCCGCGAGTGCCCTCGACTTTCCTTATTATTCCCCCCTGCGCTATCTCTTCCGTCTCGCCTTCTCGGGCCCGATTACGAATGCCCCGTCAATTGCGCGGTTCCACCTGGGACAGTCGGCTTTCAGTTAGTCATACGGCAGAAAATCATACGGCCGCGAGCAAAAAAAACCCCAGGCGCATTAATAACCCCAATTACGCGCTCCTCGAATATTTGTCTACCTAGCCTCCCACGCCTGAATTATTTGTGCCATTTTTCTTTTTCCGATCCAGCAGGTATAAGATTTTGATCTCGTGCGCACGTAACTCTCGCCCGACGATACTACCTTCTTCCCCGCGGAAATCCAATGTACATATGTCGCTCGGTTGAGTTTGTTATTCCTTCCTTAAGATGTCTGCGCTTGTACCTCATAATTCGTATCTCGTAGCTTCGACCACTGTATTTACTCAACATTTGTACTCTCGGGCAATTAGCGTTTGAAGAAAATAAATTATACAGCCGCGCACCGAGATGCAGAGTCTGCTTAGGTATTGCGCGCGCATTTAGATAAGTTACTACCTTCATCTGCAGATTCTTGCGTGACTCGTGTGCGAGATTCGCTCAGCAGCGATCCTTGTACATACCCTTCCAATATACATACGTAGGTGAACGTCGCGTCGACTAGGTACACATGTATACATATACTCTTATTACGCGTACTTTCCTTTTTTTCCCCAGTCCTTCTTTTACTTCATTTATTTTCCCTTTTCCTGCCAATTACAAAAACTGCGCAATTTGTAAGGTTACGATCCATCGCAAATGAGATCCGTGCGGACGATAGTCACGGTGTAATTATCAATTTTGAAGAAATATGTACTGCATGTAATGAGATATAGGTAGAGGCCGGGCAAAGGGTCGTTATTTAAAATTGCATAAATTTGCCACGGGGAGCAGAGGCAGTGTGGGTGGGGTGGGGAATCGTGGCTTATAAGAAAATCTTCTCCGAGGCCGGCTGTGCATATCGGAGAAAGCGGCGGCCGGGCCCTTAAGCGCCCCTGAACTTGAGCGCTCGCTGTTAGGCGCAAGTCGTCCAATGATTCATCGACGAGCGGCCGATTTCCAGGAAATGCCGTCGGTCGGCGGCTCGCGGCCGTCCGCGGGGTATAGAGTTTCTCCGGGGCTTCCCTCCGGTGGCACTTTGGCGCTGTTTGCCCACGCCATCTAGTTTGAACGTCTGTATATCTAATCCTTATCTTCTCCCTGTCGGCCGCCCTCGCACAGCCACACTCGCGCGAGCAGCAGACAGGCGCGCGGAGACGCACAGAAGCCGGCAGAGCCGGGAATATTTGCCCGCTACTTTACGCGCCGCGCATATATTTACATTGGGTCGAGCGCCGCGGCGGCGGAGGAGGGCCGGGCCGCCGAGAAAACGGCCGGGAGAAGGAGGAAACGGAGCCACGCCGAGGTCAAGAAGCGGAGGTCCTTCCGGAGGCAGCCTCCGCCCGGATAGCCTCCCCCAACAGTCCTTTGTTATTGGAGCATTTTTTTGTTTTGACCGTTTGCCCAGGGGCCGGGGCGCTGCAGTCGGCCCGCATTATCCATCGAGGACGGGCTCCGGTTGGCCAGCCGATTGCCAACTGCACCGGCGATCGCCCGGCCGGAGAAGAAGGTCAGCCGGGGCTCGGGGCCCCGGGCCCGGGGAGCGGGTTCAAGGCTGGCCGGGGCTCTAACGAGGGAGGGCCTCGCGCGGGCCACGTGTAATGCCGCGGCTAATGGCGGGCGGGCCGCGGGCTCGCAGCCGGGCGTTGCCCTCCTTTTTACGGCTCGGGGATGGGCGTTTACGCGGGCCGAGTAATTGCTTTTTCCCAGGGCGCGCGGAAAGCGCGGGGAGCCGATAAGCCTCTCCGCGCGCGCAATCCCCGGCCACGGGCCGATGCCTGGGTCGTCGGCCCCTCGGGGATCCGCGCCCTCGGGACGCTCCTCGCGGGCCGCCCCCGCGGCCTCCTCCGGCCCACTCGATCGACGATGCTTCCGCTGGACCCCCCGGCCGCTGTCTCGTTGGCCGCCCTGGCCCAGGCCTGCGAGGGCGTTTGATAAGCCCGAGCGGCGCTTTTCCCGCGGTGCGCGCGCCTACGCGGATGCCTCGGCAGAGCCATGGGAAGCCTCGGGGTTTTATGGCGGGGGCCGCGGGCCTCCCGTGAGCCGCAACTAACGCTCGAGCGCACAACTCGTTCGCGGAAAGCCGGGCCGAGAGCCGGAGCCCGGGAGCCTGGGCCCGCCGCCAGGCCGCCCGGAAAACAAGCCCGGCCCCCCCGAACCACCCCGAAAAATGCCACTCGAGAGCCCCGATGAGCCGTCCGCGGGCAAGTAGGTATAAGGCCGTAACTCTCACCGCGGGCGGAACCGATGCACGGCAAGGGCACATACATCGGGCTCGAGGAGCGGCCACTCGAGCCGCCGCCGGCGATTTGATCAAGATTTTATGAAGATTAAGCGGCGGCGGCGGCGGCGGCGGCGGGGTTCGCGCCTCCCTCCGCCGGCCCCGGCTCCCTTCCCCCGCGGATGAATAAATTAACGGTTAAACAATGGCCGCGCGCGTATTTTCGGCCGGGGCGCCGCCACTCGAGCGGGCGTGCATTATGCAGCGCTACCCGCGCGCCCTCCACTTGCGCGCCGCGCCCTCCACTTATCCGAGGAATTCTGGCGGGCGGGCCCGGGTGAAAAGCCCCGGCGCGATATAAGTCGCCCGGGAAGCGAAATCTCGGGGCGGCCCCTTTCACTCGCCCTCCACCCACACACTCGTCCGGGAGCGCCATCTCTCAGGCGCCGCCCATTCGCCGGATGTGACCCCTCCGATGAAGCTCCTTGGCCGCCGGGACGCGAGCCTGCATTTTTCCAAATTACACCGGCGGAGTGGCCGTGTCGTCGTTCCACGGCCGCCGGCTCGTAATTCACGGGGATTTCGAAAAATCGACCGGGCCCCCGGGGATTCCCCCCGCCCCCCCGGCCCAAGATTTCACGAGGGATGGCACCCTGCGCGCGCGACTACTTTTTCCGCCGATCGGCCCGAATAAATCACGGGCCGCTTGAAATTCCGAGCGCGCGGGCCCCGCGGAAAGCGCGGCGCGGGGGGAGGCTGCCCTCGGAAAAAGCCCTCTGGACCGCTGGGGGACGCAGGCGCCCGGGGCCCCGAGGCGGCTCTCGGCGTCCAGCGAAGGCCGATTCCGCGGGCCGGGAAAGAAGAAGCCGCGCGCAGCTGCCTCACCGCGGGCTCATTACGCACGCGCGCCGGCTTGAACCAGACGGGAGCGCGTGCGCCTCGTCAATTCGGGCTGCTCGGTCGGTAATCGGCCCCCGCGACGCCGGCTGCACCGCAGAGGGTCGGCAAGTGCCGGGGGGCTCGAGGGCCGCCGGCCGCCGGCCTCCCGAAACACTTCCCGGGGCCGAAAAATCCTCGCCTGCAGCCGCGCGGATGAATAAATAACGCCGGTTTTTTTTTTCCCCCCCAAGGCCGGCTGCCGGTATTCGGGCCGGGGGGAGGGTGGATATCGGCCCACTTTATTCCGGCTAACTGGCATAAGTAATGGATCGGCCTCGCTGTAAAGCCCCCCGGCCGGCTGATAAAGTCCCTTAAAAAATTTACCGCGGCCGGGCGCGAGGCAGAGGATTCGGCAGCGAGCCGCGCCGGGCGGAATTTGAATCGCCGAGGGCCTTCCTTTTTTTTTGTTCCCCCCGGAATTCAATCCCGCGGCTGTTTCGGTCTCAATGGGCACTTGCGTGTATCCGCCGGGGAGGCCCTTGGCGCGGCCGATCGAACGATCCATTAGGCCGCCTCGCAGTTCATTCGGCCCGCAATAACACGCGGGGAAAAGCCCGGTAATTGGCATTGACGAGGGCCCGGGCTCCGGCCGCCAAGGTCTCGACCTCCGATATTAAATCATCGGCGAGCCCCGATACCGCCGGCCCCTCGCGGGTTTAATTGGGACGGCGGCCGCGGCCGTTATCGCGGTCTCACCTGACCCCCGGCCCCAAGGCACCGATAAAAACGCGCGGCCGATCCATCGGCGCGTATTCCGAGGCCTATAGGAGGCAAAACAAAAACGCAACGAGGCCCTCGTCTCTATTTTGCCACTCGCGCGGCGGACTTATTATTTGGCCGGTTGCTTTTTAACCCCGGCGTATAGAGCCCCTGAAATGGTAATTTGCTCGCGGCCCGGGGCATTATATCCGCGCGCGAGGCGCGCTCGTCCTTCCCTTTTTTTTCTCCCCCCTCTTTTTTGCCCTCGTTGAGCGAGAATTAATTGCGGGGGATGGACGCGGGGTCTGATAAGCCCGAGTGGCGCCCGGCCGCCGGCTCAGCGGGGCTGCTCGCGCCCCTCGCCCCCCCCCCCCCCGGATATATTCCCTCGCGAGCCGCTCGATCGGGTTAACGAACGGCCGGAAGAGATTGACCGCGGCGCCGGCCGCCTATCGCCCGGGGGCCCGATAACATTTTTATTAAAAAGCCCGGCTGATAATCGGCCGGGAGCCAATCGGCCGGATATAAACGGAAGCGCCTCCGAGCCCCATGCGAGTAATGAGTCGTAAAGGTAGTCGGCGTTAAACAAAAAAATATACGCGCATCCAATGGTAGAGGAACGGGGCCGACTATTACCTCCCGCTAAGGGGGATAAAACAGAGAAACTGCCGGTTCGTTTCTCCATTAGCCATCCGTCAAACCTCTCGAAATCTATATTGCTATATGGGGCGGACTTACGTGATAAACGCCCCTTTCGAATCGAGCTAGCCCCGCGGCCTCATCGGCACACTCACCTGCAACATAAAAAAGAAACACATGCGTTACGTACAGGATCGAGGAACACAGGTTACAAGTGGTGTATACACAGGTGCGACCCTGCGTACATATCAATTAGCGCTTAGCAGTAGGGACTCTTTACTTTTTTTGTTTTTGCCATCGTTTAAGATCACAAAAGGATGGGGGTATTGATATCCAAGGTGGGCAGGGCGGAGGACATAATAAGGAGCCGGGCGAGCGAGTGCGATTAAATCACAAGGCGTCAATTAAAGCGGCAATGAAGGCGGCCCTCGGTAACATTTCCATAAGCACAATAAGTGGGAGCCGCGCGGCGATAAAAGCCGCGGCGAGCCGCGGGCCCGCACAATGCGCCGCCGGGGAAACAAAAAGCCGGCCCGATAAGCCCGACAATGCCCGCGAGTACACACACACACGCGCGTAGGCTAGGCGGGCTCCTTAAGGCGCCCGGCGAGACTCCGGCGACCTTGTCCGACCGCGGCATCGATCGGCCCCTTTCCCCATTGTCCCGGCCCTTAATTTGCATCCGTCCGCGGGGCGATTCGACTTGGCCGCCCATCGATCGCCGTTGTCTCTCCGCGAGTGCGTAGGCGCCTTTTTTTATTGTACTCCACTAGCCGGCCAAAGTTTCGCTCCGGGGTGTATATACGTGTGTGTGTGTGTATCCCGGGCGGGGCGGCGCACGCGACCGCCGCGCATTGTTTGGGGAGCGACGGGCCGCCGGATCAAAGTTTTGCTTGGGCCGTCGCTCGCCCGCTTTCGCCGCGCCTCGCGAGTGCGCCCGAGTGAATTATTAAGCGGGCCGCTTCCGCCCCGCCGCTGGAGTTTATCGGCCCGCGCGGCTCTTCCGAGTGTTAAGGAGCTTCTATCGGCGCGTAAGTACTGCAGGATCTCCGCCGCCCGATGTTGGACAATGCGTCCCTGCGAATCCGTCGTCGACCGCGCGTTCAGTCGTCATTAGAAATTTAGCCGGTAAACTAGTTGGTTGCTTCTAGATCAACGGATTTAGAGAAATGGGTGCGATCCCTGCCAAACGTGTCCAACTCTGCACAGATGCCTGCATTCGCTTTTTCCCCTATTATCCACGAATTCTGCATTTTATCTCGTTAATATCTTCTTCAATTCTTCCGTTACTACAATGTGAGGAGAACCATTAATATTTTCTCATTTTTCCAGCTGCCTTACAACTTAATTAACGGAAAGTAACTGCTGCTGAAAGGATGAGATGGACGGACAATCGACACACCGCGCACTTCTAGCCGCAAGCCCTCATCTGGTAGGTACGTCCTACCAGTAGTGCGAGGAAGGGTTCGGTTAGACAGGGCGCGTTTCCCGTCAAGGCACTGCCATAAGCAGCAGCCGACCTCTTCGGCCGCGCGCGGCTTAAAAGAACCGAACAATTTGTTATCGACACTGGCGCGACAAAAAGCCCGGGGTTAGGGGGCGAAAAAAATTCTAAACGCCCCTTTTCTCTTTTTTCACTCTATCTCGCTGTGCATAGCCGGGCGATCCGGCGGGTCTTTGGGCGCTCTTTAAGAATTTATCGGGGGGAAAAGGCCGGGCGAGCCGCCGGGCGATAAATACATGCGCGGCGCGGCCGCCTCGAATTTTCCGCCGAGGGGCCTTTGCCCCGGGTATTTGCACGGCGGCCGCCGCCGCGCGACATTTAAACTCATAATTCTCTTTTTTTTTTTCCCCCCTTTTTATTCTCCCGCCAGGCATTCCGCCGAGCCCTTTTATCCGCCCGCGGCCTTTGAAGTCGGATTTTTCCGCCGAAACTTTCCGCGGTTGCTCCCCCGCTTGGGGAGAAGAGGCCGCGAGCCGAGGGAGCCGTTGTTTTTCGGGCTCGTTCCGCTGAGAGACGGGGGACGTCGGGACAATGCGCCGGCGCCGACTGTTTGCACGGCCGATCGCCATTAACAAAAATAACGTCCGGCCCCGGCTGTCTCATGCTAATGCTCGAAAGGGCGACGCGGGAAAAGAAAAAAAAAAAAAATCCACTCGTTATACCTTCGCGCGGAGCCGCAGCGCCCCGTTAATTCCCCCCCTCCACCTTTTGTAAAATATTATTCCCCGGAAGATGATGACTCGCCTGGACGAGGCGTCAAAACGTTCATCATTGTTATGTATTATCGATCCGTTTGTTTTTCTTCCACGGCCGGCGGGTTGTGTACGTCGCGGATTTGTTGCGTGCCATTACAGGCGATAAGAAAGCCCCCGGACCGCTAGTTTAAAAGCTACAGCGTAAATCGGCGCCCGCTCGGGACGATGCGCCCGAAGGGAAAAAGCCTTTACTGCCCCTTTTTACAAAGATAGCGAGAAAGCAATTTTATCGGTTCGAGTTTTGTCGGGCCAAACGGACAATTAAATCATCGCGTACAGGCAGCTCGTCCCGAGGGACGGTTCTCGGAATCAATAACTGCGCGGAGCCGCTGTTAAAGCGCACTAGCTCCTTTACGGGGCGCCCGCCGCCTGCCGCCGCCTTACACTCGCCCGCAGTCGGATACTCGGAAAATAAAGCCCGGCCCGTCTCCCGGGCTGCGTTTATATCGCGATGGAAATCCTCGTTGCACAAACGCGCCGAAAGCCCCACTACGGCCGCACGGGAACATTGGGAGAAAGAAGGGGGGGGAAAGAGAAGAAAAAAAAAGGAAAAAAGTAAGACTCGGGATCGCGGAGCAATTACCGGGGAAAATGGGCCGCTCCGGGGAGTGGGAGCGGAGGAGGTTGACGTACGCGCGGCCCCGGAAGTTGGGTCGTGCCTCGGGGTCGGCCGGCGTCACCGCTGGGCCGTTAAGCAAACGAGGCGTCGCCGCCGCGGCGAAAGGACTGCCGGCGCGGAGGGAAAGCCGGCTCTCGAGTGGGAAAACTTGCAAAGCGAGGCGATCGGCTCGCTTCCGGAGACAAAGAGGGGGGGTTGTTGGGGGTGGGGGGTGGAGGTGGGGGGGCGATAAACCGGCCAACTGCGCCGGGGGCCCGTCTCATCGCTTTACGAGGTGCTTCGCGAGGCTTCGATTTTTCCCGGCGCGCCCGCGTGGCCAACGACCCCGGAGCCGGAGGACGTACGCGCGCGCGCGCGCCCGCGGCATCGCGCCCGGAAAAGCGCCGCGCGACAAGCCGACCCGCTGAATTTTCCGCGCGGCCCCCGAGAGGCTTTCTAACGAGTCCCGCGTGATCGCCGCGACTTCTTCCTCGCGAGTGCTTTCCCGGAAGCCGGGCGCGAGCGGCCGACTCGCCGCGGCGATTGGGCGGACACTCGGCCGTTGCCGAGGAGCGATCGCGAGGACCGGCCCTCGATGCACATACGTGTGTGCTTCTTTTTTTTTATATACCCCCGGGCGAGAAGCGACGCTTGCTAATGTCGCGCGCGACGCCGGGGAGGAGGCGGGGTGGCGGGCTTAGCGGCCGCGCCGTTTACCCGCTCGTTATATTAGTTTGTTCCGCAAGTCGGCCTTTTCGGGGCGCTCGTTAAAAAGCTTAATCGCGACGGAAAAAAGGAGGCAGGGACGAGCGGCGGGAAAGCCCCCGCGGAAAGCGCGGCGCGTGACCCGATGATTCGGCGTGCGATCCGGGCCGCGGAGGCGCAGGTGCGCGATCGCCGGCGCCAACTTTGAATTTTCGTTCCGGGCGCATAAGTTAAGCGGGGGCCGGGTTGGGGTGGGGGCGGATAAGAAACTTCGCCGCGGCGCCGGTCTATTTGGGCAAGTTGGCCGCGCCGAGGCCCGCACGGGAATGCGTAATCGGCCCCGCGGCCATTGTGCGCCCGGGCGGCCGCCGCCCGCGTTATGAAATCTTAATTGGATCGCGCGCCGGGAGCGGCCCCCGAAAACCTGCCCGGCCCCGGAGCTTTTCACGGGGCCGCCTGGGATTTATCCCGCCCGTTCGAGATCATCGTTAAAGCGCGCGTATATTTCTTTTTATAACAATGGGAGCTCCGCCGAGATCACAGCGCTAGATTCAATTAAGTCCCCGGCCTGCAGCTTTTATGCATTCTTCCGCTCGCTATCTTATGGGCCGCTTACGCAATTGGGAGGAATTGTTTATGTAACGGCTCAAGTGCTCGATAAATTTTAAAGCTCGTTTCGACGCGAACAAAGAACGTAATTGTACTATCGATGCGATAATTATTCAGGAAGATGCAATAAAAGAAACTTCGGAGTATCAAACTTTGGTAATGCGAATAATTTTCCTCCTTGCTTTATACACTCCAGTTAAATAGTTGCATAAATATCAACGGAATAACTTAATGCTCCCTACATTTGCTTGTTTATACACGCGCGTATCTGTTAATCTCTTGATGATTGGGGAAGCTGCGCACTATTATGCAGTTGCCTCTGAAAAACCAAGCGAGTTGAAACTTGAAACTCTTATATGCTATAACGATAAAGCGTAAGAAACAGCTGATACATCAGAGACTGTGTTCGTAAAAGAGGGTTGAGTAATTCCGCAAGCCGAGTAGAAAATTCTTCTGAGCATACGTTAAAATACAATTTAAACCATTACAACTGTTAGCCAATTAGAATAAAAAGAAAACGAGTAAATCGGGCGCTAGAGTCGTGAGTTGTACAGAGGTATTTCAATATTATTTTAATATTAATAATACACGTTAATCTGATTATAATAATTCATCATTTGTTTACCCGTGTAAGCCTTTTGCCTAGTTTTAAAGATTAATTGTAATTGCGGTTAGCACTTGGCAGGGGGTACCGGGGGCTCGCGTTTAATGTTATTAGCGGGGCGGATCGGGAGGCATTCTTTCGGAAGGTAAATCTCATCGGCAAGTTAAAACCAATAACGCGCGAATAAGTTGGGCGCGCGAGCGGGAAATTGATGAAATTCGTTCGAACGCGGGCGGCTCGACCAATCGGCGCAAACTTAATTACACCGGCTTAACGCGTGTTTATCCGAGGCGGGCCGCTCGCCCGGCCTCGACTCTTCCGCGGGGGCGGTTCGAGGCCGCGGCCGGCTTATGCACAGGAGGTCCGACAACTCCAGGGGCCACGGGCAATACACGCGCGCGGCCCGGGCGATCGGCCGAACTTTCCCGCGGGCGCAACTCGCTCTCCCGCAAAACAGTTCCGAAATCCGAGCCGCCCGCGGACTTCGCGGAAGACGCCCTCCTCGGCTCGGCTTACCCGCGCTTCTTTTTGCATTGTCCTCGCGGCGGGCGTTTCCTGCGGGCGTCCACGTCGCTGCCGCCCCGGAGATTAGGTTTAAGCGGCCGCCGCTCAAGGGCGAGTATCCCTTTCACCGCGTGTATGTATACGTACGTGTGCGCACACTTCGGAAATTGCGCCGGAGCCAAGCGGCTACAGTGTATTTACCACCCCGGGCAAAAAAAAAAAAAGCGAGCCTTGTTTTGACATGTAGCCCCGGGTAGGGTTTCCGAGGGGGCCTTTTAGCCGGGCAAAAAAGAAAGGAGGACACGCTTGTATATATGTGTGTGCGCGCGCTTTCAGCGCGTCTTCGCGGCGGTAAACGCACGCGGCTCGGCCGATAATTTAAGTCGGTGCAATGGTCGAGTGAGTAAACTAGGCGCCGGGAGAATGGGGGGCGCCAAGTCGCGGGCGCGCGGTTCGCGAAAACGCCGAGTGTCCCCCTCGGCGCGGCCCGTTTCTTCCGAGGTCGCGGTTATCACCGGGCGGGGGAGGATAATCGGCAGGCGAACTCGCGCGGCCGCGATCACCTCGCCGGTCCAATGTGCTGTCTAATCCGGTGAGCTGGGGAAAACCGCAGGAAAAGTCGCGCTCGGCCGGGCGGGGGAAAATAGGCCCCGGGCTTTAATTTTATATGGGCCAACCCGAGTCCACGCGACGGTCGGCCATTGCGCCGTCGGCGATACAGCTCCTGTCGATCGATCGCGAGGCTTAATAATCGGGCTTTTTTGCCGGGCGGCCGGTCCGGCGAAGAATGGAAGGGCGCCGCGAGTCGCCCCGTAAATGTAGGCCGCGCGGGTCTCGCGCTTACCACTTGCCTTAATTCCCGGAATAACGCGTGCCGGGGGCCCGCGACATCGGTGACGAAATTGAAACCCGCGAGGAGCCGGGATGTTAATTGGAGTGGGTGTGTGCACCTACAGCCTGCCGGGGGCTAATTAACGCTAATGACCGAATAAGTCGGCGGGCGCATTATCCGGCGCGCTCAAAGTTACGCTGCAGTTGGGATTCGCTCGGCGAGGCGCCGCGCGCGCCCGCGCCCCACGTATCTATATATATATGTATGTTTATCGCGGCGTCATCCGAGTTTAAAGAGCGGCCGTCGTTATTGCGGGGCCGAATCGCTCGATAGATCGACTGCAGCCAGTTTGATATCTTATTTATCGGACGAGCTGCGGGCTTTTATCGCGTGGCTTATACGAGCGGCCCGCGATTGTTAGCTCGTTATTCAAATCGCTCCGCGAGCGAATGGTGCAGAGCACGAGAATACGCCGCTATAACAACCCGAGCGATTTTTCCCCCAAGAATAATAATGGCTTTAGACAAAGCCGGGCTGCTCTTCCCCCGCCGGGGCGTATAGCCTCTCCCCCCACCTCCCACGGGCGCGCGCCCCGCCTGTCCGAATTTCCACATTTGTCGTTCGTCAAGCGATGCGGGGACAGGACAGCGCCGGGGCAAAGAGACCAAAAAAAAAATGAAAGGAACCTCCGTCCCCTCCTTCCATTAAACTGTCTTCGCCGGGCAATAGGGGCGACCGCAGACCCGTCTTCAATTGCCGGTGGGTTCCTCCTCCTCCCCTCCCCCACCCCGTCCGCCTGTCCCATTCTCTCCCTCTTAATAACAGCGTGACTCGAATTCGCGCACCGACACGTGCGCTGGCGCGCGCGCCTCTCCTGTCTCTCCTCCTTAGGGTGGGGGCGTGAAGAAACAACAGCGGCAGCGCCGGGGCCCCGGGGGTGAGAGGATAAAGGCCGTCGGGCCGATCAAAAGGACGTCGCTGGCCAAACACCGTCCGGCTAATGCCCTCCTCAAAAATGCATGGGAATCATAAGGCGCGGCCCGGGGCCGTGTGTGCGTGTGTGCGCGTGTGCGTGTGCGCGCACGCCGCGCTGTCGCGCCCCCGCGACTTTGCAGCGAAGGTTAAACCGAGAGACGAGCGGCAGTTAAACTGCCTCCAACTGTCTCGTCACGTGTGCAATTGTACTTGCTCGTAAAAAGTCCTGTTTATTAGGCTTTAGTTATCCCCCGTGTGGCTGTCCCGTGACTAGTTTCGGATTAATATAATTCAAAACTTATGTTGTTAGTAAGTTGACTCTATTATAGTTTCCCTACGACTATGCGCATACAAGTTTAACGGCCTAAGAAATAGCGCTTTACTATTTAATTCTTCGAATTAGTTATCCGCCAGAGAATCTCGTGTTTTATGATGTAACTACGCGAACAAAGCTTATATTAGGGGGCCGAGGATTAATACATTATCACGTTATATCTCCGCATGAAATTGAATAAAGCGGTTATTTTGCAAATTAAACCTCCAAACGGAATGGGAGAAAATAATCGTTCAATAATTTGCGCGGAGTAACTGCCGCCGCCGCCGCCGCCGCCGCCGCTTTTCTTACTCGGGCCGTCCGGGTAGAATTTTCTTTATTTTGCAGCCGCGTATCTCAATTTGAGGAATGCCGCCATTTAAAGCACAACAGAATTCTCTCGCTCTCCCGGGACTCGGGAGGCGCAGGGTGCATTGTTTGGAGTGCAAAATTTAGGAGATGGCCGGGCCGTTGAAAGGGTTTACAGTAGTGTAAAAGTATTGTGCGTGGAAATTACCGGAATGCCCGGGGCGCGCGTTCCGGGAGTCATCGAAATGAATTTTAAAACAGCATATTCGCGCCCGGCCCGGAGCCCGGGGAATCTGATTATTAAACTTCCCGGGCTTTTTCACCCCGCGGCTATTATGCGCGGATCAAAACGAGCGCGGCTCAATTTCCGATGCTCCCCGGCGAAGGAATCCGCGGGCGCGCGCGCGCCATTGAAAAGCGGGCCGGGAGCCGCGAAAAATGTCCCGGGAATGAAATCCGGGGCATCCCCGCGCGTCTACGCACAAAGGCGCATCCCCGTTCACACCCGATTAAACGGGCGCCGGCCCCGACAAAGCGCGCGGCCTCGCTCGAGCCGCCGGCCCGCCGAATTCAGGCATTATGATGTAAATGGGCCGGGCGCCGGGGGTCAGGTGCGCCCTCTGGCCCTTCCGCCCGGCGCCCCGTCCTCTTTTCCCCGGCGACGCGCGCATATCGATTCGCCGGCGTCGGCCGCGTGTTGTGCCCCGGCTGTCTCGCTGGCAACGGCTTGACGCCCGCGAGCCGACGGCGACGAGGCCCACCCCCGGGAGGCCCGGGCACCGCTAACGAGCCGCCGGGCCGATCGGCCAAAAAGGAGGAGGCCGCCGGCGCCGCGGGCGGATTATCCGATTCCGGCTCGTTTCGCGCCGTCCGCGCCCTCTCTATGCCTTCCCCGGCTTGGCCCCCTTTTTCCCTTTGCCTTAATTAACCCCGACATTTGGGCGCGGGCCCGGAGCAGAGGGGCGCCCCCGACTGCTGACGCCGGCGTGTATAAAAAGTCGGCCCTCGGCTTTATCGACGATTGAATTACCGATCGGGCGCCCGGCGGAGAGCATAGGTGGCGCTCGCTCGGGGAGGGACCTCCTGCAAATTGGGGAAACGTCGAGGCCGCCCGGGGTCAAAAGCCGTCCCTGCCACCGGCCCGAAGAGAGGATGACGATGGCCGGACACGCCAGCCTCCCTCTCCCCCGGCGCGCGAATTATTCGGAAGCGCTCGCGCGGCGCGGCCTCGCCGGGGCTTATTAAATTTGAGCGGGGCGCATAACGCGCCGTTTACTTCCGCTCCATTAATCATCCCCGCGGCAAGAAGCGGCAGACGCGCAATATCACTCCGGGCCTCGGGTTTCGGCATCCCCGAGGGCGGCCACCTCGGTCTCCTAACGATGGGGCGCAAAAAAAAAAAGAAAAAAAAAACGCCCCGGGACCAATAATCATCCGCGGATGAAGCGATCCGACGGCGCGGTAATCCGTCAGGGCCGCGCCCGGGTGAAACGCAATTTTCCCGGGGCTCCCGCGCCGGCGACGTCGGCCGCGCGTCCGCGCGGCGTGAATAACAAAAATCAACGGCGGGGAGGCGGGGTGGGGGGCGGCGCTGATAACCGTCCGTCGGGCCGCCGGGCCGTAGGAGCTGTTATGAAGGCTGGACGTGTACGCGCGGCGAATGGGAGTAATTGGAGCGAGCGCGCGTCCCTCGGCCTCTCTAGCTCGCCGCGTGTACTTTGCCGTAGTGCGCGGGCTGCAGCGGCGGAATGGCCTTCGCAGTCGGCGGCGCGCGATATATACATGGCGCTGGTGAGAACCGCGCGCGCCGCCGTGTATATACATATACATGTGCATGTAGATTGAATTACTCGGGGCGACGCGGCCCGCGCGCCGGAGAGATAATATAGGCCGGATTATTATATGCCACTTTTAGCGGCCGATCTTTTACGAGGCCGCCGCCGCGGCCCACAATTAGCTTAATCACCATCGGCTAATATAATTTAATTCGCCCACAATGGCCACGACTTAACCCTCCGGTGCTTATGACTGCTTTTGTAAAGGAACCGCGGGCCCACTCGATCACCCGCGAGCTAACCCCTCCCCCCCGCACCGGCTTTAATTACGCGCGCCCAGTACCCAAGCGACTGCGCAACTAACGTACAAACGTATTGGACTGTTCGATGATTGATCAAATGTTATGAATTTATTTATTTATTTATTGTAGACCGGAGCTCTTGCTGAAAATGTGTAAAAGAGGCGAGCTGTGTGCGTAGTCCGGTCGCACTACCTCGGATCCGCGTGGATTCCGTGACTCCAGCCGCGCTAAAGTAGGCCCAAGGAGGCCTACCTGAGGTAGTTAGGGGAATGGGAGATAATGAGATATCCCTATGATAATCAAACCCACCTACGCACAGGTAGTTTAAAGCTCTTTATAGGGCAGGAAGGCGTTAGCGAATAGGCGACGCACACGGCCCACGGAAAATTTGGAGCGCGAAAGCTAGAGTAGTGGGGGGAGGTCCGAACTTCTCGCGCGGCTTGTGGAGAGGGGATCGCGCGCGCGATCGCAGCGGCGATGACTTAAGCATAACGATTGTGGAGCTCGACTCGAGAGGTGAGATGTTTACCTTTTACGATAGACACGCGATTCTTTGTTTTCGCGCGGTCAAGTCGATTAATTGTTGGCACCTTTGTTTTCACTTTTCATCCGTACTAGATCAAATATTAAATGATTCGTTAATCGATAAAATAAAAAATAAAACTTAATGATACAATTAATAACCGTTGTCCTTTTCTTGTCGCACACCTAATACACAACGCACCCCGCTTATCCAGCTGTATGCTGTGGAACGTGTACCGGCGAAAAGCATCGACTTGGTGCGCCGATTATAAAAAAAAAAATAGAAACGAAAATTCACACCGGGCCGTTGGTATAAAAGAATAAAAAACAACTTGGCGTGGGTATCGCCGCGCGGCTAAAGTGGCGCGCTTCAGCGAGAAACGGTAGAAAAACATGAATAAAGTACGCGCGGCTCGGTCTCGGCGGGGGATTAGCGGGCCGGCCCCCCTCCGCCCGCGTATATACATAAATTTCATTTGGCTCAAAGGCCCTTTTCCTTTCTTCCGCGGACGCCCGCCGGCCCCGGCGCACAATTTCCCCGCGTGTCGCTGCCTCCTCATCTTTTTTTTACTTTCGTCATTCGCCAAATGTCATTATGCGCCGGGAGCTCGGGGCCGCTCCCTTTGCGATTGCCCGGGAGCGGCCGGGAAGCCCTCGGCCATGCCGATCGAAATGAAAATTCACCGGCGCCTAGCGGCCGAGCCCCGGCTTTCGTCCTCGCGCCCAAGACGCGCGGACAATTGGGCTTCCCCCTCCCCCGCGAGCGGGACCCGCCGAGCATCGCGTTCGATCGGCCAGTCGCACAGCCTCCCGGCGGAGTCGCGCGCGCGCTCGCTGTAATTGCCGAGAGGTAAACAAAAGCGGGAAAGAGAGAGAGGAGAGAGGAGCGGGGGCCGGCGAACAATGAGCGAAGACGAATCTCGGGGGGGGGAAGAGCGCGACGGCGGCGCTCTCGGGTAGGCTGCTCTCGGGTGTCGGCGGCGGGAAAGCGCCGGCGTTCGTTCACCTCGGCGCGAGTGTCATCCTCGGGCGGCAACAGGGCCGCCTCTAATTACCGGGAGGCCGCCGGCACCGGAGCCGCCGCGGAGCGATTCCGCGAACTCCGGGGCCGACGGCCAGCCTCCCTTTTTTTGCGGGGCGCTTCGGGAGTCGGGGCTGCCGCCGCGGGGAACCTCCGCCTAATGGACGACGGGCGGCGCCTCAATAACTAATGCCGGGCCGCGCCTCCCCCGGGGGCGGCCGGCCTCGCACTCACCGGCCCCCGGGTTGTACGCGTGTGCGAGCGCGTATCGACCGGGCGGCCCCCGTGGAAAAAACGGGGGCCCGGGGAGGCGGGCGAGCAGCGCGGCGATCGCGTTGTTCGGGGCCCGATATAGGAGGCAAGAGCCCGCCGGCGGAACTTGGCCTTCGCGGCTGCGCCCGGGGGGCGGGGGCGGTTTTCTCGATCAATCATGGCCGCTTGCCGGCCGCCCGGAACGTCTTCCCGATGACCTCGTTACGCGACCTTAGCCCCCGTCGCCCGAGGCGCCGGGGCTGATCGCCGAGCCGTTTCTAAATCCATTTCCTCGGCGCTTTGAGCGATTGAAATGAAGTCGAGCGCGGAGGAAAAATTCCCGGCGCATTGATCGGGATCCGAGTGTTGGCCGGCGAATGCCGCGCGCGCCGCCCCCGGAGCTTTTTACGCCCGCCCTCGGGAGGCCGGCTATATACGCTCGGACTGCGGATCGAATCGCGAGCGATCTCGATGAAAGGAAGACTTATTATATTTTCGATGAGTTTTCGCCTCGGCTCCTCGCTCAAGCGCCTTTCATCAATTTAACCCCGGGGATGCTTGCCCGAGCCCTCCTCTTTCTTAATTTCACATTGTCAAGTCCTGCACCTTATTATATTTCCTCGGCACGTGAGCGCCTGTGCGTAAAATCGAGCCCAAAGTCAATAGTCACCCGAGCAACCCGCTCCACAGTGCTTTAATATCCATCAATAAACTATTTCGATTAGTTTAAGCGATCGATGGTAGCAACTGCACTGTGTACATGTTTGCGTGTAAGTATTTATTACAGCCAACGTTAGCGAAATACCAAGGCAAGATAATAACAACCTAAAACTGGATTAAATTAAATTCAGCAATTTGTACCTAGATTGCATGCATAAAAATATTGTGTGCATGTAGAACAGAAAGTTTGCCTTTTTATGGTTGAAAAGCGCTGCGAATTTCGCTGAACAAGGATCCCGAAAATCAGAACATCAGAATAAAAAAGTTCAAATCTCACAATTCATTGGTAACATTCGTTTCTTTGTAACATTTTATTGCAGTATTTGTTAAATGTGTCTATGGACGGTTTTGATTAAAAAAAAAATCTAGCTTCATATTATACAACGAAAATGCTTGGAAAAATGGTCAATGAATGCGCGGCTATAGTTTAATATATGCTTTATAATCGTCCAATTTCTCGATATACAATACTGATAGCGGGGCTGGTCCATTTGAATTCTGAGCATGCCCTTTCGAGGCACGGTCTTCTGAAATATTCCGATTTACCGGCGCTACCGAAGCTGGCTAATCCGGTGCAGCGTTTCTCCCGAATTCGGCGTATATACGTGCCGTGGCCCATTCCGAGCGCCCCACCGCAACTGACCTTTACCCCCACTACGGCGCCACTGTACACCGAGGCTCGCGACCTGCACGTCGGCTGCCCTAAGCCGCCCTTCGGGGTTAGACCGAGCAAAAATCCTTCTTCTAAGCTCTTGCCACTGGTAGCAAAGACTTGTCCTCAACTCCCCCTGCTTATCTAGGGCTTTTCGCGTTTGTGAGTTCACTACAGGCTACGAGGCACAGATGCACAGGCAATCGTTTCGAGAAGCGCAAGTGTGAGAACGGAATGCACGCAGGGATCAGGGTAACCATATGGTTCATGGAATAGCAGCTTCCAACGCGCCCTTACCAGAAGTAAAGCTAAAAGTGTATAACAGCTAGATTTTACATATCTACTAATTCCCTAAGTTGAGCTATGGTATTTATTTTAGTAGTTTTATTTATATTCTTTCTATCGGCAAATTGTTTAGAAACTTAAATTACAATTTTAAACTTTTTAATCGAAAAATTTTCAGTAGGATTACAGCTCATGCACATATTCATATATTAAAGTTTATTTTCCTATAACTTTCACAGTGTAGTCAATAGGTGCATTAATTAATCTAGCGCCAATTTACTATTATACGCAAGTGTTCATTTGCAACAAAAGCAGTGAAATTTCACTAGCAGAAATGAAGAGAGATAGAGGTCGATTATCCAAGGTGCTTTGAACGAGATAGCAGAGCCACTATGTGCTCGTCGCTTCGTTTCACCGAGATATAACTAACTATTGGTATTACAGTCAACTGCAGGGACTAATGTAGCGATTACATTACAGCCGCGCAGCTGAGCGCGAGAGGAAAGAACAATGCATTACCCGAAGTATCCACTCGCGAGCGCGAAGGGGTTATTACTGCTGGCTGGGCGCGAGCGGTAAAGCAAATGGAGGCCGGCCAATTCGTTATCGAGCGAGGCGGTCTTACATTCTGAAAGGGGGACACCAGCCGAGCAGTCGATGCGCAGACGACCACAGAAAAAAAAATGTCAGGACGCACGCGTGGCTCTCCGGCGCCGTGTCATATGGGCCGGGTCGATCCAACGGGCGAATATTACGTCCCGCTGGTTTATTCGATCCCGCCCGCGAGTCCCGAGGCGAGCCCGGCAAATCCGCGCGCAATAAACAAAACATTTACCCCGGCGGACGCGCGGCGATCGCGGGAGGAGGAAAAACAGCCGGCTCCGCCCGGACACGCGGAGAGTCTCCCTTTCAACCCGGCAAACAAACGGCGAATGAATATTTAAAAAAAAAAAAAAGAAAAAAAAAGCGCAGCCAGCGGAACAAGTGCAGGGGAGAAAAGGAGCGCCGGCGGATGAGCGCCGGGGGGCTCGGGCCGAGGTAAACGCGGCGGGATAAACATTCTGCCGCGGCAGTTGTGAGCGACGCGCGAGCCATGCATCTCCCGGGCTCGCGAGCGACGCCGTTAAACAATCAGGGCCGCGGGCCGACGGTCGCCTCCGGCCGACGGACGATCGCGGATCCCCGGCCGGCCGCCCCCCCGCCGACGAAGAATCGCGGGCGAACTTGTTACTCTCGCGCGATCCAAAGTGTATACAGCTGGCGTTAAAAAAAAGCGGACCGGTGGCGCGCCCTCGTGAATTCCGGGGGCGGTTAGGGAAAAGGGCCGCTGGGCCCTAGACAATTGGTGTCATCATCTCGTAAATTCAGCTGACAATGGCCCCAGGAACGCTTCCTCGAATCAAAATAGGCGGGACTTTCCGGGACAATATGCCGGCGGCTGGGGGAAAAAAAAGCGCGGCGCCTCGTAAAAGTGGCCGATCGATTTGCGCGGGGGCGACGCGGTCGAAAGGCAGAAAGGGAAAAAATAAAAGGTGAGCGCGCGGGCGGAGGAAGATAAAGTGGGCGCGCGTGAAAGAGCGCGCGGGGGACGGACAGCGAGTGGCCGATAAGGATATTCCCCTGTATTAAGGCGAGAGTCGGCCGGACGACGCCGGGGCCCTCCTCCGACCAAATGATCAATCACGCCCGCGGAATATAGAAATATAAAGCCTGGGCGCCGAGGGGAGCGAGAGGGAAAAAAAGGCGGGGGGCGGCTCCAGCGGCGCCCTCGTGAAATATGGAATGGACGCGGCCGAATAGCATTCCGCCCGGCGCGCAGATCGGATTCATTGTAGCCGGCCGCGGCCGGCCGCGAGTCTATGTGCCCCTCTCCAAGTGGGCCCCGATCGCGCCCCACCTCCCCCGGGCTCTTCCCGAGGCCGTGGCTCGCGCGGCCGCCGCTTGCGCCGGCCTCCGCTTTCCGCGCGGGCACCCGGCTGACGTCATCGGCCGCGCGCCAGATAATTAAAAAACTTTCCGCGCTCGGCGGCGCAACTTTTTTAAAATAATTGCTTTTACGCAAAGCGCCCGCGGGGCGCAGGCGGCGAAAGGAAAAAGGCCGCGCGGGTCGATCGGCCGAGCGCCTAATTGCGCAAAGATCCAATTACGCGGGGGGAGGGGAGGGCCAAGTTATCGAGGAATGCGGGGAGCCGCGGCGCGGACGCATCGGCCGGCTCGTCCCTGTGCGTCCACCCCCCCCCGGGGCCACCCCCGCGATTATAATTTTTTTTCACGAGGCGCGGTCGATGAAGGGCAAAGAGGAAGGCGTCCCGCGATAACGGGAAGACGCTCGGGCTGCTCTCTCGGAAATCCCCGGGGCGGCCGCGCGCGGCTCGTTAATAAACGCCGGGCTTATGTCTACGGCGGGCGGCGCGAGGGCCATTGCCGGCAGCCGCGGCGGCCGGGCTATCGGCCAATATGCCGGCTGGCCCTCATCGGCGGCAATTCGCCCCGCGGGCAGTAAAAAAACTTTTTATTCACTGCGGGGGCGGCGCGCATTTATGGCTCCTTATGGCATCTTGACCTAAGTAAACTTTTTACGGCGCGCGCCCGCGTGGGGGGAGATGCGCCCGCGAATCGAGGGCCGCACGTGCCCCCGTTAAATTTCCGCGCGCGCGAATGCACCGAAAAGAACGGCGCTCGCGCTGTTGTTGCCGCCGCGCGGGGCCTTTACGACCCATAAAAAAAAAAAAAAAAATATAAGAAAACGGTAACGCCGCGACTGTCTCCGCGAGCGAGTAATTTATGGTAAATACCCCGTAAATCGAAGGGCCGCCGATGCGCAGGTGACGCGGCCGGGCGGCCCGCGTACGGGGCCCGGCCGCCCCAAGGGAATATATAAGACTCGCCGCGCGATAAAGGCTTTACGAGCCGCGCGGAGCCAGCGCCCGGGTCCGCGGCCCCCGATAATTGCGCCCGCCGAGGCCGGAATTACTCCCGGGCGGCCCGGAGCCGCCCTCGACTCTCGCCGGAGGTTTCGGCGACCCGACCGATCGAAAATCACCCCACTCGCCGTCAAGTACCCGAGGCCCGGGGAAAATCTCCGGCCGAGGCCAGTTTTTATCGGTGTTTTTCAAAGGTATCAGCCGCGCCGGCTGACCAAACTGACAATATCGTCGCAACGGACTAAAAACACTCTGCCGATTCATATATTCCCTTTGTATCTCTTCACTGTTACAGTTATATTTTCGGCGTTGCTTCTTTTCATGGGATTTGGACACTCTGGACGACACGGGGCCAGCGCGGAGCGGTATAACCTGCTTTTTTCCAAATTTTGAATACACCTAGATTTTTTTTGTAATGTTCCCTGCAGATTAGCAAAAAGGATGAAAAAACGGGCGGCAGTGCGGGCATGCACCCGGAATTTCCACAGCCGTTTGTTTTACGTTGACGCGAGCGAGCCAACTCGCAAGTTTTGTTTCTTGTCTCTCTCTCTGTCGTCTCCCGCTCCGTGTCGCTATGTCGCTCTTCCTCTCACTTATCCGGATAAAGCCAGTACATTCGCGTAGCTGCATTAATAAAAAAGGTACTAGCCCTGCAGTAAATGTCCGTGGCACGAAAAATAGCCAATGTTCCAAAGCTTCCTATAGTTTTTTTTCAAACTCAGCTCACCCTAGTTTATGTGTTTTTTTTTTGTTTCTCCCGTTTTTCCTTTTCAATGGAATATTGACTTTTCAATTATTTTATCCAACCAGAGTCTCACTAAAAGGGCTTTTTATTAAACTCCCACGAGCGCGGAAAAATGCATTATTACGAGCTTCCAAGGAATAATATTCTCTAAAAGATTATGCTATAAGCAAACATTGTAAAAGTGTACTGAAAAGATTTCTTTTATGTATTGTTGTAATCAGCTTTTCAGTTAATAGAACCATTTAGGTTAATGCAAATGGTATACAATTCGCGATACCCTCTTGATTTATGGGATACTTTCTGGTTTTTAAAAAGCCATACTTAATAAAGATTATCTTGATGTTACTGGATTTTAAGTCGATATTATAGAATTAATTTATTATCGCGGGAGCTGCTGCTGGAGGAAAAATATTTCATTGCGCTTTCTTTATGATAATTGTCGTAACTTAATAGTCATTGCTCAAACTAAACATACTAAAACCTAACGCGCATAGTTGCCCAATTATAAATTTAATAATGGAATGCATCCGCGAGTAAAGTTTTATAACCACCTAGGTACTCTTGTCCTGCAAAATGACCCGTGGAATTTCGTCGGTAAATAATAGGGGCTATCGTAAAAGTTTCTTTTAACAATGCACGCCCAACAATTTTCTTGGTTTTTATACACTGTAGCTCGGAATTTTCCGGCACCGTATATATTCGTCTATAGAGCTTAGCAAACAGATAGATAAGTTCCCCGACAACTTTCATCCGCGACAGGCCACGCACACACGTGTGCATATATAAGTCGAAATCAGCGAAGATGAAATTTGAATCGCGGGCGAAATTTCGTCAAACTCGGGCGGCCGGCGTTCAAACCTCGTTAATTGGCATTTGGCAAGTTTGGCCAACCGCCGTAAGTTGAACCAGCTAATTAGGCCCGGGGTAGGAAAGAGAGCCGCCGGCGCCGGCGACGAAGCCGCCCTCGGGGCAATAATCCGAGCCGCGACCGCGTCGCCAAGCCAGTCCGCTCGCGGGCCCCGACACCGCCCAACTTGCCAGTCTAATTCGACCCCCGAAAGAAAGCTCCCCCCGGGCGGGGCGTATTTTCACGTGCGCGCGACCCGCTGGCTCCGATGGACGCGGGGTCTACGTGTTTCGCGGCGGCTCTGCATGTCGGGGAAAAAGGCGGGCGGGCCAACGCGCGCGCGTCGAGCCCGTCGCCGCCGGGGGCTCGGGGCCAAGTTGGCTAATCCGCTCCTTCGGGGGCGTATAATCATCATCGCTTGCCAAAGTGTTTGCCCGGGAAAGTAACAATTACCTTGGGCAACTGCCGCCGCGGAAATTAGATCGCTCAAAGAGCCGGCGCCTTTTCATCCCGATCCTCGTTACGGGCCCGGCCCTCATTAGCAGCGTCCCCGCGGGCACCCGGGGAATCCAATTGTCCGCCGGCCGGATGAAGAATATCACTCGCACGGGGTACATATATATCGGCCCCGGCCGCGCCTCGTTACCCTAACCCAATAATCCGCCCGGCGACCGCGCCCTTAGACGTGTACATGTGCGCGTCGGCCGGCCCTCGCCCTCGCGGATCTTCGAGGCCGGATTATGCGCCAAAGGTCCGCGGTGGAATAATTGTGGGGGGGGGCAAGTCCGGCCGGCGCTGCGGGACTTGGACCGCGATCTTAATCACGGCCGCGTCCCGCGGGACGCCGGGACCCGAGGGCCACTCGATCGTTACGCCCCCCCGCGGTCGCAACTGTTTCCTTCGAGCCCGCTGCGCCGTTCGAGCCTAATTGTTTCCGATCATTTGATAATCAGCCTGCTTCTTCAGCCAGTAATTGCCCGAGCGCGCTTTCAACCGAACGTACATTAGACTTCGCTCGGCCGCGGACGAGCTTCATTTTCTTCGACGCTTGTTCTTGCTTCTTCAAATTTGTAATTAATCTTTCCAAGTTTAATTATCCGGCTTCCTTTGTCGCGGTGTAAAGTTCAACAAAGTTTTACCGCTTCCTGGTAACTGCACGTGTATGCGACTCGAGTGATCGAGGCAAAGGTCGTTAAGCCAAGTGGATAAAAATATTTCCTAATGGTCCCATTGCCAGTTATAAAGAGCGTATATGGAGTACTGCGTGCCCACGTAGCCTGACAGTTCCGTCAACATAATGACGTCAACATAAATTTAACAGTAGCCTACGGACTGGAATTGTTTAATCGCGTCTCTACATTCATTTGGCCGCGGTATACATAATCAGAGTAAGGAAGCTCCTCGGGTCTGTTTCCTTCCTCCAGCCCTTTGAGCACTTTGAGGTTCAAATAAACGCCTTGTTCCCAACAGTTGGTACGAGTCCGTCGGTCCTTTATTAAAAAATCCGCTGATGCTCGAATACCGTAATTCTGTTCAGTGAATTAAATCCAGCTGGAGCTCTCCTCCGGTAGTCAAGTTCACCGCGAGCTCCGGCCGCCCCCTCTCCGCCGTCCCCGCCGACCCCCCCGAGCCCCTCCCTCTCCCACCGACTTTACTTCTCTTTAATTTCTGTCCCATCCCTCCCCCCCCCGCGTCTCACCGGAAAAAAGGGCAGAAGAGTCGACGGCGACGACTTTGGCCTTAGGGTCAATTAAGAAAAAAGGGACGGGAAGAACAGTTTAGCGAGGAGAAGGTGCGGAGTAAGGACCGAGGAGGCAGCAGCCCCGGATGAAAGAAGAGCTTTGGGCTTGACGGAGTCGGACGTTTTTTAATAATTAAAACGAATTAATATTTACTCCTGGGCGAAATGAAAAGGCCTTAACCTGTCGCGGGTAGAATGCCCGGGTGGCGCGCAGTTTGGGCCGGGGGGGGCGAGCAACTCCCGGCAAACAGGGCGGCCATCTTGGCCCCCGAGCCGCCCCCGCGAAAAACCGCCCCCGGGGGGAGATAATTAATCCTCGGCGGCGGCGGCGGCGGGGGAAAGGGACGCGGCACTCGCGGGCGCAAAGGGCCGATGATGGTCGCGGGGCGAGGGGCCGGGGGGAGGGGCGAGTGCCGCGCGCAGGCCCCTCGCAAATCAGGCGTAACGAGGCCAAGACGCAGCCGCCGCCGCCGCCGCCGCCGCGCAATTCGGCCCGCCTCTAATTGCAAGCCCCGGCTGATTGATACCGCTCCGACTGCCTGCCGGCGGGCTAAACGCGCCCGGCGGATCGATCCGCGCGGCTCGCCCCCCCCCCCCCACCCCGGCATACATCGCGCGATGGAATAATTGCTCGCGAGGTGTGGCAATCGGCGCGAGCGCGACCCTCGCCGGGGGGTAAAATCGCCTCGAGGCCGGGGCGATCGTCGATCCGCCGGGGGCCCCAGGGCAATGGCTCGGGGCACAGGTGCGTCGGCGATCATTGGCCGGGCGGCGGGGCCCGGGCAATCCAATTGAAATCGGGGCGCGAGTTCCTTATCGGCCGGCGGCCGCGTAACTCAGGGCCGGTGCGCGGGATTCCGGCGGGCCGGCTGCACGCGAGCCCCGGGCGCGCCGCCCAACAAATCTCAATTACGTAAACATAATTTGGCGCACCCGTATAATGGCCGGCGATACACGATAGAAGCCTCGCAGGGCGGCATTAGCCCGGCGCGATCGGGCCGCCGCCCCTTCGCGCCACCTGCACTCCCAGAGATTCCTAAAAGCGCACGGGGCTTATAGGAACTTGATGGATTTCTTGGCTTTCGGCGCGGCCCCCCCCCTCGCGACCTCACCGGAAGAAAGTGGCCACCGGCGCCCGGCGATGGTCCGCGCGGGAGGATCCGGCCGGGGCTACTTGCCGGGGAAAGTTATGTCGCCGCGGCGACGGGGCCGCAGATTCAATCCCGCGGGCGAATCCGTCAGGGCGCGCGCCCGCCTACGCGTGCATCTATATATATATATACGTATATACGTATCCCCCGGAGTTGGGCGTAGTGGCTCCGCGGGGGAATTATTAAGCGAAACGGAGGCAGGCCGCGGCGGCGGCGGCGGCGGCGGCAGGGCAACTTCATCATCCCCGGGAGTTTGGCAACAATGCGGTTTGGCAAAAAGGACGAGGGGAGGGTGCGCGGCCCCCGGATAATATCGCCGCGGCGCCGAGGAATTAGCCGGGGCGATCCCGCGCCGAGCCCGCATTTGCATAATCGTCCTCGGCGGCGGCAATCCGCCCGGTTAAAGTACCCCCAACCCCCCCGGCGGCCCCGGGCCCGCGCTAAATGCCGCGGCTCCGGAGAATTTCGGCGGGGGCTTTGCCGGCGCGCGGCTGATTGCCTATCGACGGCCGCCTACACATACATCCGCCGCGCACCCGATTGATCAAAGGATCAAAGGGCGCAATTAGGCCCCGGCGGTTGTACGCGGCAGCCGGCGACTTTGACCCGGGGCGCTCCAAGGAATTCCGAGGCCGGGGGCCGCCGACGGGGAAGGCGCCCCGGAGATCAGGCGAGGTACGCGACGATGCCCCCCGATGGAAGCCGGGATGTGCCCCGGGCGGAGCGGCCGAGGAAAGAAGAGGCGCCAGCGGAGCGAAGCGCCCTTCTTCCCTTTGGCCGATCGAGCGGGGCCGATTGGGGCTAGCGGTCGGTCCCCGCGCGCCCCGGGCTATGTGCGGACGCGGAAGCGCCCGACTGATCGCAGGCGGCCGCGACAGGCCCGAACCTTATACCACTGCGCCCGGCGGCTCCGGCTCCCCCCCGGTGAAAAACGACCCCGGGAGGGATCGATTAAACCGCCATATATGTCCCCGGCCCCTCCCGCAGGCGCGAGCTTTTTCACCCCGCGACATTTGGCCGGAGGACGCCGGGGGCATACGGCGGCCCGCCATTAGCCGACCGTCACTTGCACCTCGGGCACGCGTCGCTCTCGCCGGCCCTTCCGGCAACTCGAATTTTCTGCCTGGCGGTCTTCCGGGGCTCTCCGGAGCAACCTGCCAGTCGCCGCGGAGCGCCGGGTAAGCCACGCGCGAATCGCTCTGAATTTTTCCAACAAAACGCCGGCTTTTTTTTTTTTTTTATCTGCGCGCGGCCACCGCTTCCGTGGCATTGAGGGCCGACGGCGCGCGAGCGCCCGGACAAAGCCCCGACTGAGGCGCCGGGACAATCGGTGCGCCCGCGAGGAAATCTCATAAAACCGGTCAGAGTGTGGTACGCAGGCCCGCGGAGGGCCGGCCGGGGGATGCTCTCGTGGTATCGGGCCCTGCTAGACCGACGGGCCTTCTTTTTCCAACGTTGCGCGGGCAGGAGGCGAGGCCGCGAAAATTGTTTAGCCGTCGCGATCGCGGGTCGCGGAGCCCGCGGCGGGGGCCGCTCGAGGCCTGAATTGTTTATGCTAATCGAGTGCCGCCCAACTCTGTGTTTTCCGTTCGATCAATAATGCAATGCGCTCGCCAAGCGGCCCGAGCCTTTCACTTGTACATTTTTCATGGCAAAGTGGCGAAACTGTCGAACAGCGACTTGGAGATGACAAGCCCCGACGCCGTGTGCGCGTTTCGCGTGTTCGCCCCGCGAGAAGCAAAGAACCCGCGGCGTTTACATCGATCCGGGGGGGGGGGGGCAGCCCCCCCGAAGACACGGCGGGCGCCGTCGTCGAATCCTTTTCCATCGCCACGCAAATTTGGCCGAGGAAAAGTACACGGGGCCTCGTCGGCCGAACGGAAACTTAGGCGCGCGCTCGCCTCCGCGGCGTTTTTCCTCCCGGCCTCGACGGCACTCGTTTACGCCCGCCACGCTCGGCATCTCTCTCTCTCTCTCGCTCCCTTTCCTTCCTCCCGTCCCTAGGCCTCTCCCCCCCCGACTCTCTAAAGTCCCCGGGAAAAATACATCAGATCCTTTATTAAATTTCAAATAAAAGAAAAGGACCATCTCCGTAGTGGATTTGCCCTGGCGAGACCCAAATCGTTCAGGATCCGGTCTGCGGGCAGAGGGACGGGGGGGAAAAGGCCTCGCACTCGGTAGGAATGTAGGATTCGCCTCATCGCGAGTGAACGCAGCTCGGGGAAAGAGGATTGCGGCGAGGAAAGATGGAGAGAAGAGGCGAAGGATGGCCGAGGCTTGTTTGGCCAAGCCTCAGCCGGCCGGGAACACTTTTGACAAACTGCTTTTAATAAGGAGCTATTGCATTTGTAAAGCATTTGCTCCCAGAGAGAATATATTGTTCGAGATAAATTATGTAAGCTTTTCGGTCTCGTAACCATTGCTATAATGCTTATTCCAGCCAATTTCTCATGCTCCGTGATCACGTAATTGACTCTAATCTAAATTGAATTTCGACCAATTAATTCTCTCTAATATATAACTGCATAATAACAATATCAATTGGAGCAAGCCTCCTGTGCGCCCTACGCCGGGACAAATTAAGGGAAAGGAATAACGCTAATAGCGGCCCTCGATCTAGCTGCACGATGAGAGGAAATAAATTCCAGAATCCCCTCGACATGCACCGGCAGCTAAAGCGTCGGCCCTCGGCCCGACGCCATCTTCTCGCGACGATGGCCTCCCATCCCCCCCCCCCCCAACTCACTCACTCTCGCGCAAAATGGCCGCCACTGATGCGTGGGGACGCGGAGAGCCAGCGGCAAAGGTATCTCGTTCGTGGGAGATTTCGAAAATTCCAATATCCCTTAGCCCGCGTGGGGCGAAGGAGTCATGCGGAAAATCCCCTCCGGGGCATCCTTCCCGTCTCTCGTTTCGTTAAGGCAATCGTAGCGCGGCCGCGGGGGGACCGGGGAAAATACGACGCGAGAGGAGGCAGCTGGCGCTGCCTCTGCCGGGAGCGAGTGGTGTGACTTCCCTCCTCCCCCGCCCGTGGAAAATCCACGGGGAATTTCGCGCGAGTCGAGCGTCCGCTGCAGTCGCGGGAGGCGCCGGCGCCGTTATCGGCTTTTTTCCCTCCGGCGCGGGGGCGGGGCGGGGGTCCGGGCACTTATCGGCTCGATCGATACATCCAGCCCGACTGATAATAATCGGCCGCCGCGGCTCTCGACAGCCCGGCCATGACGATAAATATCCGGGGAATTCCCGGGCGGCGCGTCCCCCGGCCCGCGGCGGCCAAACAAATTAGCCCCCGAAAATAGTCGGCCGTCCCGGAATCCCGGGGCAGGCGAGACGTCGCCGATTCCTTTTCCCAGCGGCGCGCGCGGCTATAGCCTCAAGTGCCGGGGTACGAAGCCACTTGCGGAGACCGACGCGACGATCTCGGCCGCCCGTCGTAGTATCGACAAGTCAATTTTTGCAGCGCGCCGAGCCGAGAGAGAGAGAGAGAGAGAGAGGGCGAGTGAGCCAGCCCCGGGGGAGAGCGTCGGGGGCCAATCGCATTTTCGTGCCTCTCGGCCGGGAATCCAGCAGACCGTTAAATACGTGAGTGAATTTCTCGCGCCCGAGGGCGGATTCTTTAAGGATGGCGCGCGCGCCCTCTTGCCCCGCGATGGAGATTCGTGTTTTATCGGTTTACGCGCCCCCGACGCTCCGCTACTTTTACGATTTTTCTATTTTGTTGTTTTTTTTTTGTTTTTACTCCTCTTTCGTTTCGGCCCCCCTCTTTTTTTGTCCTCCCACCGGCGGCGCCGCCGGCGACTCGCTTTGTCGATTTTACGGATTACAAGTCAATTGGACGGCTCGACTAGCGTGTAACACTCGCAGCCTCCGCGGTATTGTTTTATTTGGCGCTCGAGCCGCGCCCCCTCCTCCTCCTCCTCCTCCTCCTCCTTGTCCCCCCTCGGCCCGGGGGGTTATTCCCGAAGCGATCGGCGGGCGTCATTTTACCGGGAAACGAGGCTTAGTCGCGCGGCCGTATATACCGTTCGGAAGGCGCTGAATCTATAAAAAGAAGTAGATTCGCTGGCGGCCGGGCGTTGAGCCGGCGGCCGAGTGTGCCGAGGCGAGCGAGGCCTTTTCAAGTCCTCGGCTAATCTTAACAGGTTGGCTTTTGCGTGCAGCGCGCGCGAGATAACGCTCCCGCCGCGATAAAGATAATTAATTATACGCGCGGCGCAATTTGAAAAACGGCAAATCCAGCGCGTCTTATCGAGCGGCCGATAACCTTGGCCAGCCCCGCCGGGGAATCCGTACAATCGGTCAATATCGCGCGGCGGCGCGAGAGGGCGGTGCATCCGTCCACCGCCGCCAAAAAAAGAAAAGGAGAAGCCCGCCTCTTTCTTTTTAATTGCTTTTTTTTTTTTTCCGTTCATTCGGCACCTCTCGATGCACGCGGCCGCCCGCGCGATCGCTCGCGCTCGGGAGGGGTTAAAAAAAAAAAAAAAAGGGTCCTCCAGAGGCCCGGGGAGTCTCGAGGAGCGGAGGCTGGAGGCGCGCCCGGGCATCGCGACCCTTCATCATGCAAATAGCGCGCATCTCGAGTCGGCATCTTGAGAGGCGGCTGGCGGAGTAGCGATCGGGGGAGCGGCGGCGGTGGCGGCGGCCGTGGGGGTGGACTCCGAGGACCTGCCGGGACTATCGAATCCGGCTCATTTAACTCGATAAGAGTCGCGGGCCCCGGGCTCGCACGTATCCCGGCTTTTGACTCCCGGTAAAAATTCCATCCTCCGCCGGGCCGGCTAACTCGATAACCTCGGCCCGCTCGCCGGCGATCCCTCCCCCCTACCGGCTTTTTGCATTCTCAGCGAAAGCTCGCCGAGCACGGGGATTCGGGTGGGTGGGGAGGGGAGCGCCCTCGGAAAAATCAGGGGTCGATTTTTTTGAACGGGCGCCCCCCCGCAGGAATATGGCCGAGTCACTTACTTTGCCGCATTGAAAAGTGCCGAGCCACTCGGTTTACCCCGGGCTTACCTGTAACAGAGAAAAGAGGGAAAATATTATCGCTCCGAATGTAAACTTGCAAGTGCTGTTTGCTTTAGCTGCGCAGATAGTTGTTTTAACACTCGATTATATACGCCATTATCAGAGGTTTATAAGTATACTGTCTCGTGCAAGCGGCTTTATTGTGCGAAAGCTATTCTTAATTATTACGTCGCCGCTGGCATTCCTACCACGTGACATCATTCAACTAAAGAAAAATATATTATTTTGATGCATTAACCAATGGAGCTTTGCGCGTTTAAACTGCTCCACTCGACTTCCAGGCAAAAACTGCGGGAGGAAAACCGATACGTTCTTTTTATCTATCTCTGGACGATAAATCAAAATAATATCCACGTACATACTCCGCCGCCGGCTCGGCTATAATTTTTCTTTAAAAACTCTTCAAATAAACGCTCTTTCAAGCATTTTTAATAACAGCCGCGGCGCAAAGCAAAAGCGCCTCACACGCGGCTTCTTTGCCACCGAACCCGCGCATACATAACAGTGCACACTGTACTTTTGATGAGATATTCGACTGTGCGCGGGGCCGCGGGGCAAAAGGAAAAAGTCAAGAGACCGAGAGCCGACTGACAATCGGCAGGCTGTAGGGCAAAAAGCCCGCGCGGCTCCCTTCCCAGGCACCGAGTCACTTAGCGCGCGCGCGCGCGTGCGGTGCCCCGGCGGCCAGGGGGCGCTCCTCTCGCCCCGGCCTTCCGCAAAAAAGAAAAAAAAAAAAAAAAAAAACGGCGCGCACAGCCGCGCCATTGATCGGCGCAATAATTTCATCGGTCGGCGCGAGCGCGCCGCGGCCGCTTGGCGGCGATGCTTAACTGGCCGCCGGCCTACATACGCGCGCCGCCGGCGGACCTTGAGCGCGAATCAATGGTACGCGCGGGCGTTGCTCGGCGGCCCAGTATTGCGCGGCCGGCCTGCACCGGGGGCGTCTATAAATACACGCCCGCGCCCCTCTTACGTCTTATCTCGCGCGGCTCCTCCGCGCGGCTACGTGTACATGTGCAGGCGGCGGACCGCGCGGCCTCGGGTTTTTTTTCACCCCGGCCGGCGATTGGGGGGGGGACCCGGCCCGCCTTTCTCGCGGGAGGGCGCGCTTTTTTTTTCCCTCGTGGAAACCCTCCGCCCACCGGGACACCGGCCTACATTTCAAAACTCGGCACTGGTTTTTCCTTCTTTTTTTTTTCTTTTTTCGCGGGGTAAAATCGACGGGCATCGGCTAATTAGAAAAATTCCCTCGGTCAAAGCCGATAAAGGGACGATTTTTAATTTGTCCCGGGGAGTACAATGATAATTAGCGGGGCGCGCCGGCCCGCAATTCCCCGGGATTTCAATGGCCGCTGGCAACAATGGGCCGCGCGGCCCGCGCCGCCCAAGACGGACGGGGGCCGGGACGAGGTCCGATTTTTAATTACGGTATTAGTAAACAGTCCGCAGGTGAATTCCCGGCCGTGGACCTCGTAATTAAAAGGCCGTAATGGCAGGCGCTTTTTATTCGCGCGCGCTTGGACATTTTTGGATCCGGCCGCCGCTGCGAGTTATTCCGACGCGAATTGAATTTCAATGCGGGAAGTTGCGCGGCCGCCGGGACGTTTCCCCTTTTGAAGTTACCCCCACCCCGGCCGCCCTTTTTTTTTTTTTTCGAAATCAACCTCGCCGCTTTGTCGCGCTTGCATATCGACTATTTCAGACTAATTAGCAGCTTTGTGCGCGGAGGAGAGGGAATACGTGGGGAGAGACCGGTCGCGCTGCGAAAAACGGGAATACCATTTACGTGGAAACTTCAGCGGCAGCGTTTTATGAAAAACAAGTGACAAAGAAGCCCGCCGTTTAATGAATGCATTTGAAAATGTCACGAAAGCGAGATTGAAGTTTAATAATAATTGTATTTCAATTAAAAGTGAGACTGTTCTTCAATTTATATTCACCTGGGACTTGTTTGAAGTGAACGAAGCCCATGAATTTAATTTCCCCCTTTGAAGTACCAATGTGTAACGCTCTACCAATTTTCGTGCTAACTGACCCTTCTTTATATGAGATGCCTGATAACTTTCAAAGTGTACCTGGTATAATTTACGGCCAACTAAATTTAAATTAAGTGATACCCTAAAGTTTCGTCACTTTTTACAAACTGTTGAATTTTGATTTCAATTTAAAATTCTGATACGTAATTTTCGGCAGATAATGCATTGAAAAAAATATTCTCGTTTATAAACGTACAGACCTTTTAAACATTATCAGATGTTAAATTTCCTTGTCGCGATTATACATGTAATATTTGATTAGAGTGTTTGTCATTGATGAAGCGCAACTAAGAAAAAATGGATATGCTTTTAAAAACTGAATAATATAAGATATTTAAATAGTGATAATTAGTTGTTTAGCAAACTCGTTTAAAAGCACCGTTTTTGCTAAAAATACACAGAGTTTGTCAAATTAAACGAGTCTATTAATATCTAGTACACTGGCTTATTCAATTACAATGTTTTAACAATGTTTGATTTTATTATCTAAAATTCACAAGCATTAATTAATATGAAAATGTGGAGTATTTTCAAGCACAGATGAAAGCAAGGTTATACCAATGTGTGACTCGATGCGAAGCAACACGTGCACACCAGGAGAATCTTACGCGACAGTCGTCGCGTCACATCAGTTGCCGATAAACCTCGCAATCGCGATAGCTGCACAGATCTGGGAAGAAGAGACAGGGAGATGAAGAGAGCGCAAAGGGAAAGTAAGCGGCGAGGCGTTAGCGGAACCGATAACCCCAAAGCTCGGGCGCGGCGCGCGGTGCTTTTTTTTTCCGAGGGAGCTTTTAAAAGCCGGCAGCGACGCCGGCGCCGAAAGTTTTATCGCGAAAGCAGGTGTGTGTGTGTATATATATATACACGGAGAGAGGGGGCGCGCGGGCGCGGCCCCGGGACAAGGACTAGCCGGGCTTTTACGAGTCGCGCGCGCGGTTAAAGCGACACGGAATTCCAGGGTATTCGTAACCGCCAGATTCCCGAGTACGAAGCCGCTTAGGCGGGGGCGGTTGAAAAAGCGGCCGGGCGGCTCGCTGCGGCCGCCGGGGCGAAAGAGGATCAGGGGCCGAATTCCGGGGAGATATGACTCCGCGCGAGCGGCCCAGGCCTGCCTCGCCCTGTAATTGCCGAGCTGTGCATAATTCCCGGGGCTCGCATCGCCCAAAGGCTCGTCCCCGCGGCCGATCGGCGCCCCCCGCGAAAACCCGGCAACCGTCACGATCGTCGCGAGGGGAGCCCGCGGGTCGATCGCCGATTCCGCGGAGGCGCGACCTTGACCCCCTGCGCATCCTGCGGCAAAAAATCCATACATCGGGCCGGGGGGGTGGGGGGCACAGCTGGCGGAACAGGGGGGGCCGCGAGAGGTCGCCGGGTGCGGCTTCGGCACGCGACGGGGCCGCTCCGTTGCTAATGCCGTCCTCGAGCTTTTCGGCGGAGGCCCGGGGGGGCGGGGAGGACTCCGTTTCCGCGGCGGAGGAGGCCCTGCCCGACGTGGCAGGGCGCCAGGGCACGTGCGCGCCGCCCCCAACAGGTCGAGCCGACGCGGCCCGGCTGCTGCTGTCTCGGGGTCGCGGGGACGACGCGCGTTGCACGGCCTCCCCCGCTGTGCACACAACGCTGGTAAGTTTCGCTTATCAGTTGCCGGGGCCCGCGTTGCCTAATCAATTCGGGGCTTCCCCCGAAAGAAAATTTCCCCCGGGAAAATTTAATTAAACGGAAAATTAAGCTTCTTTCGCCGTATATACGTACAGTGCGAGCCGGCAGTCGCGGGGCATAGGATTTTCGAGCCTGCGGCGGTCTGCGTTTAATTAACTAAGCTTTATTAAATTGTCGGTGTAACACTTAGCCCCTCTCCCGAGGAGGCTTTATAAAATGCAAAGCAACTTCAACATAAAATATCCGGAAAAAGGAGTCAACGGCGCGCGCGCGCGAGCCCCGCTCCCACCCCCCCCTGCATTCTTCATTTCATCACGCGCGCTCCTTTCCCTGGGAAAAACAGGCGACCGCGCCGCGGCTTCCGCGCCGCTTGCCTTATTCAGGGACTTTACGAGTTTTTCGCGAGCGATCGAATTATTTAGGGCCGGCTTCGACCGAGTGACAATGCCGGGAAAGCCGTCCCGGGGGGTCAACGTCCCCGGCGACCTCGGGGGGGAGGAAAAAGGCGCGGCCGGCGCAAGTGGGCCTCGCCGGGGCACCGGCCTATCGAGCGCCAAGCTCATTGAGGCGCCGCCGGCGACGAGGCCCTCGACTTCCCGCCTCTCGCGCCCGGGCTTTTTCGGAACCGGGGCGCTTTTTGGCACCGCGTCAACGCGACTCGGCGGTCAATGAGGTGATGGCGGCCCCGCGAGGGCTGGACCGGCCCCGCTACCTCCGTGTGGAAAGGTAGCCAAAGCCCTGTTCAAACACGAGGGGAAAATGAGGCGCCTAATTTTAGGTATATACTGTACTTGAAATGCAGTCGGTAATGGGTGTTGGACACGAAAGGAAAAGACTCGCATGTTACGATACGGCGATATCGTGTGAAGTAAAAGGAAGGTCGAAGTGTGTATAGGAACAGAATACTCTAGACTCCTGAATCACAGTAATCGATCGCGATAAAGGCCTGGCGATCGCCGCTCGGGATCCCCCAGGCCGCAGCGCTCTTTAGAGCTTATGATATAGAGGTCCGAGCACCTCATCGGCCCGGTGACGCCGTGTGCTCCCAAGGTAGCTCCCGTTCCTTGCACGTGGGTACATGATATACTCGACAATCTCCGATAACAGCCTGACTGCCTCAGGTGTAGACCTCATTGAAATCTGCCCTAGCGTGGCTAGAGCGACTAATCCTAATTGATCCGAGCTAACGTGGCACGCATAAAGCACGCGGTTCGTGCCTTGCGCAACATTTAGAAAAAAAAACTCCGCGCGCTACCTGTGCTTTGAAAGAGCGATTGTAAATATTCGCGGTAAGTCAACAGAATAATAATTAAACCATAAATTCATTACGTTCGCTAAGCAAATATTTACCTACAAGATGTAAAATAAAATTAAAGTTACATTTGGGTTAAACAAGTTAGCCGAAATAAATCCAATGTATCAGTAAAATGAATTATTGATTAATACTGCCCACGCGTCAACGGGTGTATTATTGGATAAAAATTCAACACGACCATTATATACTATTTATCAGATTGAAAATAGTTTGCTTGCATCTTGCGAAATTAGATAACCAATAATTTATGCTTCGTTTGAAATAGGTCAATAAGAAATAGTCTATTTCAATATGCTCGTATGATTACAAATTACTTGACACATAAAGCATTCGCAGAAAGTGATAGAGATGCAAAACTAAAACGAAGGAGGAAATAAAGGAATGCCGACAAAAGTATACCCATGAATAAGAATAGTCGAATAAATACGAATAGGCAATAAGAGAGTTTAGCGAGGCCATAAATGAAAATTTCCACGGGCGGCCGAGAGTAAGAAATATGCCGATTTTAGGGCCCGGGGAGAAATTCGGCCGACCAGCCGATGAAAAAAAAAAAAGGCCTCCGGGCGCTTGGAATCGGCCGTTAAAATTTCGCGAGTCGCGAGGACGTTTATCGGCGGGCGGGCGATGAAAATCGAAAAGTCGTTTGTTGCGCGACTAAATTTCCAAACGAAACATTGAGGCGCGGTCGGGGCGCGCGCGCCCGAGTGCCAAGGGCCAATAAACGCGCCCGGCCGGGGGCGGCCTTGAATTTACCCGAGTGCGCGCGGCCCCCTTTACGAGATCTTAAAACAAAGTTTATCGGGCAATTTCGGACTCCATTACGACCCTTCAAATTTACATTTCCGATTCAGGGCGGCCCGGCCTCCGAACGAGGCTCGAAGGTGTCGCTAAGCCGGATATGCGCCCGCCGGCCGACTCCGCCAACTCGGGAAGGGAAAAAGGAAAAAGGGAAACAGCGGGCCGGAGGCGCGTGGGCGCGCGGGGCGCAATAACCTTTATTAAAAATTGACGGCGCCCGGCGCAAATTTTGATCTGGCGCGGGGGCCGGAGGAGGCCCGCACCTGTCGCTCGGCCGAGCGGAGAGGCCTGCGCACCGGGCGAATATCCCCGGTGCCCCGGGCGCACCTTTTCTATGGGCGCCCGCCCCCCTTCCGGCCCTTCCCTCCTTCCGTTATTTAGCGCGGCCCTCCGAGGCGCGGCGAGTTTATCGCGCAAAGGCAAAGCCGGGACCTTTCTCCCGCGCGGCCCATCGATTCACTTTCCCCCGGATGTATCGCGCGGCGCTAATTACAAAGTTCCCCGCGCCGGTTAGGGATTCGTTAGGATGCGCCGGGGCCCCGGGGCCGAAATCGAATCACGACTTCAATCAGGAATGGCGCGCCCGCCGCCCGGCTGCGTTACACGGGCCGGTTACACCGGATTGGAGAGAGCGGGGGTGGGGCTGGGCCGGGGGCGGGGAAAAATCAGCGGGCAAGTTTCGCACTTAGAAACTCGCGATTCCCCGAAGCCATTTTCCCCTCGGAAGTTGGCGGCCCCTCCCGGAGGAAACGGCGCCGGGGAGCGCCGGGGAGCGCCGGGGAGCGCCGGGGCCGAGTCCCCGGAACTCCGTTACAGCGGCCCCGGCGGCCCGCGACGTCGCCAAACTTGGCCGCGCTGCAATAATAAACAGCGGGCGCGGCCCGGTGCGCCCCTCGTAAAAGCCTCGCGGAATCGGGGGGAGAAAAAGCCCCTCTCGGGCCCGGCGATTCGAAAAATTTCCCAGGCGGGCAAGGCAGCTCCCTGCCTTGCCCGCAATTAAAAGCCCGTAAATCTTTATTCCCCGAGCCGGGGAGCGCGCGATGTGGGTTAAAAAGCCCGGGCAGCCGCCGCCCCTCTCCCTTCGAGGAATGCGCAACGGCAATTTGCGCGTCGGGCAGTAAAAGCGCGAGAGGAGGCCCGGTCCACGGGGCAGGCCGGAGGGGCCGATACCCCGGCCGCTCGGCCCAGCTGTGCGCCCGCCGCGGGAACGGCCAATTATCCGGGGCGGCGCTGCAGCCGCCGCCGCCGCCGCCGCACCCGAGGGCCGATCGCCCGCCACCGCCATTTTCGAATTAGGCCCTCGCCAAATTATCTTTACGGCTCCCTGCCCTCCCGTGGCCCCGCCGCTGCCCTTCCTTTTTTCCCTTTCGCGGATTCCCCTCTTCTTTTTAGGTCACGCTTATCTTTCGGAAACGCTCCGAGCAATTTGCGCGATAACGCCTTTAGCGTGCTTCTTGTTTATCACCCTGTCGCCCGCCTTCTTCTTTACGACTTTTAACGACACGTGCTTTTGATAAAAATATCAACTGCGGATTTTTAAGGTGTTTGCTTTATTGCACTTCGTGCTTCTCGTTACCTCGCTCCTCTTCGTCTTATTAAGGTAGCTTTTCAAAAACATAAACCAACGTGTAAACGAATAAACAAAAAATACATCTCCCGGAAAAATCACTTCTTTCGAATGAATAATAAGCTGCTCGTTCTGCTGATTCCAATTTGCGGCTTAAAATCCATCCCACGTACAAGGAACTAAAATTATTGTAAAAATTCTGGGTTTACCTTATCAATTTATTCATTCAAACTAGATACGTATACCATCTGTTTTTGTCATGCGTATTGAAAATCTGCTAGCAACTCGGCTACGAAAAACAGAAGCTCCATTCGGATATTTAAATTAACTTTAAAGTAACTTTCGAATATAAACAAATGCGCTCGGGAGAATTTAAGGAGTTTTTACAGCCGGGATACAGTAAAAGGTAGTTTCATGGAATGGCGTTGGATCACACGTATCCGATACTACCGAATATGCAACGTATAGAAAGTGAGGGGCGAATTACTTATCAAAGGGAAACGCCTTCATAGCATGATTTAGACTAGCTTCTATAGTAAAGCAGTATAGTATTGGAGCCGTTATAGGACCTACTAGGCAGAAACGAAATATAGAGGCTGAGATCTTCTGACTGATATTACGTTATTAACTTGACTAAAGCAGAATCTACCTATATATGCGATATTGATCCGAAACCAAATGCAGCGTATAGTGAACATAACTAGATTAGATATTCAGATTAGATATTAGATATTAGGTACAAATGTTCACTAGCTAAAAGTTAATATATGTTCTCAATTTCAAATTTCTAGGGAATACTTAACTATTACATATCAAAATTTCACATGAAAACTATACGAAACAAGTATATATTACATCAGGATAATGGATATGAAATTCTTTTATATGTAGTTCATGAAACAAGGCGTAAGATGTTACATTTTGATAGAGCGTTTTGAAATATTTAATTTTATGCAAAATGTGTATAAAGTCAGAAAATGTGAAAAATTATTTTTTTTAATCAATAAAGTTTGCATTAGATTTAAAGACTTTATTCATTGTCTGCAAGTTCTATCGGTAGGGCTTGACTGTAATCTAACTCAAGCTGCTCTCGAGGCTCTGGAGTCACTTCAAGCTACCTGAGCTTCAATGTCGTTAACTTCTGCTGTGACTTCAACGTATATACTCGCCAAGCTACTCACTCGTCGTACTCATCATTCGTAGGTGATCGTATGTGATAGACCCTGATATGTGAAGTGTTTCAGTGCGCACGGCAGTCACGAATTTCACGTCAAAACGTGCAATTTTACAATATATTGTTTCCTAGATAATTGATTCATTCTTCTTAGCAACCCAATTTTGTAAATTAATAAGCTTTATCAATTTATTATTACTTTTTACAAATATATTTTGTCATATTAATTTAGGAAATAGATAACTATAAATTTATTAGGAATCTAGATAACTATAAATTAATATAGAAGCGCAAAACTATAATTTATATAACTACAAAGTATCTCAATTTAGCGTTCACTTTCATAGAAATACAGGAATAGCATCAATGACCCTATTACGAAGCAATAAAAGTAGAGCACAATCACATTTCTGCATGGATTTTGTAAACAATCGAGTACGATGTTAGTTATTTTTATACCAAAAGTTTCCTAAATAATGTGCTAAAAAACAGTATACATATAATATGTTAAGAATCGGAAATGCCTTAAAACCCAAAAGAGAACGATGCTCACGAAATACTAAATCTAGACGTTGCATTGAATGGCTAAGTACGAGGCCAAGAACGCCAGCCGAAAACAAGCTCGAGGTATACTTGGGGTGGAGGCTCGTGCATCTCCTACGACCCGGTCCCCGGCATAAATAAACAATTCCACCTCATCCTGAGGAGACAAAGCGAGTCTCGGGGGAAGAAAAATCAGCGCAATACGGAAGGAGCGCGGGGCATATCAGGTCGCTTCTTTATCCCAGCTCTGCTGCGACTTTAAGGGGACTCCGTGGGCGGGGGTAGCGTTGAGGGACAACCTCGGCTCGTTCCGCATGGCGAGGGATCCGCCGAAGGAATTGCCGATGGCGGGGCAGAGAAACAAAGGAGAGCCAGATTGGGGCACGGGCAGGGGACGGGGGGCCGAATGATAAGGTACGGGAATGAAGTGGCGAGCGCCCGGTGGGCGGAGGATCCCGTCGAGGAGAACTGGCAATTTGGTCGGGATGAAAATTTCAGTGGCGGGCATTTTTCGCCCGGTTCCGCGCCAAGGCTACGCGCTGGATGCTGCATTAATGTCCAGGCTCACGACAACGCCCACCTGATGGCAAATCGCCCGTTGAATCAGTGCAGCCGAGTGATATACTCCTTTGTGGAGGAGCTGCACCGTCAACAACGGGTACAGGGCCACTATCGACCAATTCGCATCCGTTCAGCCGAGAACGCAGTTACCAGTCCAATAATGTCGAGCGAGCCCTAAGGAGGATAGCCCGGGGGCTTTCGAGGCCAGGGAGGAAAACCAAGGAAGCCTCGACGGGCATCTCGTTCGATCTATCGGATCCTAATTCCGCGGAAGTTGCTCGGGAGGAGAGACTGAGAGGGAAAGAAAGAGCGATGCGGCGGGGATCCTGCCGAGGATTTAAGACAGAGGAGAGGGGGAGCCACCGGCGCGGCGCTGCTGCCGAGGTGCACTTCGGGGATTCCCCCGTTTCCCGCGCGCTTCCTAACGAGTCCTGGGATTTTCTCCCAGGCGCGCGGGGGAGGACGTAATCGCGGCCGATCGGGGCGACCGCGGAAAATAAGCTGCCGTGTGCGCACCCATCCTCCACTCCATGCCCAGGACAGGGAAAATTGCGGGAGGAAACAAACGAACGACCGCGCCGAGGCGGATGGATTCTAAAATTGGGAGAAAGCCTTCGCCTCCGCCGCCCTGCTTGCTTGTCCCTTCGTCTCGACAGACGCCGTAGTCTCGCCTTTTAAGGAAAGCCTCGCCGAGGTGGGTGAAAATTGCTTGAAAATTTTAATTCTGTCGCAGAGAATATTGCCCCTCGACACCATCGTCACCCATAGGCTAGGAGCAGGTGCACCTCAATTACGTGTCGATTTAAAAGTTAGGACGGTGTTACATACTTGCGGATCAATCGATGCAAATCACGAACGCGAGTCCGACCTCATAAATCAAGAACGCCCTTTAATTATCTTAGTTCTTGCCACTGGACTTTCGATGCGAAACTCGCGATATAAATAGATCGATTTCCTTTTGCCGGTGCTTTCATTAAATCGACTAAGAATAATGGCTTCCCGGCGCTCCTGTAAATCAATTCAGAGCGGAACAGGATTCCATTAGCCGGTACGCAGATAATGCATAAGGCATTCGTTAATGCGCCTCGAAGCACAAGATTCAACCGCATTGACCATTTATAAATAAAATATTTCAATTATAAACAATAAGGATAAGGCACGTAGGGTTTATAAATATAACAAAAGGCTCCTATGAAAGAGATAGAGACAGTTAATAGAAAGCATACCAAGATAAAGCACTCTGCGAGGAGGCTTGGCAAATAAAGTGAGTATTCCTTAGGACATGGGGCGTCCCTGTCGCCGAATAAGAATGGAAGAGAATACAGCAATCCGGTCGGCGCGCTTAAAAAAAGAAGATAACTCGAGGACAACAAGAAACGCACGCTCGTAAGAAATCAGCTACTCTCTAGGCAAAAACTCCCCACAGCCAGCGCCCTAGTTCCAGCTGTCCATGCATTCTAATTCGAATCAAGAGATCGGGGAAAAATATATTTGGACCGTCGCCGAGGATGGAGCAGCTCGCCTCCTCCTACCCTCCGGGGCGCGAAACAAGCTGGGAGAAAAACGCCCCACCGTGGCGGGAAGAGAAATAGCGCGTCCGGTGGCGCGGAAGGCGCCCGCGGTAAAAAGCGCGAACAAATTACAGTCCAGGTCGTCGACGTCACTTTTCGGGTAGGCGGGCCTTTCACGAGCAGCGATGCGCAGCCGCCCGCGAATTTGTCATCGGGGATACCCATCGACGTGTGCCATTTTCTCCTCCTCGCGGAGCCTTTATCTCCCCGCGCGTAAGGTAAGCCCGAGATGCGATACGCTTAGGCAGAGGAGCGCCCGAGCTCTCTATTTATCATCGCGCGGGTGCACCGCCACCCGCTTCTCTATACGCCGGCTGACGATGCCACGACTGGAGAAACTGGGAACTTTCCCGCTTCTTTGAGATCGACGCTACGTGATTAGGGCGAGACGCGGTGACGGCAGCGGCCGGTGTTTTAATTATACCATCCCGGCATTGTCAACCGGCAAGGGGAACTTAATTTACTTTTGAATAATAATCAAAACTTTGCGCGACCCGCATAAGAAGTCAAAATATTGATCTAATTTGAGATTGTTCTGAAGTGAGGGTTCAAATTAAATTCTTCTTGTTTGCCTTTAAGAAACAAATGATTCGAAGGAAGGGCCACATCTGCGAAGATGTAATAACATATTTTTCAAGAAAATTATTCTAACAATTAGGACAACCTTATTCGATTGTTATTCCTGTTACGATTTCCATTGTTGCGGCATATCCTTCTAAAATACGGCCGAAATAAGAGAGAATGATGCGAGTCGCAGAAGAAGGTAAAATGTTAATGTCACGTGGACGTTTTCTCGCTTCTTTGTATTATCTTATTTTATTTTATTTTTTCGTATCGGAATATTCGATCTTCCTTTTAACTTCTATACTTGTTTTCCCATTTTTCTGCGTATTTTGCTGAGGCTGTCTTCACTTATATGGTCCAGCGGTGAAGTCGTACGACGTTATACATATCCCTTTTATATATTCATGCGACTTCGAGAGACGGGAAAGAACACTGACGTTTCGTTATTCTTTCTGATTTGATATAGAAAAAGGGACGCCAAGGCGCCATCGTTTCCTGTATCGACTGCAAAGACTTTCCAAGTAGTTGTTGAAATTGAAACGGATGGGACATAAAAAGATACAATGTAATAAATGAAAGACGCCCTGACGTATCTTCTCCTCGGTATTATATTGCATTACGTCAATTATTTTCCCTCTAATTTTTAGCAGCGTCTCACGGTCTATTACACGATATCGAGAAGATGAGTCAAGGAATAATTAAGTTTTACAGATTGGAAAACTCGTTTAACCTTCGTTACTACTTGTTCACTGTTTCTAATATGTTAAGCTCCATTTATTTATTTAGTAAATGAAATCATTAGTGTATAACGAGAAACTTTAACATTCAATTAATTAAAGCTTTTCACGTCAGTTTTTAAATGGGTTTACTCAACAAACAAACTCGTAATATTCAAACAAAAACTGTTCTTACATATATTTGAAAAAGTAAGGCAAATCTGAAAACTTTAAAACTCCATTTACAAAAAAATCAATAAATTCTATCTACATTTACTTCCCGAACCAACCAACTAAATCAAACCCTAAACGTTTGGGAATAAAATAGGCCTCCCCTTCGAAGACCCTGAAATAAAGAAATCTCAAACTTCCCAGTGAACGCCTTCCAGAGCAGTTTTCCGCGTAATTTAAATAGAATATCCTACGCCTTGAACTATCCACGGTAGAACCAGAGTAAAAAGTCTGCTCCCGTCGGCACCTCGAGGCGTGAGCGGAAAATCCCCGAGATTCACTTTTCACGCGCGCGCGTCTTCGACGCTGCTGTCGTATACACAACACGTGAGAGCTATATGCGTGAGCTACGACGACGAGGACAGCGACGACGACGACGACGACGACGACGCGCAGGCTAACCTTACGAGGCTTGCATAGGAGAGAAGATGGAGCGCACAGTTTATGCGGAGAGAAAACATGAGATGGGACCTCGGAGGTAAATTGATTTTCCCTTTTCCCTTTAATATTTTTATTCTGATAAATAGCTGAAATATATCATGGTTATAAAATCAAATATATTTTGACAAAATCCTTAAGTAAGTTTTTAAGATTGTTTGAAATTACAATGGAAAATCTTTTTAAAAGTAATTACTTTTTCACTTTGAAAACATTGAATACTGAATAATAATGCATCGTGAGATTCACGGAATGAAATATGTATAGCATTTGGATTTAATACTTTCCACGTACTTACGGTTATCTTTTATTCTACATTTTTCTATCGTATTATATTTTTTAATATCTGTTTCGAGGATACATCGTAAGCTTAATTTTCAAATATGTAGTTTCAGAATATAATTATTTTATAAGATAAAGATTAATCATTTTTTTATAAAAAGTTAATGTACACTAATGGTATCAGGATTAAAGGTTTATTAAAATGATTTTATATGATAATTAAAGAATACAATTCATCATCTAAAGCAAATTATCGCCGATTAACCACATATAAAAATCATCTTACATATCTTTCCCTAATTTTCTAATATCTTGACGTCTAATATCCTAAAATTCTAGTCGTGCTTCTCAATATTAGCATAAAGGATTTCTAAGTCCGGGTGAGAGGAAGAGCGGTATGGGCAGGCTGTGAGCGTGACGGAGAGACACATAATAAACGGAAGTGCACGACGCAACGTATTACCTTAGTCATCTTCGTCAACGTCCACGTCGCGTATACCGTGCATAATACGCCGGCATCCCAGAGTCAGTGGAGGCGTCTCTCTGCACTGAGCCGAAAGGGAGACAGGGGCAGTAGGAGCGAGCAAGAGCGAGGAAGGGAGACAGAGTCTCGGGCGCACGCGAACCGTTCTCCTTCGGTTGGTGTATCGATTACAAGTCCTCTCTCACACACACGTACCCAACCACGGCGAAGTTCAAACCTTGCTCCCTTTCTCTCTCCCTGCGACTCGGGCTATCTCCTTCGCTCTCGCGATTTCTCTCACCGTTTCTCCGTGGATCTCTCGATCCACCAACACCAGATACTTGGCTCTCCGGCTCCTACTCTTGTCGTTCTCAACTTCGATATATCCGAGACAAGTGCGCATGTAGGTGTGAGCACTGGTTGTACACGAGGCAGAACCCGGCGCCAAGGCGATAAGAACAGCTGAGGAATTAGCGTCGACGCGATAACCGCGTTAAACTCTTTTGCTTATACCCCACCCGTACGACTTTCCCTCACTACCATTTGCCCCGTACGCAAACTTAGCTAAGGGTGTGAGGGGTTCTAAGTTGCTCGATGCTGTCTACAGCCTGCTGTGGCATTAACGGATATGCGACGTAGCTAGGGCGTGGAAGGGAATTAAGAGTACCGCTAGACAATTTGGCTACGATAGAGCCAATTTTCAAACTTTTTTTTCTCGCATTTGCTTACATATCTGATCCTAGCTTCAGCCTTAGTTGAGTACGTTCACGCGGTACTCAAGCATATACGACCCTTCCTAGTTACAAGATTAAGATTATTTATTGCAAGATAAGCAAGTATGTACATACGAAAAGTAGGTAATAATGATTATATGAACGCAGTAGAATTTGTTGTTGATTAAATAAAATTTAAAATGTTAATGTTATGATAACAACCTAAAACTTATTATAACTGACGTTTGTAATTCCTTTGTTAAGCGTATTTTCTCACAATCGCTGCAGCACACACCACATAAAAATCATCTAGCAGTTTGTCACCCTTAAGATCGTGATTAGTGGTTTTTATTCCCGCAAACTCAATTTTAATTTAAAATACACTTAATTCCTCTCATAAAGTTATGCCGCACGAAAAAAAAGTCATATACTTATAAAGAATAACATGAATATTTCAGGTAGTAAGAGAAGAAAATACTTAATATCCTTGTCCCATGCTACAAAGTGAGATCCGTAAGAAGAGATCAGCAATAGTCATCTGACATTAATCTCTTTACTGTCTGTATTAAATCAAACCTATATATTTAAATCGACTATATTTGATTAATTATTATTCTGTCAATTGATACTGACGAGAGGAACATACTCTAGTACTTATTTCGATCGGAATCGTACTTCATCTGTGTAAAATTTTGTGCTCTCGAAAGCTCCGCTAATGGACTTTTGAAAGATCTTATCAGAGAGAAAAAGAGAACGCGTAATGCTAGATGTCGGGCGCACCCTTTGTTCCTGAATTTTCGTCGGAGTTTCGCAAAACCACCCTCGCGGCTATGAATAAAGCACAAAGTTTATCGAAGTTTTGCAGACTGGTCTCCGAGCGGGGCTGTTGTTGTCGCTTCTGAAAGCCAGCAGCATTTATTTTAATCATCTCCCGAAAGACGTAAGTATCGATGGAGAAATATTTTAATAAGTTTTCTCGTATAATTGAGGCGATCAACTCTTAAATGAGTACAGCATATACTGTTGTATGAAAGTATATTGATGTCCATGTAATATTGTTTATAATTACTATTATGCATACCATGAGTTGGGAATAATCAATTTATAGTTACGATACAAAAGCGATCCGTCGATAATTCATTAAAGGAAAATAAATCGTATCTATTCGTACCTATAAGGCTATGTAAATTTCATTGGTATTACGAGATATAATTATCGGATGTGTATAAAGGATAAAGCGAGAATTCCGACTATCTTCCTACTGCGTCATATCAAAGGTTAGTTCACGAAATGGCGCGGGTCCACAAACACAGAATGTCGCCGAGTACAAGGGCCGGAAGAGTAGGTTATATACGCGAGGCCTTTGGCGGCAAGTGCGTCTCATTAACAGCGTAATGAACAAAGGGGTCGTGGAGAAGGGATGTGCTAGCATAAGTCGGTTTGGAGTTCGGATTTGCACGAGGCGGAGTACATTCTTTCATTGACTCTCGTATACAGCTCACGCACCGCTCTACATTACCGCTGACACCGCGTAGTTTAACATCATGGTTTGTTGACTTTCTTGATTTCATATTTGGCAGGATTTGCTTATATTATGCCTTACTATTAAGAGCGCAAAAAACAGATTCGGGTCGAGCGCAACGCAGATTAAGCTAATTAAATACCATTAGGTGATACTCCTCTCCATTGCGTAATTCATAGACATACCTGAAACATAAAAAAAATCAAATCGTTAAAGATGATTATTAAAATTAAATATTGCAAACTTAATAATTATGAATACGATTGAACATTAAAAATATGTAATGTAATAAAAATTATATTCTATAATGATTAATATTGTTAATATTTATTTTTAAATTGTACCTTTAAATTATTTAAAGTCCTTTATCTACATAGTGAAACACAGCATAATATTCTATTTCAGACTTTAAAACACGCGGAAACGTGAGTGTAATGTGACGAAAATGCGAAAGCAGATTTTAAATGTATTTTTATTACTCGGTTAAAGTTACTACCTTTGAAGCACAAAGAACGAACATTTAATTGTTATAAAGACGTTTATGAGAAAATTCACTCTGCTATACGCGAATCCCAGCTCCGCGGGGACAAAGGGCTGAGCGTTATGATTAAAATTGAAAGTAAATCAGTAGTATTGAAGTCGAAATGCGTTGACCATTTCGCAACTGCAGGTGCACCGAGCAATTGCGACCCGCCACATCCTCGCGGCTCTAACCGAGTTGTCTCGCGTGCTAGTCGCGGCGGGGCAGAGAAGAACCACCGGTGCGCACGCAGCGCGCGGATGAATAGCGTCCCAGTCTTCAATTATACATCTGGCCGTTCGCTCGGCGTTAAGAAAATAATCTCCCGACAGTTAAAACAAATATAATCCCAGGGCAGGCGGCGGCCGAGGTTGGCTGGCCGCGCAGTGCAATGGCGGCGTAAAGCCGGCGGCTCGAGCGAAGAGTGCAGGGCCCCGCCCAGGCCATCGGCGCGAGCTGCGGCGGCGACGGGCAAACTGGAGAGCACCGTGTGGTTAAGTGTCGATGAATAAACAATACTAAAGTTTCAACCGCAAGGGTGAGAGGAACCTGCGCGCTGTCTCCGAGTCCTCGTTGCGAATAGTCGGGAAAGAGCGGAAACCCTTACGTGCCGGCGGTGGCGCGCGTGCGGCGCCCCGGCCGTCTGTCGGTCCTCGCGCCCGATCAGACCCGTCAAACGCGCGCGGTTTTGCCGAGTGTAAAGGACCCCCTGAAATATGCATGTCGTCTCCCGCGCACCCTCCGCCCACTACATCTCCTCTGCGTCGCGCGGCGGATTGGTTAATAAGGCGCCCGGACGATTTTAGAGCAGTCCCCCGACACGGCTCTTCGGGGTCCATCGCCTCCGGCCCTCGGCGCTTACGTCCTCTTGCATCATTTATTTCGACTTGCAGCCTCGCACGGACTTTACATCGACTTGCCTGATTGCCAATTCGATCGTTTCGAGTACAGTCGCAGTGTACTGCAAGAAGCATAGGAGCGTTTCCGCGACTTCTTAATGCGTTTCTCAAAGTCCGCTTTGAATGGGTGTAATGGGCTGCGTTACATAATTTACTTCGCTCAAAGGCGGTATCAGAAATTCAAAGACTTACAGTGTTTCTTGCAAGTCAACGTAGGTAGACTCAATGAATACAAATAATATGTTCAGTTAGTTTGTCATAGAAATGTACAGTACCTTTCTCTAGGCACCTTTTATTACGCTATACAATACTAATAAAGAGTTCTCTCGAGTTCCCGTAAAAATGCTTGTTCTGATTAGATTCTACTTACACAATGCTGAATGGAATTTATCGAGCCGATTGCCATACAATGTATTCTGGACGAGTTACAGGATGGAAAATTTCAAACCCAACACTTGTATTCTTCGTTATATTATGAAAGGAGGAGATATATAAACGGGAGATCGCAGGATAGACGACCATTGTCAAGAAATCAAAAACAAAAGAGATGCAGAAATCTTAGCATAAAGACTATCAGTCAATCTACATCTATTTCTCTTTCATAAAGATAATATCATTTTTGGATTTTGAAGTTGGCTTCCTCCTAGAATCCTGCCAACTCGGCTAGAAAAGCTGATTTCATTTCTACCAGGTTTAAATATCAATTGAACTATACTTTCAGATTATAGGATAAATTTCTTTTCTAATATACCAACTATCTATAATATATTTACAGATTTTAAGAAATTTCCTGTCAGGAAAATCCATTACGAAAAGGATACACATTCTTAAATCTATTAAATTATCGATAAGAGAGTGACATCAATCGAGCGGAGTATATTATAGTCATAAGTTTGACTTTTCACTGGTCACTTTGTAAAACTCAGATCAATAACCAATTATACTCGTGAAATTTCCTGTCAGAATCTTTGTTCCTTGAATTGTTTAAAACTAGCGAAAAACTTATGGCACCATTAATTCAAGCTATAAAGCAGTCGCGTGCCAAATAAGAAAATGACTTGTGGTAGTTGATAATTAACTTCAATGTATTTAGCCAGTTAGAGCAGTTAAAGCAATGAGCAGCAGAGATGATTTTAAAAATTTTCACATCTACTGTTTGCAATTAAGCCGATCTTTTATCACGCATTGAAAGTATCCAACCGCTTCCACAAATCATTCTTAGGATCCATACTGGCATTATGCAAAGAGGCTTAAAGCTATCTAAAAATGTCCAGTTTATCCGCTTAAATGGCAAGTTATATAAGCGGCGCTCGGCATGAATAATGAAACGTTCTATTTCCAGTTCGGCGAAAACAGAGCGCTACGTCGAATTCTATTACATCAAACGTTCATGTTTCAAACGCGGGGGCATTTAAAGTTACGGCCCGAAAAACAAATCTCAAAGCAAGCGATTCGAAATCCAGCGCGCGCATGAAACGTTGAAGTTTAACGGCGGAAAGTTTCTTGTAACTCCGCGCCGCGGCGGCCGGCCGGCTCCCAGGATGACCAAAATTAACTCGCCGCGGCCCCCAGAATGTAGGTTTACGCCCGCAGCCCCGATCTTAGGCCGCGCGCGCGCGCGCTCGCGATCGATCGCCCCCCGCGAAAACCGCCCAACAGTCACTCGGTCAACAAAGGCCCTCGGCCACGCGCGCACTTCCGGGAAGCCGAGGCCCCGCGCCGGCGCTAATGACGGGCCGCGGGTGTACACAGCCGCCCGGGCGACTTTCCGCCGAGGGGATACTCGGCGGGAGGGTCCGCGGATGGTTTCCGGGGGGACGGGCGCCTCGGCCGCCCCGGGCTTTATCGCTTGCATAAATCCCGCGGCGGCGGCGGCGCTGGAAAAACAAATGACCGCCAGCATGATCGAGTTGTCTGGGGGGGACTGCGCGCGGCAATGGAATTGCGATTAATCGATGAGAACGGCTTATCGCGCAAAGTGCCCGGAGCCCGTTACTTCTTCGACCTTGGATTTAACTGCGGGCGGGGGGAGCCCGATCGAGAGCCGGCAGTGAATTTCCCCGGAAGACAATCGACAGCTTCAATTGTGTTTTCTGGAACGTTCGCAAATTCATGGTTTCGTATTGGAGCCTTGGCTGATCAAACTATTGCCACCGTTCCACTTTTTGACTCTAGCGCCCGTTACCTGTGATTATGTGCGTTCTGCCATTCGACGGATTGATCGATTAATTCTCCTGTGCAATTAATTGTAACGAAACTCGATGTGCTACACGGATTTTTTCCCTCCAACCTATTGTACGAGTCACGCTTGTCTTATTAAATAAAAAATAAGCCGCTTCGTTGTCCGATATGTAAACGCGACTTTTCAGATTTGCATTACCAAGTCTCTTGAAGAATCAAGAAGTACGATAATACTTCCTCCGAGTAATCCTTATTGACATCTATAGACATTCAACTTCAATTTTTAATATGAGCTAATTCATGAAAATGTTACTAACACATTATTAATTTTAAAGATTGAATTCGTCTGGACATTTTCATTTAGTGACTATTATGGTATACACTTAGACTGCATTAATAAAACGTTTATTGCTGAAAAGCTTGTAATTTTTAAGAACCCATGAAAGCCAATGCAACAACATTTGCGAGCATTTTATTGCTTCTTATTCCTATTTCTGCAAATGCCTCATCAACTGCGATGCACGATAAATCTCGGAGTAACAGAATGGACTGCGTTCCTCATTTCACGAAATCAAACGACTTTCACCCAGGGTAACAATGTATCTTACTTGGTACATCTTACCTCGAAGTAACGTTACGTGCATCAATGAACAACTCGTGGAGCTAATTTATTGATTGCACTGAGAAAAATTATGCTTTTCATTCGCCGTAAAATCGCGCATCATCTCTAATGCAGCCGAATAAGGGACCTATAGATGGATCGAAAGCGATAAAGCGGAGGAGAATTCATTATAAATCTCGCGTTCGCGAAGGTTTCATCATCATAAAACAAGCAGTAGAGCTGAAAATATACATTTCATAAAAATTGAAAGCGTCTCTTAATCATAAAAACGTCGTATCTCGATGCGACCTCTTATCACCGACGATATTCACTCACCCCGAGGCATACACAGGCGTACCAGAAAAAACGCTGATGCATTATAGACACGCATTGACGTGAGTAGCAATATAGTATAAGATAATATTGTAATCAACCGCGATTCAAGAATGATTGAATCAAGTCTACAGAATATTCATTAGTTCAGAGATTAATATGAATCACTTATTTAAACAACAGGAAACCATTAGAGTTGCGTTAATCATTTAATAACTATTTAAATAAGTAGCTTCAATAAGATTCCGTTGTCGATAAAATTAACAATAATACTTGTAAGGTTAAAATTTGAGAAATAATCTATTAATAGTGTCAAAACGATTAAGAAGGAGAAAAAGTCCAAAGAATAATTATAACTTTGTTTGTCAAATAACTGACCGAGGTGGTATGCGGAAAATATATTGAGCCACTACTAGAGGCAGGTAAATCAAGTAGTAAATAGCCAACGAGAGAGCTCAATTTTCAGTTTAGAAGTTATAAATGAAGTGGAAGTATCAAATAATCAAATAATTACGTGAAATTTGAATATTAAACAATTTTTACTGGGCGATTGTACGGGAGAAGAAAATGTGGGGGTTATATTTCATAAATGCAAATTATTCATTGAGTAAAGAATTTCAAACAACGATCGAGAGTAGCACTACTTGTCGTGTAACTTGAAGTGCCGTTGAAAATAAATCGGTAAAGCAAACGGTGAATCAGAGGTTTGGTTAAATAAAATTTTATTCGCAATTCTGTGCCGCTTTAAAAGCTCGCGTATACCGTCTTAGCAGCACTGATAATGCGTTTTCTCTGCGGTGCACTATCTCAAAGTGCGACGGTATTTAGTAAACAACCGATGAAAAATCGGACTCTATTGCCTCTCGGCCTTATCAGCGGCATTCTTACAAGCTCTTTACACATCGGAGAAACGACATTGCAATAATACAGGTCGCGGCTCCCCGTCCGAGTGCCCGATCCGAGTTGCCCTTGCCGCACGAAAACCGCGAGCGACCGAGAGCGAGTTGCACGGAGCGACGGCTCGACTTATCTCGCGCGCACTAGTCGCTCCAAGGTGGAAGGAGGAACGGTACGATTCGAGCCGCGCTCGTCACCTGCGGGAGCGCGTGGGAGGGAGAAAGCGAGGACATTCAAATGGCCGGTATGACGGCATCGATTACTCCGGCTCACGTGACGCGCCGCCCGGCGATAATGCGTTCTCACGCAGCGACAAGCAATTAGCAACAGTCGCCCGGCCGAGCGGAAAATATCGCGCGCGCTGATTACGCCCAGCGGCTTTCCTCCGGGCGCCCGCGGCCGAATCCCGAGTGATAGGCGCGCGACGCCTGCGCCGCCAACAATCCAATTAGACCGGATGGTAATGAGATCTCTTAATGGCTCCTGCACCTGGATTGAATGCAAAGCGCCCTTGATTGATATTTTTCCCCCCAAATTGGAGCGGCCACGGCGAGCCCCGCTGGCTTCAAAGCCGAAAGCTGTTATTCGTGAAAATGACACGTCTCGCCGGAAGGGGGCAAAAAAATTGTATTTACGCCTTTGCTCCCGGCCCATCGGACGTAATCTCGAGCGTCCAATTTGGCCGGAATTTTCAAGTTATAGGAGCGCGTCACGCGCGTCTTGTCAATGCAAAAACGTCCGATTCCACTCTGCTGCACCGCGCTCTACTAATTTGTTATTCTTTGTTGTACCTGCAGATCGACCTTGAGATGGCGTTACCCGACGCCTTTCAATTAGCGCACTCTAGCGTCGTCGCTTTGAAAAAACAACGTCTTTTTGACTCGGTGTTTGCAGTATGTCAACAAAGTGCATCCTAACCTCAACGAGCGGGGGGCTTTTTCTGGGGCGTTTAGCGATAGGTTTATTTGTCCCGAGAGCTCCGGCCGTCGACGGGCGGACGACTCGTCTGCTAAATTAGAATGGAAGCTTAATTATTTGGCAAAAAGAGCGTGAATCGGGCTGGCAGTTGGCTCGGGCGGCCGGGCTCTTCTTGCGCTGCTCCGCAGCGTTTTTAGCCAATCGACATAAGCGCGGCTCTGCAGAACTCTCGAACCGGTTCACCGTTAGAGTAGTTTTCGATACCGGTTCTCCGGCGGCCAGTCGATATTCCGCACCTGCGCGCACCTCGCTAAGTGAGTCGTATCTACAGGGCGAGAGCCCGGCTCGAAAACTACTACAGCCCAGGGAGATGGCGCGGCCGCTCGTGGATCGCGTTGTGGGCTTTGTTTGCGCGCGAGAAACTGTGCAATCGGCGAAAGGCGGCTTGTATTCCGCGGGATCCGCCTTTTTTCTTCCTCCCGGGGATACAGGCTACGTGTGCACACACGCGCGCGCGCCTGTGTGTACACAAAGCAGCGGGCCGATGTCTTTGTTAAATGGAAATTGAATGCAAACAACGGTTGAGCAACGCGCGAAAGCGAATGCCCGGCCAGCGAATCGGCGAGCGGTTTATGAATGCGAGGCGAGTCGCCAGGCGGTGGCAGCTTCTTTTCTAATTTCGCCTTTGGCATTCGTTTAGAGGCTACTTAAGCGCGGCGGAATCGTGTTTATCTGATAATTTAGGTGACGAGCACGTAAGTGAAAACGAGGGGAGAGCCGCAATCTTCGTATAACTTGTTTAACGAGTCAATGTTAACGAGCTAATTTTTCCGCGAGCAAAAATCCTGCCTTTCGATGATCATTATACCGCCTATATAATGCCGAGAGCGCGCGGGCGCGCACTTTTACGGTCCCGCGATAAATTTCGGACAATCGGAAATTTAGCAGCATTCGATATATTGGGCGATCGGGCATAAATTTGGCAGGAGTAAACACAGCGTACGGGCGATAAATAAATGAAAAAGCCGCGCGCAGCACAGTTTTCACGAGACAGCTGGTTTTAACGTCGTTACGATGCGCTCGTTATACTCTCTATAACGCAACGATCGGAAACTTATTCGAGCAGCTGAATTAAGGCAGGCCGACTGTTTACACTGGCGAGCGCGCGCAACGCAGGAAGAACAACAACGCCGGGGCGCATTGGGCGATTCAGCGTGAAAGAAAAAAAGCCGGGCGCGATGGAAAAGAACAACAGCCCGCGCAGAAGAAGGTATGGCGCAAACGAGGAAAGTCCCCGGCGCTCGGGCAAATTAATATTCGGCGGGGGAGAAATCGGGCGGCGACGGGGAGCCGCGGGGCGATCGGTCGAGAAAAGGGCCCCGGCGGCCCGCGGCAACAACAAGATCCCGCGGCGGCCGGGAGGTTGCGCGGGCCACGCCTACGTGCGCGCGGCGGCCTTGGCCGGCCTCGCCCGGCAGATGTAACCTCGCGATAAGCGCTTTGATTTACAGCGAGCGCGCATTGTCGGAGTAAGGAGGCGCGCGCGGTGCACGCACGCGGGGGAATAAAGGCCCCGTATACGGGCGAATTACGTGGAAGATCGTGAGGGGGGGGGGGTGGCGGTGGCGGCTGGTAATCATTGACCTCGCGGCACATTTTATCCGCGAGGTCGACGGCCCCGAGGCCGCGCAGTCCTCTCTCGCGGCGGTGTCGCCCCGCTGGTGGGGGCCGGCCGAAGACAAAGAGATACTTTGCGCGCTTCTGCCGGCGCGCGGGGGCCAGGCCGGGCGCCCGCGCGGACGCCCGGATTAATAATGCATTTATTCATCAGGCGCGTTTTAGGCGAGCGCGACCGAGATTACGCGGCGCTTTGATTAATGGACCGGCCCCCCGAGGTCCGGCCGGCCGGCAGAGGGCGCCGAGGCCCCCGCCCCGGAAAAGCCGGCCGCCCGGGGGCTTTTCCGCGGGCGGGCCCGAGCGACGATAAAATCGGGCCTTTCCCCCACCCCCCCCGGCCTGGGCGCGCGCGCGCATAAATCTCGATAAGCAATAACACTGTATCGGGGTAAATTATCACCCGTCCAATATAAAGGAGAATATTCCCCGGCGGGCCAATTGATACTCGCGGCCCCGGCATTACCGCGCGGATAAATTCAATGCGCCGATAAATCAGCCGGCCGCGGCACCCGTCACCGTGTCGTCGCCGTCCGGCAACAATAACGCCCGCGGAATCCAAGGTGAAAAACTCCCCCGCGCGCCCTCTTTGTGTTGGCGCGAGGAGCGCCGAGTGGGCGGTTTTCTTGCCGTTCGCGCCCGATAAACCAAACTTTGAATCGGTGACAAGCGGCCGCCGGGCGAGTGTACGTGCGCGCGGGGGCAAGCGGCCGAGGCTGGAAAAAGGAGCAGCGCGCGCTCGTTGTGACACAGTCTGCTGACCCCTGGAAGAGACAGCGCAGAGACAAAGCGTTGCGGATCAGCCTGGGAGCGAGTTAGAGCGACCGAGAGAGAGGGAGAGCCAGATGGGAATCGCGCGCAAATAACATTTTTCCCCGCTCGTTACTCCGTTTCTCCCTTTCTCCCCCCTGCTCCCTCGTGCTCGCTCTCTCTCTCTCTCTCTCTCTGCGGGCCGTCCTGTTTTTCACGATTGTTCATTTCCTGGGCGCTCTTTGAGGCGACCATAGCCACCCGCCGCGCGCCACCGAACGAGATAAAGTTTATTCAAGCGCTGGCGCGCGAGTCGCGTCCACCCGAGAGCCCAAATGAAAATGGATTAATTTATGCGCGACGCGTCCGCCCCCAGCGATAACATCGAAGGCCGCGCCCTCCGGAAAAACAGGGCGATGTTTGTGCGCCCAGCCGAAAGAGGGAACCCGGTGCAGCTCGTCTGGAGCAGGGCCGAGAACACAGGCCGCTGCTGCGAGCTACGTGCCCCGACCGCCTGCGCGTCTATAATAACCTTCGATCGAGGGATCGATTAAGCGCGACCTTTTCGAGAGTCCTTCCTATCGCTCTCCGCGAGCCGCTCTCGACTTCATCTCGCCGCGAGAGATTGCGGAGCGCCTGTTTACGAGTTTTATCTCTCGGCCGACTGCGTGAACAGAAAGCGCGCCTTGTTGAGCTGTTGACCGGATGCTAAGAGCCACTGGGTGTTTTTTTTTTTTTGTCATTCCGCGTGACTCGCAGACGGCATCATAAATCGATAATCGCGCGAGCAGGTCGATCGGATTATCGAACGGGGGACTATTTTCGCCAGTCGAGGCGTACGCGAGTCGTGGAGCATCTAACGCCCGCCCGCACTCGGATCGCTGCTCCCAGTAATTTCTTCGAGCGCATCGGCTGCATTTTCGAGGTGGGGAAGATACGAGCCTCCGGCGCCGCCTGCGTGCGAATGCAGCCTCTGTCCATTATCGGATGGGGCGCATTTTCGGGGATTGCACGGGGCGCGGGGGCCTTTCGCTTATTCGATAACTGCGCGAGATTCCTTTCGCATTTCCCCGGGAATTCCCCCGATGATTGGCGTATCGGCAAAAATCTTGCGAGCCGGGCCCGCCCGCGACTCCCGTGGGCTTATCCGGAAGCTCGCGCGCATTGAATTTGCCGCCGGTTGTTTAGAAAAGGCCTTTCCAAAATCAATCAGTTTAATGGAAAAGAGCTCTTCCACGAGAGATTTCCCTGTAATCCGAGTGAAAAATGGCTCTCTCTCTTTTTTCAGTGATACAATTACTCCATCAGGAGCATGATGCACTTGATATAGAGGCAATGGCAACATAACCTAAAAACATGACCTAAAATCGAGAAAATAAACCGTTTACTTTACTTGCCAAGTAAAATAATATAAAATGTAGGAAGTAAAATAGAAAGGGAAGTTCGAATAGAGGTACAAAAGAAATGTTATTTCTTTTTCAGATTTTCGGTTGTTGCCCATATTTCGGCAACAACTGCATACTTGCCAACATTATAGTCTCTGTGTAATAGAGTGATTTAATCACTAAAACACGAGTAATTTTTCACTTGAAAGTATACTGCTCGGTTTTCTCTCTATTAAAGCGAAACCTCATTGTTACTGATTTCTAAAGCAATGTCTTTCTTTCGCGTAGAAAGGCCTCGCGATGTAAATAAGACACGAGTCAAATGTAAATAGCTATTGGTCAACATAAAGATAGATAGATAAGTAAATTTATGTTTAAAAAGGCAATTTACAAAGCCTTCAACATAAATAACTTCACTATAGTACAAGTTAATAACGAAAAATTATGTGAAGAAGGTATCGCGTGTCACATAATACTAAACTAATACATTTACAGCGAATGCAACAAGATAAAAAAGCTGATGTGCAAATTTCATACGTATATATCATTCGAGATACTGTAGTCATAATAAACCTAACTGTAGCGAAAATACAGAAGGAGAGTGCGGTTGATAAATGTCGTTGTTCACAGACCTCTAATCAAGTTATATACAGTCAGACCATTCCTCCGTTAAAACGTTCAGTGCTTACAATAGTTTAAAACAAGTAGGTAACCATAGACTATCAAGCTTCTGAATCTGAGCTCCGCTCGAAGGCCGTCCCGAAGGGTTGCGCAAGAGTAAACCCGAGAGACCAGTGGATCCTGCTACACTCTAACGATTTTCTAAAAATTTAAAAGCGAAGAGAATTTTGAGCCGAACGAGGGACAACACAAAGCTACAAAACGCGGCTCATGAATAGGTGGGGCTCGGCTTTATCTCCCCGGCGCGTGCAGCGTCCGGCCCCTATCTCGCGGGGCGCAGCCTCCCAAATCCAGCGCCTTATTAATCAAGCCGTTTCAATAGGTGGCTCGCGGGGCAAGGCCCGAGTGCGCATGTCCTCGGGGAGGCGCCCCGGGTTCTTTTCTCCCCGCGGCGAGGGCTCGGCTTATCGCGGAGAGCCGAGGGCCGCCGGGCGCGACACTCCGCGGAGAAAGCCACTCGGCCGCCTCTTCCCGGGCGGCCGCGAATTAAAAAAAAAAAACAGCCGCGTGGGCGGGTGGCGGCAAGGGCCCCGAGCGGATCAATAGGACCGGGGGTCTCGCGTGCGGGCGGCCGGCGGCGGCGGCGGCGGCGGCTCTCACGCGCACGCCCCCGGCGCGCAGACGTCCCGCGGGCGGCGGCGCTCCTCCCGGCAGGCGGCGGCGCCGCCGCCGCGCCAGACAAACTTTATACTTTCGCTCTCGTCGCCGGCGACCTTGAATGAGAATCCCTCGACCGGTCCAAGGCACGTACGCATTCTGCGATCCTCCTCTCCCCTGTTTATTTTCCCCGCGTCCCGGCTTTTATTCCCCGCGCGGCGCGCATCGCCGCGATTATCTGCCCTCCGCTTGGCCGGCGTGTTTGTTTACCGGCCGCCGCGGCCGATCTCCCCGCGCGCTTCTGCGAACCGGCATTCCTGCAGGGGCGCTAATGAGCGGCCCCCGCCGACCCCCGCCGCCCAGTAGTAATGGGCCCGCGGGCCAGACGCCGAGCCCGCGGGCCGCGCCCGAACAACGACCGCCGAGCTAAGTGCGCCCGCGGCTTGCGAAACGAGGCCCGGCCTCGGTGCCGCGGCGCGCGCCTCCCGCCCTCGCCGAATACGCCTGCACGCGCTTTCACACTCGGCCGCCGGGACGTGACGCAACGGCCGCGTAACCCCCCCCCCCCCCGGGTCAGGGCTTGCGAGCCGACAGCCCCGCGCGCCCCTGCCGCCCTCCCCCCCCCCCGACCCGCCCCCGCAACCCAATCGCCAGTTTGTTCTCCCGTGTTTGCGCAATCCCACGCCCGTCGCTCGCCCTGCTTTTTAACCAGTCTAAGGTGTGTAATTGCACTTGGAACCCGGAGATCGCGGGGAAGGCTGCCCGCGGGAACCCAACGGTGATTCGCGTTACGCAAAATCAGTGGCTGCGAGTAATCGGTAGTAGCCAATCTTTCTCTCAAAAATCACTACAATTAGGGCTTGGTAAACAAAACCATCAAACAGTTTCTTAATACCGCTTTGACTATTTTTAGCAAGTCTATCTCATGTGCAAATGTTTCAAATTATGAGGAAAAATCTATTGGAAATACAATGCATTGGTGACTGCTTCAAAAGAGAGGTACATATGTGTGTTACATCACTGTTTTACTTTGGCGGTGCACACAAGCTTCGTGCAAAGGGGACAGGACGGTGGAAGGCGGCTCGGGTGTACTGCCAAGGACCCATAAGAGAAATCACCTTTTACAGCTTTTTCTGCGTCAATTCAACCGGGCATAATGAGGGCAATACGCGGCTTTAAAAATAAGGCGATGAAGGCACTTGGGGCGCTTTGAATCCACCGGCAGTCGGTTTAAAAAAGCCCGCTCGGCCCTTTTGATTCGCGGTACGCACTTTTACCTCCGTCCCCCGGAGCATTCGCCGGATCGACATTAATTATCGGCCGAGCGGCGGCCACTCGCTCGCGGGGCGGGAGGGAAAAGGCAGGCTAGAAGCATTCCCCGCTTTCACCGGGGGCCTTCTCGAGTTAAAGCCCCGGGGTTAAAGGAACAAAAAAAAAAAAAGAAGAAATGGAAGAAGAAGAAGGAGGAAGCGGCCCGGCTCTCTCGGCGGCACAATCCCCGCGTGGCGAGCGGGATTCACGAGGCGCGACCCCGCCGAGGGGGTCACGGACCCCCCCGCCGCCGCCGCCCCTCCTCCTCCGCCGTTCCCCACCCGAGAACAAGAGCAAACAGCCTGCAAGGATACGAGGGAAGGTGAAGCCGAGGGGAGCGCGGAGAGAAAGGAGCCGCGCTCGCTTCCCGAAAGCCCCAAGGTCCGAGGGATAAAAAAAAAAGCCGCGGCGGGTTGCACGGCACCACCGGAGCGTCTGTCACCGCGAGGACTCCAAAGCCGCGGGTACGACGTCGCCGGGCCGCTTCCGCGGCGAGGTCCTCCGACAAAGCCTCGGGGAATCCGGGCGACGCGGGGGAATCGTCGTCGTCGAGGTCAGTTCCGCTGGGCCGCCGGCGGCTCTGGCCAACTGGCCGTGTAAATAGGCCCGGGTCGCCGGTCCCTCCCGTGCCGCAGCTCCCGGCCTCGGCGTAATTCGCGCGTATTTCCTTATTTCATCTTTTGCACGCACGCCCGGCCGGGGCAACAGCTGCGCGACCGGCCACCTCGGCGTCCTTGGGCAAATGTAAACCGGTGCACTTATTTGACTTTTTCTCCACGTGTAATTTGTACGTAAATGTTTTGAGCAGCGCCGCCGCCGACGCGGCCGCTTCTTCACTCGCTCTCTCCGTCTACGTATACATCCTGGCGTACTCTGTCTCGGGGTAATATTGTTGTTTCTCCGCTTAGCCGACTATAAGAAACATTTTGAATACACTCGCACTTGCTCGTTCATGGTTCGTTAACCTCTATCACGGTTTAACAGGGGCCATTCCAATCTTTCTGTATCGTCCTTTTGCTCGTATTACTATCATCGTTCTTGTACTTGCAATCGTTCTGACGCGCGCCGTTACAATCATATCATTGTCTTGTATTTACGACTTAGTTTTCGGGAAACGTCATCGGGGAAAGTTTTACTCTATTACAGATAGCTAATAAAATGTATGGATTGAATTTATACTTTTTGGAATGCCCATGAGCCCTGAATAAAATACAACTTGCAGGACGATATAAACCATGTGCATTAATTACAGTTTCTTATAACGTATTGTGGTGCTTTTTAATATTTATTGAGCAAAGCCCGCGGATAAATCTCGATTTAATCAAGCCAAAGATAAAAATAAATGACGCAAAAGGCAGTAAGAACGGGTAGCGGGGGAATGAAGCTGTCCGGGCGGGCAGAAGAGGAACGGCGCAAGTCGATCAGTTTTTGGCCAATTTCCGCCGAGTCGGGCCTCGCCCCGCGCGCCGGGAGCCTTGAGCGGCGCCGGCGACGTGCCGGCGGCAGGTGCGCTTCAACACCGGTTAATCCGGATCCCCCAAATCTCCCGGGCCGAGCGGGAACGAGTGGCTGCGGCATCGGCTTTCGCGCATCCTATTTATCCGGCTCCCGTTTCGCGGTCGTAGACGCGGGTCGAGGCGCCGCCGCCGGGGGCCACAAAAAAGGAATAAAAGGAAAAAAAAAAGGCGCGCGGATATTGACCGGAGTCACGAGATCTGGCGATTAGAGGCCGAGCTTCGGCCCCCCCCCCCTCCCGCCCGCCACGTGTATACATCCGGCCCGCGCGGGCCCCTCACGCGCGCCCGGATATTTATGCCCTTTTAAGGTCAAACCCTCGGCGAGTATGACGCTTTAGTTAAAAGCGACGGCGGAGGAGGCGTTACGGCCGCGGGGCACGTGAGGGCGCGCGGAGGCTCCTTCCGCCGATCGCTTCCAGAAGGAGCTTCGCCCGCGCCCCGCCGAGGTGCACTCGGCTCAAGCCGCCCGGGTGAATCACGGCCCGAGCCGCCCCCACTTGTTATTCGCCGCGGCCGCGCGTATCATCCTCCCGGCGAGGGGATTGACGCGGGGGCTGACGCCGGTTATTAGATCGGCCGGAGAGAGCCCGGCTCTCCGAAATGACGTCCTATTTCCATGCGAGCCCGGCCCCCTCCGCGCCGATACTTATTTCCGACTTTGCGCGGCTTATTCGCACGGGAAGAAAAAGTGCCGGGGCCCTTTTCACCCGGGCGGCCGCGCACAGCCCCGTCAAAGGCGGCCCGACCGTCGCTTGATTCAATTTCACTGTCTCTCTTTTTTTTCCATTTTAATATATCGGCGGCGGATGTAGCGCGAAGCCGTGTGTCGCTACTGCGGCAGAGGCTCCTCGGGGGGATGAAAGCCCGCCGCTTGTCCGAATTATCCAGGTCTCCGCGGGTAGTGCGCCTGGCGCTCGGTTCTTGCCTTCTGCCGGGGAAAAATGACAGCGTCTGCCCGGGCTGGGTAATGGAAGTACAAGAGCGCGTACTTTGATAATACTCGGGGAAAAACGTAAACAGCCGACGTATCAGCGCTCGCGGGGCGGGGCGTCTCCCGGAGAAGCCGGGGAGCCCCAGCGCCATCTGCCGGCTTGTTATCCGACGTAAAAGTTTCACGATTCCCAGGGACTAAGAGGGCCGCTGTAAGAAAGTACATACTTTTACTACTGACGAGTATCCCACGCGCGCCGATGGATCATCCGGCCGTCGGATAATCCGCGAGTAAAAGCAAGCCCGCCGTCGGTAGCCGTTTTATTCGCTCTATTAGAAGTAACGGCCGGCGGCCTCCTAGGCCTCTCGGCTACAGCCTCGAATTGGTCGGCCTCCGAGGGCCGCGGTATTCCCGGCACGTATTAAAAACGGCCCCATAAAGGCCGATTTTCCCCGCTTTCGGCTGGTGGCAGCGCCCTCTGGGAGGCTTGCGCGCCGCCGCGCTAGAGGGCGCCCCAACGAGCCGAGGCATCGACGCGAGCCAGGCAGGACGACCGCCGCGCGAGGTTGTGCGCGCCCCACGGGCTTCCCGGAGACGCGCGTCGCGCTCTCTAATTGCCGGCTGTTGGCGCAATTACCGCGCCAAGCCTCGCCTCCGTCAATACGGCGTCGCGGGGGCGCGCGCGGAACGCCCGGGTTCCATTGTCCCCGGCGTCAACAGGTAGACGGGGCGCGATTTATCGCCCGGCGACGGCTGCGCGCGGCCTCCTCCCCGGGGTGGAAAAACGCAGGGGGAGGGGAGCCTAATGACCGCAAGGCAGCCGCTGTTGCCACCCCCCGCGAGGGCGCGGCGCGGATCGATCGGCGGGCAGGCCTGCCGGATCGACGCATCGCCCCCATAAATTGGCCGATAATTTCCACGGCGGGGCTCGAGTCCGGTGGCGCGGCGACAAAGGAGGAGCGGCCAAGGAGCGGCCGGTCGGGATCGATCGATCGCGGCCCGTGGGCGCCACAAAGCCTCCCCCCCGGTGTCCCTTCATCGGCGAAGGGCCGCCCGGACTTCAAAGTCACCGCGGCCGTCTATTTTTAGGCGGGGCCCCGGCCGGCATCCCTTAACGGGGCGAGCCGCGCGGCCGGAGGCCCCCCGATAAGGGCCGGCGAATCGCGCAGCCCCCCTCCCCTCTTGCATTTCCCTAACCGAGGGGGAAGTTTTCGTTTTATTGAGCAAGAGATCGCGAATACAGAGGCACTTGTGGGCTTTTCCCGGCGCCGAGGAGCCATTGTTCCCCGGGGGGCGTCCGCGAACCGCGTTAGCCGCGCGTTGCTCTCGCGTCAATGGGGTAGTTTGCCTCGCGGGCTCGGGGCCCTGGAACCGGAGGACCGCGCGATTGCCGACCGCAGCCGCCCGGGCTCGGGAGTAGCGGCCGCGAGGCGCACCGGCGCCGCAGACGCTGATTGCCCCGCGATATTATTAGGCGAACCGCAGCGCGGCTCCTCGCCCCCGGGGGGGCGCATCCGCCGAGGCGCTCGTTTTTTCTAGGCTAGGCGCGCAAGACCGAGGGAGAGGGAGATACATGGAAGGTTTTGAGGAGGGCCGCGCGGCCGAGCGCCTTGACGTCCCGTGATGGACGAGCCGTTTCTCCGCTCTCAATTGACTTTTGATTATTGTTTAATTAAGCGAATCGACAGCTCGTCCATTAGGAGCTGCTCGTCCTCCGCCTGCTTTCTCCGCGCTCGCGCCGCTCCTCGCGAAAATTGCATTTATACGCCCGATCCAAGCAGTGTTAATGGGAGTATATATGCGCTCGCGCGCGAGCCAACGCGGCTCTATATATACATGTATACGCACAGCCTCGGCATTTAAAAGAGAGTTGCGCTCGGCGTTTAAAAAAGGAATAGCCGTGCCGCCTGCAGCCGCGAGGATTTTCGATTTCGCAACGCTATTACGACGGCTGATTTGAAAGCGCGTTCGTTAATTACCGGCGCGCGGGGCGTTAATTACCAGCGGCGACATTTATTGCGACGCGTTTTTAAAGGATATAAATTTGTTTTAATAATTATTTTTCATATAAGCAATATGTGCCCCTCGCGGCCGGGCGCCCCGCGCGATAATAAAATACGGGACTTCCTCGTGCGCCACCGAATGGCCTTCTAAACCGGGCAATGCAACTTTCTAAAACTTTCTTCGAGTCGCCTTATGCATTTTGAAAAAGCCGCTGTTGCGCGCCTCCGAGCCGAGCGAGGCGGCGATCGGCCCGTCAATCGCAACAGCCGATGCGTCGGCCCCGCGCCATTGGCCGTTAAAAGCGTAGATTTGAAACGGATCGGTAAGCAGCCGGTGTCGCGCGCCCGCCCGAGGTATAAATAAACTTTGCACTAACGGCAACGAGCGCGTAATCTCCGGCCGGGCGCGCGCCCGCTAACTGATAACGCCCGCGAGATCTAATTGAATCCGCGGCGAGCGCCGGTGGCGAATATAAGTAAACTGTTTATTCCGAGCGCTGGATTATCCGCCGAGCGCCCGAGCGGCACTCGAAACCCGCGACTCGCGGCCCTCTTCGCCCTCAAAACCGCGAGGGACGCAGGATCGCGGTGGGCCGAGGGCTTTCGTTATAAATAAAAAAGAAAAAAGTCGTCCCGGCCCAGCGAGAGAGAGAGAGTGAGAGGGACGAGGCGGGTGCCGAGTCTGCGGGCGCGCGATACGCCGGCTACGGGCGCGTGGCAGCCTGCCATTTGTGCTAGTTTGCATTAAATTTAATTTTAAATGGCCGGCGGCGCTCGGGTCGCTCGCACCGCCTCTCGGGCCCGGCGATGGGGGAAAAGCCGGCCGCAGGTGGGCCGCGCAGGTGACGCCCGGGGCCGGCTCCGGCCCGCCCCTGCGCCGCGCCCTTCAGATAGGCATCTGAGCGCTCCTCCGCGAGGTGCGCGTCCCCGGGGGCTGGGCGGGAAAGCACAAAGCGCCCCCCGGTGGTGGAAAAGGGAAAAAAAATGTGGGTCGGCCCGGCCGCGGTGCGCGACGCCGGGTAGGCGCCTCGTCCCTCTTTTAGCGAGCCGCGCGGCCGCTCGCGGGTGAAAGCGCGCCGCGGAATTGTGTCAATCGGCCCGCGGTCAACGACTCGCGCCAATGCCAAGCCAGTAGTAAAACTCCGAGGCGAGCGCTCGTAACGCCGCCGCGCGCAATGACAGGAGCGTCGCCGGCACCTGGGCACACCGACGCAACAGCCGCCGCGGGGGTGGGACGAGCGCCCGGGCGCCCCGGGATAACCGCGCGAGGATGACAAGTGGCCCTTTCATCCGATGCGAGTACACCGTAAATCCGGCCGCGGGAGATTTGCGGGACTTTCAGGCCCTCCTAACTTTCGGCCGAGTTCGGAGACAAGTGGCCCGCAGGTGGCGAAGGCGAGCGCGAGGCCGACGGCCGGCTCGCCTCCATTCGTGCTCCTTTTTTTTTTTCCTTTTCAAAGGAGATCGATCCTTTCCGGTTAATTGTTTTCGCCTGGGGGGGCGAAAAAAATGTGCCGGACCGCGTGTAATAAACCGCGGGTTTACGCGGCTGCGTCGACCGAGTCGCTCTTGCCCCAGAAGTTGCGCCGGCGCGGCTCAAGCTGGCGATTTATCGGCAGATATACGAGACCGTGGGCAAATTGATATTCGCGGCCGGCCCCGGCCAACTCGATGTATAATGTATAATATCAGCCGCGCATTCGGAGGGAAGGACGGCCGCGCGGCTCTTAATTCCCGGGGCGTCCGTGGACGCGCCCGCTTTCCGCCCCGATGTATATATTCGCCATAGATTACGGCTGCGCGGGGGGGGGAGGTGGGAGACCGCGGGCATTAAACTTTTTCCCCCAAGTCGCCGCGGCCAACTTTCCCGCGCGGCTCGCAAATGAAACTGGCATTAGCATCGGGCTCGCGGGCTGCTCGGCCGGTAAGCCCGGCGAGCCCTCGGCGAAGGGAATTCCGGGCGGCCACGTGTAGGCGGCCCCGGCCAATCGATATACGTACATGCACGGCAACATCTGGCCCGCTTCTCGCCCCGCAGGAGCGCGCGCGCGCATCCCCCCACTGCCTCGCCCCTCCGAGGGGGGGGGGGGGTGTCTCCTCCCTTTTTTCTTTTTTTTTTATAATATTCCGGAGGGTCGCCCCCGTCGGTTCGAGCGGGGCGACCGATGACCCCGGCGGGTAGTAGCCCCGGCGCGCGCACCGCCCCAAGTAAACGCCTCCTTGCCGCCGGTGCCACGCGCTCCACTTTTCACCGGGCTTCCCCGCCCAGCCTCGGCCTCCCCGCGCAGCTTTCGCAGCTTCCTATTCCGAAGGCGGCGGCCCCCCGTTAATATCCGACGATTTTCCCGGGGGGGCCTCCGAACGAGTCTCTTTAGGAGTCCACCTTGCCTTTGGGGTCAGCAGGGGAATTAGACGCATTTTCCAGGGGGTATAAATACGATATCAGGGAATCGGAGTTATTTATTTGCCTCGGGCCATACATTCGTTTTCAAAATGTCACGCGACTACGGGCAAACCGGCAGGCCATTCAACGAGGCTTTGGTCATCGAACCATGAAAGAAAATTGATCCGCTTTTATCCAGGTTATATATATATCCTATTAATCAAATGTAAACCCTTCAGTTCATAAAACTAACCTTACCACTGATCAGTTATCTGTGTCAATGTGTATTTATTTATTATTGTCTATAAATATATTATCAGAACATGGTACAATCCATACAGTAACTGCATTATAAACCTTAGCTCCGTATCATTAAAATGAGCTGCTTTACCGTGACTATTATTATTAACACTATTATTATTATCATGGACTTAACATTCAATTCAGATCTAGTGATGTACCGGGCTTATTTATTATTATCTATCAATATATAATTGCCATTATACAATCCGCTGTAACTACATTATAAACCTTGTCTTCTTGTAATCTGCATTCTCCATTATTATGATTATTGATACTAACACTATTATGATTATCATGGATTTAATGTTCAATCTATATTACAATCTGTCCAAGGCTCTGCAAAGGAAATAGGAATTTTATAAAAATTGTTTTCGTTCGAAGGCTACATTATATTGGAATTCTATTCCTATTTTTATTAGAGCTTCCGATAGACGTCCTAATTTGCATCACGTAATTTGCACCCTAGTATATTACAATAGAATACAAATACACAATAGAATGAAAAAAGGCAATTATTATTACAATTGCATAATACAATGAAAAATTTTTGATGTGTAAATGTACATGCTGCTCGCAGTAATTTTTAATGTATAATCCAGGCACTCAATAGGGAAAAAACAAGTCTCAATTTGCTGTGGCTATCTCGTGCCACTGTTCCTCACGAAAGACGCATACGCGGACATGACGCGGGTGCGCGGACATTTCGGAGATCGGCGAATAAGCTCGGCTGCTCATGCGGAATAGCGCCGATTTCGTGATCTTATGTAATCATCGCTCGAGCCGGGCATTGCGCGAATCAAGCCGACTCGGCAATACCGCTCGTCAAATCCCGGGCGCGCGCGGGCCGCAGACAGCCGCTGGATTTTCGCGAAGTGGATAACGAGGGCCTGCGGGGGAGACGCGGGGCCCGCGCGCGCGTATTCCGCGAGTGGATCAATTTTCATCAAGCCGTTTGTCTGATATAGCCCCCCCGCCCCCCCACCCGGCCAATTAGAGCACGTATATACATGGCTCCGGGCCGCGTGCGCCCGGTGGCTCCAAAAAAAAAAAAGGGTTTAATTTTCGCTTAGTCAATGGATTTTGATTCGATCCAATTTCGCCGGGCGCCCCCGGGTTTGATGCGCTCCCTCGCCGCGAGAGCCTCCTCCTCGGGCGAGCCGAGCGCCGGCCAATCGGCTCCTCCGGGACTCCCGCTGGCTCGCACACGCGCCCGCCACGTGCTAAAAAGAAGCCGAGCCGGGCAAAAAAGTCACGCGGGCCGCGTGTCGCGGACGCGCCGGTAAGACGATCCGCTAGTCAAGGCCACGCACGTTCCACGACCGCCGAGCTTCGCGCTCTCGATTCAATTACCATTTTTCATCTCCCGTTTCTCCCTCGCCGCAGACCCGCACCTCCTTTATACGTGTATATATACTGGTCGCGAGGAAAATTCGCGCGCGCCCCCGTCCTCCAATCGGACCCTGGATTATTGAACCTCTATTCAAGAGCTTTCCACGGGCGGATATGCCGTATACTTCAATCGCCCGGGGATTGGCATTATGCGGCGCAGTTCTACTAAGTCGCAGAATGTGAAAATAAACCGGGCCGCCGAATTTTTATCCGCTCCAAATTGTTTTCCTTGGTATACGCTTTAAGGCTTGTCGATTTTTCTCTTAAATTTTAGTCGGCATCGACTGGATGATTAGCAGCCACTGTTACAGTCATATTGCGTAGCTCTATCAAAAGAAGCTTTAATTAGCTCGCATATTCGTCATGCTCGAGCAAGAAATAATCTTAACGCATTGTATTGCGCACATGTGCTGCGAACAATTTAATTTTATATTTTATCTTTTTTCTCTTGTAATTTGTAGATTGTTGTTAGCTAACAGAGAAATGTTTACGGGATTAAAGGTATGTCAATTACTAAAGTTAAAATACGAAACTGGTTATACTGAAAATTATAAGAGTTCGATCCTAAAGTACTTATAATAATAAGTAACAAATTTCAAATATCAACGATACCCAACAAAATTCTCAAACTCAATAATCAATGTTTCGATGATGTTTTTTTTAAAATATATTGAAGTCGGATGCTGTTCGTTCTCTGCGTGTCATGAAGTAAATGAAATCGAATACGTAGCACCAAGCCCATCGCCTTCCGAGAGTTGCAATCAAAATTGCATTTTCAAAATGAAAAGATTATTTTAAAAACATCATATATTTTGAGAATATTCGAGAGATTGTCGGATCGAACAAGTCCAACGATCTGACCGGTGTTCAATTACAAACAGGAATGGTAAGGTCGCGAGTTTCCATTAAGCTCAAAAATGTGGAGTTGATGATACTCGTTTTATTAACATTGTTTCAGATAATTTTCAGTTGGATACTTTAAAACTTTCAACGCTATACTTAATTTATGCTCAAAGGAAATTCTGAACAAATTTTATTTATAATAAGAATGCAAGACCCAGGTAAAATCCGCACTGGAATTTTAGCTAATTTTTAGTTTTTGAAACTATGATTAAACGAAGGTAAATTAATTTTTAACCTCTTATGTCCAATGGAAAAATGTCTTTACAGGCAGAAGCGTAGATATTTGAGTTACTTCTTGTTTAAATGTAAGGTAAACTGTATTCATTTATTTTGATTGTGTTTACAGGTTGATTCTATTGCTTCAAGGCTGCATTTGATTAACTCATTGATGTCTAAAATATTCTACAACGATAGTTTCCTATTCGTTTAAACAATATTAGTGCATTATATAAAAGGCCTTGTATCTGGAAAGAGGATTCACTGGATTTAAATGCAATTCAGTTAAAAAATGACCATGATATAAATATATCAGCACAAGTAATAAAATATTGAAATTTTTCTAATTATTCGCGACTTTTGAATACAGGAATTGGAGCTGAATATTGCACGATTTTCCCAAATTCCAATAATCCAAGGTATAGCATAAAACAATAATTGTGAAAAATTAGCTTTTTCATTTCGAATTTTGCATAGGATTAAATTACGTAAGACTTTGCAGAGGTATCATATGAAACAAAACAATTTTTGAATTTGAATACATTTTTGGTTTCGGATCAGTGTTCTCAAACGAGAGAATAATAAGTATAGCGCCCTTAATGGCCTTATAAAATCTATCTTCGCGAGAGCCGCGGACGTTTAGAGTGGCCAATTTCTGCTTAATTAAGCGCAATAAATATTAATCACGTCGGGTAAATATTCATTAAACTCACTCAAAAAAACGGGGGCAATACCAGTTTCCTCGGGTACGTACCTGCAACAAAAAAGCACATGCTTATTAGAACAACAGGAGCGTAAATAAAAGAAAAATTGGCATGGGAAAGGTATAAGCAGAGAGAGAGATAGAGAGAGAGAGGGAGAAAGCGTGCAAGGGAAAATAAGAGCGATTCCCCTGCGTGTTAAAAAATTGGACGAGCCCGAAAATTCCGTCGAGGCCGCGCGATCGCATTTCTGGGCGGCCGCGGAACGCCGCCCCCGGCCCACGGTATTATAATAACAACGTAAATTTATAACGGCGAATTTGCATTGAATATTCGCGCGTCCCCGAGCCGGGCCGTCGGCCGGCGGGTTTACGCGCGCGGCCCGGATGAATCGGAACACAGGAGGAATATAATCGCACAATGGCCCCCGCGAAAGCGGGACGCACGTATAATATTCGACAAAAAGAGAGAGGGGGTGGGGGGGGGGGGCGGTCGGTAATCTGGGCGCGGCCGCGAACGATCGCACTCCTATTATGCGGAAAATTTCGGAATTATTCCCGTTTTATCGCAAACAAAGCGGGCCGCGCGCGAGCCCCGTAGTTGTGATTCATGGCGCTGCTTAGCGGGCGCTCGATCGCTCGCGGGGAGAAAGAGCCGGGCTTTTAGGGCAGAGGCGGAGCGGCGATCGGCGCGCTTCCGGCATCGGGGAGGCGCCTCCAATACGGGCTCTCGAGTTTTTCTTTTTTTTTTTTTTTGCCAGGCTCGCCAACTTCCCCGTTGCGATAATCAGGGAGCGCGCCGCGCAATACCGTGGGACTTTGCGAATCTGGCCGAGTGCTTTATTCGCGAGACTCGCCAAGTAATCCGTGACTGTCGCCTCGCTGATTCAGCCGGCCGCTTGGAGAAACAAAGAGATGTCTCCGGTCTTCCCGGCATTTCCTCCAGTCAAGGTTGCACGACTGAGAAATATTGTCTTTCCAGGTAGTTTGCTTTATTTAAGCTACCGCGGAAACATATTCGCGGACGAATATATCGGGCATCTCCGTAGCCGCGAGCTTCATGTCCTGATTTGCATCCATGAATAGTCCCGGATTGTCTACGTTATTCATTTCGGAAAAAGATTTCGCCGTCGAGAATGACAAGTTATCGTACATGTCAAAGTGAAAGTCACTCCATTGAACATGTGTGCGTTTGGCTTTTCTTCCTACTTTGATTAATCGCATATACCACCAGGGGAAAAAAGGGTGCTCCGGTTGTGTGTATATATAATAAAAGTCGAACAAAAATAGTTACCGCGAGCATAGAAAAGGCATTATATTATTTAAAGATATGTCGCAAGCTGAATGTCTTTAGAATTAATTATGACTAAGAATAATGTTGTCGCTGTACATAGATAAAATGTGTATATATTCATCGGTGCAGTGCCTATAGGTCACGCAATATGATGGACGGCCTGCACAATGTTATACATTCGCAAATCATTGATTTCTGCGCTATGCGGCAATCAAAAAAAAAGATGAAGCATTAAACATTAAAAAAATGGTCGGTATTCGCATGGGTATTGAAATGTAATGCGAAATGACAGCTTTAAATTTACAGTAGGGTGAATTTGTTATTTATTAAATTTCATTAAAATAATCGATGCATCTTACGATGGCTCGAATACTAATTGATTAATGAGCCTAATTGAAAGAAAATATTTTTGAAAATATGCAAGAAATAAAAACTCACGGATGGAAAATAAAAATATTGGTAGAAATAAAGGACTTTTTCATTTATCCTGACAAGAGCGAAAACTGCAAGCGCGGCCTATGCGGTCTAGGCCGATAGTAGGATATGCCCTACAGCAGTGTGCTTATCCCCCGAGCAGAGAAAGGAAAAGCAGGCTGCGCGTGGGGCGGAATAACGGGGCTGCGCGAGCCCTGGGCCTCTCAAAATTTACGGGCGCCAAATTTATCGAATAGCCTTTAATTTAACGAGTGTCGGAGCGGTTACGGCCAAGCGCTCGCTCGCGCCCAACCAATAATTTAGGGAAAGCAATTCCAGAGCGCGGACATTACAGGCCGGAAGAGGGTAATTGCCGGATCGCTTTCGGCGGCCCTCGTCCTTGAACCCGCGGACGCCCCCGCGGCGCCCCCGGGACGCTACCGGACTCCGCTGCACTCCGCGAGTTAAATCAAGGGGGGGGGAGGCTGTCGCGGAGGATCCCGATTATTGCCCCGGGGAACCGTCGGCTTTGATTCATATCGGGCCCCCGAATAATCACATAAGTCAGTGGTTAGCGCGAGGTATCGCGCGGCCCCCGGCTTCCCCTCGCCAGGTTGGAGTCGGAAAAACAAAACACGGCCGACTGTACCGCGGATGGTGTAATTATACCCGCGGCGAGCGACGTCGGCCTCGCGCGGAGGGTAATCGATGACGAGCCGCCGGATTCCTGTGTGCACATGCGATACGCGGCGCGATTCAACGGTATGATTTTGTTTAATGCAGGCCTAATGCGTCCTTCGGCCGGGGCTTTATTGAATCCCAGGGCGAATTTAGTGACAATGGAGGCGAACGACGAGTGACGAGTGGATTTTAACCTATGCGCGCCGGCTAGATCATTCGAGGCGGAATATTCGCAATTCCAATCAAGAGCTCATTTCGCCGCAGCCGCGGACCTCTAACTATTGATTATATTCACGCATTCTATTTAGCTGACGTTCGGACAATATTATGAGCCGAGCGTTCAATTATGGAGGCCGGACGCTTGGCGCTCGGTCAGCTAATTAATTATTATATAATAAAAAGGCTTTATAACAGCGACTCGTTGCCGTTTGCAAAGCAAAAAAAAAGGAAGCGGAGCTCGTTCTCCCCGCGCGGAGTTTAACGATGCAGGGGCGAGTGGCCACAGGGCAAAGTCCACATCCAACGCGGTAGCCTTTCCATCCCGGAATCGGGGGAAACAGTAGCCCAAGGACAGGGATGCGGCTAATGAGAGCCAGAGGCTTACGCGGCAGGCAGCCTTTGACCGAGCGTTTGATTCAAATAGCCGATGCGGAATACGCAGGGAAATACCCGGCCCGCGGGGGACTTGGCCAATCAAACGGATGTATTATAATCGCACTACACATTAATGGCATTGCAGGACGGAGGGTAGCGCGCTCTCAGCGTGGGAAGCCGACTGGACTCGACGTCCGCGGGCTGTCCGCGTCCCTGCCGGTCGGCCGATCCCCTGGCATCCTCGGACCGATAAGGAAAGCGGGCGGCTGGGATGAGGGCTGAATGGGGCCGCGGCCGGGCGAGAAGAAGCCGACAGCCGCCGAGGCACCGTCTACGTTATTAGCAAGGATGCCACGCGCTGCTAAGGGCCCGGAAAAGTGCCTGGCGGCTCCCCCCGGAGGTTCGGCCGGGTCACTCGGCCAGCGGCCGCAGCCAAGGCCGTATACCGCCGGGCAGGTGGATGTGTCGCCGCTGCCCGGGGAGGAGGGCCTCCGCCAGCGGATGAGAGCCCCTGGCGCGGCCAAGGTGAGCCGGCTCGCCGCCGAGGGCCGAGGGCGCCTTTATCCCGCGCAACCCCCGGGAGCCGGACCGGCCCCGTCGACGTGCACCGCTCGTGTTATGTCGCGCCCGGGCCTCCGCCGGGCTGTGCAGCGCGCGAGATGAGGCCAATAAACAGATGGATGCTGCGGGCAGATCGTCGGCGCGATATAGCCGCCGGGACGGGACAAAGGCCGGGCGGGGGGCGGGCGACCGGGGCGATAGTCCTTTCGCCAGGTAAGCAGATAAGCGGCCTCGCGCTACGCGTCGCAGGGCTCCCCCCCGCGCGTCGGCCCTCGGAGCCGCCGGGGCCTATTAATAACGCCGCGCCCGGCCTAATCAAATTAGCCGCTCATTGACGGGGCGCTCGGGCCGGGCCCGCGACGCCGGGGATTAAACTTGGTAATGAGTTTTAAAACGGCGCCGGGGCGAGTCGAGTCCGCGGGCCGATCGATATCGACCGCGTGTCAAGGTTACCCCGGCCGGCCGGCTTCCCCCACCCCCCGGCTTTTTTTTTTTTTTTTCCCCCCAGTCACCTCGGGCGAAACAATCCCGGGCGCCCCGCGGTTCCTTATGGGCCGCCGCTCGGATATTACACGGGCGCCGTGCCAAAGCCGCCCACTCGTCCTTGCACCCGGGGGAAGCGGGTGACGCCGCGGCGGCCGACTTAATGCGCTTTACAACTTGACTCGATCTCTCGCGAGCACACGATCCCGCGAGCGGAAACAAACTCGCCCTGACCGGCAGTCGGCACCGGGGCAACACGGAAGAGGCGGCCCCCCGAGCCCGAATATAAATCAGCCGGGCCGAAGGAGTCTGACCCTCCGCCCGGCCTGATAAGCCCCGCCGATCGCCCGTCTTTTTTTTTTCTCCCGCAAAACTGGGGCCGCGCGCGTATAAGCGCTTGCCGCGACTTATCTCGGCTCTCGGCTGCCTCGCCCATCCCCGCCTAACGCAGCCAGAGGATCCTCTGGGCGTCTCTCCCTGCGTATAACCTGGCCCCTTGGTTTATACGATCCCCGAGATGTCTTTGAGGGATGCAGCTGATCGCCTGGCAGATGATCCGGCGAGCGGAGCCGGGCCCGACGCGTATAAGCGCACATGTACCGACGGAGTTGTCGCTCGGGCCCGGGGAAACGAGGCGCGTTTATCGGGCCGCCGCGCTACTTTAGCCCCCTTTGTCGGGGCCGGGAAATCCGAAATCCTCCTAGGCAAATCCGCGGGGCGCGCGGGCGCCATAAGTGCCGGGTTTAAGTGCGCCTCCGCGGAAGGAAGGCGAGGCTCTCTCTCTCTCCCGGGTATAAATAATATTCGACGGGGCCCCTATTCTTTTTTTTTGTTCCTTTTCCTCCTCCCCTTATCGAGCGCGCGTCCCTCGGACATAGCCCGGTGTACTGAGTTATTGGCCGTCGCGGGCCTCCCGCCGAGCGGTATATATATATATATGTATCTCTCTCCCGGGGAGGCTCTCGCCGCGGCCCGATAAAAATTACTATAATTAGACGCACTTGGCAATTTGGCGCGAGCGCGCGCGGCCCCGGCAAAAAGCCCCCCTTTCTCACCGCCGACGGGACTCGCGGGCCGCCAGGATTATCCGCGCGGCGCCCCCGCACCGGAGGGCAATCGCCCGCCCCGCCTTTCTCCGCTCTCGTCCTCGAGCGGTCCCCTCGGCCGCGAAGGACCGACGATCCCCGTCGGTTGCCCGCCCGTTCTTTTTTTTTTTGTTTAAAGGACGCGCGAGAGTCCCTCCAAAAAAAGCCCCCGGACGTGCCTCCACTAAGGCCGCGCCGCTGCCGGTCCCGACGCCGGCTTGTTTACCAAAAGCCGCGGGCGAGACACGTTTGTTGTTTCTCTTTTTTTTTTTCCTTGTCCCCGGCGCTTAGCCAAGGGCGGGGGAGTGCAAACCTTCGCGGGCGCATATATGCTAATCAGGGGGCCGGCGGCGTCCCTCCGCGCAGTCAGCGCCGACTGCACGATACCGCCCGGCGTTACACGCTCTCCTATCGGCAGAATGTCCCCCCCGGGGGGGAGGGAGCCAAGGTCAGCGGCGCGGCGATATAACCGCCTCCGTCGTCCGGCGCTCCTCGCGCACTTGGCACGATCAGCCCCGCGATTGCGGCCCCTTATGTGCGCGCCGGCCTGGCTCACGAGGTGCTCACGAGGTACTGCCCGCGATAAAAGGAAACTGCGGCCCGGACTCTCGGCGCCCTCGAGGGCCGCTTACCGCCCCCACCGGCCCATTTCCATTTTCAGTAGGCGGGCTTTCCGAAAATTGAATGTGGCCGTCGTGGACTTGGGTCAGCGGGATTACCGATCCCGCGGACCGAGATTCGGCTCTCCAGTGAGTCGGCCCGACCGCTCGCCCGCCTCCCCACCTCGAGTGGACAATGTTATTTTTGTCCCGCTTTATGGTACCTTCGGAGAAGCGAAAGGTTACACTCCTGCTCCTTTTGATTCATCGAGTCTCGACTAAATCGAGCCGAGTAATTATACACTCAATATTGTAGACGGCCACGTACGCCACGAGCGGACGGTTGCACAATGTCGGCGGGATATTCAGACCGAGAGCCGACTCGACGCGGCACTTTTACGACAGCAAGTCGGCGCGGCTCCTGCGGCGATTGCATCAAGAGCCGTGGCGCGCCGGGAAAAGCCAGCGGAGCCATCGGCAGATCGGCGATTTTCGCCGAGAGGACAATCCTGCCTCCGCCCGAGGTTGGCGAAAGGAGCGACGAGGACGGCGGGTCGGGGCCGGCTCTCTGGACCAATCCGACCGCTCGGCAAAGCCGAGGGGACTCGCGGGCCATCGGGTGTTTGTAAACACGCGGCCCTCGCGACGCCAGCCGAGAACCCCGGCCCGTCGCCCGCGGCGGCCTTGACCTTGGGGCCCTGGCCGCGGCTGCATTCCCGGGCCTCGCGGCTGCTGCTGCTCCCCTCCGCCGGCGCACCTGTGCCCGGCTTCGCTCCCTCGCGGCCCCGCGCTTCATTGTCTGCCGCGGCTGCCCCTCTCTGCCCCCTCCGTCGCTTCTTCTTCTTTTTTTTTTTCCTTTTCTCCCGCGGCCGAGCGAGTCCGAGATTCGCGCGAGGCGCCGGAGGGGACGGCCGGGGAAAAATCCTCCGACGGCTCCGAGGCCGCCGTTCCTCTGATTGCGCTGAATTGTAAATGCCGCGGGTTCCCGGATCCCCGGGCGCCGCGGGCCGCGGCATTTGCATGGGCCGCGAATGACGTTTCCTCCGCAGGCGCCTGGCCCCTGCTTTCCCTCTCGAGCGGCCCCCCTTCCGAGAAGCCTCCGGCCCGAGTCGAGCGATCGCAATTAATGCCCTTTCCGAGCCGCGCGATGCATAACCTCTCCGCGCCTTTTTCCCCGGGGCCGGCTCGCGTCGGACGCAACCACCAATCGGCTGCTCCCCCTCCAAGCGCTATCGACAGGGTCCTTTATCCCCGCGCCCGTCCAGTGCACTAAGGACAGCTTGCGGATTTCTCATTATAATCGACCTCGGGATCGCCCGGGATCGCCCGGGATTGACCGCGGGATTGTTTTATCGAAAAGTCCGTTGCGGGAAACGGGGCCAAAGGCAGACCGCGGCGTCGATCCGAGCCGCGTCAAAGGACAGGGTTATACGTGACCGCGCGGCCAGCCTCAGCCGCCACTCGCCGGTCCAACTTAACCTCCAAATATCCAATTTCACAAGCGGCTCGAAAGGCCGCTCGCGGAAAAGGAGGGCGGCGCCGGGCTCGGGCGGGAGGAGGAGCCTATATCGGGGGACGATCATCTTCTTGCGGTAATAATTCATCGGCGGCGGGTGGGGTGGGGGGGCGCCCGGGCCCAGGGAGGCAGTTCGCCCTAATCTCCCGGCTGCAGGAGCCGCGGAGCGATTCTGCAAAATTGACGAAAAGAAAGCGGGAGGGGGCGAGGAGGAGGGCGCGGGGCGAGCAGACGACGACGCCACATCGATCTCTCTCTCCGGGGCTCTAAAGCAATTAAAGCCTCCTCCCCCCGGCCTCCTCTATTATTCCGTCTAGCGGAGGCGTCTGCTCCCCCCGGCGGCAGCTCCTGCGCCGCGTCTAATCTCCGGCCCGCGCTCACTTTTACAACCCGGCCGCGGCGCACGTGCGGCCCGTCCGCGGGCCGACTTGTCCCCGGCACTCGTCAGCGATGATGAATCGGCTGTTGCCCTCGAGGGCCCCGCGCGAACTCCAACCGCCTCGCTTTTTAACCCGGCCGCCGTTCGAGCGCAAAACTCCTCCAAGGGCGCCCATCGCTCACGCGGACCAAAATCCTCGACGTGGATCCCGCGCCCTTGACAATTGCAAGGTTAATTGCGCGAGCCGGAGGTTAGGCCACTGCAATTTGTGCGAGAGACGTTTCACTTTCCTCGATTCGTGCAAGAGCACGCGGGTCGAGGAGAAAAATGCCATCGTCGTTCGTCAGCCTGTCATAAAGCCGTATCAACAAAACAGAGCCTGACTTACGCCTTAATGCACGGGCCTGAGATTGTGATTCTTTACGACTTCCAATGCCCATATCTATATATATGTATAAATACAAAAAAACAAAACAAAAGGTGCCCATTAGCAGCGAGTGCGGGGCAAGCGTGTAATTTGAAGCGTTCGACCGGGGGACTCCCCGACTCCCCCCCTTCCGAGGGCCCGGCCGCACTAAAAGACCGGGCCAAGCGGCTCGGCCGAGGCGCTAGGTGCGTACGCGTCGGGGGCGGCTAGGGCCACCGCGGGAACTCGGCATCGACGCGGGGCCGGAAAGCCGGGAGGAAACGCTCGGCTGGCACGCCGATGAGAGATTGCGGGCCGGCGGCGCGGAAGCGGCGAATTAGCTGGCCGGAGGAGCCTCGCGCCAGCTGCCGGCTCCGCGAAGCCGACAATGACGCCGCGGAAGGAGTAGGGGGGTGCGGGGCGGTTGGAAAGGAAAAAAAGGGTGGGGGGGGGGGACGGGGGAAGAAAAAAGGGGGCCGGGCGCGGCGGGCTAATCGGCCATCGGTCGCACGGCTCGCCGGCGATCGGGCCTTCCGCGTGCGCGCAACCTCGGCCGCGCCCGTAGCGGACAAAGGGCCTCTTTAAACGCGCCCTAATTTGGGCCCCCTCCCCCCTCCCTCGCGAGGGCGAATCTTCACCGCGGGGGGGGGAGGAGGCCCCGCGGAACCGGGGCTCCGCTTTTATCCCCGGCGGGCGGAGCCGCGCGCGGCCGCGCACACTCGCCGGGGAATGCATATTAATCCCAGCTGGGTAGGCGACTGTGTCAGTTTTTATGCCCCGCTGGCGGATCTAATTTTATGCGGGCCGCGCGCTACTCCCCTAGAATTCTTAACCAGTTTGTAGCCAGTTTGCCCGCATAATTCCCCGCTAAATCCTTGAATAATCCCCCCGTAATTGATTAAAAATGGTACAGGCGCGCGGGAGTTTTGTAAGGACGAGCTCGCCGACTGATTCGGACGATTACGGTCGGGCCGAGCGCGCGCTCGAGGCCTCCCGAGAGTAAAAAAGGCGTTAATTCCCGCGGCCTTGAGGCCGCCGTCCCTCGCCGGGGCAATTTGCCCGCGAGGCGCCGAGAGGAAAGGGCCCGGAGCCCGGGCGCTCCTCTTCCCAGCCCGCGGCTTTGTGCCCGGGGGTCCGCCCGACGACTTCCCGGGCCCGATCGTCCAGCGCCGCCGCCTTCCGCCTCGGCATTCCTTCCGGGAAAGCTCGAGGGCGACGCGTCCCCAGGCGCGTTTATCACCTCGCGCTGCCCGAGGGCGGAAACGCCGGAGGCGCGGGCGCCATTAACCCCGGGGGAATATCCACCTGACCAAGATTAAGCCGCGGAGCGAGCAAGCTGCCCACGGCTTCCCCCCCCCCTCCCCCCGGCTTTATGTACTTCCGGCCGCGCCGACCGCCCGCCCCTTCAATTTTCCCGGGCCCCCGCCATTTTTGTTTGAGCCGAGCCTCGTGAAAAGCCCCGCGTGGGAACGCCGATCGGTCAGTGGCTGCACGCGCGCCGCCGCCGCCGCTCAACCCAAGAAAGCCCTGCGCTTGCCATTGCGCCGATCTCGCGCTCGAGATCGACTCCCCGGAATGAATGCGGCCTCTCGGGGAAGGTAGACTGCCCTTCGGAGAGTGCCAGCTAAATCCAACTATCGCTGACCACTCGACCACCTAAGGACGCGAGCTCACTTTCCTGCGCTATGTCAATTTCGATGCCTTTTTCTCTTCTGATAATTGCGTTTTTTCACTTTCGCCGAACCACTTATATCGGATTTTCGAAAGCTTCATTTTTAGACGGAAATTGCGGTATTTGAGTGGCAATACATCGATCTTAGTTCGGGTAGTTGTTTTACTGCATTCTCCCGAGTGTTACTAAATTCGCGAATTCTGATAGACATCGATTATGAAGGTTTCGAAACAAAGTTTTCGGAATGTTAACTAATACACTAGAGACAATTTCAAGAATTTACGAATGGCACGAATTCACATGCACCGAATAGCGCTGACTACGCACTGAATAGAAAGTAGGGGCAAACTACTTATCAAAGAGGAACGCATTCACCCATTATTTAGGTTAACACTCGGTACCGCAATCGCGTTGGACATAATAGGATTCACCGGAGTAAGTAGGGATGAGTCGTAAGAGTTGGACAGGATCTTCGGACTGTATCATCAGAAGAATGAGCACACAAGTAATTTTCTTAATATAAATTAATTGTACAGGCGCATTTGGTCATATAACCGCGATGCGCATAATTCGCCTTATTTACTTCCACGGCTCGCGTTAATTTCATTGAGGCTTCGCTAATAATTTAAAGAGACGATGTACACGTATACGCGGCGCGTGTCTGCGGTGTTGCCGTCGACGAATTTTTTCCCCTAATTTCTGCTTAGAGAGTCCACTTTCCTCGGGCTTTGTTCGTCGGCGCACTCCGGAAGCGAATCTCCGAGTGCCGCGCGCAGCCGTTCGCAGCTAGCGCCCGAGCCCTAATCGCTTGCGAATCACGTTGCGATTGTTGCGCCTGGCGTATCGATCGGCGCTCCAGGCCGCCGCCGGCGACCCATTAATCACGGAATAATGAACCGCTCGGTCGGCCGATCGGGGGAAAAATACCGAGTGGGCCGCAAGTTTGGCCCGGGCGAAACTTCCTCAATTAGCGAAGGAAGCGGCAGTAAAAATCGGGCAGCGTGAAAGGAGGATTTTTCCGGGCGGGGCCCCCGACGCCGGGGGACGTATGCCCGCGAGCCGATGTATACACGGTGCACGTGCAACGGCCGCGCCGAGTCGCGGGCTTATTATGGATATTTTTCGGTGACTCAGCCGCAAGAGCCGACGGGGGAGGTGTAACGATGTTTTCGTACGCACGGCCCCGCTATTCCCGGGCCGCGCGGTTTATTTTGCCTGCGAGGGCAATTAACGGAGGCGCGTTTGATAATTTAATTGAAGTTCAATGAAGCGAGGGCGGCCCGATGAAGTAACCTGAAAAAGCCGTTAATTGGCCGGGGTATTTCGGTCGGCCGGCGAGAACCGGTTTATTAAGTTTATTTTAAGGCTGCCCGCGCCGGTCGCCGCGGCTAACTGGTTATTATCAATGATATCGGGGGGGGGGGGGCGGGGGGCACGTCCTCCTTGGAATGCCGGCCCGTGCACGTTGCGAGTGCGCGGCCCCTCCCTCCGCCCGCGCTTACGCGTCCCAATAATAATAACAATAACAAGGACGACGGCCCGTGGCCGGGCGGGCAGCCTCGTAGGGGGACGGGGGGGTCTAAATTGGCGCGTAACGCCCGGCGCCACCCCGGAAGCCGGGCCCCTAAGCCCCGGCGGGCCAAAGAAGCCGGGGCTGCTTTGTGCCGCTCGAAAATTCAATGCATTTCAAGTGGGCCGGGAATCGTCGCGCCGATTCAGCCCTGCCCCCGAGGCGCCCGGGCTCTCGGGCCTCGGCTTTCATCGCCGCGCGGCCGCTGCTTTGACGGGGAGCCGCGCCCGGGGGGCTTTGAGCCGCGGCGCCTTGGAAGGATTCGCCAAAAGTTCCCGCTAATTAGCGGGGCGGCCTTTACGCCCGCCCGCGCCCGGGATACTCGGGGCCGCTCGCCGGAACGGCGCAACTTGCGCGCCCACCGGGCGCCCAGTCCAAAACAGTTGCCGCGGAGGTATGCCGGCTGGAAGTAGAGCCCCGATGGAACGTCGCTCGAGGCTCTCCTGAATAAGCGCGAGGTTAGCCTAATTTCGCGGGACATTCTTAGCTAAGCGTTAGCTGCCCTTTCCAGTGGGACGGTGGATGTGGGTGTTTTTACTAGCGACCTCGGTCGTCGTCCGAGACGAACTATGTACATCTACGAAAAAATACACTGATTTATTGAAAGGCACACATGCAGCCCAATCGGGACGAGCCTTGATTGTAATCAAAAGTGACCCCTTTGACCTAGGCTAGGCAAACATTGAAGCAGAAGGCAATGAATACCAGAGTCGCAGACTAGACAATGTACTCGCCGATACGCCATGGACTTTAACTGCCATATAATTTTACTGGATATCCTAGCATTTCCAGACGTGTTCCTAACGGATGATTAGTTTAAAATTAGCCAAGGAGATAATAGCAGGAAGGAAGAACTCGGCACGATGCCCGAGTGGCGTGCTCGATTAAAGACCATAACAGATTTATCGATCGGTGCCTGTAACGAGCGTTCCTTAAAGGCCATAGCGGGCTGAATTCCCAGACCGGCGACCGAATCAGCCAAAACCAATTGTCGATAATTTGCGCGGGAATATCCCGGTGCGGCCATTTGGGGGAGGTGGGCGCAGCTCGCAGGCGAGGGTCACTTTGAATTCGGCGCGTGACTACTCTAGCGCAAAAAGGACACAATTTCCCGTGATTTAGACCCGTGATCGACCACACATTGGCAATCGGTTTCGCTTCCGGCGCAACGCGCCGCGGCTCCCCTCCCGATAACGACGTTTTCGCTCTTTTCCGCACGCGCCCCCCCCTCCCCCTCTCTCGTGGAGCTTCGATAATACTTTGCGCCGGGGCCCTTGTTAGCCCCCAACGGAGGCGCCGCGCGGCGTCACGCTCGACTCGTCCAATCGAAGGCAGTCGTCTTAGATGAAGCCGATGCCCTACCCCCCCGTCTAAATAGCGCCCAAACGAGGCAGGCTTATCTCCCACGCGCTAGATAGTATAACGCGATATCTATCGTATATAGGCTTTAAAGCGTCCCAGTTCGAACGTTAGACTCGTGGCAATAAAATTTCGTGGAGTAGGGCGCCAGGAAGCGAGGTTAGGCCGGGCTCCTTCGGTGGGAACACAAAAAAAATGCAAACTGCGGAAGGATGAGCAAGGAGGTAGGGTAAATGTAGAAAGATAAAGGGAGTCGATACAATATCGGCAAAGGAGCCGCGGCAGCGGATCGCTAAAGAGCAAAAATGTAGAGAAATACGGGGTCATAAGTCAAGGGTAAAAAGGAAGGAGTCTCGGCGAAGGTAAAAAAAAAGGAAAAATTAATAACAAGGGGGCACGCGGGGGGTGGCTGAGGCGGAGGCGAGGGCGAGGGCGAGATGACGCGAGGGGAAGCAAAAAGCGCGAGCGGGATAAAAGTGAGATAAAGAGAGGCGGGATCATCCGCGAGAGCGGAGATAAAGTGAAATAAGAGAGTGGGGCGCGGGGCGTATTGCCGAGGGGTAGGGGGGAGGCTCCCCCGCGGCATGCACTTTGTCAAGGAGCGCGAGGCGAGCGATAACGCGCGGCCCTTGATTGGGGGCGTCCGGCGGCTGATCCCCGACGCCCGTCAACGAGGGCCGCGGGCTATATAATCGATATATATAGGCCGGGCCCCCGGGGAGTCCTGGCTCCTCGCGCGCGCTAACCGAGGGAACGAAGGGAAATAAAGAGGCCGCGGCCGGCGATATATCTCCCCGGGCTAGCGCTTCCGCCTCGCGGGATGTGCTTACTCCACGGCGGTGCGAGCGACGCGGCCCGGGCCTAATTGGCTCGATCCGGGCCCGACGACGCCCTGATTTGCCCCGGGGCTGAGGATCCGGATGCTGCGACCCGAGGCGTCGTCCCTTGGTCCATTCCGAGGGTCGCATACCTCGGCGAGCGCACACCTACCCGCGACCGCCGAGCCCTCCATTGGCTGATCCTCCTGCATACTCAGGGTATTTCGGCGGGACGGGCGGATCGCCGGTGGAAGCGCCGGCCGCGCGAGGCGTAACTAGCCGATATGTACACGGGGGGGGGAAGAAGGCCGCGGCGCATCGGAAGCGCCTCGGTCGCTGACCCGCCGCGCGCCGAGGACAATGCCGGGAAAGTAGGCGCTCCTCTCGCCGCGGCGGCTCGGATCCTCCTTACGCAACGCGGCCGAGGAGAGGCCCGCGGGAGTGCCTCCGCCGCCGCGCGACCGCCCACTTGGACTGCTCGCCGGGTAGGGAGGCGCGCCCCCTGCGCGCCGGCAACCCTCGCTCTGCGAGTCTTCCCTCGTATTCCCCAAACGGCTTGCCCTAACCTGCGAGCGTCGCTTACGTCGGATGTAAATCATCGCACGAACGGTTTACTCCGCCAGCTTTTACAATGCGTCCACGGGGTTTTCTGTCATTCCTCCTTCTTAACACTTTTCCGTGTATGCGTCTAATGGCGGGAGCGACCTGCGGATTACTCGTGTACACGTACGCCTAAGAGTACCCGTGTCTCTCGGTTTTTCTAATTGTCTAAGCATAAATCGTGCACGGTGCTTTATTATGCATTTTATCCATTGGACAAATCTGTATCAACTACATTTTTATGAGATTTCTCTTATCTTCGCAAGATTAAAAATGCGCCGAGTTGAATAATACTCGAACCGCTGTGATTTGATCAAGCTGCACGGGCTCGTGCACAGGTCACAGAGTCGTTGCAGCTCGGATTAGAGGCTGGGAGAGCATGGAGCGGGAGCGCGGAGGCGGGCGGCGTTGCCAAGTAGATACAGCCGGCCTACGCCAGACGAGTCCACGCGTCAAAGTAATAAAAGTATATTTTCTGAGTCGACGCCTCTGACCTACTTGATCTGCGCGGGCCGGAGGCTACACCGACAGAAATTATGCAGGAAAAATTGTACGGCGGGAGAATCTTCAAGTTTTATCCCATTTTATATTAACATTGTACGTATTCAAATAACGTCTCGAATGCTTTGAATTTTACAGAACAATAAACTACCGAGCATCACATATTTTTACCATCTCTTATCGCGAAAACTATAAGGAGTAGAAATGGCATGTAGTTTTACAAGAAACGGACCTTTTATTCGTACGAAGGATACGGAGATGTATAAAAATATGTTTTTTCTTAAAAATAACAAACTGCAATGGTATAGATTTGACGTGGAGGAAGACGACTTCGACTCTCCTCATGCGTGAGATGAGAGACTGTAGACTTCGATGCGCAGTTGCTACGCAACTGGCGAATGGATAATTCTGAATACAGCAGATTTTCAAAAAGCTATCATTATCGAGCATTCAAATGCTTTGCATGAATAGGTTACCGTATACTTATTCAAGAATTTATTAATACTATGCATAAATTCAAGTGCATTTGTATAGGAAATGTTATTTTTTTGGAGTAACGAGTTGAATTATTTTTTGATTTCATATAATCTTCAGATTTCAAACGTGTTATCTGATTACCATTCATTTCAATTGAAAATCATCGTTTTTCTCTACTTATTTATAATCCCGATTTCTCTATTTTGACTTTTGAAAACACTCCCGCTGGGTAAAAAGTACAATCTTCTAGATTCTAGAACATAAAAAAATTCTAATTCTACACTTTTTTAGTTATTGAGCAACGTATCGTCGTTTAGATAAAATCGATCGCTTTGAATAAACATGTATGTAAAAGAGTTTGAGCATTCATATCCACAAAGGCTTATACTAAAGTAGAAAGAAATTTCAAAGAAACACATCGCGTGCATCAATAAATAAAACTATGTCGACGTACACTTCACTGAACGGCCGTCTATTTATAGTTTTATAAAATATTATATCAGCCGTATGTAGAGTAGCGGCGTTGCCCCGTGACTTACGCGCTGGCCGAGCGGCCGCTCACGCCGGGGGCGGATCGATCGCAGTTTCCCACAGTCGGCCGCATCGATCCTGATAATCAAAGGTTAGAGATCGACGGGGACCGCGACGGCAGTCCTTCGGCGCGCGCGCAAATCGCGGAGCGGGAAAAAGGCCGCCGTATATATAGCGCGCAAATGAAGCTCGGCCGTAGCCTAGCAACGCAGGTGCGCCCCAGGCCCGGGCGGCGGCGCACCAACGAGTGTGGCCTGCGTGTTGGCAGCCGCGAGCGCGGGTCCCCCCACGCCCGCGCGTATATATACACACGACGCCCGCGCGCCGACGACCCCATATCCTTCCCCCGTTTATCGGCCGCCTCCCTCGGAGGCTGCGCGCCGCCGCCGCCGCAACTTTTCTCCTTTTTTTTTTAAGCCGCCGCGGGGCCGCGAGTCGCGGACTGGCGATATACGCGCCGAGACAAGGGAGGGCCCCCCGCGGGCGTCCCGGGCGCGGCTCCTAATCGACCGCGTTTAATTAAACGATAAGCCGAATCTTAATTCGATGATTTTATACGGGCGCGCGCGGGCTTTACGAGCTTTCACGCTCGGCCGCGCCCCACAGTTACTCTTCCCCGCTTTGCCCGCCGCGCACTCGTACGTCCGCCAATCGGAATGGCGCCTGCACTGATTTCCCTCGTAAACTCCTGAATAATGTAGGACATTTTTGACCTTGTAATACACACGCTTTAATGGCTCGGAACCCCCGGGATCCCATGAATATGGAATCCTTATCAATACCAATGGGACGAGTATTTTCCTTTGACGCGTTTTTCAGGACACCTTTTGTAACTTGCAGATCTAACATTGCAAGCTGTCCTCCGCATGTTATTTTCCTGCAATCCAATGCTAGAGAGAGAGAGAGAGAGAGAGAGAGATAGACGCGACACGCAACGTTTGCATTGTTTTATGCCTCGTCATTCTAATTATTAGAACACGTAGCGAAAAAAAAACAAAATGTTTAAGCGATTCAATTTATCGTCCAAGGGTCAGTTTTTTTAGTGTTGCTTTTAAGTGCAAATAATAAAGTAGGCGGTTTAAATGAGTCAAAGGGGGGCCGGCTTAATGATGTGTACGTTTGTGCGCCCGTCGGTATTTCCGTCTCTATTTACTTTAAAAGAAAGTTTATATTTTCCACTCGAAATAAGCGTTTAATTAAGCGGCGTATGATTCGGGTCTCGATTCGGCCCCGGCAATGGACACACTCCTCGCGAACGGACGATATTGAAAAGATGGTTATAGTTTTGGCGCAGGAGTCAAAGGGAACGATGAAAATGAAATATCACCGAGCTAAATGGAGCGCGGAGAATTGCAACGTGGCCAGGATAAACGCCATGGTTAATTTCGTATCAGGTTTACGCAACTGCCGCAAAAGGCCGAGGGGACAGCGCCTCCAGCTCTCCGCCGACAAATTAGATACGTAAAGTAATTAGCGCGCCAAGGACGACGCGCGGGGACAAAGAGTGAGGGTCCGCGCGGGCGCAAAACCCGGGCGATAGCCGAGGAAAACGGGGCGCACTCTAGCGAAAATCGGCGACTGGATCGGGGGACGTGTGTATATATGTATATACGTATAACAATTGGGCAGATCCCCCCGGGCTGACAAGCCCGGAGACGCCACGCGGAATTCGGGCGGTAAAAAGCCGTGGAGGAGGCGCGCTCGGCACCTCCGCGCGCCCGTAAAGCCCCCGCAAACGGGCGGAAGCCGGGGGCCTCCGGGTGCGGGACAATCGGCCCGCCCCGGAATGAAGCCGCGCGATAAAACCCGCCCGATAAACGGCTTTGTCGCCCCGCGGATTTTTCACCGGCGAATTAATCCCGCGGACAAAAGTGCAGGCGCCCCACGAGAGCCCCGGGCGCCGCTTCTCCAAACGAGCGGCCGCTGATTGCGGGGGTGGGGGTGAACCGGCTCGAGTGACCGGCACTTCGGCCCCGTGGAAAGAGCCCTTGGCGGGGCGCGCGGGGAGGCGGGGCCGTTGACCCCCCACCACCACCTCCCCCCCTTGCGTCCTAACTCGCCGTCTCGGCGGCTCGATAATCCGGCTAGGGCCGAGCCGGGCAAACAAACTGCAGGGCCAATAAAGCGGCTAAGGGCCTGCGATAGGAGGCGGCCCGGGGCGGGGGAGAAAACCCCAGGCTTCCCCGCGGGATTTTTCATGGGGCGCGCCGGCGGCGACGGCTCGCGCGAGTCAGGCCCTCGAGCGGCCGACGCGCCGCGTAAACAACCGGGCGGCCGAGCCGTGCAGCCGGCCGCGCGACTTTCTTGCCTTCGCGCGTATGTATGTGTGTACGTATCGATCGGCCCCGGGCTAATCAAGTCGAGCGCGCGCGCGGAGGAAACTTTTGAGCGCCCGTGCGATATTGCGCCCGCGCCGACCTACTTCAAAGGCCCGGGCTTATTTTAATCGATCTTCCGCCCGCGCGTCCGCGAGATAATAACACGCTTTGGCCTGCTTTTCGGGGCAATTAAAAAGGAAACGCTGCTCTTTGCTTCGGTTGCGGGAGCGGAGGCTACGCCGATGGGGAGCTTCGCCCGATCCCGCCTGTATTTAGCTAAATCGTTGCGAGGGATCCAGAAGCCGGCAAGGCCCTTTCAATTTGTTAGACCCATCGGCTTGTCTCTCGTATATCAAATCTGAATAAAATTTATTGTTAATATTATTGTTTATATAAAAAACTGTTTTGTATTAGTACAAAATTTACGAGAACGTCTGTTGTATGTTTCGAGATCAAATGCTAGAAAAAACAATTGTAGTAAAGTTTTAGTCACCAGCTGTTGTTTCGACAATTTATTATTTCTGCACGGAGGAGAAAAATTGAGTAATATTTATTGGACTGGTAAATACAATATGCTCGTACTCTGAATTCTTTTCTCGATTTTGATTTAATATATTTTGCTTAGCATCAATCGTCCAAGAATAATAGAGAATAAAAAGCAATTGAATTTGTTTATAAATCAATGCCACTGATCTTCTACTCGCCGCTGCCGCGCAATATATTACTGTTTATTAATAGTTATAGTCCCGTGATATAAAATATATTATTAAACTGTTGCGTACTTTCCGGTACTGGAAAAAAATCAAGGTTTATATTTTGTCAGTACTCTAATATGATTTTTATCAACACGTAGTAATAATTTCTATTTATGAATAAACGCAGTTGATTAAATATATGACATGAAAAGCACTCGGGGCATTGAGGATTTTTAATTTATTCAAGTAATTCATGAACACAAGTAGGAAATAGATAAAAAAGGAAAATGACGAATGAAAAACAGATGTAAAAGCTGCTCCGAGGCATGAATTATTTTTAATATTTGTTTCATTGCTAAAGAGCGACGCGTGCAATAGCGGCAAAGGCGATAAAAAGCACTCCGCGCCCGAGAAAGTTTGGCCAATGAATCGTTTCTCCGGTGTATTACATCGGGCCGGCCGATCGATAAAAGCGAAACAAAGCAGCTGGCACTCGGGCCGACTGGGCGCACCCTCAGCTCTTGGCCGCGGCGCATCTGGGCGGGATCGATCCCGCCGCGGGAGGAAAAGCCGAGGCCCTTTCGGGAAAGCGCCGCCGCCGCCGCCGCCGCCGCCGTCCGCCTCCCCGCGGGCGAACCAATCGCGGGCAGGGCAAAATTTAATAAGAGCCGATGATCGGCGGGGCCGGCCGCGTAACGGTCTGGCGGCCCGGCTGCATTCCGGACCGGCCGCCAAGAGCTGGCCACGTGCGCGCCACATGCGCCGGGGCTTTTTCCGCGCGCCCGTGTATTTATACCGGGTTTTCGCCCGTAACCGCGCTCGCCCGGCTATTAATACCCGGGCCCTATTAATACCTGAGGTCAGAGGTGGGCCGCCGCCGGCGCCGCCGATCGCCCGGCCCGCGCCCTCCCTCCCCCCCTCGGGGGGCTTAATTAACCCGCCGATGGGTTTCTGGGTCGGCCGAGGACGCCGGCGCTCCCTGTTTACCCGCGGCCGCGCTTTTTCCGTCCGCGGCCCAACCCCCTCCTCCCGCCGAGGCTGATAATAATGCGCGAGCGGTGCGCGAGCGCCGCCGGCCCAGAAATAGCCGGGGCCCCGCCCGCCGCGCGCCGCGCCCCGCTAATTGGGAATCTAAATTGAACGGCTTTCGCCGAGGAGAGACAACCTCGCGAACAATCTGTTTTGCCGGTCGCGTTACGCGCCCAGGCCCCGATAGGAAAAACATCCGCCCCGCGCGTACGCGCCCATATACACGCGTAACAGCGCGCGCGCGCACACGGACTCGGCGAGCCGCGGCCAACAACGGTACCGCCGTTCCTTTTTCAATGGAGCCCCCTTTTTATCAAATTTTCGTTGAAATTCATGAGCCGATGCGGCGATCGGCCGCGGGGGAGAGGCGGTCCACTGGCCGATTACATAAAAATCTACCCGCGGCTGGGGAATAATACGATTGTTTTTTTAGCGGCGAGCAGACACGCCCGCGTAACGTGCCGCGCGGAGAAATTCGGTAAGGCGTGTACGCTTCGCGCGTTACACAAGAGGAGTGTAAAAATAATTTCCCGTTATCTTTGTGAAAAAGGGGTACTTCGTCTCGCGCGCAAGGTGCTTTTCTTGTCGATATACAACCGCTATACACGTGTATGTGTGCGTATGTATATATATATAGCCCTCGCGAACAATTAAAGGTGCGGAACGAGGCAATTCGAGGCGAGACGAACAAAAAAATCCGATAGCGAAAATAAGGGAAGAGAGAAAAAGTCGGTGCGAGTGCTGGCGATCGTCCTTTGCGATTACCGGGCTTCGTGAGCACTTACCGAGGTACGATATACGGCGCCCGGGGAGGGGGCCTCGAACAGGGCCGTAGGGCAGGCCGGGCCCGGAGGACAGAGTTTCCGCGCGGCGCTGTCCGCCAGACCCGTGACCGTCGCGGAATTCCAGAGGGAGAGCGCGAGGAGGACAAGTGTGCGCCGCGGCGGGAAACAATCGCCAACCGAGTAGTGGGCATCCCGGCGGGCGGGACGCGTCGCCACAAAGGTCAGCCGTGGGGAAAAAAGGCGAGGAAGAGTAAAAAGCAAAAAAATAAAAAAAAATAAAAAACGTAAAAGCCGGGCGGCGCGAATGGGGCTGGCGGTGGCCAGGGGGGGGGGGCCGCCCCACCGCTGCAGGGCCGGCGATCGTTACTATTCGGCGGCGCCGCAAACGCCGTTGCGAATTGAGCGGCCGGCCCCTCCCCTGCCCGCCCGTATAATCCTATCGATTGCCGGGGGCTCGACCTTGAAAAATATCCGCGGGACGGGCGGCCTCGTTACACAGTACGCCACGGGGGCGGGCGGGCCGAGATCGGGACGCGGCCCGACCGCGGAGGCAGGTCGGACAGGAGGAATATAACGAGGAGGACGTATCATCGATCCCGCGCTTGACGTCGCCGCTCCAAGCGCCCCGGGAGCCTAAGTCTCCGGCGGGCTCGTTTTCCAGCTCCCCCTTTCTTGGGCGGGAAGCCCGGGTAATCCCGGGGGAGTACATTGTTTCCGAAGACTCGGGCGGCGAGTGTCGGTTTCGCAGTGGCGCGCGCGCGGCCGTCCCTCTGCGCGTCATCCGCTTGACGGCCTCCCGGGGCCGGCCGAGGGGCAAAAGTCGCAAAGGCGAGGTTGGCGCAAGTGGGCCCGCGACGTGGCCTTGGGCGCGGGTGCCGGATCGACCGGGCCCGGAGCGCCGCACCTGACTCCGCGGCTAACTGGACAGCGCGGCCCTGACCAATGGATCCCCAGTTGGCCGGCCTGCCGCGCTCTCCCTCTTACTCGCCAGCGAGCAACAAATTCAAATTAGCCAGGGATTAACAGGTGAATGGGCAATGGAGTTACAAGTTCGCCGGGCGTACGCCACGCGGGCGCACACAGGCCCGCGGCAGGTTAGAAGTGGACTTTTTCCCACTTTATGCGGGCCGAGTTGCGCGGCGCGGAAAAAGGAAGGTCCCGCCGGTGAATAGTGGCTGCAGGCCTCGCCCCCGCCGCGCGCTACATTCCGAACAGTCGGGCTAAAAGGAAAATTTGCCTCAGCCGCGGGCCGGCCCGGCCAAGCGGCGTGCGGGCGTGAATGTATATAAGGGGGGGCCGAGGCGCGCCGCCCGGGCACGTCCCTCGAATATCCTCGGGGCCACGAGCCGCTGCCGCCGCCGCCGCCGCCGCCGCGGCGAACAAATTCCCAAATGGCTGTATAAATTCGCTCTCGAGTCGGGCGGAAAAGTCGGGCACGCTCCTTCCGCGGCGCCAGCCCTTGTAAATATCAATCACGTCCGGGGGGGGCCGGGGCGCCGGCCACCGACCCCCGCCCCCACCCTAACAAGCCCCATTGTCCAACTTTTCCGGGAGTTTCCCGCGGCGGCCGGGGGCTTTTCCCGGCGGGCCGCCGCGCGGCCCGGGGAGCCCCGGCGAGGAGGCCCCGAATGATTAACCCCCTTCGGCCGCGGGCAAACCAGTTTAGCCATTGTCCCGAGAGCCGCTCCCGCCGCCGCGGTATATCGCGCTTTTATTTTCGGCAGCCCCGGGAGGAATGCGGAGCGGACAATGGACCGGGCGGCCCTCCCGCAGCCTCAGCTGGCCCGCGGGTTATCAATGGCCGGCCGAGGCGGCCCGCAAGTCGCCGGCGCCCGATCGCCGCGAATAAATTTCGAACAATACCCGGCTGCCCTCGGTTTTTATTGGGGCCCGCCGCCCGGGGAGAATAGACGCGCGCCCGGGGCACTAAACTTGTCCCCGCACAATCGGCCCGATCGGCCTCTCGCCCTCGGCAAGGCCGCTCCTCGTCTCGCCGCCTCGCCCTCTTCCTTCTTTTTTCTTTTCCTTGCGCTCCGGGGACGCCTGCGCGGCGATAGGGCGCAGTTTAAGAGGGCCGATCCGCGGATAAGATTCCTCCGCGGGCCCCGGGTCCCGCTGCCAATTACGCGTAAGTCAGCCTCCCGAGCCGCGGCGCTCCGACGCGGCCGATCGATCCCCCGGCTGGTTAGCGCCGGGCGAAAAACAAGCCGGCCGATGGCTTTCGAGGCGCGGCCACCGAGATTAAGGGGAAGGGAGGCCCGCGGCCTCGCCGCCGGGGACCCGGGCCTCGATCGGCCCCGAACAATAACGGCTTAATTTACAGCATTTTTCCCGCTTCCGAGGCAATTAAAAGTTGGGCCGGCTCGCCGAGCCTCCGGGGGAAAGGGCCGCAAGAGTAACGCGAGACACTCCAACTCTCCCGGGGCCAAGTAATAAAGGAACTTGGCCCCCGCTCGCCGGCTCTTTAATTTATAATAAAGTCAGCTGGTTGGAATCGCGGGAAAAACCAGCGACGGGGAGCCGGTCCACGCCGTGGCCGGGGCACCGCCGGGGAGAAAAAAAAAGGACCCGCGAGGTTGGGAGCCGCTCCCGCTCCTTCGCCTATCGGCCCGAGAAAGCTGCGAGACTTTCCGACCGAGGCGCCAGCGGGCTACCGCCGCCCTCGATATCATTCATATTCGCTGAACGAATGAAAACGCCTCGAGTTTCACTCCGCGGGCGAACTCGTGCCTACTGGGGGATCGCCAATTCGAGTACTACGCATCCCTCGTATCAATCATTTTTCACTCCTTTTACCCAAGTTCTTCGGAATAATCTAGACTCGCCAACAGATCATTAATATACCAAAGACATGTGCATGAGTGTACACCGCGTTCGTAAATTCCTTGTCCGCAATTGTACCACGCAATAGCTGAGCGTGTTCTGAACAAAAGTCTTGATGGATGCTAAATTCTCGGATGCATCTCCGTTTAAAAATTTTCAAAATGAGCTTAGCGTTCATTAAGAGCTCAACTCAAGATGATTTCAGAAGTAGAATGGTCTACTATGGACACGCTATAGATATAATTCAAAACTAACTCGATTCTCAGAGATAACTAATAAAGTAAGATAACTAATAACTAAAAAAAATAATAAATAAAGGGTTCATTGCATTTAATCAACCATTATACTATATATTGTTACTATATAAAAATAAAAAAATTGAATCTGTTAACACTTTTCATTTATAGCCATTGTTTTCTGTACATACACGAATACATCTGTATATTATTTAACTCGTTACAGGGATCTTTATCGAGATTTTCGAATTAATATTTAACAACAAATAATAAGCTAACCGAATGCGGTAATGTTGTTCCGTCAGAGATTTGACCTGGAGAAAAAAACGTTCTCAAGAGGATTTTTACGGCAAAGTAGCAAGGACGAAGCCATCGGCGCGCTCTCTAATCGGCCATCTCTGTGGCGACTGGAGATACAGTCGCTCCCACGGCGGCTATGCACGTAGCTGTTGCGCGGGCGGCGTGGAGGCGCCGACGCAAGAAGGCGAAACAAAGCCGCAATCCGCGGCGTATATATATCGGGCGCGCGTCGCCTCGGAAATCACCGGTTGGCGCATCTCCGGGGAGCGGGCCTCGCGCGCCCGCGCGGTCGATAAAAGCGGGCGGCCCGGCAGCTGAGGAGGGGCTCGCCGGGGCCGATGCTAATGACCGACACGATTATCCTCACGGCGCCCGAGGCCGGCGGCGCTTTCTTCAGAGACCCGGTAGACGGGGGCGCTGGCCTAACTGCGCTTAACGCGACTCCGGCCGTTCCGCGAGCCTCTTCCCATTACCCGCGCCAATTTCGCCGGTCTCCCTCGCCCGGCCCTCGTGTGCGCCGCTGTGCAGCGCGCGCCTCTCGCTCTGCCACTCACCTGTTTTTCTCCAGCTCGTTATGCGTTGTCCTGCGAACAGAGAAAGTACGATCGTGTTACTATTATCCGCATTGGTGGAGAATTGGGGGGGGGGGGGGCGTTAGTAAGCATCGGCCGCGCAGGGGGAATCGGCCCTCGGGCTTTTCTACCGGCCCGCGGCCACGTTTGTCACATCCCCCGGCGGAATGTAAAACCGACGGCTCGCCGGGGTAAGAAAAGCCGGCGGAGTGGAGGATTCCGCGTGCAATTGGGCTAGCGCGAGTGCCACTCCCCGCGGGCGCCTTAACAGCCGCAAGAAGCGCGCGCGGCTACATTAATTTCCCATAAATCCCGCGCTATTTGTTATGGCTAATTGCACGGCAATGCGCTTCTTTCCGGGGGCGCTGGGGTAAGGAGCGCCGGTGCGAATCGCCGCTGGCAGTCCTGTTTGCGCGCGCCTCGGCTCGGGGAAGCCGATATTGTCATCCCCGTCTGAGCGGCGCGCCCGAATTAGCTCGGTCCCCGGATAATCATTCGCGCCCTTTGGGTACAGCGTCGTCCTCGGCATTGATCGGCGAGCGCTCGGAAATAACCACGAATTACAACCGATCGTGTGCAATCTTGGTTATTCCGCCGCGAGTTTAATGCGCGGCTGGATATCAGCCGACCGATGGGTGAAAAACAATTTTTTCCCCCCGTAAAATACGCGTACGTTGCCGTTGGCTCGAATTAAAATTTTTTCACATCGAATAATAGCTCTTATGCCAACTGCCTCATGAATAATGAATGATACCTTTGTTATTTTGCACCAATTTTACAGTTCAATGTGTTAAATTCTTGTAATTATTCTGATTATAGCACAGACCGTTGCGCGTACACTGAGTATATAAGATAAGCGCTCCTCCACGTATGCCTATAAATAAAGAGAGAAAACCGAGACGAAACATTTCATTTTCACTGCATGATGTACGTAAACACTATATGCGCGGTATCAGCTGCTTACATACAAATTTAATTACGGGCATGTAATTAAAGCCTACAAAGCGAGTAGTTTTCTTAACCTTCAATTGTCTGATCCGCGCTCGCTCGTACATATACCACACCCTTAAATGTCACCTCCACCTGCGCCGTCGACAGTTTATACATACGCGGACGAGGTATAAAAATCAATTTAACGATTTATGGATTTGCCGGGAGCTAGCGGCTCCAGACTAATTTATAACTTATATACGACAGCGGCGGCGCGGTGTACGTTGCGCGTCACCCGATCAATTGCAATAAAGTGGCGTGCAAAGAAGCGAAAGTCAAGCGGCGCTCGGAGCCCAGGCGGCCAAAGCCTAAGCCCGTGTTTGCAGGGCGGACAGCGGCTCTTTTGCGCGGGGCCGGCGCTCAGGCCGCGAGCTGCTGCCGGGGCCCCGGCCCAACGCGCAACGCCAAGGCCGAGGGCAATTAACCTCCTTCGGAACGAAATCGGCGGCGCTGCGGGCGCTGCTGCTGCTGCTGCTTGGCCCCAAGCGCCTCTCCCCCCGGGGCCGAAAGCGCAATCGATAATAATTGCCAGAGGGCGGCTCTCGGTGGGGGCGAGGCGCGCGACGCTCCTGACCAGCTGCACGTGACTGTCAGCGCGCGACAGTAATCGCTCGTCGGTCAGCCGACGACAAAGAGAAATTGGATACAGAAGCGCGGCCCCGGGCGGCCTCGCGGGCCCCGCCGCCCCCACCCCACCCCCTGTCCTCGGGTTACGACCCCCGCCGCCGCTCCCCCCCGCGCGCACTTTAGGAGCGGAATGCAATTTGGGGAATCGCGCGCGCGCGCGCCCGATTGGCAGTTTGCCGCTTTGTTTTAACGGGGGCCCGGCCCGGTCTTCTTTACCTCCGGCAGATCGGCATTCCGATCGGATTCTGGCGCGCGCCGCCGCCGGGACTCGCGATTGTTAAGGCTGCCTTTTTTTTTTCTTCTTCCAGGCCGTACTTCCATGGGGACACTATGTCGCGTTTATCGATCCTTCCGGCGAATTTATGAGCTCAAGGGCAGCCGCCGCCGCCGCCGGCGGCAATGAGTCGAGCGGCGCGCGCTCGCGGCTTCCTTTGTGCGCGAGCGCGGGCCGCGCCCCTCTACGTGCGATTCAATTGACGTGAGCATTGCGCCGCGCCACTGCCTCAAATGGAACGCGACGGCTAATTACAAAATTAAGTTTGCCCGGCGGAATCGTTGTCCGGTTGCAGGAGGCAGGCACGCGAGCCCCCGACGCTTTTCCAAACTCACTTTGACAGCCGCGTCTAATGTGCGTACATGTGCCCGTGCACAGGCGCGCGCGCGCGCGCATTCCCTGCGGTTGACACGACGCTTAGTTACACGCCGAGCGAGCCGGCTTTTACTTGAATTATACACGCGGTACGAGGCTTGTGTTGCCGTTTGTATTTCGAGCGAGGCGAATTGAATGCGATTCAATTTTCATTGCGAGAAAATCAAAACGAATTTGCTAATTAGCTTCTCACGCGGACAATAGCCGATTACGACATTGTTTACTGCCGAGTTTTCCCATTTTATTTCTACGTGCATTCCTTCAAATGGATGGACGCGGCGGAGCGGCCGATTGCACGACACACTCGACGGTTTTCCCGGTACTGCGATTAACGGCTCGCGCGGCTTTTTACGGATAAATCCTATTACCGCGGACGCGCAGCTCTCGCTCGCGCGGGATATTCTAGTTAATTCATCCATGAGGGGCTCGCGATCAAACCGTGGAGGATGAACCAACGCCTGGCCAGCAACTCGCCTGCTAATTAGGCGAATGGCCCGTGTGTATATATCTCAGGGACAAACAAAGCATCGGCCGTTTGCCCGCGGCCAAATTCCTATAACCTCCGGCCCGGCTTACACCGATCCCGAAAGCCCTCGGTCTAATAAACTCGGGCCGATCCGGGCTAATCCGAACTAAACGGGCGCAGCGAAGAAAAACGAGGCCGCATCGCCGGCCCCGAAATCCGCCTTCTCGCGACGTCCCGATGACGACGCGCCCGCGAATTCCCGGCAACTTGGGCTTTGGGGGGAATGCGCTCGCGTGGCGCGCCCTCTCGAGCGGCCCATAAATTAACGCGGCGCGTTATGGCGCCGCCGGGAGCGGCCTGCACCTGAGGCTACCGCTAGCCGCGCGATTTCCCGAGCTACGACTTTTCCTTAATTAGCGTCCGGAAAAACTCGCCGCGATTTTCGCCCGTAGGAATAGCGAGTGAAAGAGGGTTAGACTGACGAATCGGTAGTTGTATTTCTCTACTGTGTAGAATCACAAGAGACTTCGAGTTTGCTAAGCTGCACTGATAGAGATTCGCTTCCTTCAAAGTCACTCCATTAACAATTAATCAGTATAAGTTAATTATTATGACTAAGTGGACAGGTATTAATATTGTTCAAAAAGATTAATTAGTGGCAACTTCTTGTATGGTAGCTCGAGTTCATATAATTATTTCGCCGAATCTGTTGCGTGATACTGACTATTTAGAGGTATAACTAATGCGATATAAATCTTAATTTTTATAAATTGTCTTGTGCAGTGAGTACACAACTTATCAGAACAATTGATCATGTCACAGGAGAAAAAAGATACTTCAAATGACAACACAAGTTCGAGCCTATTAGATTATATTAGGTACACTAAACACTGCTATTTGTCCAGCGAAGGTTGACCAATCACGCCTAGAACAAAATGTCTATCCAGTGTCTTTGCCGATCACGTAATAGAGAGTAATATTCGTCTAGGCATTCGACATCCTTTTACCATTTAGGGGCAGGAGAAAGGGTCCCGGAAAAGGCACGAGTTTCTAATTTAGAAGCCTGACTCCTCTGAAAAAAATGATTGTCACGTTACTCGTTAAATTTTTTTAAATTCAGTGAGCCAACAAATGTTCCCCTTAATTTTAGATTGCGCTCTTCCTATATCTGTAATGCACACATAACACTGATATCTCGTGCATATTAATTTATTACTCCCTCTCAAACTTCTACATACACAACTAAGTTGTACAAGCATTTTAGCATTCAAAACTCAGTTAACGATACAGTCTCCATTTGCAGCCATTTGGGCTCGCAGCCAACGCGTTCCAATTGCATAATAAGGGACTGCAACTTTTTTTATATTTATGCCACGGAGCTTTAGACACTGATAAGCTGACTTCTCAAGGTATTAAAAAGATAACGAATTCGCGGATCAGCACAGTGCTGATGTCAGATTTGGAGGCTTAGGGTTTTAGGGCTCTCATTTCCCTTACACGGCAATGGAGGCAACCAGAAACTTTGTGCGTAGTTGACCTTCCCACGATCAATCAAGATGCGCGACACAGGCTCTATAATGAGTAGTAGATTCTAAATCGTCAACCTTGCAAGCCAATTAGCATTATTTAGTTTGCCTAATGCAGCACATAATCCACTCCTATTTGTAAAATGAAACATTTAAATCTCAAAATATCCCTTTTGATGTCGAAGTCAAAACACAGTATTATACTCTGTGAACAGTAGTTATTCTCTATATCCGAAATGAATGCATCACCCTTGTAATCGGTTAAAGTGCGCAAGTACGATCCTTTGTTGAACCTCCGATTCGTCAATTGGCTAACCAGTTAAACCCTCTTAGTTTACCTAATACAATCTAATATGATTTGATTACATTTTAAACAATTTTAGTCAAGCCTAGCTCTTCGAGAATCCAATCAATTCGATAAATAAAAGCATCCTCGAGATTAAAATATGATCCTCTTTACGCCCGGGATATTCACGCACTTGATTAGGAAACACGTTGTATATGGAGGGTAAAGGAGGGACGGCCAACAAGCACCTCAGGAAACAATCGCCTTGCGCCAAAGTTCGATTAAATTCAAAGCTTGATTAACCAGCGATTGATTGCTCGGTCCAAGTTGGAGGGCGCTTACGTCGCGGCATTATCTTGCTCCCGCTCGGGGCAACTCGTTAATTACCCGCGGATTGTAATGAGTTACGTGCAAGAGTTGTGTAAGCGGCGGCGTCGGCGGCTCGGTCGACGAGCCGGGCGCGGATGCAACGCTGGGAGAGGAAAACAGAATCGCGGAATCCCGGCGGCGTTGCAGGCGCAGGTTCACTCGGGTCATTTGAAATTCAAAGCGGCCGATGTAAATCGGCCGATCGAATTACCTCCAGGCGTCTCTTCTCCCACGTTATTTTTTATTGTAATTCGCGGGCGCCCGAGAGCCAGGACTTACACGCATTCCCGGCTGTAAACCCGGTGCGCGCTAACCTGATTAACGCGATCTTTCTTCCCTTCGGCTTTGCCCGCGGATCTCGGCAATGGAGCGCCGGTGAAATTTAATTGCGCATTGTCCGCCTCGGCCTTTTTATCTCCCCTTTCGCGACCCGATCGATCGCCGGACATTGGCGGGCCGACTGTTCCCTCTATCGCAAATACACGTGTACGTATCGACACTCACCTGCTGCCTTGGGATTTTTTCGTCTTTGGCCTTTTGGTGACCGAGCGTATATCGTCCGGTATCGGCATTGTTGAAGCATATCCATGTTCGGCTTCTGCAACAGCAAGGAGACACATTACCTGACACATATATATTTATCCCGGTGCATGTACATATATGTACGTGTGGTGCGCGCGAGTCGTTCCACTCGGGCGCCCCGGCGCTGCGCCGAAGACGAGCGGCGCGAGAAAATGACGTCAGGGAGAATTGGCACCGCAAACAAGAAGGATCAAGCTCGCGCAGCTCGCGAAGAGCGGCGGAGAGGCCGAGAACGGGGCCGCCGGCGCTCGGGGCATAACTCAACTGACCGCGAGCGCCCCGGCGGAAAAAGTCAACGGCGCGCCGGGAGGAAAGAATTCCAAATTGCAGCTGCGCCGCGGGGAAGGAGGAAGCCGACCGCCGCGGATATGTGCCCTCGCGGAAAGGCCGTATCCCTGCCGACGACGTCGCTCGCGGCTTCCCCTCCGCGCGAGCAGGGCACCATAACCGCCGTTTGTCAAACCGGCCGATCCGCCCGGGTTTCTGAGCTTCCTTTGGCGGCCGGCCCGCGGCTGTCGCTCTTCCCCGCGCGCGGGTTGGACGCGGCGATCGCGGATGCTGGCGGGGGGCCGGGCGGGCGTGACGCGCCGGGCGCACGTGACCCGCCGCGTCCTCCGGGCGAATAATAATTCACAGCCGCGTTTGCCTACAGCTGGCACAATCGATTGCTAAACAGGGGGGGCTTGCGCAAGCGCCGATACACACGTGTGCCTCGGGAATGACACGAGTTTGCGAAAGTTTCGCGGGGCGCTCGGCTCTTTTTCTCCGGTGCGCGTCGCGCCCGTTGCGGCCTGGCGCTCGAGCGCGTCTGGAGAAGCCAGCGCCGGCGGCGGCGGCGGCCGCGCGCTCTCGACTCCTTCCTGCGCGCGCGGATTAGTCATCACAATGCGCTCGCTCGATACTCGCGTGATTATGCAAAAGCGAGTACGCTTTCTCACGTACACGCCACCGCCGAGCTTGGCTTCGTGCTAAAGAGGAAAGCTACCGCGACACATGCCCCGCACGCTGTCGGTTTAATGCCTTCACGGCTGCGGGAATTAGACTTTTTCTTTCGCGCCACTGGATGCTTCTGATAGCAGAATGCGCCGAATACTCGGATATTCATGGCTCTTTAAGGGGCCTTTCCAGTTTCAGCTACTTCCATTATTAGTGCAAGCTTATTTTTCGACTCTTTTCACGCTAACGTATTTATATTACAGGCTAAGCGTGTTCAAAAGAACACACAGGAAAAAACGAATACATGTCCACGGAAACTTATCGATTGGGACATTGGATGTATAATTTACATATATATCAATAAGGTAAAAGAAAAAAGTATGTATCGTAAATGGAGACAAAAAGCATTATGGCAAAATTATTTATTGAGTCACTGTTATTAATATTGTATTAATATTAACATACATTTATTGATATTTTCGAATTTTTAATCTCTTTATCATAAGCTATCGCTTACACGAAGCCTGATGTATGCATGTGTCTCATTGAAGAAATAATGTGTTATTCTTATCAATCTTAACTCAGTGTCGATAAATAATTTTTCTGTCGTGCTTTTGCCAATTTACTGATGAAGAGTTATGGTAGAGTAGATTGCGCGGTATATAACTTTCGCTGCGAGTGAAAATTAAGAATTGTATAGAAGCAGTGAAAAAACAAGATTGTTTTTTCTAAATGTCGAGATAGCTTGTCACGTTTAATAAAGCATAAATCATGTTATACCAATATTTAAACATTATTTTTCTCCAGTTAGCTCTATTCAATGAAAACTTCATTATCCATCCGTATGATATTTCATTATCATCCATATATATTTAATAAACTCATGAATAGCTGGACGGAGATTGTATAAATAATGCAAAGTGTAATAACATGAAAAAAGTCTGACTATAGGTTAAAATAATCGACCGCAGACAATTTGAAATTGTTACTCGTATACAGAAACATATTTCGAGTCACTGGATATTTTTGTCGAGGCTTTTGAAATACCTTGATTACCATTCAACAATGTACAAGTGATTTTTATAATTTTTGATTATACGTTATCGCTGAATAATAAAAATTACATCGTAATACTTCCTTATAGAGTGAAAACCATATATATCGTGCCTCCAAATTAAAGTTTTGAGTGTAATCAAGTGCTAACACCGACTTCGCTAAAGTAAAAATTACTAACAAGCAACCATTAGTGACATCTGCTTGTCGGCATTACATTTAATAAATCTTAACAATACCCGCATCTCGTGATCCCGTAAGGCGGTAAAAAGTACAGTACAGTCGTGAGGCTGCTTGGCGTACGGGGTGCGCATATAATTTACGCGCGTCTATAGTGTACGAATAAAGAGCTAGGAAGAACAAAGGAGAATGTAGCGGCTTTTCCTCTTCGACGCAGCGAAAGAGAAATAAAACGCGCGAGCGCGAAAGAGAGAGGGAGGGAGCGGGCGCGAGAAAGATGGTGGGACAGGGGAATAGAGAAGGGAAGAGGGAAATGCCAAGCGCGTTATACGAAGAAACTACTGCAAGAAGATTCGAGGGCAGCTCTGTTAAATTGCTAGACTGTGGCGCTGTAATAAAGCGACCCGTGCAGCGCGCAGAAAAAATAACGCTTTAGTAAAAATTACTGTAATTCATGCGGAAAGTGCGGGCGGACTTGCACTAGCGCCGCGAAAAATCCAGCGCCTTCTCTTTATCAACATTGGCGGGGGACGGGAGGCTTAGCGAATTCGCGGAAAGCTTTCGGCAATTGTTAGTGTAAATGACGAGTGGTTCGCGTCAGAATGCGCGTGGGACTGTTTGCGCGTTGGCCAGGCTTTTCGCAATTTATAGCTCAACTTCACTTGGTATATTAAAAATTTCGCGGACTACAAACTCAAATTTGAATTCCGGCTATAACTTTGGCCGAGCGATGCGAGTCTAGAGAGGAGGCGACGCACTTGGAATTGCACGCACTTGCCTCTTTTTTTTTCTTTTTCTTTTCCCTCCCTTTGTGCCGCCGCGCGGCATTGCGCGAAAAATCAAAATAACCAATTTAAAGTGACGAATGGAAATTTCACGAGTCGGCTATGAAACTGAATATGTTTTAAGAAACGCGCTGCAGTGTATTTTAAGCGCATTTATCACGATGACTCCGAAAAATCTTTATATCGAGTATACGTATAAAGTTTTATAACGCTTGTTTATTGCAAGAGAATCGGCCGAGAGTAATTGGCGGTATCAGCCTTGCATAAATCTACCGGCACGTATCTTTGACGATTTCCAACTAAAAATACGTTATTTATCTAAGCTTTAATTAAAAAGCGCTTCTGCAGCGGCAATACAATGTTTGAAAATACGAAAACCTCGGCGACGCTGCATCGCGAAGAGACACGGTATGTGTATATACATACATACATGTGTACGTGTTGCAAGCGGCACTTGGCGAGTTGCGCAACGGCTTCATTTTCGTCCGCGTCTCAAAGAGACAAAAAAAAAAAAAAAAAAAAAAAAATAATCAAAAAAACGTCGCGGGCACGGAGAGACGGAGCGAGGAAACCGACTCGCTGAAATAGCGGAGCGCCACACACGTATATGTACATAAGTAGGTGTACGAGATTTTTTTTGAAAAATCTCGACGCTCGCCGCCCCGACGACGCGGGCCGCGAAGGTCTCTCCCGGCGAAGGCGCAACCTTGGCGGCGAGCCCCCGGGCGCTCGGCGCTCGGTGAAAGTCGGTCCCCGAATGGAAAGGGCACAAAGCTGGGCCCGGGCTCGGGGGCGCGGCGAATCGGCCGCGAGTGCGCTCGCTCCTCCGCCGGGGGCGGCTGGGCACAATGCAATTAACCTCGAAAAAAAGAGTGAAAGTTGACCGGTTCGCGGGAAGTGAAATTCGGCAACATACGTGCACGTACAAGCCCTCGGGGTACTCTTCTCCTCCCCCCCCTACGAGGCGCTCTCTCCGCCGACGGGGAGCGAGCCCCGGGCGGGATATTTAAAGGCCCCGCGCGCGAGTTTTCGGGTCAGCGGGCGGCTGGCTGGCTGTCGCGTCTCTGGCCAGCTGACGGTATCGCCCCGTGTCCTGCGGGCCGCGCCCGGAACGCGCGGGACACTGTCCGCGTGGGCGCTAAAATTATTCCCCGGTCGACGCAAGAGCTCGCGTTTTTAGAACCGCGGCCCTGGCTCGTTAGCGGCCGATATTTTCTTTTCGCCTGCAGCGCCGGCCCGATAGTCGCTCCTCAAATAACCTATATCAGACGCCCGCGCGACCTTCGGCTTCTTCTTTCTCTCTCGTTTTTTTTTTTTTTTGTTCGCCGGCAAAAACCGGCCCCGCGGCTCCAAACAGCGGCTCCTCCCGGGCGAGTGCGTCGACCTTGACTAGACGGCCCGAGAGCAGCCTCTTCTCGCGATGCGCGTACACGTAGGTGTGCCGTGCGCGCGCGGCCGGAGGTAAAAATAGACGGGCGGGCTGGTTCCTCCGCGGGCGACCGGGGGAGGCCACCTTCCGAGCCGCCCGGCGATAACGAGCCCCCGCGGGAAGAGGTTATGTGCGCCGCGGAGGAGGAGGAGGAGGAGGAGGCGCACTTGTTGATTGCCAGCGTTACGCAAGGGCCGGACGACGCGCGGAGAGGCATTAGGCGCGCGGGCCGATGCGTCCGCACATAATGCGCCGCGGCCCTCGCGGGGGCCCGAATCGCACGGAGGAATGCCAATGCGCGTGCTTATTAAGAACGTATATACACAAGCCGCGCCGAATGAGATAGTGCTTATCGGGCCGATAGGCCGTTTCGAGTAAAAAAAAAAGAAGAAAGAGAGAGCGAGAGAGGAAAAGGAAAAAAAAAAGGAGAGAGAGAGAGAGAGAGAGGAAAAAAGAAGTGGCGCTCGTTTCGCCAGATAGGCAGGAACAATGGCTCCATTCTTTCTCCGCAGTTGCGCGGCGCCCCCGGGCAGCCCCTTGCCCGCGGGACTTTTTGGGTCACGCGCCGGGGGCCACGTGGCGCGAGCGCCCCGCTCCCCCGAGGCCCGCGCTAATAACCCGGGCTGATATCCGCGTGCCGGCCGCGTCGCCGGCCCCTGGACCAGCCTCGTCTTCGGGGCCTACTGTCACGGGCGCGCAGCAGCATCCGGGACGAGCAACGTCCGCGCCCCCGAGCTGACACCGTCCCCCCTCCGGGCGGAGGCTCGTCGACGAACAACAATCCCGCTTACGCAACGGTCGGTTTCTTTTTTTTTTCCGCGTGTCTCGGAGCGCGAGGCGGGAGACATTGTCCGCGGCGACATCGATCCGCCCACGGTCAACTCGGCCGCCCTCCCCGCGGACGCCTCGCGCTTTCCTCAAACTTTTTACGCAACGGCCGGGAGCGCCCCGATGCCGAGGGACCGGAGTCACCCCCCGCCCCCGACCAATACGAAGGCGTGTGCGCGTTTCGAGAGCAATTGCGCAATACGCGGGGGTACTCCAAGGGGGTGCCCCGGCGTCCGGGCCCTTTTCCGCGCGACGCCCTCGAGTTTTTCTCCGGAGATCGCGCGGGCGATCGCTTCTCGCCCACGGCACCCGTGTGTGTGTACACACGTGTGTACATATATTGTGTTTGCAGCCAACGCGTACGTGCTTTGTATTCGCGCATGCGTGTATTATTTCCCTTTGCCGAGCGCACTGCTGGTTTTATTTGTTGCGAGCACAGTGTATTGATCTTATCGGATCATTGTCACGTGGGCCGTCGCGCCGCCGGGTACGTACATGCACGAGTCGGCTCGCCGGCGCACACGGCTAATGCGGCATAGCTTATGCTTTGGACAAAGCTAATGTCCAGGCTAATGTGACGAATCCCAATGCGAGTGTATTCTGAATAACGACAATGATGCATTAGCCATCCCGCCAAGTGTTCAATGGAGCTATTTTAAAAAGCCCTCGGCGGCCACCACGCGGACGCGTAACCTTTTTGCATTTCAAGAAGAATTGCAAGCGCGATAAGAGGCCGCGAGTCGAGCGCACGCAGGTATTATATAGTTGCGGGAATATAATCTTCCGAATTGGCGCTGATTAACTTGCGAATCAAATCAAACGATTAAATCAAACCCAAGGCTTCTCGTTCGATCGAGCGCGCGCGCTCGCTGCATCTCCGCGACGTCAAAAAAGGCCTACGGGTCACTTTTTTTTTTTGGAAAACCCGGCCAATAAGGCCTGGCGGAAAATTCTAAAAAAAAAAAAGGCCAAACCGTGCCGAGCGCGCAAAGGGGAAATTTCCCCCGAATTTCCGGGTAACGCGCGGCAGAAATGCATTTTGCCAATGAAACGAGTTTTCAACTCGTTCGCCCGGAGGTCGCCGCGGGCCTCCCGGCCCAATTAAAACTCACGCGCCGGAAGAGCTCCCGGGGAAGCTCTCTGTCTCTCCGCTCGGCCGTGCCCGAAGAATCTAATGGAGGAAAAAAAAAAAAGGAGGGCGGGCGGGGCCAGGTTCAAAGAGATTCCCCCGGGAGGGGGTGGGGACGACCCCCGGAATACCGATAACGAACGACGGCCGGCCGCGGGGGATCGATCCCAAGAAATCCGAGCGCGAGTGTTAAGCCGGCCGCGAAATACCGGGGACGCGGGCGTCGATAAAGCGGGACGGCCGGCCTCTCGGAGGCCTTGCCTCCGCCGACCGACGATTGCCCCGCGCGAGCCGGACGGTTTCTCGCGGTGTTGTTTTTTTCCCCCTTTTTTTTCCTCTCTCTCTCTCTCTCTTTTGTCGCTTTTTGTCCCGTTTGTCGTCCTCGACTCTCCAGGACGGAGAGTCCGCGTGATAAAACTCGCTGCTGATTGCGCGGCGAATTATTCGGAAGACTATTTGGGGAATGCGACGGGAGCGCGCACCGGCCCAGTGGCCGGGGGCCTCGCATCGCTGCTCTCTCTCTCTCTCTCTCACTCGCGCGCGCACCGGCACGAGGATCGCGCAAAACTTTTTTATATACACATGTATATATATGTGTACAGAGTTTTCGCGAGTTGAGCGGCCGCGTACGCGCACCGAGTAATTGTTTACTCGGGCGCCTTTAACTGCTTCATAAATACCAAATGGCCGCGCAATTTTCGTGCAATTAACTGTATTATCGTTCGAAAACTGGGAAATATTCTAATCGAGGCGCGCGGGGCAGGTAAGAGGCCGGCCTAATTGCGCGCTCGGCCCGTACCTCGCAGCTTATATTTCCCCACTGTAAACACGCTGATTAATTACGGCTTTCCCAGCGCTCCGGGTATCATGCGCGCCTATTCCTCCCGTTTTTTTCTCCTCTCTCTCTCTCTCTCTCTCTCGACTTCTCTTTTCGTAAGCTGCAGCGACGGGGACGTTTTTTTTTTTTTTCACTCGGCGCGCACGTATGCGAGAGAGCACCTCTGGCGGACGGTGTATATATACAGGCGCGCATGCCCCGTCGGCCGCGGCAATCTCAAAAGCGGCGCATTAATATTAGAGAATGACGAGAGCCGAGCGTCACGTCGGCCAGAGCGCGGAAAGCCAGACAAACAACAAAATATTTTTCGAGGCGGACGCCGATAAAATTTCAAGCTCGAGTGCACCGAGGCCGGGGGATTGACAGTGTGGTTGGCGCGGCCGCCTCGCCCAGCTTCCTCCCTCGATCATCTTTTATGCATCTTTTTTTGTCCCTCCTCGGTCCCGTCGATCGGCGCGGGCCCTTGGCCGGGAGCGGGCGCGCGGGGTGGGGGGGGGGCAGGTCGGTCACGCGGCGCGCTTGACCACCGGCGCCCGGCTGAATTATTCATTTTGATACATCGCGTCTGGCCCCCGGGACGCTCGCGGGACTTCCGATCCGCGCTCGGCCCGGCTAACTGTTCCGCGAGGGCGTACGCGGCGCTCGGGGCCCCGCGGGCCACGTTGCACCCGAGGCCTTTTCCGCGTAGAGGCCGGCGCCCCCTTTCGCGCGGAGCGGCTTCTGCCAAGTGAACCGGGCGAGCGGGCGGGTATTTTTACCGCGGGGTTGCGCCGCGGCCTCCCGGGCGGCGGGTCCTCGCGGGGCGCGCGTGACCTTGGTCGGCGGGCGCCACGTGAGCGCCGCGAGCGGGTAAACAGAGCGCCGGAGTTAAAGGGCCGGCGGACGGGCGGGCGGGCGAGAGGTTAGGGGCCGTACCTCGGTCCCGGCGTTCGATGTACTCTGCGGCCTGGAGCAGGGCAGCAATGCTCATATTTCCCCAGGTCGGCTGCGGGGCCGTCTGCGAGCTCTGCGGCTCCTCCGCTGGCGGGGCACACTGCACGCTCACTGACGCGTCACTCGGGGCACTGCACACGCGCGGGCCTGGCGGCGGCGGCGCCGAGCCTGCAATCATCAGCAAAGGGCGGCGGTGAGGGGGTGGGCGGCCGCGGGGAGGGGTGGCGTTGGCGCGCACGTGGGCCTCCCGGTGGGGGGGGGCGGGGGCGCCGGGCCGGCCCTCGGGGCCTCCTCCTGGCCGGGCCGGCGCCCCGGCCCTCCCGGCCCGCCTCCGCCTCCGTCCCGGCCGCGCACCTGGCTCCTCCTCGGCGGGCTGGGCTCCTGGGGCTGGCCTCCTGGCTGGTGGTCCGGCTGCTGCGGCGGCGGCGGCGGCGGCGGCTCCGGCCTCCTGCTGCTGCTGCGCGCGCTAAGGCTCCGGCCCACTTCGACTCGGACGCTCGGCGAGGATACGCACACGCGCGCACGCGACGGGGGACGAGGAGCGACTGGCGAGAGGAGCCGAGCGCCGCCGAGCTGCAGCCGGGCGGCGCGCGCGCGCACCCGGGTGGGGGGCCGGCCGAGCCGAGCCGAGCGCCCCCGAGTGCACCGGCTCCGATGCACCCGCCGCCACCCTTCCACTTCCTGCGGCCCGCCGCCCGCCGCCCGCCCTTCTTTTCTTCCCCGGAGCCCGACGCGAATCAATGGGCAGCCGCCGGCCGAGGCTTTAACCTCCTCGCGCCGCGCGCCCCCGAGCCGATCCCGCGCCTCGGCCCGGGCCCCGCCAACCGGCAGAGGGGAGCGAACAAAAAACAAAAAGCGGCGCGCCGGGGCTTTTCCCGCCCGGAAAAGCGCGGGAGCCGGGAGGGCAGCCTCACCTGGATCCAGATGGGCCGCCAGTTGGCCGGCCGACCGCCTGCCGCTTTCCCGCCGCGCCCTCGGCCCTGCCCCTCTCCCGCCAATTAAAGCCCGCCTCCGACTTTTCCGCGGCGCCTCGAGGCCGAGCATTGTGCGGATCTGCGCACGCATATGTACGCGCGACCTCCTGGCCCGCGCGGCTCGTCACACTGACCGGCTCGCCGGCCGACACTTTATTGCTGCGAACTCAAAGCCTACGGAAGCGCTCAGAGGGAATAATTAATTGGGCCCTTGGCGCGTAAGTCAACTTGGCCCTTGCGCGCATCTGTCCCCGATGGAATGTTCGACAGCTCCTCTCCAATAATACTCCTTGTTCGCCCTCTTTTTCCGTTACATGCACACACACACACGTGTACATGTGGCCTTTTTTGTCCCATGGTCGGGGCCCGTCAACAAATTAATATATACTGCGTAATTTCACGTAGGCTTTAATTAAAAGCGTTAAGCTCGCAAAATGCTAAAAGGTTTTTTAACCGTTCTATATTACATTCAATTAATATAATTTATTCCTTCTGTTGTATCGGACAAAAGTGACTTTTTTCCTACTTTTTATTTCTCCAAAAGCGCTTTGACGGTACGTGTGCGGAATAACTCTCTTTTTACATTTCCGAACTCTGGGGGTAGCTCTTTGTTGGAACTAATCAAGTGCTAGCGTATATGTATATCGATCTCGTATCGAGACTCTTTATTATATAGCGCCGATGTTCGATTACTCTTGCGAAATCCAATGTAAAATTACGTCCAAGGGATTACATAAACTAATTAGTTGCGTGCAGATTTATCGTGCGAATGTTTCGCAAATATACATTTATGTTGGCTGTATCGTCGGATAATAAAAATATCTCGGGTAATCCGTCTTAAGCGCGCAGATTGGAAACTTGTAAAATCTAATTAGGATGCACTTAATAGCTTATAAGCGGGTAAATAGAGTTGAAAGCGCGCGAGCCGGCGCTTTTGAGGATGGCGCAACAAGACGGGGAGCGCGCGAAAGGGCCCCCCGTACCTTGTCGGCAATGCAGAGCCGATTAGCGGGCGATCGATCGGCCGGCCTCGGCGCGCCTCCCACGGAGGCTGCGTACTACTCCCGCGGAGAAAGAGGCCGCGAGCCGGCGGGCCTCGGGAATGCGAGGCGACACCGTTTCCTAACCCGCGGCCGACCCGACCATTTGCCCGGGGAGCATTGTACAATCGCAGCGGCGGCCCTCGTAAAGCCGGCGCTCGCGGCTCCTCCGCGGCCGCGCTCGGAACGGAAAGGCCAAGTTTCCCGCGGAGGCCGATTATATTACGCCGCGGACGTTGCGCTAACCGCGGGCTCCTTCGCTAACGAGCTGCGTTATTCCCCTGGCCCTAATCGAACGGGGCGAATCAGCCGGGCCGATGATCCGGGGGGACGTACGCGCGTATATAGGTACGCCGCGAATGCATCGGGCCTGACTCACGCGCCGCTGACTCAGGCGGCGCGTGCACGCGCGACGCGCCCGCGGAATCCGAGGCAGCCGTGGCCAGTGACCCCGCCCGGGCCGAAAAACCAAGCAGCTCGCGCGTCGCCTTCCCTTCCCGCGCTCCCGCCGAAACTCCTCCGCGAGTACAACGCGCGCGCAACAGAGCTGCGTGTAAATAAAAAGTGGAAGAGGAAAAAAAAAAAAGGTTGCGCCCGCGCGCCGCGCGCTCGCCCATTATAATCCACTTAAACGGAAACTCGAGTATCCCACTGTACATGTAAATATGCGGAGAGCTGCGCGAATTAGCATGCGAGGCCTTGAAATCGAATTATCTATGTGGAACGCGCCGCGCGACCGCGGTGCAATATCTTTCTTATTTTTCTCCCGGTTATGTTATGCACATATGTGTATGTTATTCGGCGAGCAGTCGGTCCGGGCGCGCAGGCCCCGCGTCTTTCCCTCCCGATTCGTCGGTCGTTGTACCGATCGGGAGCCGCGGGGATTTTAGGCGCTGTGCAAGCAACGGCGACACTGTCGGCCTAATCAACCTAACGGTCGGCGAAACGTCGCGGCGGTGTAGCGTTAAAGAACCGTTCGACCTTCCGTGCGCGGTCAAATCGAGCCGCGTATAAAAGTCCTCTTGCGGAATACACACGTGTGTGTGTGTATACGTATACATGCACGTGTATATATATATATGCATATCCATACAGGCACGTAGACGCGAGCTCGAAAGCGCCGTAATCGATAGTAAACGTCCGCGGGCGGGCTCGAGCGACAACGCGCAGACATCCAACCGGCTCGGCGCTTATTTTGGGCAATTTCGATCCGCGGTTGTCACGCCGCGGGCTCGCCTTACTTATTAAGCCCCGTATCGAGCCGGGGGAATGTAGGGCAGGGACAAACTGCAGGACGGCCGTATGGCGCGCTTAGCGGCAGACGCCTCCAATTTTTTTTTATTCGCCACCGGGTATACGCACAAGGCGATAAGTACGTAATTCGATTAGGCCGCTTGACGCGAGCATCCTCCCGGCGGAGGGAGCACAACTCGCCGCTCGGCTTCTCTAGCATCCGACCGTGTGTCTTCGACGTATCACGGGCAATTTCGTGGCCGCGGCTCACGCGTCAAAAAAAGGGGGGGGGAAACCTGACGGGTTTGACCCCTGCGAGTCGCCGAATCTCTCGCGTGACACAATGGTCCCGAGCAGCTGACGTCCCCTCCTCGGGCCCGGAGCGATAGGCACCGCGTGTGCACGCGTCGACGGGCGCGAAAGGAAAACAAAGCGGCCGAGAGGCAAATGCACAAAAGCCTCGGCGGCGCGCGGCGAACGGCGCAATTGAGGCCGCGCCCATGTAGCTCGCCGCTTCGCCGGCGGAAATTGTAATCACGCGCGAGGATTAGAGCGGAGCGCGCGCCTTCCGCGAGCGTCCCCCGCGCCCCTCCGCGGACCCGCGCGCGCCTCCGTGTCGAGGCACGCGGGCATACAGCGGCCGGCGCGAGTGCAGAGCGTGCACCGGTGCCAATGGCGGCCGGCCTTGCTCCCAACTTCGCGAGCCGCCTGTCGCTGTCACGTGAGGCTCGCTTGCGTGCCCGCGCCCGCGTGCGTGTGTGCGTGCGGGCCGCGGCGCGCACACCCCACGCTGCTGCACTCCTCCCGCCCCTCGCGCGGCCCCCGACGGGACGTAATAATGGGAACAGCTGGTCGACCGAGTCGAGGGAGGGGCGAGGGTCGGTCACCCGGATTCCTCTCCTATCGACTGCCTCTTTTTATTGAACGACCACCGAGCTGTGACATTGTAACTTGTTACTTGCATCGATGTCAAGATGTCAAATCCGAATTTTACCATTTAATGTTTTGCATCGGTCGAGTTTGCACACTTTGTCCTGTGGCCTACGCGGGAAATCATTTTTGGGATAATGTACATTTATACATATTTAAGTATAAAATCAATTAGAAGTTCGTTTCGATTTAAAGATGGAAAATGAATCAAAGAATTATACGAAAAATAAAGAAGAATCTCTTACAAACACACAACACAATGCAAAGCGATTCAAAGAATAACAAACAGCTTTTTACTGCAAAGTTTTTTCTACATTCTTTACGTTATAAACTGTCCAACTTGTGCAATTTTTACACAAGTAATTATTTTAATGAAAAGACAATTATTTTTTTAAGAAATGCTATCGAAAAATATTGCGACGACGTCTGCAATGAATGGTAATGCAATCCGATTATACAGTATCAAAGATCAATTTGCCAATTGTTTTATACTAATTTTCAATTCTTTCATTATTGCATTTGTTTCTATATTTTTGATAATCTATACTGTAAACTCTGCTATCAGGGTTACCTGATAAATGTTCCCTTTTCAATAATCAAATACTTGGAATAATCAATAATGATTTCACCTAAAGCGAAAATTTCACAGCAGATTATCAAAGAATATCTTGTATAATATTGTGTGAAAATGTTGATAAGTTTTATAATACAATTAAAGCAATTGAATCATTCTAAATATGTATAATCTACTTTTTTACACAGAAAACAAATCAGTGAATAAATCATTTAGTTTTCGACTTCTTAAATTTTATAATACTTCTTATCTTGAGATTACAGTCATGAAGCATTTTACAAAATAATTTTAAAATGTTTTGCTGTCAAACATTAAATTTTTTTTTTCTTATCTTAATAAAAATTGTCAAACAAGTTGCTTTTTCAAAAAGTATCACTTTAGTATTTCATTTTCATCAATGTATGGATCATTAACTTTTATTTCTGAATATTTCTTTGGTCATAATCGTAGTTGAAATCAATCGTTGAATAACAATAAAGATATTTCTCCATTGTACATTTTGTATCATTTCTCCAATCCTAAAATCATAAAAATATTAATAAATGTTTAGTAATATAAAGATTACTTATACAAAGATTGGTAATAAACTAGTAATTATTAAGTTCAGAAGAATATAGAATTTTGAAAAAGTTTACAATTCTGTGGATTCAAAATTGCAGTTTATCATCATTCTAAAGGAATTTTAATCTAAATTAAAATCTTCATCTGATGGCACATTCTTTCATATTTTCATATTGTTTTACTATATTATTAATATTTTAGTTTATTTCTGCATTCCTTTAGAATGTAAAAAACTACAATCAGATTATACAGTTCCCAGTGTATAGGAAAATTTGCAGCCATAATTTTTCTGTTATAATTTCAGCTATATATTTGTTAAAAGTAATTTGTTTTATTTTAAATTTTATTGTACTACAATAGCTTAAATTTTAGAATACCTGTTCTGATATTTGCATCCTTAAATTGTAGTTGATTGTGGATTTAAAATCTATTGATTTTTACACAATGATTCAGATTATTTTGCAGTTCCTTTAAATATTTTCATATTACTGAATCATAAAAATTTTATACAGAAGTTCTTTTTATACTGAGCCTGAAATTTCCTTCTAGCTTTTCAAATAAATTACCATTTATTATAAAACTTCCAAAAATAACAATCTTGGTCAGTTATCTGGCTCATCCCAGTTAATGGGATAATAATTAATCTGTATGTAATACAAATTTCCATTCATTTTATCTAATTAAAGCTTGAACCCATATTTGTATAAGGGCTTAGATTTCATGAAATCAATGATATAAAAAATCAATAGTTACTTCCAATGGTATATCCTATCATGTAACGTGGTTGATGGAGAACTGATCTAGAATATATAAATTTATTTTTATAATTATTATTTAATTGCTTCATATAAAACATAAAAATATCTCAATAATAATAATATCACAAATCTGACTATCTATAATCCAATTTATTTACAATATAAAATAATAACAGAACTTTGGTTAAGAATTTAAAATAAATTGACATTAATGTTAAACTTAAATTTTCAATAAAAGTAGTGAAATATAATTAACAATGGTTTAAAAAACATTATTTATTATATTATTTATTTAATTTAATAAATTACACGATTTCTAAAAACAAATCCATAATAATAAATAAACCACATCTTACCATTTCAATAAAATCTTTTACAAAATAACTAAATTGTAAAACAATGATCATATTTGGAAATTGCATTTTAATATACAATACGTTTATACTCAGATCAGTATGTTCAGATTAATATTATAATAATTATTAATTGCGAACACTTGGATACCAATTTACTGCGCTATTAACTAGCAGATTTTACCTTTAAAGTACCTTCAGTTACGAAGCAAGTTTACTATAAAAGCACAAAGTCCCATATCCTAAGACCTAACTTTTACTTGAGATAACCTAAGTACTAGTTTGCTGTTTGCACCTAACCGACTAAGGCGTTGCAATCTTGTAGCACTATATATATGGTAATAGCAGTCGCAACTCGCAAGTAGCAAATGGTCGGTAATGTAGGAAATCGGATAGTTCAATCACTAGCAGAAAATTTGAAGTTATAATTTATATTAAGATATTTTTATTTAAACCCCCAATTATTTGAATTGCATAAATCATTTATTGTTTCTAAACTAATAAACTAAGAAAGGGAGTTACAAAGAATTGTGTAATTAATTTCTAACGTATACTTCGGTTGAATCATCTGCATCCGTAGATTACCGACCATTAGTTACTAGCAGGGCTGTGATGTACCGACTGTTACCAACAGTATTCTGCTTCTAGATCGGAGCGCTTTAGTGGTTGTGGTGCAAACTAGTATTTTGGGGTGCCTCAATTCAGGATGGGGCTTTATAGTTGGTGCTTCTTACTATACGATCGATCTTCATTGACAATGCATTACAAATTGCAATATATACCGAAAAACGCAATGTATTGTAAACCTGCGTAAACCACCACTCGGCTTAATAGTCTATTGCACTGTTTTTCAAAATGGAAAAGATTAACAAACAGATGAAGCACACTAAAATATTTTTCGAAGAAGGGGTAAGCCTATAATTGAATAGATATTATAGTTGTTCATTATACTTAATTATTGGGTAATTGAACCTCAAAACTGCTACTTCTCGCGGGAGCCTCGGAGTTAATTTTATTGTAGCACAGGATGTGCATATCTTAGAAGATACTTGAATTTTTTATGTAAGTCCTAGGGAAGTTGCAGTAGAAATAAATCATCAGAGGTAATGAGTTTTGCACGAATTATCAGAATAACATTTCAAATTGTGTTTCAGAAAAATTCCGGAGATAGTTGAATGTCTTTGAGAGTCAAATCAAGGTCCAGGCTTGTCTGCTTTAATTTAACAAAAATTAATAATCTTTATAAAAATTGCCTGCAAACCAAAAAGTACTAAGACGCTTATTAAAGATATTGAAACGGTTGTTGAAGAGCGTAACAAATGGACCATTCAAAACCCGCACGTAAAAGCACTCGAGTTACCCGATACAATGGCAAAGCGGGTAGGCCTGGACAATCCCCCATGAAAGCTGTTCCTAAGGGTAAAGGACGTAGGCACATCTTTAAAAAAACGGTACACGCAATAAACATTTTATTCATCTTTAATATAAATTGTCTCAATAAAATACAAACTGAAAATTTTATTTTGTCAACAGCCCATGAAGTCTCTTGCTGCTACTGCAACTCCAGTAACAAGTAATTTTGTTTTTTATAAAGGATCTTATTTTCAAATTGGTGATATAGTGTCAATGCAAGATATAGACGGAGGAATTTATTATGCTCAAATCCGAGGTTTACTTACAGATCAGTATTGTGAAAAAAGTGCAGCTGTCACTTGGTTATTACCCACTACAGCTAGGTACATTCTGGATTTATATTATCAAAATAAAGTGAAAATATTTTAATAATTTGTTGCTTTTATTGTTAATTAATATTTGAGTAGTATAATGTAATTTCCTATTCCATCTAGTAATTTTTGTAAATATAATTTTGTTAATTAATGTATTTAAATATTTCAAAAATATCTGTACAGTTTAAATTAAACATAGCATATTTTACATTTAAACACTTTTGTTTTAAATACTAGATAATATACATTTTTATTTATTAATTATTACAGTCCACCACCAGAAGATGGATTTAGCCCTGAAACATATATAATTGGGCCAGAAGAGGATCTACCCCGAAAATTAGAATACATGGAATTTGTAATGCACGCACCATCTGATTATTACAAATTAAAAAATAGCCCATACCCTCCAATACTTGCAGAAGGAGGTGGTGGTTATGTTTGGACATCACTGACTAATGAAGCAATTTTAAAAAAATGACTTTAGTCGATGCTTATGTCTTAAATAATGTAAAAATTTATACTGAAGCTACACGTGAACATAATCTGTGATGTAATGTAATTAGAATGGTGCAAGCACTTTTTTGTAATCGTTTTTAATAAAGAAATACTTTCTATTAAATATATCTTCATAAAAGTATAAGAATAATCATCTAAACTCAATTGATAGTTAGTATTTTTAATATACAACTAGTTAACTGTAATTTATTATGAATAAAATTCACAAACTATATTATTTTATGTAAAATCAAAGATGTATTTAATACAATTAAAATATAGTATTATATGTTATATACAAAAAATATTAATGTTCTAATTTAAAATTAATTTTGCAATATAAACCACGTTATAACGATAAAATTAATAGTACGTAGTACTATTTATTTAATATCCGCAGTACAGAACAATTATATAGTTTATTTATACTGGACCAAGTCTCCCTTATCATTTGCCTTAATCACATAGAAAAATAAATTTATGTTGAAACAGGGAGTTTTCTTGTAATTATTTTTTCTGCAACAAAGTACATTGCAACCAATGTTTTCATCAAGCTTACTGCTAATTACAATTTGCAGTTACTTTTTTTCTTATATTACTATATTATTATAAATTGAAAAATATTCAAATTAAAATATACTTTTTAAGTAGTAGCTTTTAAAGATTCAAAAAATGTTACAATAACAATTCTTAAATCTGATAACGATGTGACATTGTGTATGATGAAACTTGTATTGAAGAATCAGGTATCATAGGCAGATTTTCATTATCTTCAAAAGGAACAAAACACATTCCTGTAACCTTAACAGTCTGAACAGTTTTTAGAGATTCTAGTCAGCTTGGTGTTAAGGAGGTCACGGCTGGTCAGAATTTAAGATCTTTAATAGCTTGTGGTAAATCTGGCAGCTTCATGTCTTTAATTTGTTGAGGTATATTCATGTTTTTTACTGCAGACACTGCACGTGCTGGAGCTGCTGTAATTCCAGCCTATGAACATATGAAAAATTTGATTGTTTTTTTATAGTTTTTAACTTTGTTTCATAATTTAACGTTACAAATTAGTCAGAATAACTATTGGAAAACAAAATAGTATATACAATTTTTATGAATCTTACTTCTTGTTTTTCTAATTTATTTTGGTCCTCAATCCTTGTTAAAATTTCAGTCATGTTTGTTTCTAATACCATACCTCCCATAACAAGTTCATTAAGAATATAGTGAACTTTATCAACATGGAAAATAAGATCTAACTCACATACATTTTCAAAACATTTATCTAAGGTTTCAACAAAAACTTGAATTAGATCTAAGATGCCAAGCTCAGATTCAGAACTATCTACACAAAAAACAAAATATAGTGTTGCATAATGGCGATAAATTAATTTATAATCAGATCCTCCGATAAGGCTGCCACCTTCTAAAAAGTTGCATACATTATCATCTCTTTTGGAAACTAGCTGAAATGTTTCCTTTATAATTTGTTGTTGCATGTCTTCATTCTACAATTTAAATTAAGGTAATACATACAAAAGAATTAGCATTATTCTAATTTAAAAAAAAATACTTACGAAATATTGATAAAATTTTGAAAGTCGAGGTTTCCCATGATTGTTAAACACTAAAATAGCTTTGATCATCTTGACTTTAATAATATATTATAATATTATTGTATAAAAATATATACGCATAAAATTTAAGGTTAATTTGACTAGAGATTGTTGTTAATTATTTACAGATACCAAATAAAAACTTAAATTTTGATCTTTGTAATAAAAGTGTCTTGTGCTTAACATTGTTTTTCGTAATAAATCACATATCAATCATTAATTAACAATCTTGCATATTTATAATTTTTGTCACATTTGATAGTCCAGCATATTTTAACTCACGTTAAGTGTTTAATATATAATACAGTTAAAGTATTTTGCTGGATTTGATATATCTTTATAATAATGTCCGAATGATAACTTTAATATTATATATTTAGAAACATTCAATCGAAGGATCCATATTGCAAGGCGATTTTACAGATTCCCCAGACAAGTGTCGAATATAACCTCAATTCTTAATTCGTACATATAGATTCGCATTTTTCACTCATCGCAGTTATTATTCAATTATTTGTATATAGCGAGTATAAGGACCACGATTTACGTTTTCATATAGAACACTCGGGAATCTCGAGATAGAGCCAAAGTTTTGAAGTATTTTGTCTATCTCACTTTAATCTCGTTAGATATATAACTACATATCGGCACATGCTAAACGATGGTGCTCAACTCCAGCGGATGGATCACCAACTATAGTTCCATTTTATATTACCGGTAAACCGGTCGCAGTCCAGAACTCTGTGACAAGTGTGACACAGCCCGAGAAAAGAATATTCGTTCCGCGAGGTAAACAATCCCGACGATAGCAAGGAAAACTGGTAGAAAGTAAATACAGCATGGCCAAAAACGCGAGTAAACGCAGCCGGAAAGAAGCGACCTTTCGCGGCAATTAGATTGAGGCGGTCGAGTGATTATTAGCGACGCGAAAAGGACGGGCGATGATGCGGCGGCTCATAGAGCTGCATACTCCCCATCACGAAATAAATTAACATGTTCGGTGATCATTGCTTTCCGCTGCACCCCATACGTCGCTACTTTTGTATGCGCATTCAAACAATAACTCTTCATTACGTGCATATCTTAAATGGTCTAAGGCTATTAATGAAATCAGTGAATCGTAAAAAAAATTCGCTTCTAACGCCTAATACTTGGGTAACAGGAAATAATTTTTCAATATCTTTTACATTCCGCAAATACAATATAATATCTTGTTTTGCTGCATCTGATATTTTGGACAGAATAATTTTCGCGAACGTGCCGAAGCTAGTTTTGTTGGAATTTATGGAGTGTCTTTTTAAATTTAATGATATTATTTTAAGTATGTCATTGAAATCAGTTTCAAACATGTCCCATAAGTTTCCAATCTCCATAAGATATAAATCTTTATCAAGAACAGAAATTGATTTATTTAAGTCTCGTCTACTTGATGTAGACACATTACTTCCATCTAATGTACGCGCAAATTCGAATGATTTCTCCGGTAATCCCCTCTCTTCAATTAAATCAATTGGGTTAGTATCATGCTCAGTCTTTCTATCATCAGCATTAACAATCTTCAACGGAGCGGGTGAGCTCGAAGGCACCGTAATCTTTCCATTCAAAGATACCTCCAGTGTCTTTCTCTCCCCAATGACGCTATCCTTACTTCTTGAACTAACTCTTTTAATTACTTGGACTTCTCTTGGGATGATTTCTTTCTTGTTAGTTACATTGGTTGCCGCATCGATACGTAACTTGAAGTCTCCTCGCAACCTATTCAACGTCAACATCTTTTCGTGTCCAAGGAGATGGACATCATTTATCTTGTTATCTTTACTTTTCATTCTCCCGCTAAAAATGCAAAAACTGTCAAACCTGGCCCCACAAACCACAGTCAAGTCAACTCCAAATAATATTGAGTGAATGTTAAAATTATTCGATAGCAAAATGAAATTCGCTAACTCCCCAACTGAAAAAAGAAGCCCAATGTAGGAGTTTGAGCGAGCGGGGTGGAGCGGATACCCTCCGCGAACGGATCTGGTGCCACGACCTGCGCCGTTCCCTTGTGTTGTCCCTTCTTTTGAATATAGCGGCCGGAGACTACTGTTTGTGCGGTGCCTTCCCGCTGAGGCCGGCGGAACCTCCTCTGGGAGAGAGAGTCCGCGCGCGCTAGCCAGGGTAGCTTACCTGGCGCCCGACAACTTAACAAATTTTTGGCGAGCTACGCCATTTTTGGACCGTCGCGTTGGGGCGGAAGGTTCCCTTTCCGATTTACTAGGAAAAGCGACGTGTCACAATTCAGAGAATTTAGGAGACAAGAGTCGGTTGAAACATAAAAAACTCGAATTGACAGTACAAGTCTCAGGAAAGAGTCAAAATTGTCTCGAAAGTTATTTCTTATAAATAGACGAGTAGAGATGATAGATCTTTTATGTGCATGTTGCGAGGTGTAGGATTAGATCTGTAGTGATCTACGCCTATTCTATCATTTCTCGGATTTTATTTTGGTTTACACTTATTTTTTCTCGGAATGTAATATTTGTTGCAAGCCGTATAAGTTGGTTAAAGATAAAAGCATATTTTCAAAATGCAATAAGATTGTATAGCAATATAAGAATATAATAGCTCATGCAAAAATGAAATAAATATTTAATTAAAATTTTTAATTGCTTGACAAATTATTGATATTGATAATTGAAAGGCGATACGAACAACATATATACACTAATATAAGTAAAAAATCTGTAATAAACTCGAATTTGATATCTTATCAGTAAAAGATGTTGTGCGTTGTTTCTTCGGTGCAATTCTCGGCACAATTTTGTGTAAAAATCATAATATATTCTATAAAAGCTCCAGAATATCCCAAGCGACTGAAGAAACGGCTTGACTCCTAGATTAATGAATACATGTAATTCTACATACAAGAGTGACATTATATTGAAGCTAAAAAAATTAAAAAAGTTATTGTGTCTAATTAATAATTATGCACGATAAAGGTATTTAGTAAACAGGTGACTATTTAACATATATGTATTAATAAATAATGGGCACAATTACTTGCGGTAATGACATACTAACAATAAATTGCATATTTATAAATAATTAGCTCTTTATGTATAATAATTATATCTGCAATTATTCGTTAGAGCTATTATTTACATGGAAATGGTAAATACAATGAGTATTATGAACTTAGCGACTCGATTTGCCGAACAATAATTGCAAACTGCAACTTGAAATAATACTATCTAATGCGTAATAATATGTAATTATAATATTAGTATGTGTAATAACCTAGGTAACATCTAACGACACCGACTACGGCTACACTTGAATAGGCCGAATACAATAGGAGCTCAGGCTAGAATATATAGTCGTCACTTATAACAACATTTATACAATACATATATCCAAGCTTATAAGAGACTTTCACTCGGATTTTCATCACATGAAAATATAAAATCTTATATAAATCAATTGTTTTCAATCTGTACGTAACTAGCAGAAATTTATTAAACAAGAGTCTCCTATACGATGTACACAAGAACCGTTTGAATGCTGATTCTGCAGAGTATTCTATACACATATTTGTGTTAAACCGGTATAGGATTTCCAAGCTAAAAACTTAACTATTATACTATATAATAGTTATTGGAGTTCAGCTCTTAAGAATAGCGTAAATAGAAAACTTACAAAATTCAGTTTTGATTTAAAAAATAACAATGTAACTAAATTTAAAGTTCTTCATGCATCAATTGATTTAAAAGAATTGCCAGTTTATCTATTACATCTGTTATACAGCTAATAATGATAGTAGTTTCTGATCGAAATTATAAAAGGATCATAGGTGACAATAACATCTACGCCAAAGTCATAATGTTAAAAACATGTTATAAAAAATGAATACGTAGACTTACAAATCTCTGGTTTAGTTATTCAAAGAGATTGCGAATATTTTGAAACATGTGATTTACTTCATTTTGATAACTTTATCAAATCGCCTTGAGAGCAGTGGTTGATGAATATTTACCAAAATGCTGCATAAAAATTAATATACTGTATGCGTATTCTGACCACTGACCGAGCCACTAACTGCTAAAAATGAAATGTATAATTATTCTTCGGATACCCTTTTATACATTTATAAGAAATAAATTGCAAAAAATAATATACGTCGATAGTAAGACATATAAAATTTTAGTTTTTAAAAGACTAACGAATTTTCTAATATCTTTTATAGCTCTTATAACACAATGTATTATATTTTGTAACATCAAATAGTTATTGAAACCACTAAAGTTATTTTTATTAATTTAACTTAATTAAAATAAAATAAAACAAAGAAAAATAAAATACTAAAATCTTATGATTATTTCTTTGTACGAAAATAGATGCGCGAAAAATGGCTATTCATCAGCTTACGATCAAAATTATATCAAATAACGTGTGTTCACATAGATTACTACGAATACAACATTTAAAATTTAACAAATATCCTAAGATTTTAAAATAATGTTATTTTTTTTACATTTCTAGTCGCACAATCTAGTAAAGTTTATGAACTTTTGCGAAGGTAACAACGGGTCAGTCAGATCGAGTCAGATAATGATTTAAATGTAGAAAAAGTAACAGTTCTTTAGCATTAAACAAAAGTTTCTTAAAACATAATCGCGTTACAGTAAGTTGCAATTTGAGACAAAGTATTTTTTGGTTTATTCTGTGAATCATCATTGTTCAAATTTTAATTCAAATTAGGATATATTGTTATAAAGCGGAATATAAAACTGTATGAGAAGATGAATATATACTTTATAAATGAGAAAGATAGAGCGAGAACGAAGGAATGGCGCTGGAGGACGAGCCGAAGCTGCTAACTGCAGTAGCTCGGTGCCTCGAGCTGCCTCGAGCCTCCTCAAGTCTTCTATAGTGTTCAATTGTGTTTGATTGTGCATACTGCATATATTGGCAGTGTAATGTATATAGTTATGAGTCACGTTGAGTCGCACGCGCAAGCAATCGCCAAGACGCCAGTGTCAGACTCTCAGCCAGTGTTATCCAGTATCGCGAATGGAACGGAAGGCGACAGAAACACAGAGACGGAAAAAAATCGGAGCACGTCAGAAGACGCAGCAGACCTTGCAACAGACAGTTATTCGGCTAAACCAGCCAGCAGCCTCTAGGATAATTGAGGTTCTTCGTATTCTTGGGCACGTATGTGCGTGATACGCCGAGTCGCGAGAGTCACGAAAGGGACACGTAACAAATGCACGGAAAAATCTTCCCGGAAAAGGAAGACCGAAGAAAAACCAAATTTGTTACGAGCGAATTTGCTGCGAAAACCTCCGGCAAATGGTTTCGCCCAATGAAAAAAATGCTGCTTTTACGATTACTTTCGGAGTCTGTTTGACTAATGGTTAGTTTTCTTTTGCTTCATATTATATTTGTACAAGATTAGGTTACAAAATTCGACTGCTCGATAATTTTATATACGTGATTCAAGTGCATATAAGTGTGTATAAGTGTACAGGTGCAAAGAAAGCACTTCAGTTTAATCAAATAGCATTTCTTCGGCTAATACAGTTTATATCTTTTTTTCCTTCTCTGTAAATGTTAAGACCCTTACTGATGTCTACTTACTGCGTATTTATGAATTTTTGAAGCATGCATTTGTTTTTTTTATATTTTTACGTCACAAATGAGTAAAAAACTGAGCAACTGTTAATGCCAGTTAGTATAGTTAATAGTTGTACGCTCAATCACTTTTTCGGTTACAAGTATGAAATTTTTTGCAGGATTATTACCAAGATGAAATAAATGGACTATTTGCGAATGCCAAACAAATCTCTTTGCATCAAAGGTGAGAATTTAATTTTTAGACCATTTTCGAACTATCAGCATATTTTTCTGGTCGAAAAATCATAAATAATTACGTAATTATCAAATTAAAGTCTATACAATTCTTTTTTATTAATAAAAATTTTTCTTTAAAAAATAATTTAATTTAAATTTGTTAAATTAAAACAATTCTTTCATTGTTTTAGAGCTTAATAGATTTGAAACTATTATGAAAGACTATTCTTTTATCATATATTCATAGAGGATAATTTAACAATTATTATTTTTATTGTGAATGATTAAGATGGACAGGGAGCATTTATTGCCAATGCAACTACCACCTGCCAGCAGCATACATGGCAACAATGGAAATACGAAAGGAAAGACATCATTTGTAAGACGTTTTGCTATTGGTTTCATAATATTGGCAGCTCTGGGATTACTTTATGTACCAGCTTATCATTCAGCACAAGGACAGATTCCTGATTTAGGTGAGACAACATCCTTAAGAAGAATCATTAATCTATTAATTACCTATCTGCAAGCGTGACATTTATTTTTTATACATATTTTCTATTAATGTTCTTTATGATCTTCAACTAAATGCATTATTTCCTTATGTAAAAATCATTTTGCTGAGAATTAAATACAACTGATTACATTTCTGTTGCATGATACATTATTTAAATATCTGTAAATTTTAAAGTTGATATAATTTATTTATATGATTTTAGTTCAGCTACGTGGTTGGGATTATAATACGTCTAGAGATTTGTGTACTTACATTCATCCTGAGAATAAAACATCTATTCTAAATCCAAAAAGTATATGTAATGAATCACCGTACCTGCTTATTATTGTCTGTTCAGCAGTACCAAATGTACAAGCTCGAAAAGCTATTAGAAATACTTGGGGAAATAAAAGTAATTTGGACACTGCATATAATTCATTAATTAAAGTTGCTTTTCTTTTAGGACAAAGCAATAATGATACGTTGAATGTAAGTATATAAAAATATAACTATAATTCTACAATTAAAATTAGACTTTCATGTAAATTAAATCTTTCTATGTTTACTTAAAAATTTGGCTAATATAAAACCGTTATTTGAAATAGTTATTATCCGTATTAACAACTTTTTTTGTAGAAAAGTAATCATACTATTGTATGTTTACAATACATGTTTTAATAAGAAAATATCTTGATTTTACTTATTCTCTTTTAGAATCATGTAGTGAATGAGAGTCATTTGCACAACGATATAATTCAAGAAACATTTCATGATACATATAATAATTTGACATTAAAATCTGTAATGTTGCTAAAATGGGTTACAACAAATTGTAATAAATTAACTTATCTTATGAAAACTGATGATGATATGTTTGTCAATGTACCAGCTCTAATGAAGGCATTAAAAGCAAGGCCTAAAAGTACAGAAACGTTAATTGGTTCATTAATTTGTAATGCAAGACCTATAATGGACCCTAAAAATAAGTGGTGAGTATAAAAAATTATTTTAGATTAACACAGTGGCTTATACTGTAATCATAATATATTCTTAATTAAGATTTAAAATATAACGGATATACAAATAATTTATTCTTCTGCATTTTAGTAATATTATTTAATTAATTAATTAAAAATTGCTTATTTTATCATCAAATTCAATATTTTATTAAGTAAAATTGTATTTAATATAAATTTTGATATAAATAAATTATATCTTTTTGAAATATATACAAAAATTTCAAATAAGCCTTCCATTAAGCTTTTTTATAATTAAAAACTGAATTTATATAATAAAATCAAACGTTTAAAAAAATTATCCAATTTCAGGTATACACCAAAATATATGTATTCAGAACGTACATATCCCAATTATTTATCAGGCACTGGCTATGTTATGAGTCTAGATGTAGCAGTACGATTATACAAGTCGGCTCTCACAACGCCTCTGCTACATATTGAGGACGTGTATATAACAGGGGTTTGTGCAAAGCGGGCAGGGCTTAGGCCTGTTAACCATTACGGCTTTAGTTATGTTCCCCGAAAACTTGAGGTGTGCTCATTACGTGAAGCGATAACCGCTCACAAAGTGAACGCTTCTAGTATGCATATCATTTGGAACAAGCTAAACGAATTTACTGGTACATGCAGTAATCATTCGATACTTGAGAAACCAGCTATACTTAATCGATTCGGACGACACACTGGCATCATCATGCTCAAAAGTCGAATTCATACCACTAGATGCATTTAAGAAATTGGTAGTTTTGGTCAACCACTACAATTGATCTTCAAATAAGTACATTTTATTTATTTAAACAGTGAAATTAACTTTCATTGTTTTTTAATTCAGATCATTCTTTATCAGAATTAGAGTGGTCTGTAGGGCATCTAATTATGAGTAGATACAAATTACTCAATTTTTATTTAACTAGACAAGTCAAGGTTCCTTAAAATTTGTTTTTTCTGTTTTTCATTATGAGTAAAAATGTTTTACTATATTTTCAAATTTTCCAAATTTTTCAAATTTTTCAAGTTTTTTAATATTACCTGACATTTACACTTTAAAGACTCTAAATTTAATAAGTATTAAATAATTTTCAGTCTTTTTTTATGTTCAAAATGCGTTAAAGTCTACTTTTATTTTCTGTAAAATAAAATTGATTTTAAAACATTAGATATAAATTATACTGCAAGCAGTGTCTCAGATTTAGTTGTATATGTGCAAGAAACTACAAAGTATTTTTATTTCATTATAGTACCATTTTATTTTTTTGAGATAGATAAGTAAATATTTATTTATTTCGTTGAAGAACATAAATATGGCAATTTATCATATCTGAAAATTTAAAACTAAATCACATAACACACAGATTGTCAATACATGCAATGTTCAACGCTGTCCATTTATACTTGAACGAAGTAAACGTTCCTTCCTCTCCATGGTTAGAATCATATTGTTGTACACAACATTATCAGCCATGATATAAAAATGAATCTGCTTCTTGTATACTCAACAACTTACAGGCCTCTCACCTTAACTTGGTTGTATTTGAACAGTCTAGTTCAGCAATGGCACTTGCTACAGTATACAAGGTTTGCAATGTGGAATTCATGTACTTTAGTCACATTAGGGGGCAGTAAGATTTTGTTTGAGAAATGCGTGATTATCTTCCTGTATAGTTTTTAATCTATCCATCGCATCAAACATGACTGGGCTTTCAAGTCTGCACAACTCTGTCAGGCCTAAAATATCTGGATGCTTCCTGATGATGTTGTCCATTATTATGCCAATATAGGTTGCTTAATGTGACTGTGATTTTTTAAGTTATAATTGTTTTTTGTGAATATAAATTATACTTGGATAATTTTAATTAATTAATCAATGTTAGCTTATTTGAATTAGTATTTTCTTCATTATTTCAATTGCTACTGAAGTCAAATTTTGATGACTTATAATTATTGTTATTATTAAAATATTATTTACAAATATGTAAATGCTATACCTGTTCATAACTGAAACTTTTAAGACAGTAAGTGTTATGAAATTTTGTTCCTAGAAGTCATGAAATAATACCTGTCTATTAAAAATGATACTCCTGCATTAGGAATGATTTTAAATTTATGGAGCAAATGTATGACATTTCTACTGATGTATATAAACAGAGCAGAATGTTCATAAAGAATAAGTGAAAAAAGCAGAAGTATGACTGAAATTTATAGAAGGCAACGAAAAGCATACAAATGTAAAAAGATAAAGCACAGTAAGCTTACCAATATACAATATAAAGGTAGGATTACAGTTGTGAATAGGCCTTTATTTACTTCCAAAGAAAAATTATGGTTAAACTAGAGTGTAAGATAATGTTTATCCTCGTAAGTGCTTTAAATGATATTTTTTTATCTAATCAATTAGAATCATATGAAAAGTCAATTAGGTATGACAATGGTAGGCAATATCATTATTTACGTTTGCTTTTATTTGTGTTTAGTGCCGTGTATTTCAAGTGTCTTTAATAACAATCTTAAAATAATAATTAAAAAAATTATTACATTCATCGTAAAAATCCATCCAACAAAAATGAGTCCGAATCTTTATTACATGATGAATACTATTAGAATTGTGTAATGTTAATAATTTAAAGTTCTAATTTTTTACGTACAATTATTTATAAATATTTACATAGTGTGATAAATAGATTAGATAATTATAAAGAATCATCATTTTTTAAACTAAAATTGAATCTAAATTTTTTTCTCGTTTAAATATTTACTAGACTGAATAAATTTTCAAAGTGAGTTTCAAAGTTAAGTAGGATTTCAAGGCATTTAAAACAGAGGAGTAGCGAAAAAGCATTTAAAATGTAAATCAATGTTTGCCATTTTGTATAAGTAACAAAATTTGAAACTGTAAACATTCGCATTGTAAGCGTTCGAAATGCTTGTTGAAAAACAGCACGCTTACTCCAAATGACTTAGATGGTATAGATTCTAATTACAACTAGAATTACAACATGATGTTTGGGATCATATATAGCATTAAAGACATTAATTACGTTCTTTGATTATGAATCTTCTTACACGGTGTCCTATCATTATTTTAAAAAATATGAAAACGTTCATGAATAGAAAATACAATAAAATACATTCCAACTAAAGCATGCTAATATTTGAAATAATTTGCTATATTTAAGGTAACTCCAATAACGAAAGATATAACGAGGGCCATAATGTTAAATTTGACGCAAGAACAAATTTCTAAGAATTATCAGCGTATTTCAGTTGATTAAAAGATCATCATCTCCCTTCATAAAAACATATATGTAGACCTAGAACAAATCTACAGTATCTAGAGTTATTTATTCATAATTTAATCTAGAGAGCTTATTTAAAAAAAATAGCATACGTTTATTTAGTTTTGAAACTCGATAATATATATTTATCTTTTTTCATCTTTCCTGTAAAACATTAAATACGTAAGAGTCACCATAATTGAATTATAAAAATGAATGAAATAGGACTATTTGATTTAACTAATTATTTTAATTATAAATCCACATATAAACTGTCAATTAAGATTTTATGAAATTTAAAGTACACACACAATACGGATTGAATATACGGATGAGAAATCGTGAAAAACATTCAAAAACCTTTTTAGATGTACGTTAATTCCTACAATTATCAAATATTTAATTCTGTACTGATTATGAATTTTATCACAATATCTGTATGATTATTTTAATCATACATTTCAATTGTTAAATATAATTTGTTATTTTTACATTAAATTTTTACGTGTATGCGTTACAAAGAAAAAATGTGAAGTGTGCAGAAAAATCTCTTAGAGAATTATGATTAATTAAGCATATGAAAAGATATTGATATAAATTAGATAAACATTTTTTATCATACACTTATCTAACATTGTTATGATTGTTGTTTACCAAAGAGCGCAATTAAAAATTATTGTTGCGATCAAATATATAATGGAATGTTTCAATTCAATTCCCTTTGAATTGTTGTTGTATTTTTATAAATAATAATGAAATTTCTTAAAAATGTGGAGACGACATTCCGTTTTGTGGAAAAAATGTATTGTAAATGCTTCCATCAACTTTTGGTGTTTTTTATTACACAAGATTTTCTATGTCAATTTTATTACCGACAGAATAACACGATCAACTTAAAAAATTCATAATTTTAGATTAATGTGAAAATATGAACATAAATTAAATAATTTTTTATAATCATTCTACAAAAAAATCTAAAAAAAATACTAATAAATAGTTAGATAGAAATAAAAATCTCTTAAATATTATCTAAGATATTAACTATTGTTATATTTTAGAACTTAAAGTTATGATAGATTTTTAATGCAATAATATGCTTATATTAATTAAAAAATTTTTTTACTTATAGTAAAGTCCAATCTTGTGGCAATACGTATAAATTGTTTTATTTTAGAAGTAGTAATATGTAATTAATAAAAATAAAAATCAATAGATTTATGAATTTGAAATACTATTTCTTATGTATAAATGAGTTTTGTAAATTCTAGCAAATGTTGTGCATTTGTAAATTACCGTAGACTTAGTACTTTTCGTATTAAAAAAAATCCTTTTATTTTGATAATTTACAGTTTTATGCAACATGGGGGGCCTTAGAAATGGTACTTTAGAAGACAAAAGTGTAAAGCGTGCAATAACGTACAACGTACTTTTGTCAAATGTAAAAGACATAAGTAACATTTTTATTGCATGGTGAGACTAGGTGTTAATAAATAAGCTTCTTTTCTTACATATAATTTTACTAGTGTTTAAATACAAATTTTAATTCATCCAATTTTATAATTAAATTATAGATAACTAATATAACGATGTATACTTAAATCAATTACATACTGCAGCTGAAAATTAAAAGAATTTGTAATATATGATTTCATAAATGGTTTGGAATCTGAGCGCATTTTTTTGATTACAAATAACAATAATTGAAATTGAATAAACTTTTGATAAATATTGTTAACTTAGCAGATCATTGATGAATATAAATTTGTACGCAAATAACTAGTCATCTATGTTTATATTTTAAAGTATGCGTAAGTGTAAAAACATGTATTTTAGATTAATATATTTAAAACAACTATTGATGTATTGTGACATGCATTTAGTAATTATTAATTGATAACAAAAGAAAACTACGTCACTATGAATAAGTGTAAAAACGTTTGACAGTTTTATTTATTCAGTAATGTGTTAAAACATTACATTTAGTTAATTAATGCAGAAATGTTGTACTGAATATTTAATTTAAGGTCTTATTGATTTTATTGTATTTACCAATTTCCTGCAAAATTAACAGCGATGTTACACATTTTGGACACTCCTTTTGTAAATTCAAAATGATTTGTTTAAAAAAAAAATGTTTCTCTTTTTGAATGAAAAAATAAATCAAAATAATAAAAGCTAACACTGACTTTTTATATAACCTTTATTATAAACTTTAACTCATTGTAATGTATATAATGCCTTATATAAGCTATGATAATCATTTGCAAAGTAAGTGATTTTTCGTTGTATGTTGTTACAACTATTGTTTTGTTACATAATTATATAATACAATATTTACAATTCTTGCAATATAAATTTTTTAAAGATACATAATGAATCATATTCCATTAAGCTAATATGTATTATTTTCCTCAAATAATTTTGATAAAATCATTGCATCTTTTCAAGTTATCGTTTAATTCATTGTTAACTGCATTTTAATAAATGTATAACTAATATTTGTACCTGGCATCTGTATTAAAATTTGTTTAACAATTATACATTATTTTAAAACAAATTATAAGAAATGGTTTCTAAAACGGATTACATTTTTATCCTGCATTATATTGCAATATTTAATAAAAATTTTTCTAAAAATGCAATATCTATTTTTACTAGTTTTTTAAATCATCATTAATCAAAGATTTTTGTTTATTTTTATTTTTTCGTTTCTTCTTAAATTCTGTTTTTATTTCTTCATTTGTATCTGTATCTAAACTAACGGCAAGAAGACCTTCTGAAAGTTTTGCTAGTTTTTTTGCAACCTTTTTTGCATGTTTCCTATTTTTCCTTGATTTTATTTTTAAATTTAAACGTTCTGATTCTGCAGCTGTACTAGTACAGTAATTGTGTTTGAAAACTTTAGACAAGGATTGTCTTTTGTCTTTTTTAATTTTTCTTAGTGTATCATTCACTTGATCATATTCTGATGATGACTCTGAAACTGGTTCAAGAATCTGCGTTTTCATATTTCGTGATTTTTTAATTCGCGGTTCTGCATGTACATTATCAACAAATAAATTATCAATTGCTTTGGTAATTATATCTGATGGGTCTGATTTGTGTTTACTTTTCTTAGCTTTACGTTTTCTACATTTTATTTTTTCTTCAATTTCATCATTTAAAATATTTGTGCTATTTTCAAATGATTTTTTATCATTTTTTAAGGAACTTTCTTGTATAGTACAATGTTCTGTTAGTTGATTAGTCAAGTTTGAAATGTTTTTTTTATTTGGAATTGTTTGATCTTGTATCATACAAGATTTAGTAAGTTGATGAGTTAAACTACGAATTTTTTTTCTGACTTTTCTAGATGTTCTTACAGGTGGAACATAGTTTTCTTCCAGTAGCTCTGAGGATAGTACAGTTAAATCATCTTTACATTGATCCTCTTTTAAAATCTGTCCTTCGTTAACTACAGATAAATTATTTTCAACAGAAGTATTATTTTTACTTTTTTTCTTTCTTTTGCTTTTAATTTCAATAAATCCTAAACTTTCCTCAACAGATTTTGGCAATGACGAAGAAAGTAATTGTTTTTCTTGCTCAGCTACCCGAGCAAGTTTTCCACTCAAATTTAAACCATGTCTAGCACCTTTGTGAGCAGTTCTGCCGCCACAAGCTTTAAATAGTTCTTCATCTGATAATTTAACAACTGTAACATCATCTTTGATTTCATCTTCCATAGTTTCAAATGTGCTGTCTTTAATTATGTTTCCATCTTTTAAAGTAGATGTTTTTAAAAATTTTCCATAACATAATGAATTTGTTTTTTTAGGAACATCCAATCCTGATTTAGTAGATGAAATGTTAAAAGCATTTTCTTTTACTACATTGATACAAATTTCATCAGTTTTTTTATCTAATACAATATTTTTTAATGCTTTATTATAGATTGAATCCCACCATTCAAAATCTAAATCCTTATGTCCAACTCCACTTTTGTCAAATTTCAACTTAGGTTTTAAAGCTTCAGCGATACCGTTTTCATTCTTTCCAAGACCTTTACCTATAAAATGTTCAATATATTATTTTTATTATTTTAATGTATTCACTTTTACATTTATTACATTTATTTTATGTTAAAATCAAATACTAATACTTTAACATTTAGGTTAGATTGCAAAATATTCCATGTTTGATCTTATTTTATAGTTTAATTGAATATTTATAAAATATTTTTATAGAACATATGAATATTAGACATTATCTTATGCATAATTAACATTTAAATTGATGAAAGAATATGATCTCTTAATAATTAAGTACCTTCTGTCCAACCATATTTCAAGAGTTGCGCCTTCGCAAAATCTGACATATTTTCAGTGGCTTATTTAGCATCAATCAAAATAATAAATATTTAAAGAAATATATGTTTCTTGATAATTATAAATTTAAATTTGATACAAAGAAAACTTTAATAACACCATTAAGCCCTGTGCGTTAAGGACACCTATACTCAAGTTGTTGATCTATGTAATAAAATCCCTCTCAATGTAAGATAATTTTTCCTAAACATTTGTACATAGCGTTACATGCAACTATATGTTTTTGCACCGAAACAAGGCATTATATATTTTGGTTGGCAACTTGGCACTAGTTATTGTTATTGCTATTTTGTTATTACATGAGCTCTTAGCCGCTTATTACCGAAACGTTTTCTTCGGGCAATGTAGCTATAAACTCATAGATGCTGTATTATGCTGTATTATGTCCTTAAACTATATTATTTTCATCGATTGCTTATAGTTTTTTCCTGTAGGTGGCATATAATTTTAAATCGATTCGATTTTACTATTGTCTTTTTTCCTATTTTGAAATGATTAACAACATTCCAAAATCCATTATTTTAGAATATATGAAATTATTCTACATTTTTTCTTTTTAAATTTATCTAAAAAGTATTTAATCTGTTTTTATGATATATTTTTACGAACTTCTGAAACTACACCTGCGACTTGCGACTGAACTGTTTTTCGATCTATCGTTGCAATTCCATTATTGCCAATATTATACCGTCTCCTGGTTTATATTTTAGTGTTTGCTGGTGTTTGCTAAATTGCACGTTGCCGGAAAAGTCAAAAATTACTTATTGCTGTCTTTCTGGGGTTCGGCATCATCCGGGTTTTTCTCACATCATTAATTTTGTAGGTTTAAACAATTTTGTATAACAGAAATTCGATATAAGTATATATATGTTAGTATGTGTATATGTAAGTTTCATTCCTACTTTAATATTATTTAAAAATATATAATTACATTTTAATAAATAGACTAAATTTCTTTAAACTTGTTTATTATTTCAGTATTAAAAACATTAAAAATTTGATATTATACAATAAGTTTATGTAATATTCTAGAATACAAAAAATGCCAAGAAGAATATCTCTTAGTGGTTCTTTTCCGCACAAAGAAAATGTTACAATGGGGAGGCCAGATAGTTATAGAGAAATTGATATTTCAATGCCATCAATTACACTTGCTCCTCATGAACTTAGAAACATCATGGCAAGTTCAGAACGAAGTGACATGACTATACGAGAGATGATGGAAGACAGTGCTGCAACAGGATTTGTTTTGAAAGCTAAGGAGCCATGGCGGGATGCGTATTCAAAATTACATTATGATTTTTTAGAAAGTATACAAGCTCATACATCACAGCTTCAAATTTTTGATACTGTAGCTGATTTTATTCAAAATTGTACTGATACATTAGAACTTATGCGAGGTTTGTTGTTAAGATTTATAACATTTTCAAATTAAAAACTATTTAAATTGATTATTATCATATAATGAAGGGATGAAGTTATATTTTTAATAAACAGATGTATAAATGTATAATTGTATTTACAGGAATGAAATCTAAAATAGAAAGTGCCAATATATCTATGGAAGAAGTTAGTTTAGAAAATGAAAGAAATACTTGGAGACTTGCTTATTGTCTTTATCAAAACCGATTAGATTCAAGCAGTTTTGAATCACAAAATTTGGAGATGGAAAATGGTTCTAATGTTTCAGAAAAAGAATTGATAGAAACATTATTTAAAAATAGTAAATTAATAAGAGAGTATCAATTAATTATTGATTGGCTTGAGAAGAATGCTCTTGATATTGCAGATAGATTACCTTCAATAGAAAATTTTACAGATAAAACTGTTGCATGGGAAAATACTTTACATCAATTACAAAATAAACAAAGTGGAATCACATTTCCTTCCTCTAGACCAATAGTTTCTTGCATGGATCCAGATGCTCCTGTAAGAGAAGGTAAACCTCTACATGATTTGGATAAAGAAGATGATGCAAGATTGGAAAAGAGGATGCTTATAGAGGTATGTTTAAGTTTGTTTTAGTAATATTATCTATTTATGTTTAAAAATAATTTTTAGGAATATTTATTAAATATTAATATAAATTATTTTAGGTAAGGTGTGGTAGATTACAAAAGGCTCAAGCACTAGCAACACATTGTGGTCAACACTGGCGAGCAGCTTGTTTAAATGGATGGGCTCCTTATCATGATCCAAATTATAAAAGTGCAAATACAGAAACTAAGTTACCTGTTGAAGGTAATCCTAATAGAAGTCTTTGGAAATACTGTGCATGGGAAATATCTAATGATCAAAGAGTGGGTAAGTGTATTTTCTATGCCAATTCAATGCTAAAAATTTTTAGATTTTAATTTATACTAGTTATAGATCATTATTATTTTTTAAATCAATAGGTCAGCATTATCGTGCTATTTACTCTAGTCTTTGTGGTAATGTAAAGCAATTGCTTACTGTAGCAAATTCATGGCAGGATGGCCTTTGGGCATACATGAAAACTCTTCTTGACATAAAAGTAGAAGCAGAAGTAAGAGGTTTTATGCCAAAAGCTTATATTCCTTTACCTGATGATTATTGGAAAGGTGAAAATACATTAGAAGACATTTTTGATGAACTTGAAGCTTCTACAAATTCTGTAATTGCTGCTCAAGCTAATGAACCAGCACATCGAATTCAAAAATATTTAATACTAGATGAAATTACAACTTTAACAGATTATGTTGAAAATATGATTGATCAAAAAGAATGTGATCCACAATTCCTTCGATTTTTGGCACATTTAATATTATTTTTCAGACAAATTGGTAAAAATTTAAATGAACGAGTTTCTAGTAAAATTTTATTAGAATATGTTAAAGTCCTTGTAGAATTTGGTGATCCCATTCTCGTAGCATTTTATATATCCACATTACCAAGGGAAATTCAAATAGTAAATTATGCACAGTTTTTGGAAAGAATTCAAGATTATGAAGACCGTAAAAAGTGTCTTAATGCTGCAGAAGATGTAAATTTAAATATAGAAGAAATTACTAAATTAGTAGTTGAAAATATTAGGCAGAAGGATATGGAAATCCCTTCTCTAGATTTAAAAGGAGACATGACTAAAGCTGATTTGGAAAAAATAAATGCACTTGATTGGTTGCTGTTTTACCCCAATCAACGAGAAGAAGCTTTATGGCAAACAAATGCTTTAATTAGGTATTTTTTGACTAATGAAAAATTAGACGCGGCAAGAAAGGCTTATAATAAGGTATATAAATAATATTTAAATATATAATTAATTCATGATTTAAATAATTTAATTACATTAGTGTTTTTAAAAATATTTTTTACATTTAGATACCTGCAGATACAATAGAAACAATTATGCAAGAATTCCCAGCAATGCAAAATACAATAGAAAATTTAATGACCGCAAATCTGTTACCTAAGAAAGCATCTTCTTCAATACGTGAATATTTATGTTATAAATCATATTTAGATGCTCAAGAAGGGTTTGCTGAATGGTTTTCTCATTTCCATCATGCCAAACCAATTCCTGTACAAGAATTATCACCTTATGCTACATTTACTGAAAAAATTGCATTTGAGCATAAAACTGCACAATATAATACCGAACTTGAACGTTGGAAAATTACTATGCAACATCATACAAAGGTACATTTCTCACGATAATGTAAAATATTCTAAAGTAGGATTGACAAAGATTCTATTAGTGATTCTATTAAGATTTTATTTTACGTTTAATAAAAAATTAACGACAATAATATGTTCGGATACTACGGTTTTCCATTTTGCATAATTTTTAATATTATAATTTGTTTAAAAAATAACTTAAATAAAAACTTCTTATTGTTTGCAACATATGCAAGATTATCGTGCTTGTTTTGTCATTTTTTATAGTGACAGTGTAAACAAAAAGGTTCTTCAAAGCTTCTCTTTAATTTGATCTATATTATGTAAAAAATATGAAAATGTATGGGATATTATTATTTTTAAATAACCATATTCATTTTATTGTAGGCTGTGAAGCAGCTTTTATTTAATGTTTTACTCTTTCCTGATGGTGGATGGTTAGTTGATTCTAATAATACTATTAACAATGAACCTACATCATCAGAGGAAATTCTACGGGACCATCAATTAGAGAAGTTGCGTAAATTGTGTATTCCAAAAATAGTACTATTATTACACTCTGTAATGACTGAAATGAATGAACATTCTGAATGCATTCAATTAGCGGATATTCTTGCTGCAGAGCATCATCAACTGTATAAAGTAAGTATTATCAATACAACGTTTTCTTCATCACCAGTATTTAAAATTAATTATTAACATAATATTTATTCTATTTCATTGCCAAATTAAGATTTGAGTTTTTTAAGAAATTAAAATCTTTATTTTGTATAATTAGCTAAATAAAATATAATTTTTTATACAGGTTTTCACAAAAGAAAAGTTACGCGAAATTTTTAAGAAAATTTGTGAATCATCTCTCACATTGATGGATCAAAAAAAGGACCCATGGGGTTACTCAAAGTAAACAACATCGAGGTCTTGTGGTCACAGTGTATATTATTTAAAATAAACGTATAACGATTCTCACAATGTACATACTACACAACGAGAAATTAGATGCAAGAGATTGAAATTTGTATAATATGATTTTGACGACTTTAAATTGTGAGAATTGATGTTATTTATAATTCAGATTCTAATGCAGAACCAGAATTTTTATGTTTTTATAAAATTAATTAATTTTATTGCCAACCACAAGAAGTGAATATAAAATTGATACAATTTTTAATAATGCATAATCATAGCATATTGCACTGTATATCAATCTCATCCATGCATTTTTTCTTATTTGCTCATTTTATATAACTTAGGCATAGATTACATAGTTTAATAAAAAATTTGATCTTTTATCAATTTTATACAATGAAACCATTTTGAAAAAAGTAAAATCATGTTTTAATGTTGTTTAAATAAATCAATTTAATATATGTACTTCATTTATTAGATAAATTTAACTATTGATTAAAAAATTAAACAGCTTCTTATTATCGATTTCCTTAAAACTAATATTTCATAGACATGATTTATTGTGTGTGTGTCTGGAGAAGAATTTGTTTATGTATTCAGCTGAATTTATTCAATTGATTCGAACGATATCGTTAATTAGAATGAAGTTTATTGTCATTCCGACGACATTGTACCATGATATTATTAAAGTTCCAAAGTTTATTGAAATGGACGAAGAATAACATTTTTTAATTTCTTAAAAACTATTTATATTGTATTAAGAAAAAGTTCGTACCATTTTCTTAAAAATATGGTCAAACTTGATGGAAGAAAAGTAAAGTGAATACCCAAACTTCTGAAATAACATTTATATATATTTTTAATATAAATTAATTAATACTAATAATATAAAAAAGCCATTTATAATTAATGTAGTGAAATGAGTTCTTTATTTAAGCTTACTTTGAAACGAAAACACACAAGATATTTGTACCATTTAGTTTACTAATTAAATATTTATAATTTAAATTGATATTTGTTTCTGATTCTTGTCTATATAAAAAATGTTACGAATTTGGCGTTGTACAATATTTGTATAATTGCAAATAATACTTATAAAAACATAACATTTTTTTTACATTTGAAAATCATATAAGTAATAAACAGTACAGTTGATATTTTTTTCATTTTAAATGATACTTTATCCTCCTCCTTTACTAAAAAATAATTTCTAATAACGATTAGAATATCTATTGAACATACACCCATACGATTTCAGATATCATTATATTCATTTTTCGTTGAAAAAAAGAATTTAAAAGTACAAAGAAGATAAATATTATGATTTCATTTGCTTCGCGACAAAAAGTGATATTGAATTTTAATGTATTTTGCGTAATCTAACACATAAATGTAAATAATAATTATTATGGCAACTTGAATCATTTCTTTCAACCACTTTCCTACATTAATTTGATTAATTTTCATATTGACTTTTTAAGTCATTAAAAAGAAGAGATTTTTTAATTGTATTGTACATTCATCTGCACTTTAAAGAGAACAATTTGTCTTGATATTAAAAACCTAGTACTTAAAAAATAATTGTCTCACGGAGAGACAATTTTTGAACGTTCGTTCATTGTAACACATAATTTTAGACACTTCCAGCCATTGAAGTGTAATGTCCAGAAGATATTGATGATCAATATAAAGCTTGTATTAGCGGTGAAAAGTTAATGTAAGAAAAAACATTTTATAGATAATTTTAGTGCGCTTTTGAAATGGACTTGGCTTTTCATTTTTATAGCAAACTTACATATTATTTGCACACACGTTACTTATAAGTCGCTTATTCTTGCCTTTTTCATTCATTTAATTATTAAATAATTCGAAAATGTCGTTCTCTTTGATGCATAGTTATCCAAATATATTTTAAAAACAAAACATAATTTTTTAAACAGCGACATAATGTAATTTACGTGAAATCATTAAAGTACATTATAAAAGTTTTTTGTCACATTTTTCTTTTGAGTATATTATAATTTTATTCGCTACAAAAAGTAAAATATTTTTGGAAATATTTATTAATAATATTCAAAAGTTATTTTTTGCAAGGATTATTGTGAGTAATGAAACAAATTTCATCACACGCAGATATATTATTGATAACATTGTCTTATCATACTGTTTAAAAGTTTTCATAACTTTTGAACAAACATAATAATACGTTGTAAATAATAGACAATTAAAATATATATTCTCGATAATATAGTGCGTATATATATTATGTATACAATACACATATATTAGCCACAAAAATGTCATTTCTTTGTCATATCGCTACATACTTCTTTCATTAATGAAAAACATTTTATTTTTGTTTGCAGTTTTATACACTGTATTGCATAATATATTGACACAAATTACCGAATCTTTACTTTTTTCAGTAACTATTTAGATACTCTCGGAATACTATCAATTATTTTTCTTTCGAAATCGCATTATATCTATACAAAGACAATTTCACGATAATATTTGAATATGAAATGTCATTTCTTGAAATAATATAAATTATATACTTTTCAACACATTATCAACATTGAAAATATAACAATTAAGGTTTCTATGAAAAACTAATATAAGCGTATGAATGTATTGAGATACTATATTGTATATTAATTATAGTATAATTCTAGGATGTAAATACACTGAGAGAACAGTAAATTCAAATGCAAAATTTTTTTAAGTTCGAAAATCATTTTGAATGTAATATATTATAATGTCAGATTCTATGTACATCGATCGCACTTATGTTATTGTGTTCTATTTTTTTAATTGAAAATTCAATTTCAATAACAAAAATTTCAATATTTATGTTTATAATTGACTTATAGTCAACATGTTTAATAAAATTTAGCAATTGCAAATGTAAGATTCGAACAAAATTTGAACTTATTTTGGGAAATATTTTTTTAAAATTACATTTGATCGATTATAGACAAACTCTTATTAGACTATATCATTTTTAAATCTTATTACAAGATTTTTATCATTCAAAATGTTTGTACAATTAATAAAAGTACTTTAAAAAAATTTTAAAGTGATTATTTTAAAACTCAAAAGTGATTATTTTCTAAGAAAAGCTACTTTATTTTTGTACAAATATCTAAGTATCATTTTTGTAACTTTTTCTCTGTTGCAATTATCTTCTCTACTAAAATATCCATTTGGATTCCAATCAATTCTATATGCAGACACCAATCTTTATTCATTTAAAGACCACATCGGTCCGCAAATGTAGATAAATATAAATAATATAATATATAAATAATGTAAATGTAACCTGAACATTAATTTAGATTAATTTTTTGAGTGCGTATTGATTGAATAATATTTTTATACTCAATATATACATATAATAGTAAACTGAAAGTATAATATGTACGAAAATTCTGAATTGCCTTTAAAAGTTATATATCGAGATGCACGAACAGACACCAATTTAATTGAAATACAGCAATCAAACTTATTTAATGCAAAATTAGATTTATCACAATGCATATGATTTCTTGAAATGTACATGTAACAATACTCCATTATGAGCACAAGCATACAATAATTTAAAAGACAAAAAGATTTTATCTGAGGTATACCTGTTCAAGACACACCTTAAAGAACTCATGCAATGTTTGTATTAAGCATATTTTTAAATTTATGTAATTACATAAGCAATGTAAATATATTTTTAATTACAGTGTTATAGTAACCGTGGACATTGTGGGGCTGCTCCGCAAAAAGGATTCTGCCCGTGTAACATTCAAAATTCATTTTATGCGATAATTTTACATTCAATTACATTTGAATATTTTATTGTCATATATTAGCGACTGTACTGGAAATTATTATACTGTAGATTATTATTGTCTTTTATTATTATTTCATTATGTACAATTTTTTACCATTATATACTAAATTTTATCTACTCATCCTTTGTAATTAGTTTTCACTTTGCGCAATTGTATATATTATTGATCGTTTTCTATATAATTTTGATAACATCATAGTAGCCTTTTAAAAGGATCTGCGAGTTTATTTATATCATTGCACACAAAATTAACAAGACCTCAAAAAATAAATTAAAATGATTTAAAAACAACATATAATGTATCAATTTACACATAAGATAATAATATTTTATTTTATTTAAATTATGTATATTCTGTTTTATGGCTAATAAATCAAGATATTATAATAAAAATTAAAAAAATGTTAATTAAGTTTTTTTAGTTTATATCTCTCATACATTATCCCACTAAGTAATTTTTATATATTTTTTAATAATGTACATAGTATAAACAATAAAGTTTTTACTTAAATGTTACTCATTCTTACATACTACATACTTTTAAATGACATAAAATTTATATAGTCTTCTCGATTATTTTTCCGGGGCAGCCCATTAGAACGCTTCGGCTTTCACTTAATCTTATTTATTGTCTGACATCAGCTCTTGTGACTCGTATTTCGATATAAGTCATATAATTATTATAATCTTTTACTTCAATACGCATTTAAATATTTATGTATGAGGCATATAAATACCGGTTGGCCAAACTCACAAAGTCTATTAATACAGTGAGCATTATTTTGTTTTATTATTTATTTATACTTGATGGCCCAGCGTACATTTCTAATTATATATTTCTTATTATATTATATTTTTATTTAATTTTATTACATCTTTTCCGGTTTTAATCACTGCAACTGTAGCAGAAATGTAAATTTTATCCAATTTAATTACATATAATAAGGTAAAATACTACTGAACAAATAATATTAAATAGTAATATTTTGGTACTTTTTGAGTTTAGGCAATCGGTATCCTTATTAAAACCACGCAATTCATCGTCACTACTTTAATAGTAGAAGAGTCACTATCTTAATAGAGAACTTAATATATTCGTCTCGAATATAGCACTGACGAAAAGATTTATTTTTTATGAATAACACTAACACAAGATTTATACAATTACATTACTACATAATTTAATACTTCCTCGAAAAAATAGGGTTTTGAAATTTTTTAAGAAATGCACACCTTATGAAAATTTGACATATTCCTAGTAGCGCTTATTCAACTTCATTTTCAAGTATTCATAAAAAAATTATTTTTAGTAATTGTGTATTTTCTGTTATATGTATTTATAATACAAAAAACAATAAATATATTTTTCTCTATATATGAAAATGTAATATTTAAATAACACGGGTTTTTAATTTACGCGATTTTTAAAATTTTTTAAAGGTGCACTACAAGACTTGTAGACACTCTTGTAATGCATTAAAATTTCATATTGAAAATAAAAAATCTTACACGTCAAATTTTGAAACGAAGCTTTATTTTTTTGTTATTGCATCGATAATTATTTTATAAACAAATCATAGTTAAGATTTGTTAATTATCAAGAGGGATTAATTAGAAAAATTTTTGTTTCTTATACCCTTGCAGTGTAAACACTCGTATCAAGAAAAATAGTGATATTAGAAATTCGAAATGTTTTTCTGTATAATATTATTTTAAGGATGCCTAAGTTGAATAAGTTCTTGTAGGTATGTGGATAGCCCAAAATCGAGTTCAATGTATTCTAGTTTAGTCATTTTATAAAATTTTAACTTTGACCTAGAATGTAACTTTAGCTGATTGGCATTTTTTTTTAAATCTGGAATTAGTTGAATGATAGCATTTTTATATTATTTAGGTTTAATGCATAAAATTATCGAAGCGTCGATATTTTTTAATATTATTTTTGTTAAAAGGTAAACGAAAATACGAAATTTAGTATATAACATAATTTAAAATCTTGAAAATTCATTAGGTTTTATTTGCGATTATCTATGCCAAAGCTAACATTCTGGAAATTCAAATATATTTATATTATAATTATATTCAATATGTTCTTCGGAAAAAATCGAATTTAATATTGTAAATTCTTGTTGTAAGTATCTCTAGTACAAGCGGGGAAGTAAGTAAGCTCCTTTTAGCCGACGTACGATTTATACCAATTTCAAAATCATTTTTTTGAATTTTATTAAAATCATTAAAAGGTAAAATTTTGAAATGATCCAAATTTTGATGAACTGTTTTTATAAAAACTAGTTAACTTTACATATTAAATATTAACTAATCTTAAAGACACCCCGCAGTACTTGAAATTATTTTTATCTTTGACCTTTAGATATGAATATTGTTTCTACGGGCCGATTAGTTTCATATAATTGACTACAGCATTTATAGGAATACTTTTTAAACAATAAACTGATTATGTATTTTATCGACTTCTTGGTTATTAAATTTTATTGAACATTTTTGATTCTTATTTTTTTCTCCATACACACTAGCTTAAAATAAATTTCCCAATTTGTTACAACTTGTCTCATTATTTAATTGTACAAATATCCCTTGAGCGAACTTTAAGCGTGCTCTTTAATTGATATCTTTGAAAATTCTTACCTTCTTGCACAACTTTCAATATTTAAAAAATAATGTGATCAATATTATTAACAAATTTCATTTGATTACCCGTCACCTTTATAGTTATAAATAATATTAGTAAAATAAAAGTAGCGTTACAGAAAAAAAAATGCAATGGTAAAACTGATAATAACTTATATATTTTAAGATAAAGGTCGGTAAACAATTTATTAAAAAATTATAGTTTTACAAATATTCTTAGAAAAATTGATATTATATCTCGTCCTGTTCAAATTTCGAAAATTTTAATTGTAATAAAAATAATATTATACCTAACAATTCAACATTAAAATTCCAAAATAAAATATAATTCGATATAAAAATATAAGAAGACTACTTCTATGATAATAAAGAAATAAAATACTAGGATTCGATGAAATTCGAATGAGCGCATTATACGCTCAAGGGATGGAATTTCAAGCACTTTGAGGCATCACAATTATAATCTTCATTCCATTGCTATGCTTCTTAACATTGATTTTCCAATAATAATTAAAAAAATTTGTACCCAAGGCACATTTTTACTTTCATTCCGTATTAATAAAGAAGTTCCTTTGCGGTTCATTTTGTAATTCTCGCCGTATATTTACATATAGCATATAGAGCACGTTTGTTTACTTTCTTTCCGCTTAACCAAATTATTATTATGTATATGTATATATATATACATATAATATATATATATTAGAGTTTTACAAGCCATTTGTATTTAGATGTAGACGGAAGAAAGAGATGATGAGTTATTGTCGAACTTTTTCTGCCCGCCATACTTTTATACTTATATATAAAGTATTTGTTTTTTTATTATACAGCTATCGTACAGATTATTGTCGAACAGCATTTTCAAATTATTGTCCTTATTATCTATTCAAGTTTATCTCCATGAATCATGGATTAATTCATGTGATTTATATTGATAATATTTGTGCAAAATTTACAGATTTCGCTCTGTTATACTTTCATTCTTTTCCTTCTCGTACTTTCTTGCGCTTTAGTAAATAACCTCTGTAAAAATAAACTTCGCAATCAAAGATCATTTGATTATTTCTGTATAAATTTGTTTCCGCGGTACAAGTTTTGTCAACATATTTATCAACTCATAGTATAAATATAATAGACGATACTTGAAAAAAGAATATATCGCTTTCCAGTATCAAATTCAAGAGAAATAGAAAATCTCGCAACAAAAGTAATACATGTAATACTATACATGTAAAGAAATGCGATGTACAGTGACATTGCTTCCAACAATTTCGTGTAATCCGTACAATGCAAGAAATTATTAGGAAATCTCAATTTGAAATCGGAGGCAGAAAAGGCGCGCTGCGTCTCTATAATGAAGCCGTCATTAATATACTTTCAAATGTTGCTGTGAAGACACCGCCGTATACGAGTCAGGTGGTACGAGTCAACGCGAGCGTATGTATATACACGTCTAGACTCACGCATATACATACATTCGCCGCTCTTGTAAAAGTGATATTCACTCTGGACTCGTGTCGTTACTTCGCTAGCTATGCTTCTTCTTCATAAAGTTGCTAGCTTTGCTTGGCGACCCTTTATCTTAACATGTATAAGTTTGTCGCGTGTTCGCGCGTGCGATCAGGCGTCATTGCGGCCCGCGCGCACGCACTAGCGGTATAATATAATATGAAATATTGAATCTGTTAGCTCTTAAAAATATTTCGCTAAATCTCTTAATACGCGCTTACGGCTTAAGCTTACGAGCTAAGTACTTTCTTACAACCTTGTATCGTGCGTTCGCCTCACTTAACCTATGTACTTTAAACGCCCGTAAGACGCGCTCGTTTAACTTGTATTGCGAATACGCGTCCCGGACCTATATTGTCAGCTCATTTACATACTTTCATGCAGTTGTCTCCCTTGCCTAAACTCCAATATTATATTGACATGTTTTTCTCTGGTTAGTTGTTCTATCTTTGCGCGAGGCTTTAGTCCCCGGCGATCGGCTGGACCAAAGCCTTGCACGGTTCCGCAATTAGCATCCTTGCCCCAGAATCTGGAGTCGTTCATCTGAGGCGCGCGACGATCGCGAACGCCAAGATGAGGAGGATGGAGGGTGTGAATCGCTCGCCGCCGGATGCTGTCCTCGCTGGTCCGTATCCTGGATCTACTACGTTGATCTTCCAGCCTAAATTCTTGTGCGTGTAACACTACAAGAAGACAAATTTAACGGTTACGAAAATATATAGAATTGAGGTGAATAGCGAGGTCAATCGTTTTTGAAGACCTCAAAGTATACAAGTCTATTTGATTTTATAATTTACAATCATCAACAGAGAGAAATTTTATCAAAAGATGACTATACTGTCCGTTGCTGATTATGATACAATTCGAGGACTTCCGTAACTCTGTTTTTCATGTATAGAAGACATTCACATCATTTTGCTAAAAATTTGAACAAAAATTGATGTTTTATCCTGTATTAATGTGTATAGATGTTACGCCTCGGAAGATCAGATCATCTCAATAAGATATCACGCAGTGATGAAGCCTCGGATGAAGCTTTTGAAACCGTATTGCATGCAGGTGCAAGGTACCAAAATTTTATTTCGATTGCAAGATTTTATCTCGGACAATATATAAGACCATTGTAAAGCAGTTTTCATAAAAATATCAAAATAGGTTATATCTACGAGTGTTTAGTATAGTACATAGTGCATAGAATAACCACGAATGCGAATAAAAATAGCAAGATTAAATAATAGATCATTGAGCTCATCATTGAGCTAATTAATGCAAACAAAAATAATAAAAATAATAATAAAAAATTGACTATTTAGCTACAGATATTTGTCGAGAATAATACGATATCTCCTGAGTATTCTTGGGATTAGCCATAGTGATGTTATTCGATGAGGCCAAAATTATTTGGTACTGCCAAGAGTATTCGGCGAGGCCATGCGTTGAGAGTCGACGAGGGTACCGGATTAGACTACGTGCAATCGAGGAACTTATAATGAACTGAGATACTCAGAGTGAGTGGTCAATGCATCTTAGATAAGTTAGAACCTCCAAGAGTAGTTGGTCTACTCAAGGCAAGCTGCTTCAGAACTATTTCTAAATCCAACCTGTCTAAGATCAATCAATTGCAACAACTTACATAATAAATACTTTTTTTAGCAAACTTAAATATTCTTATATAAATTTAAAGAGAAAACGTGTGGAATTTTAAAACAAAAAGTACAGTAGTTGGGTTATTTTTAAATTAAAAAAAGTTCATAAGTGATTTATATTTTTTCAATTCACTTAGGCAGATATCGAAGAAATATATAGAGTGATATTTGCATAATTTAAATCTGCTTAAATATATACTCTGAAAGATATTACAATTGACTTATCCTAGGTGCACTGGTTTCTAACTGGGAGCTCTATTTTATTCTGGCAGTGTCGGTTAAAGCCAATTCAAGCGTAAAAGCTTAAGTAAGTTTAAATATTTCACTATGCCATGAACACGGCGGTAAAGTTTCTCAACGAAGCAAATTTGAATGAATCGATAATCAATACGAACATTAATTATGCAATAATTCGCGCATATTATGAAAACTAAGTACCCCTGGAGGAATATTAACTGGTTTTAGAGAAGCCTTGAATTTACAAGATTAACCTGTAAATACAAAGAAAACCGCCAAAAAAATTGTCATCATAGGTTTGTCGATAGCAAAAATAGGAAATCTAAAATAAAATGACTATATACGTTTGAATTATTTCGATAAGCTGAAAATGAGCTAAACGCTTGTTAGAATTTCTACCGGGGAATTCAGAGGATATTTAGAAAGTGACGTTTGATGCGCTATCGCACCTGGTAGTAGACGACGTTGGGCGTGCTAGGATCAACGTGCCACTCAAGTTTGCCGGGCTCGCCCTCCTCGCATTCAAGACGCAGAGTTCCAAAGAACTCGGCGAAGGTCTCCGACTTGGTGCTCTGGTCGGTGCGCTTGTGCACGTACTCGCAGTAGCGGCCCACGGCCGTCGGGTAGGGGTAGTTGTTCTCGTTGTAGGCCACTCCCGCGTAGTTCTTCACCTGGCGCTGCTGGTGGACGCTCAGCTGGCCGAAGCCGCCCTCGGGGCTGTCCGTGATGTAGAACGGATGATACCTGTCGGCACGCGCTCGTTTATTGTTACGACGACGACGACGACGCTGTCCCACCCGGGATGACGTATACTCACTGCGCGGGGTTGGTCTTGTCCGTGCCGCCCTCGACGATGAAGGTGTAGTTCTGCCCGCGCTCCACCGTGATCTCCGGGATGAGCATCTCGTTGATGTACCAGGCTATCCCCCAGGATGGTTGACCTGCGGGATATCGTAGCGTCAGCGGGGTGCGGCTTGATTGGTCGACGCGCAGGGATACGTACCGGTGATGCGGGAGTAGCCCCGGTTGCCGCCCGTCGGCCCGATGCGCACGTTGAAGCTGTCCTCGCCGGCAATCTTCATGTTAGGCCAAGGCTTCACGTCCGGTATCTCTGGCTGGTTGTAGAGGCTGCTGTTGCACTGGCGACTGCCCTTGCTCCCGAAGTCGATCTGAATGTTCTCCGTGGTCTTATCGTGGCCCTGGTGGGCGTTGGCCTCCAGATTCTTGTTGAGGAGTCCCAATCGCCGCAATGACGGTTGTCTCTCTCTCCGGGATCATCTTGTCATAGACGGGCTCGTTTGTCCGCAGCGGTCGTCTGTATGTTACTGCAAATATTCACGTCGGTTACTATTTTAATTCATACTCGTAGATATCTTTTCACATCGTTCAAAAATAATTAGACTATCGAAAACAGACTACAATTATGACAGATATTTATAACATAGATGGACTTTTTTGTAAATTAAATAGCATAAACCATCAAAAGAGTTGAAGTTCAAGAACAAAGCGACTAATATATTCTTATGACTTAATCTCTTCCAGAACAAAATATTTTGAACACTCCAAAGTTCAGAATAAAAATTTTCAAAAATTAACTTATATCTATATAACTTTTATATTTCAAAATACATTCTTGTTACTACGTCCTGATTCCGATTAATCAATAGAGCTGTTAAAAAAATACATTAAAGGTTGAGTGAGATGAAGGACAGACCTGTGGTGACGCCATTCTTCCTCCTACCAGAGATGAGCTCCGCGTCGTTCTTCCCGCCGACCCGGTGATCGGGGCAGACGCCGTGCTTGCCGTCGCACTGGGAGTAGCTCGAGATGTAGTAGTCCTCGGCGATGAACTTGTTCGCATCGCGGTTGTACCCGACGACGACGACGTCGGCCCCGATCATGTCGGCCCGGCCCTCGGTGCCCGAGATGCCGAAGGCCACGTACTGGTCCTCGCGGATGCGCCCCGAGACGCGGACCTCGACGTCCTCGCCGAGCGTCTCCCACTGTACCTGCACGCGGCCCTCCAGCAGCTCCATGCAGTTGCTGAGCTCGGGCGGGGAGGTGCTGCTCGTCTGGAAAGCGGACCCCCAATCGCACCCCTCGGTCAATCGGCGTCTTTCAGAGCCGCCCTTGTGCGTTCCCGCCCCTACATCCACGCGGCTCCTGTCTCGCTTTTGCGGCAGTTTTCAGGCATTTAACGCTTCCCGATCATTTTCTACTTTACGCACTTCCGCCCACAATTTATACAAAGCCGCTCTTCAAAGCGCATGTACTTGTAGCGTATGCTTTATCCTCGCATGGTCAAAATTTCCCACTATGTTTCATTTTTATCACTCTATGTTTAGTATATATTATTCTCCTGTTAACTCTTCGACTTGTCTATGAATTTTACTTGCGAGTTATTGCTATCGTAGTTGCCCTGAAAACCACCCGTGTAAGCTTTTTATGCGAAGCACACATCTACGCCAAGCAAATAAAATGTGAAAGTTAACAAATTGTACACAAATATTTGCATGTACCTTTTCAAAAACTATTAATATATAAACACAAATTAAAAACACATTGAAATTGAGAACACATTGTATGCAAGAGTAATTACGATCGTTGTAGTTTTCATAATTCAATTTCAGAAATTCTGTTTGATTATTTACATATTAGTAATAATATAGAATAGCCATAATGTACGCGTAAAATAGCAATGCAGCTAATAAACACAGTAAAATTGTTCTTAAAAGAACGCACAATAATCATATACCTTAGTTTTCATGTTATTATGTCTAAATTCATGAATGAAAAATGCTTCGACTTTGAAACTTTTAACTGAATCTAAAGAATGAATATGAGGTTCTATGGCATAAATGATCCTGCAATGATTTATTTTTAATATAAATGATTGACAAACATTCGTACAGAAAGTTAAATCAATATTAAACTGAAAAAAATGGAACAATCATCACATATCATATCTACAAAGATCCCTGATGATTATAAAAATACTCACAGGGGTGTACCACCATGGCGGCTAATCCGTGTGCATGCAATTAAAAAATTTGATGTGATATTAGTGTTCCTACTTGTGATGGTACTGAGAAAAAGAAATCCAGAATATTTTACATAAATCGTTAATATATATAATGTGCAATGATACACGACTCTGCAGTTTTAATACTTTGCATGATTAAGTATTCAGTTTCAGTTAAAAATTGAAATTGAGCGAGTTTCGATACGCACCATTGCGTATCAAATGATTACATGTACAACAACTTACTGTAACGGCTTTATTTATTTGACGATGATAAAATTTTGAGTTATTTTTTTATTTTGGGTATTATAAGCTTAGTTAAATGTAAATGTTGGTACAAGGCATTTAGAAAGGAAATAATGAATTAATTTCTTTATTATTTTGTCATGCGAAAAACAGATCATTTATTAAAATGCTTTTTTCAAATACGAGTTATATATGTTATACTTATAACCGTTAAGGTAAATGACACACTTAATTCACAAAAATATACTTGACATGTTTATAATGATATATAAGCAATACTTAGTAATTGCTATGTTGTTAGCGATCAAGCGATATTCCATCTTGGACGAAATATTTCAATTATGCATATTTAGCAATTATGCATGGTTAGTACGTTAATGTTACACCTTAGTAAATATTCAAATTATAATAACTATGCCCTGTGTTCAAATAAATTTCGATACCAGCTAAGATTTTCTAGAAAAGTTTTTCTCAGATGTTCACATATATGATATGGTGAAATGCTCACTAATGACTTGCAAATTGCAATGTATTGGACGTTTTTATATACATGTGAGATTTCGCGTCAATCCAAGGAGTAATAATAAATGTAATGATTCTCGAAGTTAGCGTTTTTCAACCTGAAAATGACCTGTTTGTTTTAAAAGTTTTGCAAGGATCTATTAAAAAAAAGTAGTATAACTGAGCAAAGTCCATATGCGCCGCATGCACAGATTCATGTTGTTCACTCGTACATGTTTCAACCACATGTTATACACTTTCCATCTCAACGCGAACCGAGGGACATACACATACATAGATTATTATTGGGCGAAAACGTTAGCGCATGATTGTTAGCAAAGGAGGTTTTCCGTCAACTCGGTCGTTAGTGAGGTCTCTACATCTCGCGGCCAAGTCGAAGCTCAACCGTCTCACGTGTATATTAGAGCGTATATATATACATATATATATGTGTGGATATATATATATATGTATAGGTAAGTAATGGAGCCGGCTGCAGCGCGGACTCGTGGAGCGATGTGATGCAATGCCGGTTATAGAGATCAAAATAGCGTATATTAGAGTAATGAAGTGACTGTAGGTACCGCGATCTTAGTCTGCCCGAGGGCCGGCGGCACCTCGAGGTCCCTGGGTATGAGGACGTGGCCGAAGTTGTGCCTGTACTGGACGCACCAGACGGCCAGCCAGTCGATGTCGTAGACGGTCAGGTTGCCCGGCAGGACGATCTCAATGTCGACGCCCTCGTAGCCCAGGAGCGGCGTTGAACTGCAACCATAAATTTTGCCCTTCAATTTGATGATTCGCTTCGTTTAGACATGTATAAATATAGAGTAGAATAGCATTGATACAAAAGATACTTCTGGTATATCTACATACTTTTGAATATTTACGATACACGTAATTGCGTACGAGTTGTTTTAAAATTGCTAATAAAATCCAAAACAAAATAATTGATTAATTAAAGCTCATTAAGATAACTATTCAAATTCTCATAAGACTGTATTATACAAGGATTTATAGCGATAAAAAGAGAATTTACTCGGGATAATTTCGGAACAAATTTATGACATACTGTATGGCCTCCGACCTTAATGAAACTCATATTACACAAAGTATTCTTTATAAACAAATCTTATGATTAAATGCTACTCTAAAGTTAAAGTATTCATTAAGAATTCTTTTTGAACAAATCTGTTTAATACAAAAAGAATGGATGAAAGTTTTTTCCTGTCAAGTATATGTATAGATAATAAAAATATTATCAAGATTGCACGCTAATATTTTGAAAGCAAACAGTTTTAACACTCGTATTATTTGTCCATTCAGAAATGATACTTTATCTTCAACAAATGCTCGGTCCTCCTCGTAAAAGGACGCTCAAGCGCAAAGAAACTCGAAGAAATTGGCCTTGGGCAAAGGGGCGAAAAGTGAGTCACCTGTTCATCTCGTTGGGCACCTTGGTGCCGTGCATGTTGGGCTCGCTCCCCTTGCCGACGAAGAAGTAGGCGTCGGGGCCGCCCCCGTCGTAGTGCAGGTTGGGTATGTAGAAGGTCTTGCTGTCGAGGATGGTGATGTTGTCGCTGCGCAGGCCGTGGGCCAGCCGCGAGAACTCGGGGAGGACGCGGACCGAGGGTACGCGCACGTCCTCCGGGAAGACGACCGAGTCGAAGTTTATCTGGAAGTCGAGGGCCCCCTTCAGCAGTGCGCTACTACGGCCCGCTTAAAATTCGCCAAGCCGATCCATCATCGCCCCCCTCGGCTGGAGGACGCGGATCGAGGAGGCTCGAGGTCCCCGCCCGCCTCCCCCCCCGCCAACAATCGGCCTAATTTCTCCAGACTGGGGAGGTCGCGGGGAACCGCCGCGGTTTATAATTGATTATATACGGACGGGCCTCGGGCCTTCGGTGATTAACGGCTAATTTACTTACTCGGTGGCTCGCAGCCCTTCCAGGCCGCAGCGCGCGCAAACTTTTCCAGTTTGCGTAATTTATATTACGGCGCGTTATTACTCGGCCGTGTGACTCTCGCCCTGAGATATGGATTTCCTCGGCGATTACACGGTCAAAAATACAGCTCGCCAAGCTTATATATGTACATGCATGTATATTAAATACCGAAGGCGTGGATTGGCCAACGCATCGCGCAGGGGCTGCAAGCCGCGCCGTACACGTACGACACGTGTTTCATAGGCCTCTCGGAAGGATTCGACCTTTTCGACGCGGCCTCCGGTCCGCTTCCATATATACATGTAGCGCGTGGGAATGCTGGAATCTCGCATTAACGCGGGCGCAGAGTGGAATTGGAGGGCTGCGATATCGATTCGCCGGGAAGAATGCCAGCCCCCCGGCATATAATGCGATATCAAACAAGTTGTTAAGGGGCCGCTCCTTCTCGCCCCCCGGGCCCTTCCGCGATCCATCCCCCGCGGGTCCGCGAAGGAGCTACTCGGCAATATAGCCCCGGCCGCTTGATTTATGGAGCCCTGGCCGCCGGGGCTGGGCGCTACGCCCCCAATTAGGGCCAGCCGGGCCGCACGCGTGCCCCCGCACTAATTCCCCGGCCCGCTTCAAGAGCTCCTCGATATCACGCCCATGTACATATATATATATGTGCGTGTATGTATGCACCAGGGGCGTCGCGGGGATACCGCGCGCTCGGCTGCCCCTGCGGAATGCCCACCGCCCCCACGGCCCCGCTTCATTAATCGCCCTTTGATTGGGACTTTATTGCCGGGAAAAAAAAAGCCCTTCGCTACGGTGATCGAGCCGGGAGCCCCGGCCGCTCTTATTTATCGACGGAGCCCCCGTATCTCCCCGCGGCAGGCCCGCCCGCCGCTCTCAACACTACGCCCGCGCCCTTTCGTCTGCTTTTTAGGGCCGCGGACGGGCGCGACGCCGCCGGCTCCTTTGCAGCCCGTCCGCACGGCCGCCTCGAGGTTCGCATTCCAAGGTTTTTTCTCGGGGTGCCTCCAACTGCCCTGTATAGAGGCAAACTGTTTCTATGGATACTTCCGTCAAGTTATCGTTATATTTCTATATCTCCTATTTTACGGTAAGCATTATTTATAATTCAGTTCGTTAAAATTGTACTATTTTCTATTTTGCACTATGCTTTCTCCAAGGTAGAACAGTTTTGAACCCGCTCATCTACAATTTGTAATTATAAAATCAATGTATACAGTTTGCGGATATATTGTTGAGGTTTTCGATTACTTTTATTAAACTGACGATGGTAATTTTCTACCCTGCCTATTTTCTAGTGTTCATTTAAAAAGATTCCGCGGACAGTCCGTTTTCCTGAACAATGAACAGGCAGTCGAAGCAAAATGAAAATTGATCGTGTAAGACCTGACAAGTCTCCTGTGCGGGCAGGGCCAACTGTGTACCGTAACTCAGTCTCATTTTTATGGATTCCAAATCCGATTGCCAGTAGTTGGGGAAGTTACTCCTGCTCCTCGCCAGATAAACTGCTTAGCAGCGATTGAATACTTTGTTTCAGCCATATTCCCAGACAATTCCCACTACAATTAATCTTTACATATAATATTTTTTCTCTTATATGTCTGTCAGTTAATCGTTATAACAAATATTTTATTGTGAATCAAAGCTTAATAATTGTTTGATTAGAAAAAACGTATTCCCCACATTGGATTAAAATAATCCATAACAATTGATTTCTATTTATATCTAACTATAATTACTACGCTTATCAAGCATTGTTTGCGGTAGAAATATATATACAAGGTATTAAATCGCATGACTTTTTAATTTTCTAACATGAAGCAAAATTTTATAAACGTATACGTTCGGAATTTAATAAATAAAGCAAATCTAAGTTATCGCACTTATGTATGTTTTGTGTCTGATAAATTACATTAATCAGTCGTATGCGTCAGTCAACAAAAATGTTATATACGTAATAAGAAATAACATTCTTGCATAGTTGCAGCCCACGCTAGCTGCACATACCGTTGTTTTAATTCAAGGATTTTTATATTATTTTATTTACCAGTTTTATTATGATTTGATAGTTTTTTGATATTCTTCTTAGACAGTGATATAGTTGAAATATAATGAAAAAATATGATATCAATTAACTGCTACTATCCTCGTTACAAGTATCTAATATTATTTATACAATAACTATTTTGATTACGAAAAACTCCTACAATGAATTTCTGATAAATAAAAAGCGATTGCAATGAAAAAGCGAGGCAGTGAAGTAATGATTGTACACCGACTCTTACATTCGCCGAGCAAACATTCAAATTCGAGATTGCGCTTCGGCCCTCCAAATTGCACGTGCGATTCAGATGAAAAAGTGTAATTTCCGAGGACCGCACGCGTCCGCGGCAAAGGGAAATACGCGCCGCGTCTCCGATCGACAAGCCGGGTCTATTAATAATAGCCTAATCTGAGGCGTTCCGCTCGCGCGCCTCCGGGCGGCCAGGGCGTCCCCCCCCCTGGCAAAAAGGGGCGCTCGGAAAAGGCCCTCGGCTCCGCCGATAAGATCGCCCCGGGGGCGAAAATAATAATCGGCCGGGGCGCTATCGCCCGCTCCGGAGATTATGCGCCGCGCGCGGGGAATTGAGACGTCGGGCCGGCTCGTTAGCGGCCCGCGCCGGCTTTTGTGCACCGCCGCCCGCTAGATTGCCCCGCCCGGGGTTTATTGTGCCCGTATCCGTTGCGCCGCGCCGCCCCCGGTGGACTCGTCTTCTTTGCGCCCGAGCCGCCTCCCCCCACCCGCCCGTGCGCGCGGGGCTTTTGCTGCCCGCTCGAATTTCCCACCGATGATTAGTTTGTGCGCGGCCTTGATGAGACGACCGGCACCTCGTCCCGGTGCAGCCAGACCTCACGCTGGCAAAATCGCCCTTTGCTTCGACGTATAGGAGTATATAGTATTGTTGTTCCGTTCTACATGTGTACATCTTTTCATTTTATTAGTAGATGCTAATGACTGACCATTGGATCATGTTTCTGCTCCGGGGTCTCTTTTAATCTTTAAATACAAAATCCATCAGCAAATCAGGACTGCCTCGTGTTATTTTAAAAAACTAAACGCTTAAACTAAATGCTTTTCAACTTATGTTATTTATGCCATAATATGGATTGTTAAATTCAATAGTTTGAGCTTCTTAAGAAAAAGCTTTTTTGAACTATGATTCCCATAATATGTTAATTGTAAAATGTATGTCTTATATGTGTATAAAATATTAGAAAAAAAAACAAAATGTTCAGCTTTCATACTATTTTCTAGTATATACTGTACGCACTAGTTTTGATAAATTCATCATATAGTTAAAAGTATTTTTTATTAAAAATGTCAAATGATGTAAGTATTTTTAAGAGTAGAAAAATTTGTATTTAATAATCCTAATTTGTATCGAAAAAATGCATTCGAAAGTAAAGGAGGCAGTTACAAGTTGAATCTTTTAAAGTACTCAGCTATCATTATTGGGTAGTGTAATAATGGTTAAATATTTTATCACCAAGTTGGACTTTAAATTGAAGATTTGAATAAAGGCTGGTTCGGTCTTCGCGATCTCTTTTATAGACGTTGTGAAATTACCTAGCCAATATTGAAGCTTTTCTTTTACATGAAAGCGCGGATTTTAAAAGTAGGGCATCATAAAGCCAGCTCTCGTGCACATTGTATGAGAATATTTAACTAACTGAATAGCTATATATTTTTATTTACCACGATATACATTTTACTCTTCACTTATCACCCGAAAATGTCTTCAAGAGCATATATGAACGAGTCAAAATTACTTTTTTCAAAGAGATTGATAGTCCAGTGGTAATTATGTGCAGCTATCGTCTGGAAGTCCCGAATTTCAGCAACAATGTCTTTTAGTCGTTTTATTCTAGTAAAAAAGTTTCTTACAATGTTTAAATATAATAGAAATGTCTGTAAAGTAATAAAATAAAAATCATTTTTGAACTAGCAGCAGTGAAAAAAAATATTGCTTCTATTCTTTTAGATTCAGGGAATACATTAATTTTATTGTGCATAGTTTTTCTTTTCTCTCTGAAACTAGTTTCCATCAGATTTACATGAAATTTAATGTAACTTTTTTTAATAAAGTATATATCTATATATGTATGACTTGCTAGTACGAGGACAAAAAAAAATTTGAATCGGAATGTTTGACACAAAATTCGGAGAAAAATTGTGAAACCCGAGATTTAAACTCGATCTGACATATCTGCAATCAATACCTCTATCAACAGAGCTTTACAAGTTTTTGAAAAGTATCAAAATCAAAAAGGGTTGCCCTACACTCCAAACTAAAATTCGTTTACTTATTTAAAAACAATTTTTTTTATATATAGACTGGGATCACATCTAATACTCTCAACAAAATATAAAATTTTTTATTATTTCGATTAGCGTTTCAAATAAATTCCATCAAATAGATCCAATATAAGAAATATTGATAAAAAAATAAAGCTGTACAGTTCTAGGTGAAGCTTGATAAATTAACGATATACTAACTATTCAGAATGTTTATTAAGTTCATGAGTTTAAAAAATTACTTTTTTTTGAACTTAATCATGAATCAGTATTATCATTAACACAACAAAATCATAAATTGACTATTCATTATAAACGACTCATACTGTTAACTATGGCTTTAGGAGTGTAACAAAGTTGGTAGAATGCTGGTTCATGTAATTAGTAAATACAAGAAATTTTTATCATTTAAATGAGACAGTAAAACAAATAATAAAATGTAAGCTAAAGCAAGCTTATCTGCAGAAAGTAACACAGTTATTGACACAATATTAAAATAAATCGTGAAGAAATGAGATCCAGTATTTAAAGTGAAGATAAGGCCAAGACAGCTAATCCATGTATAACGAATAAATAATGGAGATAGTCGAAAGAGAGCCGTCTCCAGAGAATTAGTAGGTGGAAGGCGGGTGGAACTCGGGCTCGAGATGGTCCCGTCCCCGAATCGTCCATAAAACTAAAATTAGCGGGTGTCGCGAGAGGCGATGAAAGCCGGTGAGCCGGGGCACGGGAGCCACCGCCGCGGCTGTAAACGCGAGATTGACGGGATTTGAAATTGATTCCCGGGGAGAAACACGGCGGTAAATCTGGGCAAGTGCCAATAATGAGGCCGGCGGCTCGCGCGGGCCGCGTAATCCGCCGGCCGGGCTTTAGGGCGCCCCGCTGAAAAATCAATGCCGCGCGTTCGATTGGGCTTTGGGCGGCGCCGCGAGTCGCGCCCGGGCGGCCCTGTCCTTCGCGCGCGACTCCTTCCCTACGGGGGCTCAGGCAGCCGGGGGAAGGGGCGGAAGTTTAATTAAAAAAGAAGGGACGCGGGGAAACAGGAGCGCGATAGGCGAGGCGCCAAGTGGGGCGGCCGGCCGCCTTAAGTAGGCGATAAATTAAAGGAGTCGCGTGGCATCCCTCGCCTCGCACTTAATGGAAGGCTCCTTTTTTTTTTTTCTTGCCCCGGGAGTCGCGGGCCCCGGCGCGGGCCTCCTCCGTCGGCGCGAGGGAAGGGCCGTGCCCTCGGCGGGGCGGTTGAAAAAGCGCGAGGGGGCGCCAGCGGCGCAAGCTCGCTCCCCAAGGTGAGCGGGCGGCGCAAGCTCCCCGGCCAATGGGAGCCGGCGCGTATACGCCCCTGGCGCCCGCGGCCCAATTCGCCCGGCGCGCCGGCTTTTTCCCGGGCGCCCTCCCAAGGTCCACTGCGGCCGGCCGCTTTCAATTTTCGTGGCCCGGCTTAATTAAGGGGCCGAGCCCGCGGACGCGCCGGCCACTCGCGGCCCGCCTCGGCAGGCCTTCCCTCGTTGCTTTTTCTACCGGCGGCCGATCGCTTTCTGCCCAACTTGTCAAAGAGCTGCCCGCGACGCCCCTCTAATTAGTGCCCCCGATATGCGCCGAGGAACTTTGCTGCCCGCCGCTCGCCCACTGCTGACCTTTTTGCCGACTATGCGCGACTATTTTGACGACGCGGACTTGCTTTTAATGAGAATTCGCCTTTTCCTCCATTCCCGCGATCTGGCACTTCTATATGGATAGCATTCGCCTCTATTTTGGCCTCTTTCGCGTTCAAGGGTATTACCACCTACTCAAATAATTATAAACTCAATATTGCTGAAAATTCAATGCTTTAACATGGTCGAGTCAGTTTTATTTCGTTGAACTATAGAATTCTCGCACAAGTTGTACATTATAAAATTTTGTGACGGAAGAAGATGTTTTTTTACTGCTGAATATTTTTTACTCTGTATACATTTGATTTAATTAAATGTCATCGGTCGTTCATGTATGAAAATAACTTGTTATATAAAACCTGTAAATGTAATATTTATAAACGAATATGCCTTAAACTGTGTACACGAAACCAATGAATCTACTACGAAGTCAATGTCGATCCCAATATCAATATGATCTGTTTAAGATAAACTCTTGAAAACGTAAACAGGATTGCTGGTTTGGATTGCATGAAAGCGTGTAGATTAAACTTTTTCCTATAAGTATATCTATGTAATTAAATACTGAGAGACCGATAGTTTACTTAAAAAAATACTCAGATCCAAATTTGTTTATGAGATTATTTACATTCTGTAATTAATCAATTTCTAATAATAAATCTAATATTTCAAATAACACATAAAAGATACGAGATATAAATCACAAAGGATGCTAACTGGATGATAAAATATTAATTAAATTACAAAAAATCCATGACGTATAGAGTTTCAGATTGAAATTTATTATTTCGTGTTCAATTTGAAATTAATTCAAACAAGATTAGTTTTTGTTTTACTTTGTATGTATATTACTTATAATTATCTGAATACTTATAAACATTCATTAATGATATTATTATTATATTCTAAATTCAAAATTAAAAGCATTAATAAAAAAATCAGGCTTTAAAAAAATCTGCTTTAAAGTATTTTTTACTTTTTATATTTTATTTTACGCAACATATCAGCAAAATGTAATACTGTTATTAAAAATATGTCATTTTTATTTCAATTATTCTTCGATTGTGTGCTCTTAAGCGAAATCTCGTACAACTCAATCTAGGCTTTTCAAAAGCATTGAAAATAAAATTGTGAAAGTATAATGATGAAATATAGTATTAAACGAAAAAAAGACTTATGTAATATTCAGTTGAATAAATAGAATAATTAATTTAATAAAATTTACTATATTTGAATTTAGATTACAGCCTATAATTTGTAATTTTATTTTCAATACATTTAGCAGATACAGGTTTACTTTTTCTGTGTTTATAATTTTGGATGGCAGTTTAACCTATGATAGAGTATTTGCTTTATGTATAATGAATTTTGTCTGACTTTGATACAGTCAAATGATATATAAACATACATAAATACGTGTCTTTGAAAAAGGAAAAATGTTTTTGAACCTGTATAAAACCGCAATAGAAGATTTTAACATCGAAAGATTGTATTGCAAATATTCAATTCAAAAAATGTAAAATTCATTTCTAATTTTTCATAACTTAATGTACCTCACAGTTTTCTATTTTTCATTGGGATTAATACATATACCTTTTAATGTACAATGGACAAGTGACATTGAACGAATAGAACAGAGGCTAGGCGATTATGGAGATATTATTAGAATTTGAATCCGGATTTGATAGCTACGGAAGAGAGCAGCTCGGAGGAGGCGTCGGCGCGGGGCCCGAGGTCGGGCTCCGGGTTGGGCGGCGGCGAGGTGAAGGTCGGGCTCTCGGGCGGCGCGGGCCGCGTGGGCCGGGGGTGGCGGCAAGGGTCCCGGGCCGGGCTTGGGCGGCGCGCAGCATCGACCGGCGCCGGGGGCGCGCCTGCGCAGGCGGCAAAGGGTTGCGCGGCCGGCGCCCGGCGCCCGGGGTCGGGGTCGGCCCACCCCCGCGCCATCTTCGGGGGCAGGTGGCGGCAGGCGGCGGCAGGCGGCGGCCGCGGGCCGCTAACCGAATCACCGGGGCGGCGTATCGCGGGCTGCGCGGCCGCCATCGCGCCCTCCCAGTTGTGCAGCTTCCCGGGCCTCGGGCGGGGCGGGGCCGCCATTGACCCGGGCGCCCGGAAGGGCCGGGAACCTCGCCAAGGGGTTAACAATTGATTCGGGCGCACTCGACGTCAGCGGCAGCCGCGCCGGCCCGCGCTTCAATTAGCCCGGCCGCCGATTCAGATGCTAATGCGCCCGCGGGCGGCTCCTCGCCGCGCTGTGCCGCTTCCCCGGGGCAACGGGGCCGGAACCGGCCTCTCGCCGCGACGCCGCCCGAGTCGATATTATTCCTTTCAGGCCGGCCCGGCCCTCCAGCCCCGACTAATGCCCCGATCACGGCCGAGATAACGAGCCCGCGACCACTGCCCATAATGGAAGCGGACAGTCATCGGCCGATAGCCCTGTCGCCTGCGCCGGAAGCGGCTTTTTACCGATCGACCAGCGCCCCGAGATAAGCGCCCCCGACTAACGGCTCGCCGTGCCTCCCCCGAGGGAACCGGCCGATTACTGCGCCCGCCGGGGAAACTCGCGCGCTGCCCGCTCGATCGCTCGCCGGTTGCACTTTGCTCGGGGATTCCCCAGAATATACAAGAAAAGCGCCGCCCCGCGGCCCTCGGGGTAGGCGTATATACATATGTACGCGAGAGGCTCCGAGCTCGCGGCTTCGGTCGTCGGGCTCCTTGAGAATCCCGGGGAATCGGCTCCGAGCCGCCTCGAGGAGGAGCCGAAACTTCTCTGGAGAGCGGCGATCAGTTGCGGAGGCACGTCGAGCCTCTGGCGCGCAATATCGACATGGAGAGGACCGGGGCCCAGGGATCCGCGGAGGAGGTCAAACGGGGGGCAGCCAGGTGGTCTCCAAGTTTCCCGGGCGGCGTATCGATCCGCGGGCTTTTCCGGGCGCTCTCCCGCCTAATTGGGCCCTCGGCGGATCTTGGCCAGGGGCGCGAGCCCGCGCGGGTCCAGCCGGGCTTGGCGCGGGCTCCTCCGAGTGCGGTCGCGAGGGGTTCGAGCCCCGCTCGCCTGTCAGACGTCTCCTGGCGCGGATCAGCGGCCCATTGTCGGGGACGGGCTTTTTCCTCGGTTAATAGACTTAATTACGGAACGGCGGGGCGGGGGGGGTGGGGTAGACGCATCCCCTGGCGGGCTGGGGGGGACTCGCGAACCCCGATGATCCCGGGGAGGCTGAGGGTCGGCCCGGGGTATCGGGGCGCGATAGCTGTTACGCCGCCCCCGGCGCTTCCGTATCCATCCTCCACGCGCCATTGACCTCGAATGCGCGTCCGATAGGGAGGGCCGCCCGCGCCGCTCAAAAACCGAGTTAGTCTCGCGGCGCGACTCCCAGCCCCAAGGGCCGCCCAAGCCATCTACTCACTGTGAATCTCGTGTTCCAGATGCTCAGCGATCTGATGTCCCGCACTCGCACGCTCGCCGGCAGCCGGAGGATGATGTCCGCGTTAGAGTAAGCTCCCAGCTGCTGTGGCTTCCTGTAACCGACAGAGCCGACTTTACTTTTATATCCCTATCGCTCGGTAATCTTCAACGACCATCCTCCCGAAACTTTTATTATATCGGTACACGCTTGTTCGTATGAAGACAAAAACAATACGACACGCGTCTTTTTCTAAAACAATACAATTTATTATGTTTGTTTAAAGCAGCAGCTATCCGAAGAAAGGAACTTCTCTTTTCTCTCAGAAAACTAGTAGGTACAATTATTAACATATTGAATAACAAGTATTACTAAAATCATATAACAAATTCACTATTTTTTATATGTGATGATTTGTAATTTTTCAGTATATGGGCACTTTACAAAAAGCACTAATTTTTTAAAAATTTAACTGACTTTATAAGTGTAAATCGATATATTCCCATCTTTTAATGTAATATGATTAATTATAAATTTTAGTTATGATTATTTATTTTATTTTAAAGAAATCTAAATAACTTGTAATTGTCATTGTCAATAATGCTGTGACTCAGTTTATTGAATATAACATAGTGAAACGAAATGAACTATTACCTAGATAACTATGGGTGTAAATATGATATATCCTCATAATTTATCACATTACAATTTTGCAAAGCCTTAATTGCTACTAATTTTGTCATTTTGCGACGAAATGTAGAAGCAAACCCTGTATTACATATGTATTATACCTATTATATATAGTCGTTGCAAATATGACCTCTGCGAAATATCACAGGCTGAACTATCAACCATCTCTGTTATGTGAATTCTAAAGCTGAAAAACTTATCGATGTACAACACATTAATGGTGCTTAAATGTTTAATATTTCGAAATAGAGGATGATTAGAGTTGATTAGAGGTAACTTCTTTAAGTATTGTCTTAATATTTGTAACTTGATTACTCGTCATGCTTTTGAGATTTCGATGGTAAAAAGCTGATATGTTTTTGATTTTTGAGTTTGGAGTTTTGATTTTCGAGTTTATGTTTTTGATTGATTAATGCATACTATTATGCTACTACATTTATTATATCTTTGCTTTACATTAATGATCCTATTACTTGTATGCTAATAATTTTATAATTTTCATTAGTGGCTCTTTCTGAGACGTCGAGAAGATATTAACGAATAAATTCTTAAAATTAACACAAAAAACTAATTCGACGTAGGTAAGAGAATTCATTATAGTCATTCTAGTCACTTAAAAGACTAGAATTTGCTGCATACCTGTTTGAATGGGTCGATTATTAAATTGTGATACTCCCTGAAGTTATAGTTGCTACATTGGATAGATATCCTTTCTTTGGATAGTTATCCTTTCTTGAAAACTTCAGTGCAAAGTTCAATGCGAAAGAATTACAAGATTCTAGCTAGACTATACATTAAGTGTAAGAATTTTCATCTAGATCAGAAGTCAAAATGTTTTTAATTAGGTCATTGAATTTTCCTTACTATGATTAGTGTCCTTTCGAATTTATTATTGAAATCATTTTCTTAATTAGAGTAAGCGAATTTTGTTGTGATAATTATCATACAACTACATTTTCATCTTCTTTTTGAATGTGAGATATTCCAGATTTATGATCTATCATTTGTATTTTGTTGAGCATAATGTTTATGTAATTGTATGATATAACATGTATAGTATCCCGTTGCAATTGGATATTTTATGAGTAGTTTTATATCAAATAAAATATGTCAAAGTTTTTGTTATGAAAGTAACTGTTATTCCCTTAAAATATTTGTTGAGGATTTGAATGATTGCGATAAGAGGAAGAGATTGAAATGCAGTAGATGCCAAGATAGATATCGGAAAATCCGTAGAGCGCAGCTCGACATAAATCCGCGGCGGGATTTTAAATGAAAGTGGCTCGAGGAGAGTCTGGTTACCTGTGTGGCTGGTCGGGGTAGGGTACCAGGATGCCGCCGGGGGTCGGCTGCGTGGTGTTTCCCGCCCAGAAGAAGGCGTCCGAGCTGCGTCCGTCGTAGCTGAAGTTCTTGACGAAGAGTGTCGAGTCGTCGACGACGTAAACCTCGCCCTGGATCCCATGGCTGACGTTGGGGAAGCTGCCGACGAAGGTGCCGTATTGCCTGGCCACCTGGCGCCTCGAGGACTGGGCCGCCGCTGCAACAGGGCAACGGAGAGTCCCGCGGATTACATGGAGCAGGGGCGCATTGGGCGGGCGGCGTCCCCGGGCGCCCAGTCGATACTAATAACCGGGTCCCGGGCGGGGCGCAGCAATAACCGTGGCGCGGCCCTCGACCTTTCAATTTCGGCCGAGGGCGGCGCGGCTCCTAAGCTTTATTGGGGCGGGCGTCTGGCCGAGTCGGCACTTTTTCCCCGGCTAAACGGCGGCTCATTGTTTCGCGCGGGCCGTCCGAACTGTTTTATTGCCGCGCGAGGGCCGCGAGCCTCCCGCCGGCTCATTATTCACTCGGCGACCTTTAGGGCTCTGTCGAGCAAATGAAATGAAATTCATGCAAATCAAAGCTCCGCCCACCCGCAGGCCGTTTGAGCTCCGGGGCTGTCTCCCTCCCCCCGGCTCCCTTCTTCCGGCCCTTGTTGCTCTCCCAGCTATCTCCCTGCGCCTCTCCACCTTTCTATTTGACTGGCGTTGCTCGGGGCTGTTTGACGAGGAGCCCGGCCCGCCATCATAATTAAAAGCGGCACATTATTACGTGAACCTCCTTGGGCGCACTGGGGAAAAGTAGCCCATTGTGCTCCCCGGCCGTGAAGGCTAAACGCTCTCGATCCCCAGGAAGTCCAGGGGCCCGCGGAGCGGCATCGAGAGCGGCCCGAGGAGCCGGGGAAAGAAGCGCGTATCGCGAGGACGTAATTACCGGGCGAGTGAATGGAGGCTGCGGCGCATCCGAGGGCCCGAGTCAATCTGGGGAAAGGGCGGCGTCGCGGCCGCGCCGCCGGACAAAGCCCGGGCTCGTACGCGCGCGCGCGCGGCCTTGGGGAGCCGGGGCTTTTAAAAGCGCCGGGGCATTGTTCCTCCGCGGCTTTGTCGCCGCGGCAGACGAGGCGGCCCGTATCGATCCCGATCCGCGCGCCGCAGATAGAAAGCCCAGATCCGCGGGCCGCCCGGGCTTGAAAGCCGCCGGCGATCGCTTATCCCCGCGCTAACAGCCGGGGCTAACCAGCCGTCGCCCGCGGCTTTTAGCGCCCGCGCGTTACGCGCTCCCGCAGCCTATTTGTCCGCCGGCCTAATGGATCCCTAATCGGCCGGTCGCGCGCGTCGCGCCCCAGCTGTCGGCCCCGCTGCCTCCCCGGCGCCTCGCGCCCACCCCCTCCCCCGCGGATGACGCGACCCGCCTTATCTCCCATCGCCCGGATCGCCCGGGTTGCCCGAGCCCTCTTTAGTGCTCGCCGTCGCGGGAAACGGCCGAGGCTAACCCAAAACCGCCCGGCCGGCCAATGGAAAAAACCGAGTGCGCGGCAGAGGATCGATCCCGGAATGTGGGGCGCCGGTCGTTCCTGCAGTGCCGCCTCCCGGATCCCTGCACGCTAAACGGCCCTTCGCCAATTTCTTTATTCTTCTAAGAATTAAATAAGCGCGTTGAAACGATTGTCAATGATGATCGCTGGGTGTTCTAAATGTAGCACGGATTTTTGTAAGGTGTCTTTTCAAAATTCAAACGGACCTGTCTTATGTAGCCACAGAATTGTTATAAATTGCTAATTACAGATTATTTATTCGAAGCCGCTTCTTGTTAAGATTAAACTATTAAGAGGATTTTACTACTTGCAGTATATATTTTTCTTTTAAATAACAAAAAAAAATGTTTTTATTAAGGTAGTTTAGCTGCTAGGAAAATTAATGCTCATATATTAATGAAGTTCTGCATACTTATACATAGATGTAGATGGCAAGAATTTTGAATTAAATCTTTAAAAAGCTAAATAAAATGTGGAATCAGTTATTTATATTTAAACTTTTACACATTTAATATAGAATCCTATGGAAGATTATAGATTTTGATCCATAGCCTGTTCAGACATTAATAAGAGAAGGAAAGGTATAAAATTAAATACATAAAAGCATCTTAAATATTCAAGCATAAATATTTGGAACTTCGATTTATTCAAGAATAAATATCTAAGATCAATATTTTGTACAACAATTTGTAAACATGGCAACATATCACTACAGATAGAATGAGCAAGATATCTCTTTTCTAATGCATTTATTTTTACTTTTATTTATTCATATAAATACAGCTCTCGATACAGTTCTTATATGTCATATGTTGGACAAAGAAATTTAAATCTCTTATAATACCTGTTTCCCTTATTTTATGTTACCTCATTTAAATATTGCGTAATCCATACATACGGAAGTATACGTTTGACTCATTTATGTATGTGCTAAACTACCTTAAAAATCTAAAATATGTCTCTAAAAAATACATTAAGAAACGTTGTTAAGCATAATCTATACTTAGAATCTGTATATGCCTTGTATCCTAACCCTGATAATTTTTCGAAGCATTAGCAGCGTGTTATAATTTAAATGGTGGCATCATCTTGTCATCTAGAGTCAACACATGGAACAAATAAGTTGTTTCATATTACTGCCTCAATTATTTATTGACTTATTACACAGAACTCATGGAACTATATTTTTGCACACGCGCTTTTTCGACAAAAAACGTCGGATTAATACATTTTTCGCCACGGACATTTACAAGAATAAGTAGGGGTCGATTGTAGCCCGCACACTGCTCGGCGTCTAGCCCATCGGGTGAAAGGCGCCTTTGAATCGGGTCCTGTCAATCCCGGTGGAAGACTCCGCGGGGCAGAGAGACGCACTCGAGTGCGGAAGCGGCCCCCGCGTGTTTGCTCGCGGCAAAGAGGCCGACCGGGGCGCCTCGCCCACGGGCCTCCTGATATTCGGCCGCGAGTCCGGCCGGCCTCCACCTGCCCGGAGTGGCTAATGCCTTTTTCACGAGCGCCCGCCGGTCCTCGAGTATTCCCCGGGGATCGCTTCCTCGGCTTTTCTTCCAGGCCGGAGCCCATATAACGCACGTAAGTCTAGCGCAGGAGAGACGCGCGATCGATTGTCCTCTCTCTATCTCTCCTCTGCAAATAAACGGCATAAGGGTACACGTATATATATATCCGTGTGCGACGGAGCCCCGGGAAGCCTTACCGCGTATCGTTCTTTGGGAAAGATTCTCCGCGCGGGGGTGGGTCCCGAGGGTTACTTAAGCCCGCCGGATGCTAATCGGGCCGGATAGGCCCGGCTCAATTAGCGAATCATTTTTGCGCGTTACTTCATTAGCGCGCGCCGGTCCATACGCTCATCCATCAAAAAGCGCTCGGCTACGAGAGGCTGCTCTCCCGTCGTTAGCCTGATTAAGGGACCGGGGCAAGTTTTCCCGGGCGCTCTCGAGGCTCTCGACAATTATGCGATTCGAGGAGGCTGGCTTAGGGCCCCGAGGGCATATATAAGTAGTCGGATTAGCGAAAGCGCGCGTCCGACCCGAGGACTCGCGCGAGTGTGAGCATTATACGGGCTTTCCCCCCACCCCCCCGCTTTGGCCCCTGCGAAGCGCAACTCGCGTGTGCGTGCGCGCCCGTCAAAGTTTCCATTGTGCGTAGGCGCGCGAAAGAGGAGCCAGGGGCGGCGGTGGTCCGTACCCTTTTTTTTTTTTTGCGTTCCGGGGGGGAAAAATCGCGGACGTTGACGGGCGGCGCGATCGGCAGATGCCGCATAATCGGCCTCGTCGCGGAGTGGACTTGGAGGCTAACCGGCCCTGTCGGCTGGGGCGCTCGGGGGGAGGGGCTCTCGGGGTTACACGCATACATAGACACACAGAGAGAGCGCGGCGCGCGCTCGCCCCTTGGCAAAGTTTCCCTTGACGAGCGGCGTAAATTTCGCTTGATTGCCAAGCGGCCTCGGATTCATTGCGCCGATTTCCAGGTGGATAAAAAAGCGAGGGCCCAAAGCCCGCGGCCGAGTTCGCTCTCCGCCGCGGGGTCCAGCCGACGGCGAGTGCGATACGCGCGGCGATGTATATGCACGTGTATAGGCTCGGAGTTTGCCCGGTCGGAAGAAGCCGGACAGGCGGCCGCGGAAGGACACGTCCGGTGTGTGCGCAAAGTGTGCAACTTTGTCCGGCCGCGCACACACGTGTGTGCGTATATACACGCGTCGCGGAGCGCGGCGACCTCGGGCGCTTTTCGCACAACGCGCGCGGGCGCGTTGTGCATCGCTCGAGGGCGACTCCTTGGCCCCGGGGCGCGCGCGGCTCGATCGACGCGTAGGCGAGACCGCCGTCGCGGTCTGTTAACCTCATCGGGGGCTTTTTCAATAAGTTTGCCGGAATATCCGGGCGGCGGGGGCCGGGCGGGCAGGAGGGCCCAGGAGGTCGCGGCGCGCGCCGCCGAGGCCGGCTGCGCGCCTGGTAGCCGAGCCCCGGCGCCGCTAGTCCCCGCCGGCTCCTCCTCCGCCTGGGCCATATATATGTATATAAAGCCTCCCGAGGTCCGGCGGCCGCGGGAGGGAAAGCCCGAGGTTGCGCCTCCTCGGGGCCGGTCGACGAACCCGCGCCCGGGGGAAGAGTATCGGCCCGGGGGAAGGTGGCACTGATTTTAATCAAGATATGGGCCGGCGCCCCTCCGCCGACGCACCCGAGCCTCCCCGGCTAAAACTATTGATTTTCCAAGTGCTCGTGACCAAGTAGCCGCTCGTTGCGCAATTTTCAGAGCCGAGGAGGAAGCTTGGCTTTTCCGCCGAGAGGATCGCCTCCGAGGGCGCCTTGCGGCCCTTTCAAACGGACCAATAGCCGCGGCGCCCGCTTATTATTTGCCCACTTTCATTACTCGCGGCTCCCTAGGCCGGCGCTAAGCCGCCCGGCTTTCTGGCCCCGGCCCACCTTCATTGTTTGTGCTTTTTTTTTCCCTCCCGCTTCAGATATACGGAATCCTATCGCGCGGAAGTGTACGTTGACCTATCTCCCCGTGATTCTATCCTATGACCGCTCGCCGACTTGCATATACAAGTTCATTTTCCGCAACTGTCGTCGTATTCCGAGTCGCGAAAACCAAACGATATTAAACTGCAATTGTTTTTCGCGACGCCTTTCACCGATGTCAAATCAAAGATGGGTGTCGCACTCGTTGTAAAGAGCATTAAAATCCATCCCGACGAATAAAAGTTGAAAACGCGCAAGTATATTACAGTCTCCAACGCCGGATCGCATGAGCGTAAAAAATTATTTTCGCGACTGTATAAGTAACAGGAGCGCAGTAGCCGCGGAAACAGACTGTTGCTGTAACCGACGGTGTACAAGATTCTCTACTGTACACACGCTCGTGCTACCTCATGTATTATCTATACGACTGTATTACACGGTTTTACTAATTAACCACAACGTTGGTTTTCCTATTATTTTTACTATTTTATGGTAATTTTCAAATTCAAACTGATCAAATATTTTTTTAAAAAGATCTTTTTTTCAAATGCAAATACGAATCTTGAAGCTTTATTAAAGTCAACTACGTTATTATGTTTTTTATTTGTACTTGCGCGTAATGACCTCAGAAGATTGAATTACAATTTGACGACGTTCAACTCACCTGCAACAAACAAAAAGTCGATATTCAAATAGATGTACACAAAAGAATACCAAATAATATATTCAAACAATATGTTCATTTCACTTGTAAAATAATTATGCAATTAACAATATATTACAGTATATCTGTGTATCAGGAGTCGATGCAAATGATGTATCGTTAACATTCTATATTACGATAATTAGCTTGCAGAGCTCTTATTCATCAATTACATGTTGACGATAGCAATTTACAATGAATAATGTTAGTGACAAACAAGGTTGATTATAGTTGCGCTCAAGCGCAGCCGAATCGAATCTAATACGATCAATTCTTACAAGCATAAGCGCAGGATCAGTAAAGCGCGAGCTATCTCTAAACAATAATATTTGCGGCGGAGAGCGAAAGATGGAGAAAGTATAATGGAGCGACGGCGCGAGGACAGGTAAGCCGGCTTGAAAGCCGATCGAGCTCCCGATTCGATTTGACGCTCGGCGGCGCCGGGAGCGAGTCGCCGAGGCCGGGGCCGCACTCGGCACCGGGAGTCGCTCGTTAGCCCGGGGGACCTCGAGGCGACCTCGGGCGGTCGCAGGGAGGCAAAGTGCCGATTAATCCGCGTAATCGGCGCCCCGAGCCTCAGGAGCAATCCCGTTAATCGAAGCCGGCGACAGGTCGGCCGCTAAGAGATTAAAGCGGGGCTCGCCGGGCCATTAGGGCTTTTTCAGGGCCGCGGCAGGACAATGCCGGGGGCGAGGGTCGGCCGAGGGGCTGCCAACGGGTTGCGCCTCCTGTCGCGCTTAATTCCCGCCGCGCGAGTCACGCGCTCTTCGGGGAAGCCGCGGGTGTAGTGTTTCCGCCTCGGCTTCCATTCCGGCCGTTTGCTTTCGCGGAACTGCCAGGAGAGCCGGGCGTCGCCTTGCCGCGGGCGGCGTTCCCGGGACCGAATCGCCCGGTCCGCCAGCCGATGCAAATGAAGCTGAGCGCCCGCGAGTCCCTCGAATCCGATGGCTCTCTCTAATTGCCGGAGCGCGCGATCGCGCCCCTGGCCTTTCAAGGCTCCGCGCGGCCGACAAGAGCCGCCGGATCCGGATAACCGGACCTTTTCCAAGGAGCAAAATGCAGGATAATTGGCCGGCTCGAGGTGGATATTGCCCCGGCCTCTCGCGCGCCGAGAGGTCGAATTAAATGAAACGCGATCGTTAAAGCATATTTCTCCGCTCGCCCCTCTTATGGATTAAAATCTGACGGTGTTGCACTCTGCCGCGAGAGTTTGTTTACACGCCGCGCTCTTCAAACATAACCAAGACCTTGTGCGTGTAGCAACAAAGCCATTGGAAGAGAGGACGACATTGTGCTTAGATCTCGCTTAGATCCAACTCGAAAATGCCGATATCATAACAAAATTTATATTAATAATTACTGGTATTCATATCAGCTTAGTAGCCTCGGTCAACGATATCCAAGACGATATCATTATCTTTGGCTCAAATATAATACTTGGAAAAATCTGTACGCTGTATAGAATAAATTGTAAATTCATCTCACTCAACAATGGCAACTATATTTCCAATTACAGCCGATTGGCAACTATAGTTTAATTTTTCTTACGTTTTTTCAATTTCAAATAGTAAATCTATTCGGTATTCCGTAATGACAAGACATTTTGAACTTGAGGGATTTTGAGAAAAACTAGCCAAAAAGCCACAGTTGAGCTCGCTACTTTTCTCGAAAATATTTTAAAACTCAAAGCTGCGTATTTTCAAATTATTATTGTTCTCTGGAACGAGCTTTAATAAAAGAACCTTTTAGGTAACTCCTTCCAAAGAAGTGTACTTCCAACAGAATTCACGCATGAACACCTTTCCCCGAGGCCCGCACACGCGCCCGCGCACGTACACTCGCGCACGTTCGCGCGCATATATACAGGCTCGTTCGGGAATCCATAGGCTTCGGATCGGCGCGCATCAAGCTCGGCTCGGTCCGGACAGACAATGGCCGAGTGAGCGCCAGCTGAGTTATCGCCGCGGCCAAAGAGAGGGACAGGGATTAATAAAGGGCTCGGTGTATAGTATAGAGGGCCGGGCCGCGCATAAAAATGCAAAAGCCCCCGGCTGCTGAGGTTGCGGAAAGGGTCGCCGCTGATGCGTGGCGCGCCCGGGGGCCGCCAAATGCATTAAGACCGCCTTTTCAGCTCCGCGCCGCGCGATATTGAACTCGTAGGGGTCGGGGCCGCCGAGGCTTTACAGCCCCGCAAAGCTCTGTCTCCCCGAGCTTTCGGGGCCGCGGAGCCACTTGCGCGACCCGCCGATGCCCTGGCCTTTTCCAATTCGGCCGCGATCGCCGCCGTCTCGGCTCCGCTTCACCTTATGTATGTATATCATGCCGGGGTTGGCCGTCGCCGCGCTCGCTTTTTATTCGCCATGACAGCGCGACGCTTGCCAACCTGCCCCGTGTGTCTCTCGTGTGCGGGAACGTTCGGATAGTTTTTGTCTCGAGGAACCAGTCGACTCCGGTGATACTTGCATATCCTCCGCTTTCTCCGCTACCGTTCACTTTGTACAAATTATTATTATATATAGCCACATCACCAATGAGAGAATTGCCTGGCACGTGTGATACGTTATACCTGAAGAGTAATTTGGGTCAAGATACGTAAAAAATGTTTATACTTCATCATAAAATATATCGACTTCTCAACATTTCCCTTTTAGTTAGAGCCTTCTTTGTTATCGCGCATCTAAAAAGCATTTCAATTCATGCATGAATGTAGTACTGCGATTATTTTTTATTTAAAGATATTTTGTTTCAAGATTATCGCCCGTATAGTCAATGTTGTATTTTAAAAGACGATTGTACCGAGCCTTTCGAGGAGCCTTTAAATGTTTACTGCGTAATTGTCACTCAATATACAAAAGCACGTATTCCTGTAATGCTCGAGCATTACAATCTACACTCGACTATTACGGAAAAGTATTTTGATCATAATTGTGTGTACACAAATTGAAATAACTGTTTCCGTATTTATAATATTTCCTTGAAATACGACTGTGATAATTTAAATGAAGAAATCAAGTAATGTATTCGAGAGATTGTTTACCATTTTCTCGGTAGAAAAATTATATTTTGTAATCGGTATGTAATTTCATATTGGTTTTCATTTCGCAGTGAGTTCAGCATATTCTTCACATCGTTAACATTTTTATCGCAAAAGCTAAGTTGACGACTATCAACTTATTACAATAATTAATTCAAAATGTTCAATTGCTGAAAGATTATGAATCCACAAATTTTAAACCTATATTTATAGGCACATAATGTGTCAACATGGTATTTGTGTAGAAGAGACACAACATAGCGCATGCGATAAAGCATTCTTCATGACGATAGCGCGACTGGATCTCTCTCTTTTTTCCGCAGATAATTTAAGTGATATTTTATCAGTTACGTACACGGCGTTAGGTTGAACTTTAACGCACTGTCCGAAGCTCGGACCGAAGCATTAGATCAACATCCAAGTCCGATAGGGTCCGTCTCTTTGGTTATTTATTCTCCATCAATTAAAAGTTACAGAGTGCGCAACGCGACAAACATTTGATATCTCCATTGGCCACACACGAGTCGGCATTGCGCAACGCGCGAGCGCAAAACGCGATAGACCGAAAGATGCGCGAGCGGTCCAAGGGAATCCTCGAGGGCGACCGAGCAGAATCCACGCGGCCTTGGGCAGCGGCGCCGCGGCGGCAGGTAGGCCAGCCGCGCGAACAGTCCCGCGCCTCTCGGCGCGCAGCCAATCACGGGCCGATTTTCGCGAGCCAAGGATATGCGCGCGGCCGTAAAGTCCTGGGGCCTAAAAATAGGCGGCCGCGCGCCGGTGGGCGCAGGGCTGCACCCGTCTGACGGGTTGGAGCGGCGGCCCACCGGAGCGGCCGGCCCTTCCGGGACCTGTTTACAAACACCGCGCAGCAATAAAGGAGGCGCGCGCGCGAATTGGCGACAATTCGGGGCTTCCGGGCGGCGAGTAGCGCCAAGCGCGAGCGTATATATCTCTCAGTATCGCCCCGGTCTCCGCGGCCGACGCATCGTGTAATACGCGTACGGACGTATACGTGTGTGTCGCTCGAGTGCCGGTGGCGCGCGCGTGCCTAGCTCCGGGGAAAACGCCATGCGAGAGACGGGCTCGGCAGCGCGGCCCACTTAACGCAATCATCGTGCGCCGATTGGCCCCCGACGCTTGCCGAGGAAGCTGCGCGCGCCAGCAGTTGGGTGGGCCGACGCGCCGCGGGACCAGTGCCAAAATGACGTACTCCAAGTTCGGTGAGTACGCCGGGCCGGCTTCCTCTTTGTCCGAGGAGAAAGCCGCGACTCCTTTTCGGCCTCTTACTCCTCGGGGCTATTAATAAGTCGCCGGAGTGTCCGCGACAGCAGACTTTGCAACTGTTGCAATTCGCGCGCGGAGGAAACTTGAAATCCGATTATTCGGCATAGACTCGCTTTGGTGTAATCGCCCAGATATAGGCTTGCGTGCCAAAGTAAACGATATTCTCGCGGTGATGCTGTGCAGGCTGCCTTATCTTATCCGCGAATACCAAGTCCGAACTAAAACCTTTTTTTTTTCGCTCATCCCGATTAAGAGACATTTATAATGATTTATTATAATTGGCGAGTAAAGTCTTGTCCGAATAAGATGAATTGCATGTTCAATGAAAATGACGATTTAATTTACTTCTTTTAATCGTTAAGAGAGTTGAAAATAAATAAATGAAAATGTTTTATTTTGTGCACCAGGGGACGTGGAGAAGCCCAAGCAGGAATCGGTGTGGACAAGTCCATTAGATACAAGACGAACCGATACTGACGTACGATTCATCATTAGTTTCGGTGTCTTTAATGCAATATGGATCGCAATATCCATATACGGTAAATGACAAAAACTAATCTTCTCAAATAAGTTGTTTTTACGCAATTTTGTATATTATTGAAATGTGTAATTGAAACTGATTTTTAGCTTATTGCGAAGGTGACACGTTTAAAGTTCATTATACAAATGCTCTTCACCATTTAGAAGTGTATGACATGTCCGTATATTTCGGTAACTACATTCACAATGCGAGGTAATTCTAAGCATTATAAGTTTTTTCAATTGAGACAACCTTTAATTTCATAAACCTATATTTCGTAAACATTATAAATATAACGTGTCATATTTTATGTATTTTTCAGATTTGTACTATTTGGGTTTATTACCTTATCAGTGTTTCTATTAATTTTATTTATCACACTGTTCCGATGGGTCACAAAAGTCTTTGTGTGTATCACACTATTTCTTGTGTCCCTGGTACAACTTTTGATCTTTATTTTTATTTTTTATTGTGTATATTGCAAAGTATTAACTTTTGTGGTTTTGATACCTGTTGTCATAATTGCAACGTTGTATGGTCTGTTAATACACGCAATCCTGAAAACAGGAATTGAAATGGTGTGTAAAGTTATAAAAGAATCATGCAAGTGAGTATTGCAAACACTTATAAATAATTTTTGTTCATTTTTACTTAAAAAAACTTCTCTTGAAGCAAATGAACCGAATTACTTTATAAAACTTAATGGATTCAAATTGCATTACCTATAAATTATTTATATACTTTTTTTTTAATTCTTAACTTAAAGTTTTTTTAAATATAAAGTAACAAGACCAATTGAAATTTGGAATGTACATATTACGTGAATACAATAATAACCATGATTGAAAATTTTTAGAGCGATGTTTTTCTTCCCATCAACGCTAGTTTTTGCAGTGATTCAATTCAGTTTATTGCAATTAGTGAGTGTCTATGCAGCATCGATATTCTTATTTTTGAAGACTATCACCGTGCCAGTTTATACCGAGGACGCGGCCAATTCGACAACGGTTGAGAATGGAACCGAAGAAATTGCTCCGGATGATAAGTGGTTTTACGATGATCCTTTCTACAGTGGCAATGTCGCGGTGCCATACTATATTTACGTCCTCCACCTTATCAATGCTTGTGGATACTTCTGGGCTTGTGGATTTATTATGGGAATAGGAAGAATGGTGCTTGTATCAACTTTCGCCACATGGTATCATGCGAAAGACAAGAGTTTGATTCCGATTACAACAATGCCAAAATCGTTCGTTACCGTAATAAGGTAATTATTAAACATTTCAGATGCTTATAGTGCCTTGGTATAAACCGATGTTTTATCTTTTTTTATTTTTATGTTGTTCAGTTATCATACCGGAACAGTAGCTTTCGGATCATCAATAGCTTCATTAGTTCCAATCTTATACATAATTTGGAAACATGGCCGAGATAGACTTAAGGAAATGTATAAACGACCAATTTTAATTATTTCATGGGTGACTATAGTTATAAATTTGTCCTTTGAAGCGTTGTCTATGTGCGCAATGCAAGGAAATAATTTTTATAAGTCAGCCAAGAAATCTTATATCTTATTGATGAAGAATCCAGTTTCGTACTTGGCGATGAATACCGTAAGTTGCTATTGATCAGAATTTTTCATTTCTATTTTAAGTAAATTTGTGTCTATACAATTATAGTAATTTATTTTATTTTATTTTATTGAATAACAGTAATTTTATATTAAATAAAAGTCAATGACTTTATCTATGAACTTAAACCTTTACATAATGACTGTGTTAAATACCCATATTTGATATAAATTCTTTATTTTGCAGTTGTGTGAGTACGTCATATTCTTTGGGTCACTTCTAGTTCCAATGTTGACTTGTTTAGCAACCGTCGGATATTGTTACCAATTTGATCCAATGCAATCGGTTAGCGCCCACATTATTGCAGTTTTTATTGTAACGTTTACATCACTTTTGATGTCTATTACAATCTTTACTGTATTCCGTGGAGCATCAAACACAATTCGACTTTGTTACATCGAGGAATCGAAATTTGTCAACGACGGCGAAATGAATCTGTATGAGATTCAAGTAGATCAAGTGTCAATGAATGCTATAATAGATCAAGATTGATTATGGGAACTGTTCTTAAAAGAAGAAGCTGGTACTTTTAGGACGCACATTCTTCGTTTATGAAGAATGGAGTTATTTTAGACGTACAATTTAATTGTTCGTGATGTAAAAATACTATAAATTTTAAGACAAAAATTATGTATATACAAAAATACTTAGAAAAAAAATATTTAATATTAGTTTAAGAATCATAAAATGATTTAGACGAATAGTTGTTAAATGTAAAATTAATTTAATAATATGATCAGAATGTGCAAATACAAATCACACACCACATTGCTCCGTCATTATTTAGCATGGAAATGGGAGCATAAATAGAAGGACATTATGTTGCAGTTCCTGGTGAATATATATGTATAATTAAAAAATTAGAATGATATTTGAGCGTTGAGCGCAAATACTGACTCATAATTTGTGACTATAAAATTGTATTTTTTGAATAGCGTATTGAAAATTTCCTATTGTTTTTTATCACTTACTTGTATGACTTATTATGACAAAATATTGTTAACTTGTACAAACTACTATTTTAACGACTGCGAAATGTATATTCCTGTGCTGTTTAATGCAATCAAAGATATTGTGATATGTTACTTAGGGCGATTAACCTTAGAATAAACAATGTTTTACACTTTTATCCTACAAATGCAGTTAATAGTAACGTGTAGCTGTAGTTAAACGCGCATGTGAAACTATAATGAGAAAACTCAGTAATGTACATATTTGACAAGAACTGTTAAATAAGGCTAGTACTCGTGCGAATGTGTTCGAAATGTCTGCAGCAGACAGGTTGCGTTACGAGTTTCTTATTCGGGCTGTTAAATACGTGTACTCCAAATCATATTAATCACAGGGATAATAAACGTTCATCTAATTCAAATTGTGGCTCATTCGAAAAGTATCAGCACGCCCGGGTGCAGTAAGCCCCTTTGACGGCCCTATCTCGGCAGCCCAGTGAAAAATCCGGGCGATTTTTCGGGATAAGAACGGGCGGGGAAATCCTCGAGAGTCGGGGGAGCCGAGTGTACCGGGAGCGAGGGTGTAACGCAGCATCCCCCAATCGTTTCTCAATCTCGCCGCAATCCACACTCCCGGGGGTGCGGGTTCGCGCCGGAGAAAAAGGTGCGGGCGGCAATCGAGAGCACATGTCGTATCAACAGGGCGCGCGGGCGGGGCGCCCTCGAGGCAAATGGAAACCGCGGCAAATGTTTCGGCGGGCTTGTTCTATATATATACGCGCGCGCGCGCGCGGGGCTTTGTGGCCCGGCGCTGATCGATGCGCCCGCGCGCCCGGGAGAAATGGCCCTTTTCCCGGGCTTTTAAGGGAGCCGGGGATTATCACGTATACGTAGCCCCGGTCAATCTTGTCGCGCCGCCCGCACAATGGAGTGACCCGTCCGCGCGCGATTGTGATTGCCCGTAGGAGTCGCGCGCGACCGCCTCGACTTTGGGCCCGGCGTCCGCGCGTTTTCCCGCCGCTTTCCTCGCCTCCCCCTCCGGTGACGGGGTTATTTATAAAGCGCCGTTGTAGCCGAAGGTGAGCGGATCGATGTCCATTCCGCGCCGAAGACGCCAAGCCGATGATGACAAACATAACTCTTCGTATCCTCTTTGGTATAAGCATACATTGTACAGGCATTATAAAGCTACTACGAATCCGCTGCTTTCACACCAACGGTATTAAGATACGTCATCGCGTCAACTGCTCACCGAATTTGTAAATGTGATTCAGAGATTGTACTTTTTTACCTTCTTATACTACGCCCAGAGGTTTGATTGGAAAAGATGTTTTGTTGGATAAATATAATTAAAGCCAAGCTCTTGAACAAATTACCTTTCTTTCATCGGTTGTATGCGTCGTGAATTATTACTACTTGTAAATGCGAAGATGCATGACCAACTGCTTAAGCATTTGTGTTTTGAAAAAGTGATTGACATATCGTTCGTACTCGCCGCGGGCATATACGCCCGGAGCTAGCGCGTCATTGCGAAACGATTGGTAATAATTGCAGAAAATGAACAGCATTCACTGCGAGTTAGCCAACTCGGAGCTTTTATACTTATTATCGGAGGTGTACAGGCTTATTAAAAGAAGCAACTGTAAACTGATGAAGGCCGTGAACCGCGCGCAACGGCCCGCCTGGCTTTCGAAAAGCGCGCACATCTCCCTGGGAAAAAAAAGAGCGCATTGTCCTGAAAAGGCGAGCGTTTAAAACAAAAAAAAAAAAAAAAGATGGATGAAGCAGGGTTAACGAGGCAGTGGATTACACGGAATGCCGGCCGGTTGGGCAAGGCGGCTCGGGAGCCGGCGTAAATCCTCGGGGACGAGGAGCGGCGGCGGCGGCGGCGGCGGCCGAGCGAAGCCCCGGGCCGCGTGCCGGCTACATATATATCGATTGGCCCGGTGGACCGGCGGCCCTCGGCGCCGGCCCGATAACGATGACACCGCTTTACGGCATCGATTCGCCGGGCGCTTGTTAGCCCCCCCCTCCCCCCCGCGAGCACCTCCCACGCGGATACGGGCGCGCGCGCGCGCGCGGATTATTGCGCCGGGGTAATTGGCCCGGAGGACGGCCCTGCCCCCGAGGAGATAAGAAGCCCGGCCCCGCGATTCTTAATGGATTGCGTCCCGGGGAGATATTCGGCCGCGGGGATCGCGATAAAATTGAATAAAAACTCGGGGCTTTAAGCCGCGGCCGGGCGGAGAGATGCTGCCGAGTCGGGAAATAAAAGCGGATTAGATAGCGGCGGGGCTCGGGGCCGACCCCCGGGACCGTAGGCCTCGGCTATCGCCCGGAGGCTCGATTCTCAAAGCGATATATATATATACGCTTCCATTAGTTAAATTGTTTTCTCGCGCGATACTAGACCTCCGCCCCAACTCTTTGACCCTAACTTTCATTGTGCGCCTCGATCCGCGTATTAAACTCGCCCGCTTTTCCCTTTCGCTCTTCGCCTGGCCGCGCGCCTTTTGTGCGCCCCCGCCTGCGCGCAGACACGACGCGGCCCACACTTGCCGCGACAATGACAGCCTTCGCTTCCTCGGAAGGACCCTAGCCATCCACATATGCCTATGCGTGTACGTACACACACGTGCACGGCCTGAGTACACTCCTCCCTAACGCTCCGCTTCGCCCGCCACAGTCCATTCAAAATATCACTTTTTCCACCGCGCCAACCGGGCACGTATGCGCGTATTGCGAGGGACGGCCCCGAGACTCCGCGACGTTCCACTCGCCGCGGGGAAAAGTCCAGTTTGAAAAGACAGCGGCGCGCGCGTTCCGTCGGCTCCGGCAACTGGTCAATGGCGCTTATACAGCCCGCGCGGCGTGTACGCGAAGCCACTTGGCGCGCACTCGATCCGCTTGACGAGAGCCGCAGGCTCCTCTTGAAATAGTCGCGCGCCCCATGGCAAAAGACAGCGGGCTCGCTTAATTTTGCCATCGGCATTTACCCCCGCGTCAATGGAGCTCTGATTCGAACGGCGAGAATAAGAGACGAGGGACGGGTGGGAGGGGGGACGTCAAATGTCCGGGAGAGACGCCTCACTTTCGAGCGATCAAATCGATGCGCGTGCAGATTAAGCGCCGCTGGTCAGAACCTCTTTCGGCCTCTGAGGGGGAATCCCCAGGCTGTATCGAGTGGAAATGAATGCTCGCTCGATATAGAGGGTCACGAGCCCATAGAATTCCCCTGAATGTGTCGTTATGCCGAGTTTACCTATAAATGTCCCATTTTTTTTTGTCAATTGGACAAATGTGCAATCGAGGTTCTCGATCAAATTGGAATTGCTGCGAAACTATTTTCGATTAATGCATGCAGATATACGCGGTGCAAATTGCTCTTTCAATATCGTCATGCTCACAAAAGAGACTTTAAATCTAAAAAGGTATTGATAAAAACTGTAAAAATATTTAATTAACATTTTAAGACTAACATTAATGTATTAATTAATATAGAGATTCATTTGCGACTTTATACTACATTATTATACTACAAATGAGTTTCACATTAATAGTTTCTCAGTAACATTTTAATTAATAAAGTTAACTATTAGAAAATCTCTCTTTGTATAACATAGAACTTTTTGTTCGTAAAAAACTGAAAACTCGATCGAAACTGAGTGACTACACGTAAATTGTACTATAACGGCAGAATAGTTAAGCCAGTTTAACAAATTTTAGCTGTACGAGTGGAAGGAGAGAATGATATAAACACCATGAGAAACGCGAGGCATTCGGACACGCAAACCCTGACACCGATTTTCCCTGTAACGGAATGCATTTATGCCGTCTTTAGGGAATAATTGGGTGTTCCGCACTGGGCTTTTGGGGTTCGCGAGTTTATTTGCGAAATAATGATGACAATTTTGGACTGAGTTGTGGTTGGCCCTAACGACGTCCATTTCGCAAGCTACCTCTTCGCGCTGTCTCGGCGGCACATAAATATGGCAGAAGCATCCTTTTGGTTGCATTCGTGGAACAAGTTCGGTATTGTTCGTTGTGTTTCGCGTGCCCATAGTGAAATGCAGAGTACTACAATTTTTACCTTATATCTCTCATACATGGCCGTAAGTACAATGTTTGTCTTTGGACTGTTCTAAAACTCTTCTAATGTACTGTATAAGTTGCAGCTATAAAATCAATTTTTTTTTATCTTGGATAGATTTACACTAATGGACATATTTCGCCAGTGTCGGATAGTTTTTACGCATGTTTGGCAGAAAGTGAAATGACTAGGGGTATATCGATTTAATTTTTGTTGAAACAATCGCAAAAATTAAATTTTACACATATTAATTCAAAGTTTGAATTGCCTAACAGATGACTTTATCGAAGCTTTGAAATCTGGCGACGACGCAAAAGCCCAGTGCATCGCGTCTTGTACAATGGAGAAGGAACGGTTTGTAAGTACACTCATTTTGGAAAATATTTAGAGAAGCCCTCAAATAATATTATTACTGTGCAATCGTTGTAGATGAGTGGCGAGATCGTCAATATAGATGCTATTATATCGAAAATGGAGGATGTATCGCAAGAAATTGGCAAAGTACAAATAACTCATTTGGTCAACTTTTGTGCTGCACAAGGTAACTTAATTTATTTATTTTTGTATTCATGCTGTCAGAGTATGTTCCTTTACAATATGTTACTTTACTATATTAAGAATACAATTTTATTGTTTTAGCTAAATATCAAAAGGGTAAATGTGGTGTTGCCCATTCGGTAGTAAGGTGCATTCACGATGAACTTCGACAAGAGGGCTGGATTTAGATAAGCTCATCACTGTATAAATAAAAGGTATTTAGTCTTGCAAGAGCTTAAATATGTACAGATATTCGAAAATAAACTACGATATTTTATAGTAAACATTGCACTTTGAATGAATTCGTTTACAAGATAAAACGCGTAAATCGCGAGTAAATGAAAATGCGTAAAATTAATTTAAAAACACGTTAAAATCTCTTTAACCGATATTCCTCATCCCTCGGCTTCACTCGCGTGAATGTGAATTCAAAGAACGCATTACAAATGCAACTTTTCATAAAACGAATTGGCAATTTCGAGCGAGCGCTCCTAGCGTCATCCGCGCGCGAGGACGAGCTCCAAATGAGACGAGGAAAAAGGCATCACTCTTAAAATCTCGTTAATACTTTTACGAGAGGAGAGCGCACGCGCGCATCGGCAGGCCGCAGGTCCACAATAAAGAGGCGTACGCAACGAGCCGCGCGACTGCGGCCGAACCGCAAGGGCCCCGCCGCGGCAAAGCCCCGCGAGCGGCGCATCTGCTCGCGCGAGCAACAAGTCCCGGGTCGAGCCCCGGGCGCCTCCTCGCCGGCCATTTCAATTACTCGGGCGCGGAGAGCGGCCTCCACTCCGGCGGCCGGCCCATGATTAAGGCGCCGCAATAACGCCCTTTCGATCGGAGTATGCGCCCCGGCAAATTAACCGGCCGCTTTTTCCGCCCCGCTTTGTCCGCGGGATATAAGTTTCGAGTGCGAGCCCGCATGTGTATATCGGGAGCCATCTTTCACCGCGCGCTGATTAACCCCGCTCGAGCCCCTGCGCAATTCTTCGCGACCTCCGATCGCCCAAATAGCTTTATGTGCCGAGGGGACGGGGGCCTGTATTTACGAGGATGCAATTACGCAAATGGCGGATGGCCCCAAGGCCCCCCCCCCGACTAGCCCCGCCAACTTTCGGCATGGGAGATTAAGCGGCCGCGCGAAATTCGCCAAAGCCATGTAAAAGCCGCAAAATGTGAGTCAAGGATGATCTATTTAAATCGACTCGTAGATACTTTTTAAACTCTTCATTCAAACCTATTCTCATAGTCCCTGCTAAAGCACGTAATTACACTCTAGACTAGAGATCCTTTTTTCTTTATTCAGCGTATCGTTTTTTTCATACACGTATTCAATTTTTACAAAAGAAACCATTCGTGGAAATTAATACCAAAAAAATTTCTCCAATTTATTATAGTTACAAAAACGAAAACAGCACGATGAATTGTTATATTTGCAGTCAGATAATTAAGTCCCAAAAAGTTAGGGAATAAGGTAACCATTACTACACTATACTTTTTTCTCAGTATACTTGCAATATTTCTATTGCAATTACTTAAAGATTAACTTTTTTAAGATTATAAAATACACATTAAGTATTTTACATGAAACTGCTCTGTGGCAATTATTAACTTCTGCAGTTTCACACGCTTTCACTAACGTAAAATTATAGTCGTTTTCATGATCAACTGAATAAGCAATTGATGCTTATACATATGTACATCTGTGTAGGTGTAAAACATTTATTTCATTATGAATCGAACTGTAATTTTATCGAGAGTTTTTTAATAACCATTTAATATTACACCAGAGATTATCCATTTTTAATAGATCACTATTTTTTAGGTTTTTAAATACTGATAATCGCAAGTGTGCTAACTGTTTATACAGGATCATTTGTTTAATTTCTTGTATCAATATTTAATTAATTTAATGTATTGAAAAATTTATTCAAATACGAAAGAGCTTTTATATAAATTAAAAAATCTCAACGAGAAAAAGGTGTAGGACGATGTCTTGAACAATAGATATATTACTTTTACTTTTATAGAAAATCAAGGCAAAATATATAATTTGTTTTGGATATTATGTATCGTTCTATAATTAATGTTGGATCTAAAAAGGCAGTGCTTGTCCAAATAATACTTTAAAAACTCGTAGTTCGCATGATTAATATAGATACATTAGTATATAACGAGAACAGGTTAAATTTATACGTCAGATGATGATTTGATGGTATATATTTTTTAGTCCAAATAAATCACAGTCAGTATTCTCTTATATGTATGCATCGTCAATAACGTTAAGTGAGTTATGGCCTCGGGCAAGCCACGGGCCCGAATAAATGCTCAACAAGCGACCGATCGCATTAGTCGCGGTCGCTCGAATCCATGACTTGTCTCTGCCGTCGGCCTGTCATCCGTTCAAGGCGCTGCGGAGACTCACAATCGCGCCAATAGCCTCACTGCAAAATCCCATCGGGGGAAAAAAAAAAAGCGTCCGGGCCTCAAGGTCAGCGCCGGCACGCCATCTCTAATTGATTGTATATCCTATGGGCGCGTGCTCAAGAGAGCGCGAAAGTGGATCGAGGCGATGGCGAGGCTGCGAGCATTAGTCGCTAGGTTACGCGATCGTCCCGCTCCTCGGGCGCGATAGCAGGTGCAACGCGCCTCGGGCTTGTGTAAGAAGTAGGCTTTTAATGGGTCGATTCGATTATGCTCGGAGCGCGCGGAGCGCGTCTCTGCCGGAGGTGTTTGCCCGAGGCGTCTGTGTGTACTCTAAGCGAGTGTGCGGGACGTCGCGGATTTCCACGGCGGTCGACGAATGCTTTCGTCGAAAGAAGCGCATTTTCAATGCGAGGGAATATAATGTCACCCTCCGCGCTTTGCGAGCAAATCAGCTTTAGAGATTTAAGACACAGGCAGCCGAGTGCAGGCAGATGTGTCGTAAGCCGGCTGAGAATGAAAGTGGCATTTTGCACGGCCAATTTCTAAAGTGACTCGCAAACCGATTTCGGTTTTAGTATTTACATGCTAATTTTTTTACGGCTCAGCCCGATCCTCGTAACGCGATTAGCATACAATGCGCGCCTCTTAATTGAGTCGCGGGCGCGGGCATTCCCTCATCCGAATGCGGTATTGCGCGAACTGGATTTAGCGCCGGGATGGAAACCAAGATTCATTATGCATTTAGTTTTATAATCACGGCCCACTGCGACTTATTTTCGCCCTGAGTTATGCACAGGCAGACTCTTTATTTTAAAGAAGGGTAGACTAATATATTTGCGGTTGCGTGTAGGTAGACAGCGATTATAGTGGTGTAATCTAGCGCAAAGCTCCGTAGAATTGAGTTGCCGGCAAGCTCGAGTGCGCGGAGGGGAATCCCCGACTCCGGCACATGTAATCCCCTCGGGTGCCGGCAAAATGCTTACTTGACGTTTTCAGCGAGCATTCTTTAAAAAAAAAAAAAACTCGCACACGCTCGCGAGCGCTCATATCTCAGCCAATTAATTGCATCTGCGACCTGAAAATTATAGATATTTTTGTACTCTCATCCGTCAACGACGCGCGTACCCTGTATATAATCTAACGCTTAATAGCACTCTGTAAACTGAGCCTGTTATTTTGAATTAACGAATACTTATGCAGCTTGGGTGTAATAGCAAAAGTTGTCACGACTTCATCAGGATATCGCTCGCCATGATGAACTGAAGGGCCAAATCAATTCCACGGAAGGATTCGCCGGGATTGATAGGGCTCGGATAGCTGCAATAATAAACATGCCCATCGAGGCGGTAGTAACTCGAGGGCGAAAAGGTCGCTCTTCGAGGCAGCTCCCCCCCGAGCCTCCCCCGCGCGGCGGATTTTCAAATCGGAATAATGTCCGGCGGGGTGGGGAGGGGCCGAGCCGATCGCGGCTCTCCCGCGGCCCCTTTGAAAATCGGGCGCGACTGCTTGGCCAATCCCCCCGGGGAGACGGCCGGCCATTATTTCGAGATCGCGGCGCTGGGGCGGAGGCTGCGCCGGATCCTCCGAGGCCCGTAAGCGCATTACCGCCTCCCGGGAATTGAATCCGGAGTCGGGCGCTGCAACAATGCATTTTTAACGAGATTGCCGGCGGCTGCGACGACGCCGCCGCGCTGCAGACGGGCCCGCGCCCTGAAAAGCCCGCGGGTCATTGTCTCCCTGGGCGCGCGGGATCCGCGGCCCCAAATGGACCGCTCCAACTTTGCTCATTAGGCCGTCGTCGGGAGCCTCTTTTTTCCCCCCCGCGAGCTTCCAAGCCCCTCCGATCGCCGAGGATTTTTTCCCCACCGGCTGTACGGGGCCGCCGGATGCGGAGGACAGCCTCGTTGAGGTTATGGTCGCGCAAGGGCGATTAGGCGATTAGCAGGAGTATTTATATAATCGTCTCATTAGTCGGCTGATTTCGCAACGGCGCTTGTTAGCCGCAGACAAGGATCCAGGGGCCGATCAAAGGCCGCGTATCCATGGTTATGGGAGGCCGCGACGACCCCGGCCCCCCCATTCCAATCAATCCCCCCCTCGGCTTTTTCGTTTGTTTACATTATATAAATATCCGCGTGGAAGCCGGGTAAAGGCGGGCGGTTACGGGTATACGGCCGGCGTCGCGCGAACCTCCCCGCGGGCCCGCGGCGATTAGCCCGATTGTAGGCAGCCCCGCCCTGGCATCGATTGCCGAATCGAGGTGCCCCTTGCCTCGCTGCATTGCGGGAAAGCACAATGGCCGTCGGCGTGCGCCGGGCCTGCCGCTGCTTAGGCTTCTTAATGGATCACCCGCGCCTAATGGCCGGGCTTTAATTGGCAAGCCGGAGTTTCCGCCGCTGATTGGGACTGCAGCCCCGGATTATCCCCCCGCGAATGGGCCAAATAGCGACTCGCGGTGTAGGGCCGCCAGCCGGAGATAAGGCCCTCGAGGGACACTCGACGCTCGGCCCTTCCGGTAATAATTATTGACTTTCTGCGTGCATATGCACATGCCTTTATATTCCCCGAGGCAGCGAGCGACAAGTAGTATCGACGCGGCATGGCAAGACGCAGAGGATTGGGGGCCGACGTGGGCCGATGAGCACCCGGCGGTCCGGAAGCTGGGGGGGTCTGGCTTTTGGCCGAATTCACGCGGTGTCGAGTGACGCCCGTGACGATTTGACCCGAAAGCGCCCTAACGTCCGGGGGCGTAATGGCCCGGTGTCTCGGGTTCGGCCTCGATCCGTCTGTCCCGCGCGGCTCCGGTGACCGCGACAGAGGACTTCCGATGCGCCGTTTGATCTTACGCGCGCCCCCCGAGCCTCCCGGAACAATCGGCGCAAGTCCTGGGAAAGCCGAGGCGCGCGCGCGCACTTGGCCGTTGCGCCACTCGGCTGTGTGCAACTCGTTCGACGCGTGTCGCTAATGGAAGTGCATTTGTGGCCGCCCCGCCAAGCCGCAGGGAGGAGGTTGGGAAAGAGCGCGATTATGGGAAAATCTTAATTCAAATACTCCCGGCCGCTTCACCTTGAGCGAACAGTGCCGGATGCGCGAAATTTATTGACGATTGCGCCGTAACTCAATCGCGCGATCCTTTTATTCTGCGAAAATTCATACTTCTCCTCGTTGACGGAAGATTCATCGCACAATGCCGTCGACTACAATATTGTCATCTCAATTATTGTATTTCCGTTAAACTCAAGAAAGCTGGACAAGGTCATTTTTTTTTAAATCAATATCTTTCTAGATAAACATAGAAACTGCTGTTCCATTAGTCAATCGCGTTAATGATGCCGTTGACTAGAGTACCGCTCGATAAATGCCATACGAATTAAAAATACATCGTTCACTCAATTTATGATGTCAGCTCAAGTATCGGTATTATACACAAAAAACATACATTGAGCGTAAATCACGCGAAATATATTACAAAAATATATTGGCAGATATGCTAAATAAGTATAAATGCAAGTCTTGATTTTTTGTTAAAAAACTAGAAAACTCTACGTTAAACTAAGTTAAACTAATGTAGACTATTCTAATTTCGCTGCTTTATCAAATTTATTATATGTATTGCCAAGTTTGCATGATTAGACAAATACATGATCATTAATAACAAGTGTATTATCGTGTACATAGATGAGAGTTATTAATGCTAAAAAAAGGATTATTATTTAAAATTGGAACAAATCATCAAGAGCTCTTCCCTTATTTCCACTCATGATGTGTTAATAAATATAATACACTGATTAGACAGAGATATGTATGTGCATCCTAGTAACAGAAAGTAATTTTATATTGTCGATATAAGGATTTATGAAGAAATATGCTTGAATGTTTATTTAAAAATGTCGCTTTGTAATGCTATTACATAAAGAAGATTTTCGAAATTCTGTCACGATTCACTCTTTATCTGTATTCACAAAACAAAACCTTTGTATACGAAACAAAACTATAAATGCAAAATAAGTTACAGTTGTACAATACATCCATAAAAATAAAACCCTAATTGTTACCGCTAAATTGTTCCGCTATGATAACCAAGTTACAGGCTTAGAAAAAATAGTTATTGTCACCTCGGTCCGTTTGGCAAGCCTACTTTTAATTTTCTCCACCTGAGCACGTACGTATAGAAAGTTCCGCCAGACCTGCACCATCGTTAAGTGCGTGTATAAACACGCGCCGCTGCAAATACATCAGTAGACCCGCTAGCGACATGCATCACTGAGATTTTTACTTCGTCGACACCCGTCGACTTCAAACGCACGCTTTGTCGTTAACCACAACGCTCCCACATCCCGTTGACGCTCCTACAAGAGACTTGCCCAAGACTTCTTTACGTCTCGTGAGCCGCTTAGTCACATCAGGACTGGGCCGATGAATCGCCACGAGCTGCGCAATGAATTTTTCATCACCTGCACCCGTCGAAAAGTGAATCTCGGAAAATCGTTATCTACCGCGCGGATCCCGAGCCCTCTCGCATTCGAAAATTCTGAGTCACCGATTGAGTTTCGGCTCGGAGCCCGCGGATTATTCGGAAGCCCCTGACGGCCGCCGGCACTCGAACAAAGGCGCAACGTATCTTCCTCTCGCCCCGCGGATCTCCATCCACCCCACCCCGCATCCTCCGATCTGCGCAGCTGCGGCCCGCGAAAGGACGGCAGGACGGGCCGGGTTCTGCCAGCGGTCCTCGGCCGATAATCCCAGTAACACTCGAGCCCTTATTGCGGCCGCGATCCCGATCCGCCTGGGAAGTCGGGAGGCGCGCGTCAGCGAATAGCCGAGGAAGCGGCGCGCAGCTCGCTCGAGTGAAAGTCCGCAAAAGCAGGCCAGGGCTCGAGCCCCGCTTATGTAACTCTATCTACGCGCGCACGTGATCCTCCTTACCTGCGCGCGGCTCCGTTACAACTTTTCGACTCCTTTGATTCCTCGCCGAGGCGCGTGTACACGTGTACCTTGGCCTAACGGCCGATCTTCGGATTTTTTGAGTTCCTGCCCGCGGCTCACGGTGCGATATACACAGTTCGCCCGTGATTACCCCGCGGTGCGAGTCGGCTCGGCCAATTTCCCGGGATGCGCGCGATGTCTAATACGTATGCGTGTATATCCACAGCGGCCGGTTGCCGGATATTTTCCCGCCTCTTTATTTTTACGCGCTTTCCAACTGCACGTCGAGTCGCGGTTTTCAAAGCGCTCGGCGCACCCCGGGCTTGCGAGGTAATGTGGCCTGAAACTAGTCATTACATATATACACAGGCGCTCGCGCTCGCAGGAAGATTATAAACACACAGATGCGCGGAGAGAGCCGGTAACGTTTGCGACAATGCCGGGGTGCGCGGGCCGCGGAAGTTTATGGCTTTGAACAAAAATGAGCGCTCGTCAATTAACGTTATTCCGCGCTTAAAAGCCTCATCTCCGCGCATTTCACAAACTGCGCGGTCCGAAAGTTTCGTCAAACCGTAGCGACGCGCGCATGTGCGCACGAGTGGTACGAGCTGCGTCCTGACAGGAACTATAACGCCGCATTAATTTAAACTTTATTGGACGATGTTGCACGGTAAATCAAGTTCTGTTTGTCCAGAGCCTCGCGCTATAATGGATTCGCGGACGAAAATGGGTTATGAGATATTATCTCATTTTCGTTTGGTATTTGTTGTCACTCTTATGAGCGCGCCTACCATAGTCTTCGTACGTATTCTTTTTTAATCAATATCAATCATGTGTCTGACTCAAAACACTTGTCTCCCGTACACCTGCTTTCTCTTGGGGGCTTCATTTGCATTCTGACTATATGTGCCAGTTTTGGAGCGTGACTACATTAAAGGTCAACCGATTACCTCACGATTCTCCTCTAAGAACCCAAGGCCTCGATTCGACTACCGGCGCAGCCGTCCGTTTCCAACATCGCCATTCATCGCAACTCGCTTTGGATTGGTTCCCATGAAACGCACGGTAAACAGGAAAGCAGCGTGGGCGAATAGTAATCGGTTGGGCCAAAAACGAAAAATACGCGCCATTCTCGGAAATACCTTGGATTCTCTTTTTTACGGCTCGTCTCGCACGTGATAGAATGTGGCCTTGACGAGGGTCCCCCGATCCTCTGAAGGGAATTCGAATGTGCGGAATTGTCGTTGTAAATAATACATGGTTTTTATGGTCATTTTTATTCGTTACGTTTTCAGAAGAAAGGGAAGTTGAGAAATTAACTGGATAAAAATTTACAAACGAAATTGTTGCGACAATTACATCCACGTCAAAGGAGAGGCTGAAATCGATCAAATTGAAGTGATTGCCGTATTCTGTTGTGTATATTGCGGAGAACAATAAAGACTAAACAGGGGTGGAAAAGTGTACTGGCTGTGTAATGAGAAATTGGAAATGTTGACATATACATACATGTGTAATCATTAATTCAGTGTCATACATATTACTAATGTATATTATCCTTTTTTTCAATTAATTGCTCTCAATTAGCGATTAGTATTTCTTCGGCAACTTTTGCTTTAAATTGTAAGTACTTTTATGTGAAAAATACTGTACATTGTGCAGCCGGAGGGTAGTGTATTCAACTCACATATGTAATCAGTGCGATCAACATACATTTCATTTTAATTTTATTAAGCACAATTTGTATTACAATAATTGGTCAAACAAAAATGGAAATATGCATTTAACGAGGCATAAATAATTGAGCGAGAGCTACGGAGCTTTATTACGTATATATATATTGCGCTTTGAAATATTCGACTCGAATTTGGTAATTTTTGATTTTGGCCAGTTATGGAGAAAGTGTAATAGCCCACAGCAACACTTTCACTTATACGTATTTCAAAAAGACTTTTGATTTTGGATTATTTTTCGTTCGCATATTAGATTACAAATTTACGCGAATTTATTGATTACAAAAGTCGCTTTTTTTATAGAATTCTTATGATGAAATAAAATATTTTTGTAACTCGTTATTTACTAGTAGTTTAGGCACCGCAACTTTTCTAACTAGATAAACGATAACAATAAATTGATACTAAATTAATATGACAACATCGAGTGTAGATTTCTAAATAATCAATAATGAAGCGTAATCAGCATCAACGCGGCCGGGTTCTACATAATATAGTACCTCAATGATCATTTGATCTCCGCAGGAGATAAATGTTAGGAATTTGGCCGATATCGCAACGCGCTATCCTTTCTCCCGCCGACCAAAACATGGCCCCTGGCGTGGACACTTGAGAGGACTGTTACAGTAACTCCTCACCATTATACTGTCTAGTAAGCCGATGACAGACATAATCATCTGTACAAAAACGACCACACTATCCAGCCAAAAGCACCATAGCTTAACATCAACTAAAAACTACTAGCCGCGCGGCTAAGTTTGACTAGAAAGCACACGGTAAACCCCGTTGAATGGATTACACATAAGGCGTGAAGTAGGTACTCACCGAAGTGCAGGGCGGCGCCGAGGCAGAGCCAGAGGGCGGCGAGCGAGTGGAGTCTGTTGGCGATCATCTTGCGTGTGCGTCCCTCGGGGGGCCCTTGGCGGCGGTTCTCCCGCAGGACTCGCGCGGCTCTCCTCAGGCGTGGGCTCTCACATCCGACCTGGGGATCCGCAGGGGCCGGTCAGCGCTGCCGGGTCGGGGAGTCGGGCGCAGGGGGATCGGTCCGCTCGGGGGGCCGGCCGCTCGGCGAGTGCGTCGGGCGCGGCGCCTCCCGAGCGAGCGCCGCTCGCCCGCCGGTCCCGACCTTCGCAACGCGAGGCGCCGCTTTCCCGAGCGCCGCGCTCGCCGAGCCAAGGGAACCGGTTCCTCTCTCTCCCCCCCCGCCGGGCGCTACGGGAAAATCGAAGCCCTTCCGCTCGCGGCCGTTTGGTTTTTAGCGCGAGGAGACGAGGCCCTTGCACCTGGATGCATATCGCGCGCCGTGGCCGATCCCCGAGCGCCGACCCCGCGGCGACTTCGTCTTTGGCCGTGCGGTCGGGAGGTTGCCCGGGTGGGATTGCGCAGCGAGGGCAATGATTTACGCTCTCGTAAGCCTACCTGGCTATCTAGCCGAATCCCGGGCAATGTGCTTATGTTCTGGAATTACAGGCGGGAAATGGCTTTATAAGAATATATATGTAACCGAGTTAATAGCGCTTGCGCCGCGCAAATGCTGGCGTTTCCGTTATACCGAGCGGTGGATCGCTTTTCATTGCCACATCTTAGTTTCGCAATGCGCAAAAGTGCTTTACATTTTCACTTCGTATTTGCAAAGAATTCTTCCGTCGCTTTTTCCATTGAAAGATGGAGCTCGCAAGAAAAGTGCCTGATTATACGTTGGGGCAAGGCTGAAACTCGCACTTCTTCGGCTTTATGCAACATAATTAAAATTTACCCAGCGCATGAGATCTTCTTTTAATCCTTTAAAACCGCGAGTGCAATTTTCTTTCAAATTGCTTCTTATTAGATTTTGAGATATATTATATGTTTGCAAAGCCTGTTACCATAATAATTAACCTTCTAATTCAAGTACATATTCTGTCCCTATGTTTTTAATCCTTTATGAACTATGATAAAAATGGTCTATAAACGTAAGTGAAATAAATTATTATCATCCCTAATAAGAGTATTGAATTAATAATAATTACTAATATTTTCACTTACACAATATAGAAACTGATATACTTTCAAACTTTTTTTTGTTAGCCACTTAGTTTTTGGATATGCTATTATAGTATTACACACAATGTACTATACACCAACTGCAAAATCTGCTATTAATCTTCATTTAATTAACGATTACTCAAAGTTTATGCTATTGTTAATGCGCTAACAAAATAAGAAAAACTTAAATTATATGGTAGAAGCAATACTATAAGTATAGAGAAGCAGTTAATGTATTACATATATGCAAAGCGTTACTAAAAATGTAGTCTGCGCATGCGTAATGAAATGAAACCGTTAAATCTTGTAACGTTTATTAAGATCACTGTAGCACTTAATCGTTTTTTCAGATAAACCTTATACCACTAACCAGCAATTAATTAGCTAAAATCAGCTATGAATTTTATTAGAAGATGTTTAGTAATTAGAATACTGATTATGCCCGTTAAGTATAATATATGGCACTGGGATAAATATGAAGTTCAAGGTCTAGCTTAGAGATCACCAATATCTAATATCCGATAAAATTCTTGCTATGAATAATTCAAAATGGAAAGGGAAGGTAATTCTTATGGCGCTTTCACTTTCTTTTTAATTAAATCAGGAATAAACTGATTACGACGATGACTATAATAAGAAGTCACTATAGTTGCATCATAAATTTTTACACTTCAATTTACGAGTACAATGCTAACCAAAATATTAAGTTGAAAAATCTTGAAATATTAAGCTGTAGGTTTTTAGCGAATGCTTCTATCAGAATTCAAGCGTTTGACATGTTATTAGGAGATTTCAGCTATTCCGAATTGGTAAAACCCGCTGTAAATTGTAATACGACAGGTAATATATTGCAATGGAATGAATAAAAGCTGGTGAGATTTAGTGAAATTAGCATTTTATAGAAGTAAAAGCGACTGTTAATTTTGGCGAAACGTGATTGAAATCGTAGGAAGTTCATTTGAATTGGTATTGAGACGTCGAGACGCCGATGGAATTGAAAGCGCCTTTTTAACAGAAGTAATTACAAACCGAGCTTTTCAGAACTTTTTTTCCGAATTGCGAATAGCTACATGGGCATGGAACTCGTGCTAACTAATCGACGGCGAATGCACGCAGAAAAGTCCGATCAAATCGATCAGCCCGGCGGATGCCCCGAAACTTTCGGCGCGAATTCCCCGACGCGATGCCCATCCCCCAAGAACCATCCTGTCCCAATTCCCCAGAGCACAGCACAGGGACAGGTTTACGCAGGTACGCGCGTCGGTAGAAGAGGAGGAAAAATCGGCGGAAGCACTGATCCCGGAGGCCGGGCTCCTCCGGGGCGTTTGGCACCTGGTGCGGGGGCGCTCCCGCGCCGCCCGAGGCTGGAGGCGGAGGCTGGGTGAGCGCACGCTCGGGCGCGCGGCGCTCCGCGATCCCTCGGCACTGCGGCAGACTCCGGGGCGCCCCGCGGAGGACTGACGGGCCGCCTCCCGCATTGGCCGCGCGCCCGCGCAAGCTCCACCCCCCGGCGCAAGCGCGCCCGAGCCCCCGAGCTTGCGCACACGCCCGCGCCCTCCCCGGACCCGCTTCCGGTCCGCCGCCGATGATACTTCCACCCCCCCGGAGCCCCGGCGTCGCTGCTGCTTCCGGACTAATGAACGCCGCGCAAAACATCTTGATCTGTTTACCTGGAGAGCCAGGCGCGGCTGATTTATTGCCGGGGGAAGAGCGCCGAGGCCGCGGCGCCATCGCAGCCCCGTGTGTATATCCCGCGAGGTATCTCGATCGCCGAGGAATCAGCGTGTGATTCGCCTGGTCTGCGCTCCGCGACGGGAAATAATTGCGCGCGGGTGTTAACGAGTTTCTCATCGTGCTTAATGCCGAGAACGTTATTCTCTCGCCGTCTATTGCATGCAATCGGCCCTATGTAATCGCATTACTCATGCTTCGCGCGGTCGTTGAATCCGGCTTCTCTTCTGATATGCCGTCGTTTCTCCAAATCCGCCCGAGACTCGGAGCAAAGCTTCCAGTTATGGAGTGTGCACTTGAAAATCTCGAGCGAAGGTGCAGGCATTCCTATATATTTACAGCTTTGCTTAACTGCCGAAAGAACTCAGAGAACCATTTCAAAAAGAAAATATTCTTACTGAGAAAAGAGAGTGCGTAATATATAATCCGCAATATTAATAACTATATCGTTTGTTTTATATCGTTAATAATCTTCTCTACATTTTTTCTTATGAGAAAATAAATCAAGATGTAATTACTTTTTATTAGATTCATTCTATGCAAAGTTATATACTATTATATAAGTATATATACTATCGCTAAACAATGTCTGCAAATCATTAATATTCATGCAAAAGAAACAGGCTGAATCGTCACGCTTGTGCACGCGAGAGTATATAAATAAACTTTAAAAGGCCATTCACTCTTATACCCGTTTACATAATAAGAGGTTTCTATTATTCCTGCGTAAAGGTTCGCTTTTTGCGATAGTGTGATTCTAGCTTATTGAACCTGTGCTTAATCTGCGTATAATAAGTTATATTTTCTAGAAAATGTGTCAAGTAGAAATAATAGATGATTAATATTTATATAATGTAACGTGTACAATTAATCATTTTTTTAGTGCAATATTAATTTAATTTTATAATTATTATCTGCAAAATATTAATGGAAAAATGAATTATTAAGGTATTGATACATTATAAATGTATGCATGTTATATAAATTATTCAATCACGCTAAAAAATTTAAATCACTACAGAAATATAATAGTTTAAAGTATTTTTCGAAGTGCACATACTTAAAAGCTGCAGGTACATAAACCAGATATTAACAAATTTACTGACTGCAAACTGACTAAATTTTTACTGTAAATATATGTTTGTTGTGTCCAGTAACTAATTATTTCTAAAAAAGAATGGATTTATTAAAATTATTATTTTTATTATACAAAATTACTGAATCTATGATATCATATTATATTATACATAGAATACCGAAAATTGAAGCGATACAGAATAAAAGATCAATTCTGAAAAAACAGCCAATCCACGAAACAATAGGACGAACTCAATATGGGCAGAGGTACATAAAAAAAATCATCGGCTTGGAATGAACGCACGACCGACGATGAGAAACTGATCGATGCACGTATTGATGCTCTCGTCCGTGACAGTTGGAATGCCAAATTTGCGCAAACTCATTTATAGGCAGAAGTAAGGAAGAATCGTGGGAAAGAGAGAAGGAATAGCGAATAGGGCTGCGGCCTTTTTCTTCTTTTCTTTCCTCTTTTGAGCGTAAACGTGGTAGAGCTGTGAGTATTGTATAATAATACCCACTTCGCGAAATAATATATTTTTGAGGGAATTTCTGCGCTCTTTGAAATAATCAAGTGAGATGTTATAAAGTGCAGCCGTGCGCGCTATACGGGCGGCGCCCCTGAATTCTTGATCAGCTTGTCTTACGACAGGGTTTTTAAATTTAATAGTGTATATATATATATATATATATTGAAATAAGAATAAGGCAAAATCGCAGGGTAGCGATGAAATTTCAGGAAGGAGCGATTTTCAATCGCGAATTTATTGAATCCTAGCCGTTATTTCGATTCAGAAATGTACAATTTATTTTCCGTATATAATATGCGCAATGTGCTTTAAGGTTTCTTTAATGAAATAACTGTAGGCTTTTTTTGGATTAATGCAATTAAGTTAAAACTTTGTTTCATTTTATTCGCTAGCACAATACTGAATTTTGATAAAAAATTAAATATGATACGGGATATTAAAATAGCTGCAATATATTTTTATTGCGAATTGATCTAGTGATTACCTATTAACTATGTACAAGGATATATAAATATGCATATGTAAATAAATAAAATTTATGTAGTTTTTTAATAGAAAATTATACAGTTCTTGTAGATATAATTATTTATTATTAACCTTCTTTTTATCATTATATTATTATTATATAAAAGAAAGCATTCTAAGCATTCTAAGAACCAACTAGTCTTAAAAAATACAAAGAAAAAAATATGCATTGTATATAGCAATAAGCTATTTTAATGATTCAATCTTAGTAAATTATTAGGTTTTTTAGAAGAAGGGTGATGAAGAAGTTTATGGATAAAAATTTAATAGTTAAGTTACATTCGAATATAATAATAAGAATGTTTTTTAAGATTTTCATGCGAGCGCAGGGCCAAAAAATAATTGAGTGATTAAACCTAAATACTGAAGAATGAGTAAATTTTGAAAAAAATTTAGTGCATCAACTTTTTTAGTCACGATATGGCCATAAAATATTATTCATATATCCTTATCATGTGCAATGTTAGAAGAAACCGTTAAATTTTTGCAATGAAAATATAAGGTGATGACTTCAGTGCGAGACTTACTATCTCATGTAATTAAATCAAGTAATCTCTCTTCTGTATAACTTCTACATAAAAAGGAAGTAGTAAAATATTTGGAAAGATATGGACTAAGCTAGAACAAAAAATTAGATAGTGCTGGTAGATTACGTTAAAACTTTTCAAGGTGTTTTCTAAAATGATATGAGAAAACTAAGCTTTCAGAAATAGTTACGGGAGTATCAAAATGCAGTACATTAAGACCAGCACTTAGATTATGAAATTCTATTTCTAGTAAAATGATTTTCAGTGAAAGAGGATACTTTGGTTCATCCTTTATTTTCAGCAAGAACTGTAACGCGAGCGAGATTGATCTAAACGCTCGTCTAAACGTACTCGATAGCTTTTGGTTGTTTGAAGGTAAAGTAGAGTTATACTTTTCGTAGATACTATACTAAATAAATTTAGAAAGAAGTGATGATCATGCTTTCAGAATTGAACAATGATTAATAATGTCAAATCCCACGACTAAAACTATTTGTGGATAGTGACTTATTATAAGATAGAATTGACGTGAGGAAATGGTTTTTGATACTTTATGCAATTTTATGCAAAACGTTTTAGTAGTTCTATTTTACAGATCGCTTACCATGGGAAATAATTGGCTGTATCGAAATGGTTTCAACAGTGAAATATTTTTGTTTATTTAAAGGTAAAAAGTATATTAATTACAAGAACAAACAAAAATAAAATTAAAGAAAGGTTCTCTATTATTCTTCGCTATATAGATGTGGATTTTTCAAAGTTTTTCAATCACAGATGAAAGGAAATTTTCTTCCATTTAAGGTGCAAACGAAAGGGAATTTTCTCGTACGCCGCTCACGTAACGGGCCTTATCACTACTCCAACTAAGTGCACGTACCCCTCCTAATTGTTAAGTTTTAATTCTTAAATATTTAATGGCTAAATTTTAATTGTTAAAAGTTGTAAATACAAATTTACATATTTAACGTGACTTAATATGGTCATAAAAATTCAAAGGACTGATAAGGTTTGTTTTAATTTTGATATTTCTATGTCTAAATGATGTCTAAACATATTTATTAATTGCACGATTATGTTATACAGTTTCAATAATCTAGTTAAAAAAAAGAAAGTATTTGTTCTACCCCTAATCATTCAATCTGAAATTTACTAAAATAATATGTATAGATTTTAAACTATTTGCTTGAAAATTAATTGTCCATATTTTTTACTTGATTAGTGATTTCAGATTTCATCAAAATTTAACACACGATATAGGAACAAGTATTAACTTATTATACCTGGGAAAATGTTAGTTATATCGGTAATTCTACATTTGAAAATCCCTTGCCTACAGTACAGTTCGGACAGGTTATTATTGGTCAATAACTTCATCGTCTTTTAAAGTCGGGATCGATAGGGGCATTTTGGCCTCACGCAAAACCAATATGGATGGCCGCTCGTTGATTACCGTACGGTCCCAGGGGATTGTACCCTACACGCTCAGTCTCCCTGTACTCGATCTCCGCGGCTACGTTTATGGTACAATAAGTGCGCCCTGTGTGCAGTGCAGCCTGTGTAAATATAAAAGCCGTTTCCCATTACGGGTCGTCTGCGCGCTTCGCCGATTATACAAGTGTCGAGCCGCGCTTCAAGTTCGCGCCGTTCATCCGTTACACGAACGTGCACCCTCCTATCTATATTATACTTGCGTGGGGTAACTATCACCCTAAGCATATTTACTTTTTTACAATATATTCAAGCTGTCTATAAGTCTAATATTAGTATAAGTGCTTTATTAAAATGGAAATATCAGTATAGAAATGTATGTATAACCATCATTCGAGCAGTGATTGCATATATCTATATTAAGTCGTAAAATAGAGATATATCTCTAATTTTATTAGTTTATGATGTATTATATTTTTTTTTACATATTAAACAAATTTATATATAAAATATTTAAAAAATAAATTTTCGTAGGCGAGGATTCAATTCCAGCTCTCTCTACATATAAGTTTGTGCCTTGATCTGCTTTACAATCAAAATAATATTTTTATTTTGTTTTAAGAATACATTGTGGATTTTCTCTATGTTACTGTAACGGACAGAAATATTTAAATAAAAACATTGTGTTATTTAATAATTATGTAAGACTCAGCGGAGTTAAGAAATTTATGTGCATGTACAAATATATGTAAAAATTATTATGTAAAAATTGTAAATAAAACGGAAGAGCAAACTATTTCTTATATGCATTATTAGTTTATTTAAAATTAAATTGGGGTTCAATTGATATTAAAAATATTAAATGAGCGGGATTTGCATCACAGCCGACCTGTGTGTGAAGGCCCTGTTGAGAGCCTTGGGCCATGTCGGTTGTAAGAACCCCGGGGAGCGAGCCTTCCTCGAAGCCTCCTAGTTGGAAAATCTCTCCTTCATTTAAAAATATTATATTGGCTTTATAGGAAACTGCACGGGCAATATTTTACGAGGAGGAAAGGCGCTCGCGACTCGGAATTCTTGCGTGTAATGGCAGCGAGTTCCGCGAAAGGAGATTGAGGGGGAGAGCGGGCCGAAGGCGCTCGAGACGCGGCCGAAAGGGGTGGAAATCCGCAGGGGGAAGGCCCAGTCTTGCCAAGAGAGCAAATGAGGGGAGGGGGGAGGAGGCCCGTGGAAGGTTCTGGACGCGCTCGCGGCTCTCCCTGACTGTGAGGGATGTCGGGTAATGAGTGGTGAGCAAAAGGGGGAAGGACTAACGGTCGCGGGGGAGCGACTTTTTAGAATCGAATAAGCTGCTGAAGTGAACAGATGAACGGCCGAAGCACAAGCCAAACCCTAAATGATGATTGGAAATAGATTATAAATATTATTTATTTAAATCCGCTCCTCATCAAGAACAACACTCACCGAACAGGTACAATATTATTTTATCTGTTTAATGTAGTATAATTAATAATTTTAAATCATTACTTAGAGATCAATAAAAACCTTTAAAGTATGATGTATAAAAAATCAACTTTTCGTGTTTATGTAAAATGTGAACAGAATGATACTTGTGTATATATTAACTTATATTAACCTCAATGTTTGTTTTACTTATTGTTACTCATTGTTACTCATAAATTTTTAAATTCCAATAATCACTTGCTTGTAATTACAACGTTCGTTCATATACAAAATATGTAAACATTTCAATTATTTGAATTTACACGGGTTAGCAGCAATTGACCGATTTTTACGACTAATATGTATCAAATAGAGTCTATAATCAAAAAAAATTAACCTGCACATGGAATTTAATAGCACATCTAGCGCACAAATATTATCTGATATCTAGTACATCTTTGTACGTCTAAAATTTTTACTTGATTTATGGTATAGAAATGACTAAAAATCGAGCTAAAAATAATCTTTAATTTCTATCTAAATTGAAAACATTTTAATCTTTAACTGTTTTTGAGTTCGAATAATTATTAGGGGAATGTAATATTAGAAGTATTCACATAATTGATTTATTTGTTTCTAATATTATATTCCATTTTCATAAATTTTATAAAATGTATTTTAGTTACAATTAATTCAATATACTCTAGCTTTCAATTAGTTATATTGAATTAAAATTATCAAAAAATGGAACAGATTTAAATGTATTATAGATCACAATTGGATAAAATAGCAGAAAATAATTGGCGCACAAGATTGACAATTTATAATTGTTAGAAAAAGAGATGCTCTTGTGTATTATCAGTGATTACGATGAGGAAAGATACTGTTATTGCATGAAAGTAGAAAGATTATATTACTGTGCTAAAATATTCCCTTCTAAAAAATAACATATCTTGTCGGAAAACAACTTTCTTCAGATATTGAACGTTGAAGTTACACAACTATGATATACCAATGTGAATTAAAGTTTGTATTGAATTGAATTTGTGGGACCCTTTAAACGCGGAAAAAATCTTCGATGACGAATATATGATGCTATGAAGATTTTTGATAAATTATACAAACAAATTCAAGGAGCCAGCTTGCATCCAAAAAATAAAGTATATTGTATGCAGAAATCATCGATTGATGATTATACAACTTGCTAATGTACTAAAAATTTCGCGAAAGAAACATCAATTAATATAATTTTAAAAGATGATTTGGAACTATTTAATATTAAAAACACTCCATTTGTTACAAAAGGAGCAACATATAATATTTTACTATGAAATGATCTGTGTTTACATCTATGATTGTAAACAATTGTAAAACGGTGTTTTGCTAAATAGAAATTAAATTATTAACAAAAGAAATTAATAAATAGTACCAAAGATTTACTGTATCTATTCCTTTTGAATTTAGAATAGAATATAATTTCTAGAATTCTTGATCTATTTTCAATTTATCAAAATAAGAAGCAGCTAGGGGTCTTTTTGACGAATTTCAGTAACGAATGTTGAAGATTGACCCCGTAATGGATTCAGGAGTACTGAAGTTCCACGTCGTTGTGCAAGAAGTAACAAACATCTCTTTAAAATATTTTCTCGTACTTTTCTGTTTATGCATTCAGTTTTCTTGGAAGTGGAGCAAAGCAATTCGTTTAAACTACATAGTTAATATGAAATAGAATTTCTACTTTATTAGCTTCAAACTTATGTAATATTTGTACTCTGTACTCAGAAAAATGATTTTATCCTTCCGTATATCAAATAACAATCTAGGGAAAATTTCTCAGTGTTTTTTTATCATCAAGTACGAATATATGATAATGTTCTGGTTTGAGCTCGTAATTGGAATCACCCAGCTTATAATATCCCATAGAGTAAAACGAGTGTGACAATAAAAGCGTACAAGTTGAGTGATTAGTTCGAATAGAGCTGACACGGCCCGCTCTAATGCGGATTGCCCAATAAAGACGCAGTCGGTTGCTCAGGGGGCGCCCGGGAGGCCATAAAGCCAGGTGGCTAACGAACGTCTTCAAACTAATTTATACGTCACTCGGGAGGACATAAGACCGAGGCAGGCCGTCGGCAGGCTATCCAACCACGGGGAACAATGGGCGAGCCCAGGGGTACACGTGCTTGACCCAGAAAGAAGGATCCGCAATCGCGGGCGCGCGTATACGCGCCGGGTCCCCGGGAGCGGCTCTCACCTTAGCCCGCGGAGGGCCGCGTCCTCGGCTCCCCTCCCGGGGCGCGCGACCTTCGCCCGGGCGGCCAGACAACGGGGCCGCTCGGGGCGCCGCCGGGAGTTTAATATGCTTTGAGAGGAGCCCGGCACGTGTCGGCCACCTAATAAACTGCGTTATATGCGCGCCCGGGGCGGCGCGCCGGCGTCAAGGAGCCGCGGCACGTGCGGGAGGCTCGCGCCAGGCTTCTCCGGAGTTGGCCCGCCCCCGAGCAATTATCAGCGATCGGGCGATTGCAGCCGCTTCCCGCGACGGCTGCGCTGCGCTTTTATTCCGGGGGGACAATGCGGCCAAATGCCGCGTCTGCTGCCGAGGGACGAATTACTCCCGTTGTTTTTACACCGTGGATTTAGCGCGGGAAAAGTTTCCTGCATTCGAAGCATTACTGCAGCGCGCGAACCCAGTTGTAAATTACAGACTCGCGAAACTCGCGTAATTCGGCCTGGGCTTCAATATTGGACTTGGCTCCAAGTTCGAATACTGTTGCGCTGTCTTGGACGAGAAGAATGGCCCCCAGATACGGGATTAAAATTAAAGTGTACTTTAAGTTTAAGCGCAAAATATATTGTCAAGGTGCAGTTTATCAATCGGATTGCGGAGCGAAGTCGTGCCACTTTTCAATTTTGTGTCGGTAAACTTAATAAAAAATACGATTAACAATCGTTAATAACAAATGATGCTGTTTTCTTTCAACGTGGCTGAATGATAGTTGGATCAAAAACACAATGCAGTACCGCTTTTAACAAAATTAAAGATCTGGAAACCACTAATTAAATCATCGCGTATTGAGACACATTGAAAAGCTATAGAGAAAGCAAAGAAAACAAAACTGGTAGATCAGCGATAAAAAAAACCCCAGCGATAATTAATTTTAGTTTAATTAAAACGGATGTTCGTCGGTAATGCCAGCGACTTAAATTCATACGTCCCCTGTACGTTTTTGGAAAGCAGCAATTGAATTACTAAATCAGCACCTCGAGCCCGGAGCAAATGATCCCATAAAATTACCATTTAGAATCGAATTATCCTCGAGGAGAGAGTTGGGGGAGCAGCCGACAGATGGCGGGCGAGAGCAGAAAGCGGGTTCCGCGACGGGTGGCAAGCTCAGGAGCAAGGAGTGCAAGGTTTGTTGCCGCAGCCGACCTTCGACGCCGCGCGCGATCCTTTTCGACTCCCCGCTAAAGCTATTGACAGGCTCTCCCGGTGGCACTTATATTGCCCGCGGTTGACATTAAGTCCACCGACGAAAATTTGACGGTTCGCTCTCGGAAAAAGGCTCAAAGTCAACGGTTTGCTTTTTTATTTTCATTGAAACTTACGCGCGCTGCACCTCCCGACGGCCGATGGAAAGAGATGCATACGTTTCGTGGAAAAGAGGGAGGGGAGCGCCTAATTCCGCGTTGGAGCGGCTCGCGCCAGCGAATCCCTTTTTGATTACACATGCACGTGCGCCGCCCGCGTAACCTCGAGTTACATAAACAGTAAAGCAGCGCGGAGTCGCCCTGGAATTGAGTCAAGAAGAATGCCGCGAAAAGGCATAGAAAAGGGATCGAGGGGGTAACGCGTATACATGTATAGATACGCGGCGGGGGCAGAAGTAGTACGGCGGGCGCGAGAGACGGGCGAGGAGAGGAGGAAGCGGCGGGAGCGACGGCGGCGGCCCGGCCGTTTATTGATTCGGTTTTCCTTTTCAAGCGGCCCGAGCTTTCCTCCCGTCCTTATCCAATTGCCGCCGTCGCGGCACTTTCCGCGCTTTTCCAGCCTACGTAATTCAGAAGAACCGCGGCTAAACTCGGCCTCGCCCCACGGGCGAGTGTCACGGCAAAGCGCGACAATACTACTGCGAGGGCAGAGCCGCGTATCGGAGCTTAATTAGAATAAACTGCGCTGACCACCCGGGGGAGAGTCCGTCCGAGACACAGCCAACCGCGGCCGAGTACATATTTCCAGGGGATATATATGCCGCGAGGCAGCCGGGCTGCACAAAGCTCCCCGGTGCGCGTGTACATATATATATAGAGAGAGAGACGGGAAACGGCGGCGGAGGAAGGATTCGCCTCGGATTCGCGCGCTTCGAGGGGCCGGGGCTCAGCCGAGCGCGGCGCATCCTTTATTGTAAACCTCGCGCTCTCCCCGCTGCAGATGGACCAGCGTCAAAGAGGGGGAAGGGGCGAGGTCTTTTACTTTTTTTTTTTTTCTGTTTTGTCTTGGCGGCCAGGCCGGCTCGATTTCCGCCCGACTTTCACGTCGGCAGAGGGCGCGGCCTGTGCGAAAGCGCACACCGCTTTTTTTTTTTTCTTTTCCCGCGGCCCAGTCCTTTTCCCACACTCTCGCGTATGCGAATTCATCAGGCTTCTCGTATTTTCACGGCTCGCGCTGCCGCGGCCCCTGGATATATATGTGTACGCGCGCGGCTTTTCCGCGGCCTCGGTAATTGAGTGCTCCGCTCGCCGCTCCGGCCGAGAGGTGTTGCGCTGTGAAAACAGGACGTCTATCGATGTATCGTTCATTACCGAATTTCGGATTCGCTATTCCTGCTAGTGAATTGTCCGTAGTTTGATCAAATTCAAGAAATTATCGTACTTTCTAACATAATTTTTTATCGTTTTAATGCTATTTACTATATTGTCGGATAATTTTTAAAGAGTCTGCATTTTACTAGAGTGTAGGGTAAAAAGTATACTGCAATATTTCTCTGAATGTAGTCCACATTTTAATTAAATGGAGCTTCTCGTTAATTATATTAATTATCATATAACTACGTGTTAAATTATGACTTAGGTAACACATAATATTTTAGCAGTGAAAAACTTTTATTTAATTAAGAGTGAGAACATAAAACTGATTTAAACCAGAAAATCTTCTGATAAACTCGTTTAAATGGTTTGAATTTCCAGTGTAGGTATGTGACAGAACTATATATTATATCGTTCATTCGATCGCAGGCGTATTTAAAATGATTACATTGACGAGGTAAACTTGAGGCACAGGCGAAATGCGTGTACGATTTATAAAAGGTGCCAACTTATTTTGCCTCCCGGCTCGATTAAACTTGGAGGATCCATTACAAGTGTAAAAGGTAGGCCATAATCAAGTCGCACCACTAGATAAAATCGATTCCCGAGGGTAAATCAAACGAGTGAAAATTACGGAGGAACTTATACACAGAACGTGGAGAGGCGCTTGTAGACGGGTCGGAGCCGGGAAAGCAAACTAGAGAAATACGAGAGCTCCGAGGGGGGGGGGGCAGGGCATATACGCGGGATAGATATGCAGTGAGGGCCGGGTCGTGCATTGTCGCCCCTTTTATATACCTACGCGGGGAATGCCGGGATTGTGGAGTCGGCTGCAAAGCAGAAGCGGAAATGAGAAAAGAGCCGAGGAAAGAGGAGGATTTCTCGGTCGCCCGGGCGAAAGATACGCCGCGGCTATCCCGCAGTGACTCGATAACGACTGTCGTTTTTTACAACGCCAGCCCAGTTCACTGTCCCGTTCTCGTACAGTCGAGTTATAGAGGAGGGTTTATTACAGTAACTCCGGGTAACGAATGCGCTTCCACCGAGTTATTCTTTCTCCAGATAATTCCTACGAGATGTTAAAGGCGCGAAAGTGTCTCCGCCGCCAGCCCTATATATACACCAGCTGGAGGATTCTTAATCCAGAGCACTATCTGCATTACACGCTCCAACCAAAAAACTGCCAAACAACCAATCAGTATAGCACTCGACAAAACCGTTTCTTCCCAAATCGGTGATCACTCGCGGCTGTCCACACCGACCTTCTCCGCGGACACAAAACCTCGCGCCTTGAATTAGCACGCGAGTCCTCCGGAGCGCTAGGCCGCCTTAGCCGTGCAGTGTAGGCAAAGCCCGGGGCTGCGGGCCGCGCCGGGGGCGGCGGATAGTGTCAACGCGGCAATATATCGAGGCTGCGCGCGGGCCATAAAGGGCTTAATTCGATCGAGGCAAGTAGCGGGCGTCAAGGAGAAAAGGGCCGAGTGGCAGCCCTCGAGGGCCGCGCGCACCGATTTACCCGCGGGAGCGTCCGCGCGGGGGCGCGCGCACTCGCGCCCGCCGGCCCCGGGTAAACAGGCAAACTCATTTCGATCGGCCGCCTGTCGCGCGATATCCTCCCGGCCCGTCTTCCGCTGCCCCTTATTGGACCGCCGCACTCGACCTGCCCGCCGGCCCCGCTCTAATATACACCGAGCCCTTCTTTCCCGGCCGGCAACTCGGCGTGCCGCTCTAATCATTTGGTTAATCGCCTGTTCGCCTGTCGTCGCGGCTTTTGCACCGTTTGTTGATTTCGTCTTGCCGCGCCCTTTGCCATGGCGGATGTCGCTTTTTAAATGTTTAAATGTCTAGCAATGTAGCTGATGAACGTAATCATCAAGGGTTGTTGTAATGAAACAGTGTTCATAACTATTGTGCGAATGAATTATCATGCACATCCTAATGCTGTAGAATGTGTAACAGTATATGAATGTTTGAGATTGTAACCATACATACATAATTTATGGATTCTTAACAAGCTTTTACAGTTTACGCGTTGATCAATATAATAAACCTTCAATTAATGCCGTTAAGATCATCATTATTCAAGACCTGCGTATACGCTGAATCGTATTTACTAACTACATGTACATGCATGCGCGTTAAATGATATTGTCCTCTATCTCTTGCTTTGTGACAATTTCATTTATCCACTTGAAAGACGTCAATTAAATAACGAAACAAAAAAAAAGACTTATCTTAACAAGAAATCTGACACACGTACGATATTAAAAAGTATACTCCCGGAGTAAAAGGCCGAGTGACGTCGTTTCACCCGAATCTCGGCGTACGTGCCGCGGTCGACTCAGCGCGCCGCCGTAACGAACATTTGCCCCGACTACTGGCCGAATGCGCCTCTCGACCGCGGATAGAGTTCGCGGCAGCGCCATCCATCGTCGCCCTTTACACCAGGATATGAGCCTCTCCGTGTAAGCTCTACGGCACAACCGTACCATCGCCCGAGCCACTTTCCCTTTCAGGCATATGGACCTCGTGTCCTCGCGCATGGCGTACTAGCGCTCTATCGCATATTCCGTGCACAACTTCCCAGGGTTAAAGTTCGCTAACGGCGAACTTCGTCCCAGCAAGTATAAAGGTGAGGAACGGGTGTAAACGGTATGTAGCGACTAACTCGGGGGCTATCCTTAATCTCGCGGATGCGCGAACTAAATATATATAACTGAATTCGCCGAAATTCGCCGAGGAACCATCGTCAATTATAAAAACTAGTATAACGTATAAATAAAAGCGAACGCGCGCAATTCTGATTTAATGTTAAAATAAAGAGTAAATTATTAGTTCACCATCTTACGTAAGTTAGTACATTATTATTTTAAGTTCAAAATTGAATTTAAAAATATAAGTTAAAGCATGAATAAGATCATAGTACAACAAAATTTATTTAAACTAATTTTACCTTCTTTATCTCAAAATATAATTTACAAAAATATTTTTAGTTCAGTTACTCCTTTGATATAAATAAATAGAAAACTATAAAACATTTTGTAGTTTAAGAATCCAATATTTTACAAAAGTATATATAGGAGAAACATAGTTTAAATATTATATACAATTACAAAATATTGCCGTTTACTGAAAAATAGAAACGGGTAAAAATTTTGAAAAATACTTCGTGCAATATGACATAAATATTTTATGCGAGTTCTCTAAATTTAAAAATGAATTTGTCTTATAGTTTTCTGTATTTGTTCACAAAATAACAAAACAATTTACACAAAATGTTTGTTATATTTTTCCTTTTCCTGACTGCATTCGTTAAGTAACAGTATATACAATTCGTATAAACATTAAAGTTTATTAATGAAGTTACTCTCTCTCTATATATATACATATATATATACCCAAAACTATGGAGAAGTTAAGGTATTTTATCTAAGATTTTATCTGAAAGTTTATGGAAGATGAGATGAAAGCGAGTGAGTTGCCGACTGGTACGACCTACGTCGCACCCCGTTAGTCAACTAGTTTTCGAGTTGCTGACTCCTAAAGATCTGGAGCATTGGAAGCTGCTGGATACTCAATACATCATGTGCTTATAGCATATTAGTACTCGCATTAGTATGCTATTAAATATCTATATCTCCTTCCGATATCTGAGAATCTTGTCACGTCAAATTCAGCAGCATCTTATACATTCATTAAATATATAATATATTATACATTATAATCAATATTTTTAATAATTATAAATTAGTTACATAAAAAATTATGTTTAAAATTACAGTCTGATATGATTTAATGATGTATTCAGATATTTAAATGCGGTCGTGATCGTTAACGAGTGAAAGGAATGCTGGCACCTCGTTTGGCACGGTTATAGTTGAATAATATCGAAAATAATTCGTATACATTACATAATAATTAAGAATAATTTACAATTTAAACTAAATTTCTTAATACTTTTAGCGGTAAAACTGATAAAAAGACGAAAAATAATTAACTTACTACAGTTTACGAGATCATAACATTAGCTATTAAAGAATGATTTAATGAGAAAATTTCAAAAAATTTAAATATCTACACGTACAAAAGGCCACTTCTAATTAAGTTGTCCCCCAAAAAAGGTTTTCGAAATTGTATTTTATACAGATTTTAGTATGTAAATATTAAATTTAGGCCTTCATTTATATGATGGATAAAATAGTTTCTGGGGTTTCTAACAGCGCATTATTTGACGCTCTAAATTATTTTTTATCTTAAAAATATTATAAGTAATACTTTATAACAAGTGTAACAATGCACTTGAAGAATGAATAATAAGTAGAGATAACAAATATTTGAATCTAATCCTTATTAATTACAATTAATTTTAAATATGAATATCAAACATTTGTCTAAGCTATGCTCATTCGCATTGCGATATGACTGAATTTCAGTTTGTAGTTAAACCTGATACTAATTGAAATTATTAACTGGATTTTTATCTATTTTCCCAATAATTCGGTGATTTTAGAGCTAACTTTATTGGCAGGGGCACGCCAGCAAGCGGAACAAAGAAATAATCTGAGAGAAGCCAATGTTTATTATGAAGCAACGAATGTTTACCAAAGTTACGGAGAAAGTTACATAAGCCCGAGCACCTGGAATAACCTTGCGCTCGCGATCCTCGTCACCGACATCGTTACAGTTAACCGACGTTAACGAACTGCCTGCTTTGAGCGTCGATTGCAACGCGGCTCTTTCGAGGCCGCTTATAATCTCGAGCGGCGCGGTCCGATCGATCGCCCCCGGCTCCTGCAGCCTCCGTAGTGACACTCTCTCCGGGAAAAAGTAGCTGTGGGGCGCAGGGGCCGGGGAGGAGGGGGGGGCGCGATCGGGGCGCCGATTGATTGCGGCGATCGGCGGGGGCGCGTCGGGGCCCCTCGCGATCATCATCCTCTCGGCGCGTGTACACACGTGCGCGCGTGTGTGTGTGCGCGCTCCCCTCGCGGATAAGCGGCCCGGGGCGAGAGCCGGCTCTCGGCGCGCGCCTCGCTTATTAAAAAGGGAGGGACGCGGGCGCCGCCGCCGGCGATCCTCGGGCTTCCGGACTCCGATCCCTGCTCGGAAATCCCGAGTCGCCGCTCGCTCCGTTTTATCATACGTGCATTTGTAAATAACGCGCGACGGGCATAACGTTCGGCAGCCGCGGCCGTACGCGACGCGCTGGACAATAGATAATGGCCCGTGAGATTGCCTTTTCACTTCGGACCCAGCGCGATAAATCATTTCTATATCGAGGATTTTACTTCATAAAGCCACTGATTTGAGCGTCATGAGGCTTGGATTACCTTAAATCGAGTGCGAGGTTGCACGCGGCTCAATCGACAATTTCACCATAGATGCGCTTGCATCGATTTCGCACCCGACCGTTATTGAATCTCGCGAGCGTTGCCCAAGTTAAGCGAATAATTTATTTATCCGATTCGAGGAAATCCCGCGCACTATTCTGCGGATCGCCTCGCTTCCAATTAAAATTATTGCGTTCTTTCAGCTGCTGCGCGCGAATTGTGCATTCGAACTGCCTTTTATTTTAAGTTGATCCAAGTGCTGCAATCCATATGGATTTGGCTCTAATGTCTATTTAATACCTCAAAGTCGCTTCGGTTTTTAGAAATTCGTTATTATACAAGGCCGTATTTATGGGCGATCCTCACATATATACATCCGAGCGGTTCGTTTTAAATTATTCACAGTGTTTATTCAACGGAAGTTACCGTAATCCCAGACTTTTAAGTTTGTAAATGGGAGAAAAGGAGCTGAATCTGGACGTAGATAAAGATGGGAAAGAGGAAATGAAAAGAGGGTTGATATTAGAATGGTAAATTAGGGGACGAGAGAAAGATATCAGATTTTGACGAATAAACGGGAAGATCCTGTATAGAGTGACTTCCTTAGAATATCCTTGGATTTGGGGTTCGAGATCGACTAGTATTAAATGTAATCTCAACCCGGCTATTTGTGAATGATTGATGACAGTTTCGCGCATCCAACTGTACTGTTACGACTGTAATATACTCCGACGATCGAACTTCAATCCTGTTACAACGAGTGCATTTTCTTTTACTGCGAAGAAAATTAATGCAAGTGTAAAATCCTTTATTTTTAAATCGTTTCTATTATTTGACTTGAAATATATTTATTTATAAACATGATTTTTCTATACTCAAGCTGGTATAGTATTATAGCTTTTTGTTAACGAGTAATATTAATAAACTAATATTCTAATTAAGCTTTATATTCGTAATTATTTTTTAACAGCCCTACAAAAAAGTACTATACTTTTTCTTGTATAACTGATTTATTTTTTAAACAGAATAAGAGTTGGTGAAATTGGTGGCGCCATCTAACAGCAGCAATTCTTAAGCAAAATAAATTCAACCCCGTTAGTAATTCGTTTTCGCTTCAAAGGTAAGTATCACTTTAGCACTTTGAATAGAATGTAGTTTATATGGAGTGTACATTAACTGTTGAATATGTAAAGGTTATTGCTATAACTTTATTTGATGAATATTGAATTATTTCAAATTAGTATTAATGAATTGTATGCAAAAATAGATATATTACGAACAGTTACCCCAAAAATAATTGACACAAAGGATTGTAATTATGAAATGCTAGGAATTACTTTGTTTCATCGAGCAATATTTTAGGCGTTATTTATTTAAGCTATACTATTACAAGAATGTGACTCGCAATGCACAAACGTTTTATACACAAATCGAATAGATTCAGATATTACTACGTTTTTAGACAAAAAAGCATGTATTACGGATTTGATAAGATGTTGCGCAAGGTGAATATCGAATAAATAATAAAATTTATGCACAGCGTGCAGCATCGAAAAGTCAAAGTGAAAGCGACGATATTCATAGTGGACAAACTCGGCTGCGTACGGGGGCTCTGCTTTTAAAGCCACATAGACGTCTATTAAAGGAATCAGATTCAATTTGTAGGGGTGCCTTGGGGGTGGGCCGAATCTTGAGCTGCAACCGGTCGACCCCGACGACTCGTAAAAAGACGTCAGGAGATACGTCCCGGTATATACGGGCTTGATGTCGGCCTGAGCGGCCGACGGATCGAGCGCCGGCCCGCGGGGGCCGAGCGAGCGCGTTAAGAGCCGTTAAGTCGATAAGCGCGCCGGAGTTTACGACTATAGAAAACCGGCCATTTGAATAAAGCAATTTGGCCGAATGCGCCCCGAGCGGGGCTGCCGCGCTATTTAATTCGCGCTCCGGCGCGGCGGGTGGCCGTCCCCTTCGGTGTATATGTCTATACGTGCCTACACGGGAGGGCACACGTTTGCGATATTGGGTGCGAGGTTCGTTCGCGAGAATTGCGTTAGGGACCGTTACATATAGGCTCGCTTGTTGAATTCACGGCTGTGTTGGAGCGAAGGGCTTGGAGGAGACAAGTCGCTGTGTGCCAAATTCTTATTGCCAATGGGAATTATAGAAACATCCGCAATACTTAATCGCTTATTATACAATTGTCGTTATTAAATGTTAACTATTGGTGGATTTTTTTATTCAATTTCTATATTTTGCTCGAAGTATTGCTTACGACTAAAGGGGAATCGTGAAAGGAACGACGAATGTAACGCTATATCGTAAAAAGTTAATTATTTTGCAATGTGGTTAATTTACGATAAGATTAAATAATTATAGTTGGTAATATTTTGCGTAAGATTTGTTATAAGTACGCCAGAGAAATATGGTTGTGTATCAACGTAGAGTCGAGCAGAGTTATATCAGTGAGATGTACATGCAAGTAATCCTGGAAATAATGATAGTTTACAGAAATTCTAGTACTGTTGGTTCTTATTTATGATTATATGACAGTTTCAACTGAGTTCCAGAACACATTTGTTCATAAACTTGGGCTTTTCCACAACTACTTTATTATACCTGCTAATCAGTACTTCTCGTGGTAGGCTTACAAACATATAAAATAACAAATAATCACAATATTTATGCACGGTTATTTATAATATCTCATAAACTGAGCAACTGCTCCAAAGCGTATTTTAAAACGTAATTTATACACAAAGCGTATGAAAGATGGATTCACGGGGCGAGGAAGCGCGATAATCCGGTTAACAAATGGCGGTCGTGGCAAAAAGTTTAGCCAAGTTAAAAAGTTAACCAGAAAAATGATAATCTGGCCGGCGGCCTCCTAGTTAAAAGGAAGAGCCGCGCGGCGGGGGCGGCGGGGGCGGCGGGCGGGCGGCGATAAATCAACCAGTTGCACCCGCGCCCCAAACACGCCCCTATGATGTAGCGCAGATGGGTTAATTTCATCGGGGCGTCGCCGCCGCCGCCGCCGCCGCCGCCGCGCCTCGAGCTTTTTATGCGCGGCCACCGCGTCGGGACGAAAAAGTCGCACGAGCTGGCGGACTACGTGCCCGGATTTCCTCCTCGGCGCATTGCCCATGCGGTGCACGCCCCCACCCACCCCCATCCTCCCCCCACGTTATTAGCCCCCGCCTACCCCATTAGCGGGCGCGCCCAGTGAAAATTAGCGCCTTTTTCCTCACCTAGCCCGTGGGTATATACGTATACACGCGAGTTGCCTGTCGCGGGCGACTGCGCCTGCAGTTGCGGCTTTTCCGCACTCATTGCGGCAGGCCTCCGATCGATAATGTAACAAAATTGATGCTTAGTCCTCGAGGATTGACCTCCGAGTTCGCTCATAGTTTTTGCCTAAAGTATTTTTTGTCCAGGTTGATGTTGTGTCGACACCGAAGAAAAAGAAAATCTTTTATTTTTCTATTAAAGAGCACCTATATCATTTAAATATTGAATTCAATGGCAATACAATTTGAATTACTTTTATACTACTGAAATAGCTATTTATACGCATAATGTATTTCCGAAATCAGTTCGATATTTAACTGGAATGTTAAAAAGCATTTTAAGTTCAAAAGTGCTTTTAATTTTGATGTCGATTTACATTTCCCTGAACTCGATTTAATAAACATTATATAGTGAGTTCTTATTAATCTTCATCTTATGAAACGCGGGTGCAGATTAGGTCGAAAATAAGTAAAGCAAAGGCATATAAGATATTGGACCTAAAATTGATAAATCGAATGATGCATCCATGGATAAAGCCAGCAGTAAAGCATCTTGGCGCATCAAGAGAGAATCAGGAGTACGCTATCTTTGCAGAAAGAAGTTGACGAGGCACAGTCACTTCTGTATTATTTTGCGTATATATAAATGCAAATAAACAACAATAAGTGTTTTGATATTAAAAAATTTTGGTAATTTTGCATACAATAACGCGTTGAGAATTCAAAAATATTCAAAGAAAAAATTCATAACATTGCATAAAAACGCAGTATAAGATGTATTTTATGCATACTGTATCATATTTATACATGCAGAAAGTTTATGATTTACGAATCTTCTAAAGCTAATATGATAATCTAGTTTCCTAGTCAATATATTTATTAAAATATATTAATATTACAACACAAAACTTGACTTGTTGAATCATAGTCTCTATTTTTTAACTTTTTTTGAACTATTCTTTAACTCAGTCTGTACATATCCTTCTTCAATCTAAAAGTAGTTCAATTATTATATTAATAAAAAAGTGCGTGTTATATCACAGTCACTTAAGCTGTATAACTTGAGTAACTCTGTCTCCGCAGAAAATGCAGCGAAAAATGAATTTTTGAGAAAATCGAACTAAAGTTTAGTCGGCAAATTTGTCGACAATACGGTGGTTTATTGCGCGTAAGCCATTGTAGACACTCATTTTCAGAATAATAGATCGCGATTGTGTTCGCGTCCCGGGGATTCAACTCGGAGCAATTAGGTCATACTTAGACGAGTCGAGTGTCTGCTTTGGGTAAAGTACAGTAAAATCAACGGCAGTATACGCGTTGTCTTGAACCAGTCGAGTTTCTCCTTGAAACAATGCCCATACCCCGAGCAAGTAAATTTCCTTTGGTAACGATAATGGTATAATTTTTCATACTTAATTGCTCGATATTAATTCAGTCGTCTCTTTTATACGGTTTTCCTTATTTCTTCGTTCAACTGCAAAGTGCAAGTTTTGAATTTAAACGGAAGAGCTCGTCGCCACATGCCGAGTTCAACAAATTAAAAAAGCATTCGAGGAGATCGGCGAGTGTTCCTCCCCACGGTCGGCCCATGATTCGCGGCGCGCAGGAACGGAAGAGCGGCGGGAGCCGGCTAATTCGGCCTCGCTCATCAGAGGCAGTTTTCATAAATCAAGTATCCGATTACGGCAACGGGAGCCGGGAAGCCTTTGATCCGCGAAAAGGAATCGATCGATCGCAGTTCCTTTCGCCGTGCTTTCCCCGGGGAAAATCACCGGAAAACAAATATCGCGGGGGAGGGGCGGCAGAGGGCCGAGGAGCTGTCACCGTCGGCCGGGAAATGAATGGGGCGCGACGGGGGCGCCCGCCAATTTCCCGGGCGAGGCGAACAAAGGGGGGGGGTCAGACGGGAGTAAGCGACATTTTGCGGGCCGGTCTGACGCCCGCTAATTGGCCGCCGCCCGTCACCTGACAGCCGTCCGCGGACCCCCAATCCGCGCCAATTCCGTGGGTGTGCTGGCCGTGTGCAACGGCGCCCACCTGCCCGTGGACTCGGCGGACGCGCGCGCGCACTTTTTTCCGCGGCGGACGCTATGCGCTGGAGCTTTGTCCCCTTTGTGGCCGAGAGCTCGCGTCTTTTCGGCCGTACGATGCGCGGAATGAAGTTGCTCTTAATTCTTCGCGGACTGGTCGATTGCCATTATCGTTACAGATCTCATTATTCGTTACGAGCATTGTATGCATAAAAATATATTACTTCAAATACATTCAGAATATTTTAAATTGTAGCATGCCCATAGTAATCTAGTTTTTAACGTCAATGCATAAAGCTTCTAGTACATTTTGTTTCTGGAATCTACTAACATGAATCCATGTTTATTATTATAATATTAAACTTTCAAAATAGTTAAACGATTAAAATATAATTGGAAAGATGTTATGCTGAGAGTACATAGAAAACAAAATTATGTTTCAAAAGAAGCGCAATAAACATTGTATAAAGTATGTAACTTTTCTCAAATATGCTAGACAGAGATTTGATCGAGTTAGTGAATTTCTTTTTTTGTATTACACGTTTGAAAGAAGAAAGTGAGAGGAAAAGTCCGATAGGAATTTTTAAGACGCAACAGCTTGCACATCAAATAATGATTTTTTTCAAGCGCATGTTAATCCAATATCTTCAAACGTTGAATTCCAGTGAGAAAAATGCCCTGCAGGATGCGTGACAACTGACATTGACTTCTGATGAGATGAAATGTTTCGAGCTAGCAGCATTTTGAAAGAAAAAAGAGCCGTCAATCCAAAGCAACGTTGAGTTTAGTTGGTGAGCTGACTGTGTAATGGAGGAAAGCGTAACATCGGCATAACATTCATTGTAGTATCGCAGTTTATTGTTGCTTGCGTTGTATCGTAGTATAAGTTATACAAGCATAATTTGTTCGTATATTCAACGTGTAAACGTGCTTTGTATTCTAACTTTTAGTTAGAGTGTACGATGATGTACGATCCGTAAGCGAGTGGGTATAATATTATGTACTAGTGAGTTTTGCAAATAGATGCTACACAATCAAACATTGAAAGCACTCGATTTTTGGCAGGTCAAGTGTTAGAGATCGTGTCAGTAGAAGAGTCATGTACAACGACGCGTTTTAACGGTAAAGTGTATATATATGTATGAATCCAAGAGGTTCCAAATCCGATGAGAGCAAAGTAATGAAACAGCGCTGATAACACTGATTAACAGCAAACCTCTAACGCTGCAGGCCACTAGGTGTGCACTTCCCTGGGAATCTTTCCCACGCTCGTGAAAAGGCTAACGGGCGAGATTAAATTCCTTATTATAGCACTTGATGGTAAAGCACTATTATTTGAAGTGTTTAGCGGGGACGGGTTTAGTGCCGCACGCCCTCGGGGTGCACGGCGTGCTCATATCGGCCAATCCCCCCCCAGAACCCGAGTCCCTACTACAGCCCAGTGCGTGGAAGCTAGCGCAGCGAGGGAGGGCCGAGGTCTGCGGCACTCTGGTCGCGGGTCCGAGGAACCGGGCGAGATCGGCGTACCTCGACATGCAGGAGCGCGAGATATCGAGGTGGTGCGAGGGCCCCGAGGCCGTCGGCGTGGGCGGGAGAGGCGCACTGGAGGGCTCGCGGGGCTGGCGGCGCCTCGGGAGCCCGGCGGCCCCCACCGCCCGATCACCTGTTCGCGCGATTCGCCGCCGCTTTCCCTCTCGAGCCGATCGATCGCGCCGCCTGCGCACGAGCCCCGCCGACCTGGGGAGCCGCCCCGGCCCTTCCCCGTCGGCTCCTCCGCCCCGGGCACTCGGAGGAGCCCGTCGATCCGAAAGCGCCCCCGTCCCCCGGGCGTACGTCCGAGGGGGATGTCGCCCTGGGGAAGCGGGCGAGTGGCCGCAACCGCCGGGGGGAAGCGCACCTGGCTCGCGGGAGCCCAGGAGGCGCGCGGGCCGCGGGTCCATATGGGCGAGGGCACGCACACGGCCGCGTGCGCACGCCGTGGCGTCTCCGCTCGCGGGCGCATGTGCCCCCGCGGCCCGGCGGCCCCTCCCCGACTCCACCCCTCCCCCTTTGTCTCTCCCGGCCCCGCGAATTTATGATCGATAAAATATGTCCCGCGCGTTCCGGGCGCCGCGCGCGCGGGAAATCGGAGGAAAACGAGGCAGGCCGGGAGGGGCGCAGATGCGCCGGGGGATCGTTCCGCGAAATTGATTTAGCCGCGCGCGGCTCCTGGGGCGCCCGGGCCGCGGGGCTGCAGGAGAGCCTCGGAGGCTCCCGGCCCCAACGACTCCTCCGCTTTTACCGCTTTCGAATTAATTAACTCGCTTGGAAAACCCGAGGCCCGCCATTGCCTCTCTACCTCGGGCGCACCGCCAACGACTCTTTGGTTTTTCCTTTTCGGGCACCGCGTTTCCGCTTTGCTAAGTAAAAAACGCTATGTGCCGATTGTGTGATCATTGATTGACGATTGCGTGATCGTTTTTGTTAACTCTTTGCTATTATCATGCAGGACTTCAAAATCGAGTCTATTTTTATTCATAATATTTTGTTTCGCTGAGCTGTGCAAATATGCATCTGTACGCATGCATAGTCCACTTTTATGTCTATATATTCTCGATATTATCACTTTGCGTGGATTTATTAATATGTATTGGGTATTGCTCCCTAGGCAATTTTTTATGGCAGTTACATTTAAGGTTATTTATTTTGACTATATGATAAAGCATCCTTTTTTAAATTTTATTTGTCAACGGAGAAAGTTATTTTGTTTGTAAATATTCAAACCAAGTATTTTCCTTTTTTTGTTGAATAATCTTCTTTCTTACTTTGCAGTATAGTTAACGACTTATATCTCTTTTATTTCATTTCTTTTGCTGAATAAGATTCTAATTTCTTTATGTAGTCTACGATATTATTTAATCTTATTTGAGCTTATTTTGACGATTCTAATATATCGTAGGCTCATCTGCTGTTCATCCTGATATGTGTAGTGTATTTTAGTTGCCGCCACTAATCTTAGATACGAAATTCAGTTGCACTATATGCGTTCGCAACCGTGTAATTGAATACTTTTGACTGTACCGAGTATTGTACCCGGCCACATCAAGCATACGCGCACTTAATATACTTGGTGAATTTGCGGTATTGACGTATATGCCAAAAATCCTATGGAGACATTTTCATTGTGGTCTGTACATTAGTACAATCAAATTCTACAATGTTCAATTTTGAGGTGGCTTTTAGAAATCCAAAGTTTTCCCAAAAGATTTAAAAAGAAATATTTTGATGAAATTATATTATTGTTATTAAATAGGTAATGAGAAACAAAACCGTGCGAGATTCTAGATTATAGAGCGAGAAATCTCGTTACAGAAAATTACATGAAAGTGCAAAATCTCTCTAAAAGTATATAAATTGTAGACTCTAAAAAATATTCTCTATACAATCAAAGTCAACACAATACAATGAATGATTTATAATAGTTTTTATAGTACTTATTTAAATCTGGATTTGAAATTGAAGTCGTAGTGTCTGTGCATCAGTTACTTAGAAATAGTTTTTTTATTCGTATAAAGTTGTGTTTTTGCTAATCTCTGTATGATTCTTGCACATATTACCTGATAAACTATTATATTTAAAATTTTTGAATAATTTTTTTATGTACTAAAATTTATTCTTATAATTTATGTCTACCAGATATGTGTACCAGAAAATTTGCTATTAAGGTAGATTCACTTACCGTAATATAATTTAGAAAATGTAGTCCTTCGATTGCTTTAATTTTATTCTAGATTTATTTGCTAAAAATCTTTTGATAAATTCAACTTAAAAATTTAAGATGTGATTTTACTGACGATTTTAATTCTTTTCGATTTTATGTTCTATGAATTTGTTATATTTAATGTGTTTTGTTTTAGCATTTTTTGTGACTTTGTTGCATCCAGCATTTCACCAAAGCATATTTTTAACGAGATTTCTAAAATATTTTATACTGTATCTCTTGGCATAGTTTATAGAAGCATGTGCAATACCAAATATATTCTACTTGATTTCGTTACAATATTGATTATACTTATTGGTACAAACGGATGAGGATTTGGATAATTTCATTTCTTTTTGGGATACAGGTTCAATATTAAACAACAATTAACACGCGCTTCATCTAAAAAGTTATTGAAATTGTTGATTATTCGTCCTTTAAATGAACTCTATAAAAATTGTTATAATCTTGATCTAGGTCAAGTGGAATGAATTTATGTATTATGAATGGTATGAAGTTAGCATTATTTTCATGTATTATTCTTTATGAATATATACACAAGTAATTTTGTATAATATATAGAAATAAGAAAACTCGTTTTTCCCATTAACTAATTTTGAAGTTCAATCATTTTTCGTACTAAAGTACTTTCCTCTGGATAAAAATAAAAAATTCTTTTATTATGAAAAATATTTTATTAATGTATATGAAAGTACTAAGATTTACCAAGGTCTTTTTCCTTTAAATAAAGAGCTTTTCATCCTCTTCAAACATCATTTGCCATCTTTGATTATGTAGATTCTATAAATTACTGATGTCTCATAAAATTGTGAATAAGTACGCTGATTTCGTTTACACTTTCCACCAAAAGAGTACTGTTTCTGAGCATGCGCGTATTCTAGTAACAAAAAATAAGGATTAAATTTTTGTGTCTATACCATTCGCATGCATGGGCATCCTTAACTCGCTGTGGATTTGGAATAAAATAAATCCGTTGTGAAAGCCGCATGGACTAAGGTAATACAGGAATCATGCAATAAGTTATCGCATGAGTATTATTACAAATACCCTACAGATAGATAATATAGATTTAAAAATTTGTTATATAAATTTTAAAAACAATTACAGAAAGTGCAGTCAACACTAGCTTAAGTTACCTTTAGCTGTTCATAACAAATTATATCTCAAAATTATAAAAATAAAAACGTGAATAAAAATTAATGAGCAAACAATATCGATTGTACTTAAAAATTAACTGCGTAGTCAATCGAACAGATTGTCTTGATAGCGACTTAAAGTTTAAAGATTATTCTTATTGCTGTAATTCTATCATTTTTAAGATTTGTATCTTTTATCAGGCATGCATGTTACGGGGAACAAATTTAATTAAACATTATTATTCAGGTAATTGAAATTTCATGGCTTTGTGTTTGGAGATATTTTTGAGCACAATGAAAAAAGGCAATTTTACATTAGTTGAGGCATTAGTTTACCATTTCTCTAGAAATTATAGTTTACTAAAATATAGTTTCGCTTTTGAGATACTTCAGCGCGTGAATGATTATATTCTCTTGATTCTCGATGCGGAGTAGAAGAAAAATTTGAACTGTTTCCAACAAGGATACAAGGTATAAAGGATTAAAATAATTGAAAGATAATAAATAATATAATATAACATTTAGAAACATATAAATATTTTTTTTCAACAACAATCACTTAATATTTCAGATTTTAATAAACGTTTATCAGAAAAACATACAATATAACTCATAGATTTTAAAATATATATACTAATATTAATTATATTAAAACAAAATCTTTTCAATTTTATTAATTACTGTATTTATTCATTGTATATTTTTTATTTTCTCTTATTTAATATTATCACATTCGTTTGATTTGTTGTATGTACTAATCTATATACTACAAATTAAAACATTGAAATTTCAATTCTCATTTGAAGTTTTAATCTAAGTGATCCATTACTTATAAAAACTTTTTTTTTTATATTTGATATTTTGATCTTTTACATCCAATACAGATTAACATAACCAATACATAAAATAAAGTTAAATAATTTATATTTCATCAATTAATTTCATTGATTTACAAGGCTTATTTAAAACCTAAATTTCTATTTTTCATAATACGATAACACGAAAAATTGTTAGAAAATTTGTAAGAAGAGTAAATTATATTGGAGCGAGTATTGGAGATTAAACAAACGTTCTCAACGTTAAATATAATATTAAATGCGATTTTTGTACATACACCCAATTTTTATTTAGGAATTACGTCTTTTAAATTTTACAATTTTCTTTTAAAAATTAAAACAATTTTTCTAGATAATATATACGATATTACTAGATAATACATAAGATATTTACTATTATAATAATATAAGTATAATCCACTCTGATTTACCAAAAATAATAATAAATGAATATTCTAAACAGTTTTTATTGTAAAATAGATACACTTTAATTGATAAGTATCAAATTTTAAACATAAAAATTTTCATTCTTTAATATTAAAATAAGAATGGAAATATAAAATGTAATCAGAATGAAAATATGATATGAAAAGTAAGCAAAAAACAAACTTAATGTTTTCTGCACAATCTATATTTTTCTTTCCATACTTACCCGCATTGTTGCGTACTTATAGCGGTATATAAGTACAGTCTACTGATAGGAGATAGAGGGTAACTGTATGTTTATAAATACATTTTATATCATTTTGGAGGTAACAAGTAGTAACCATGTGTCAGTCGTCCGACAAGTACCGAATAAGAATATTATACGCCTGCCAGTCTCTAACTGCGACCGTCGACGTCGTGTGGTATACCGACTACCAGGAGGCCAACAGAGACAGCGATAGTTGTGCAGTATAGTTTGCTTTGGATTCAATCTTCAGTAAACAGCATATCTGCGGCACGAAAATGGCTGCTCCAGTAAAGAGACGTGAACTACAAGACGTTGGGAAAAATCGTGACGATGACGAGGATAGTTTGGAATCGAGTGGCGAGGAAGACGAAAATGAAGTTCCTGACGAAGAGGTTAGTGGAATTTTACTCGAGATCTTGTATACCAACAAAGTAAACCGGCCACGTGCTAATCCTCTTAACCTTACTTTTACCATGAGGTCAATCAGTTAGGCATATTCAAGACATTGAGCTTAAATTTCTCAACTATTAAATATTGTATTTTATTGAAACAAATAATATTATAAATGTGTCATTTTATTGTATTATATTTTATGACCTTGTGTAGTATACGTAGATTTATGGTATAACCGGTGTCCCGTTTACAATGCTTCTTATCATGCTTGCCTGTATGTCTGGTTGCGGTATTGCAGGCACTTTAGTTCTTGTGGTATTTAATCAATGATCATAAGCATTGAAGCTTATTAGTTAATACTATACACCTATATTTTTTATTATTAATGTCTAAGTTTACTGTTTGTTTATTATGAACAATATATTTCATATTTAAAATTTATTTCATAGATTTTCATAAAAGAAAAAGACAAGCTTAGTAGTTTTTATAGTTAAATAAAAACGTTTTAATATTAATATTATACTTAATTATTTTTTTAAGGGAATGGAAATACAAGTAGATTTTGAAGGGCGAAATCCTCAAGATCCAGATTACCATGGAATTAAGACTCTTCTACAGCAATTATTTTTAAAAGCTCATGTAGACCTTGGCAATTTAACTGATTTGATAATAGGTCAAAGTTATGTTGGTTCTGTAGTAAAGCAATCACAGGAAGATGTAGAATCTGAAGATGAAGATGATGATATAAATGACGTTTTTGGTATTACAACTGTAGTTAATCTTTCTGATAGACAAGTAAGAAATTCTTTTAATTTACTAATAGATTTTAGAGATACAAGTGATAGCATCATGCATTGATTGTTTCTCAATATTAATAGAATATATATACAAATTCAATGTTAAATATAGGAACAAATAAACTAGGAATAATGAAATATCTTTTTATTATTTTATAATTATTTTTTGTATGATATTTAATAAGTAGAAAATATAATATATAACAAATAATTGATATATACTTACTTCTATTTATAGAATGTGCCATGTATTCAACAATTAAGAGATTTATTGAAACAATTAGCAAATGATCATGCAACAGATTCTGCCAACACCATGATCAGAAACGTTTTAGAAAATGACTCTGCTGCTTTAGGGTTACTTATTAATGAGAGATTTGTTAACATTCCTGCACAAATTTCTGTACCTCTTCTTGAAAATCTTATCTCAGAGATGAGACGTGCACAAAATAAGAAAATGCCATTTAATTTTGCTTATTATATCCTCATCTGCAAATTATATAAAACTAATGAAGAGAATCACAAGAAAAATAATAAAAATAAACGCAAAAATATGAAAGAAGAACCTAATACAATTTGGAGTAATCCAGAAGAGGAAATTTTTGCTGAAGAAGCAGATTGTAGCTTTGAATTTTCTGTCGAAAAAGAATCAGATAATGGTTTATCAGGAACTTGGACAGAAGATGACTATGAAATGGTACCTTACAGACGGGTATTGCTTTTTGAATCTTGCAAATTGCAAGAAATAATCGAGAAAATAAAAACTCAGATTTAGAACATTTAGGCAAGTGTTGAATTATTTTTAAGACGGTTGTGAATGAAGACATATATTTTTGTTGCGAGAAAATATATTTTCTAATTTTGATTGCTTGTGCAGATGATCGTATTTTTCTACATTTCACGAGGTTATGTAGTAGAGTAAACATACGTTTCATACAGCATACATGCTTATATCATTATTATCAAATGCTTCTTATTGGCTTGGTATGTCGACCAAACATGGTTTTTTGTAATTTTGATAATGTAGAAAGAAATTTATCAGGCATGTGTACTCATAACGAAAACGATTTATGATTGTATTTATATAATAAATCCTATAATAATAACATTATGTAAAAGCTGGCAGTTTCTTAACATTATCTTACATAACTAATTAAAGTTGATATACATTATAATATATTTATAATAAAAAACAGTATATTCTATAATCACGATGGTCCGTTAGAGAATTTAAACGAATTTCTGGTCGGTTTTGCTCTTCGCCTCATAGTTCCTAAAATACTGAGCATTTCTGAAACGGCAGGAGGCTTTGGATCCGCTTCTTGTTTTCGCCTTCTTTCCTCTTCTCTTTGTTTCTGAAAGTAAAATTAAAATTAGAAAAAGAAATCTAGGTAAATAAAAGTAATAATAAAGTTTGCATACATCTGTCTGTTTCAGTGTAAAACGTCCACCTTTTATTTGATTAATTATGTCGTCGATAGCTGAAACAAAATTAGACAATTAGTTTTACGTAAAAAGTAATACTATTATTAAAATTAATTCTACATTTGTTTACATTGTTGTTTTATAAAATTATTAGTTAAATATTTTTTATTTTAGTTATATAAGGAATACTAATTGAATCAATATTTAACCAAGTATTGTAAATTAAATATTTTAGATAAAGATATTGAAATACAGCCTATGAGTCTTTATGACAGTAATCACATTGTAAATCATAAGAAGCAAGATTAAATTGAAGCCTTTAAGATATATGTATATAGCCTTTTCACCAAGATGGAAAAATATTGGCAAAGAATGATCCGCAAGTTATAAATACTACAATCTCATGATTTATTGGTCAGTTAACATTTAAAGTTTAATCACTTTTCTTTCTGAATTATTTTCATTCGGGTAATATAAGACAAGAATATTATTTATCAGTGTTTATTAGCATTGGGATAATTGTAGAGTTCGGGAAAACTATAAGCAATTTAACAGTGCAAAAAATCTTATGTAAAACAAATTGGTTCGCTGGAGTCAATAAAGTAGTGCAAGTACTTACCGGGTTGCTGGGCTACGGGCGCGGACTTTTTGGGTATGCCGAGCATATTCTCCATGTCCGAGAGAGCCGAGCCGTTGCGCTCGGCGCTCATCCTCTCGCGGGCGATGAGCTTGATCGAAGCCGGGTGGCCATTAGCCAGGGCGGGCATCGGGGGCGGAGGAGGCGGCGGGGGCAGCGGCGGCGGTGGCGGCGCGCTAGCCTTCCTCTCGAGCTCGCCGAGCTTGACCTCGAGGTCGCGCACCAGGTCGCGTAGGTCCTGGGCGTCCTGCTCGGCGCGCTCGGCCCGCTGGACGACGAGCTCGAGCTCCGACTCGGCGAGCTTGAGCTTCTCCTCGACGATCTCGAACTCGACGTTCGACTCCTTCTCCTCGAGCTTCTCCTGCAGCAGCTGCACCTGGGCCGCGCGCGCCTGCTTCTCCTCCTCGAGGGCCCGCTTGAGGTTCTCGACCTCCTGGAGGACGACGAGGAAGCGGCCGCTGGGCTCATCGCCCACGTCAGCCATCAGCAGGGCCGACTGGTGCGCCAGGACGTTGCGTTCTTTCTGAATCTGATAAATCGCGTTCGCCGTTAGTGCTTTCTCTTTGTCTCGATCACTTGATACACTTTCGCTGCGCGCAAGTTTTCGAATTTCCCTCGCTTCGGCCGATCGGCGCGTGAATATATTCCATTGTTAAGTTAAGTTACTGTTAGCGAAAGTGCGATAGTCCTCGGAGCCCTCCTTCTAGTTAAATATAATTACATACGTGTGAATTTCTCAAACACGCGTAAGAATAAATCGATTTCTCTCATCAAAGCTCCAGGCGCATATTATTGGGCCCCGTGCGCCGGTGTGATAAACACTAAGCCCGTGTTTTGTCTGGCGGTTAAAAAACAGTGACGAGTCCGCGGGTCAATTTCTCGGGTCGGCGTTATCGGCGAGCGACACGCGGCCTACTCACCCGGTCGGCTTCAATCTTGATGATCCTGGCGCCCTCGCGCTCGCGGTCGCACTGGGCCTTGAGGGTCTGGACCTCGTCGGCCACCATCTTGGTCACCCGCTCCATGTTCTCCTTCTGCAGCTTGAGCTCCCGCATCTTCTCGTCCTCTGCGAATTAGGGATCGAGTTAGGCATCGACCTTACGGGGTGACCTTATACCCCCGGGGCTTACCGCTTTGTCGCGCGTGCCTCTCCTCCTCGAGCTGTGCCGTCAGCAGCGTCACCTGCTCCTGCGCCTCGAACTCCTGCAGCCTCGCGGAGTTGAGCTCGGTCTGCAGCTTGGCCACCTCCTGGCTGAGCTCTGCGAACCATCATGCACTTGTGTAATCATTTTTTTGCCCCCTCGCGAGAAAATCAGAGTGTGACCTCAGAGTGTGTTTACCTGTCACGGTCTCCCGAAGCTGCTCGATGTCGTCCGCGTGATTGTCGACCTCGTCCGGCAGATCAAACTCGTTCAGGGCGTCCGGGTTCGACTGCAGGTACTTCTGCGTTATCACCTGCGACCGCCTCTTCAGCTCGCGGTTCTGTCTGTACCACTGCATCACAATGACAGTTATAGTTTTTCCGCTTGGCACTCGACCTCATGGTAATACCATAGGATCTTGTCTCGCTTATTTTTTACACGCGATTTACCCTCGACTAGCGTTATCGAGTCGTATAAACAAGTCAATTTTAAACTTGTCGATATATAAATAATGTAAGGTTTTTGTTAGTAGGGGAACAAATCTCCTGAGCACTTTCACAAAAAGTGGAGTAGATTAGAAAACTAGATCAGAATCAGATGTATACATAAAGCACTTTGAATAATCACGCTTTAAATAATCGTTATGCGGCTTGATTTCTGATCGGATAACAGCGCTCATTTTGAACATAATATACGCATATTACAAGAAGGTCGTTGTTGTTGAGAAGAGAAAAAAAAACACGAGCGACAACATTTAGCGAATCTCCAAATCAGCCTCGCCGCTGGATACGTGCAGCAATTGCAGATCAAGCGCGCAACCGGGTGAATTTAGCAGATTCTCTCGACGCGGACACTATATACACTCGGGCACTCGATCCAACGAGATCTGCCGCGAATCTCCGGCGATCACGCGGAAGCCGACCGTGAATTATTCTCTCTTTTTTTTTTCTCTTCCACGCGACATATCACAAGTTTGGCCTACTTGGGATGCCTGCTGCATGGCCTTATGCATTGCCCCCGTCTCGACATTGTACTGCCGCTTGAGCTGCTCGTACTCCTTGCACACCGCCTCGGAAACTGCCAACAAAAGTTAGATTATCCGTCTTTTTGCTACCTTGAACTACTCTCGTTAAATGCGTGGCATTGTCAACTACCGCCATGAATTTCGAGTAGTGCGAATTGTGCAGAAAAGGGAAGACGGGAAAAGGCGAATTCAAGAATAACCAGTTATATCGCTCGTTTGCATCACAGCGTTATGCAGTCGCGAGAATGGCATTTGCGTGATAGGTGTGAGTTTCCAGGGAAAAGGAGAAAACGCTTCTAGAGAATTTCATAAGCGGAGTTTATCGGGGATTAATCGTCAGTTTTTTTACAACGCGTATCAAATGCAAAATGAAATATAATTAGAAATGTTTGACAAAGCTTAATAATGGATTGCGTTACCTGTTCGCATTTTTTCCAACTTTTCACTTTTTTCTTGCATTTGCGATTGCAGCGTGCCATTTTGCCTAAGCAGCTGTTGATATTTCCTTTCCAAGTCGGCATTATCTCTGTTCACTAAAAGATGCATAAAGAGCTTAGTTACACACACATATATTATAACTATTTTTTTATCTTGTTTTTTAATTTGAACTTTACATTTTACATAAATGAAACGGAGTTTTTAATCAATAAAGTAAACGCAATAAACATTATTAAATAATTATTATTTAATTTGAATGAATAAAAAATAATTTACCAGATCCTTTATAAATAAAATAAAAATTGACATTGAATTAAGACGTTTAGTAATGATGTATTGCTATTGAATATTATCAGTGTGTCTTCGTATTAATGTTATAAAATGTTTCAATTACGTGAGTGTCATCGCGCATGTAAGATTTTTAATCGATTCATTGCTATTATTACTATCATTGTGATTATCTACATTTACGTAAGTTTATTCGTACGAGCGAGTACAAAGTTAAAGAGCCATCGATATGTTACATCCGAAAACGAGAAACCGTGAATTAAACAAGGTGAGCTCGAGCTGCACATGTAACCTCCCTGCGCCCATCGATGCGCGCAATGACAATTGACAAGCCTCAGTGCCGAATTACATCAGAGATGCACTCGCGCGTCGATACAAAAACAATCGCGATGCGTATTCAATTATTTATCGAAGGTCCAAGAGCGCGCACGATATTTGCAATTTGAAAAGTCGCACGACGCATGACTAAGCGCGTGCACGGGACGAATCTGCATGCGTGACTCACGGCCGCCGGCCTGACCTCAACGTGCTTGGGTCTTGTGTATTAACCTCCCGCGAACTTCAATCGACGATTAGACCGATTGGTCATGCGACTGCAATATATTTGTTATTCTTTGACTGTAATTATTAAAGTAGTTTTTAAGCAGATGGTACAGTCACTTCGATAAACAGAGTACAGGATACGATTTTTGACACGAATCTTTCACATTTAGATGTTATGTGTTAATTGAAATGTCTTAATACTATATTTACCAAAAAAATTTAATTTCATAAAAATTAAGTTATCTAAAACATTTTTATAATAATTCGTGTTTAGGTCATTTCCGTAAGATGTGTATTTATAAGCAATTAATGTGTATTTATACACTAATTTTTAATTATAAAATGCTCAAAACTTCAATAATCTGAAATAAAAACATTTTTGTTTAAAATTAAATTGAAGTTTTTTTAAGAAAATAAATTTGAGTTTACATTGAAGTAAGTTAAAACTTTGAAGATTCATTTAACTTTGAGATATTCATTTTTGAAAATTGCAGTTTTGTTTAGCTTGCATTTTTACTCATTGAATTTTTAATCTTTGAACTTTTTCAATAATCATTAAGAATTCTTAATGCTTAAAATATAGATAATAATTGTGACTTTTGGATGTAAGTTTAGTTTTATATTAATTTGGTATATTAAGATATAAAAAATTAATATAAAAATGGCAAAGTTTCGACGAAATTTTTGTATTGGAAAATGAAATAAAAATAATAGATTTAAAATCAATAAGAAACAAAGCTATGTGTAATAATTACATAATTTATACCCATACTTTAAGCGCAAAAATATAAAACAAAATTTGTAATATTATTTTTGGATACTAACTTTATAAAAATTAGTATAGTCTAGGACAAAATTAAACATTTTCAAAACTTAATATCTTACTGAATCGAATGAATCTTCAGACTTCTTTTTAAGTGTAATTTTAAAAAATCATGTTTTTATAAAAGATATATTTTTTGTTACAAGTTCTTCAAGTCTCGAATAGTAATTAGTGTGTATTAACGTTTTAGAGTAATTAATTGAAATTAAATATAAAATTTGGTTACATTGATAAACGTTAAGCTGCAACAATCATATGTAGTTTAACAATAAGAAAAAGAGAGAGAGAACCCTAAACGAGAATTTCGATATCCGAGAGCCTCTCCACGCAGTCAGCCTTTTTTTACGTTGCTTACGTGATGCCCATATCAAAGTAGGTAGACATCGATTCCACCACCCCATAAACCTGTTTCACCCCTCGGACTTTGTCACATTTTCTACCCGTCGTCTTTTTAATATGGGAGACGAAAAGAGAGGTAAGGAAAAACACGGGTCCACGTTAGGAGCAGACTCTAAAAGGGAAAAGTTGTTTTTCATATTACATTGCTCCGCGAAAATGGATTTCTCTCCCGGTGAAAACTTTTCACGTATCTCATATTAAATGCGAGATAGGGGGAATTGTGTATTTTTTTCTTGTAATAAAACGGAGACTGCTGTTTGGGAGGGTGGATGTCAGCTGTTAAAGCATCGGGGGGTATCGAATATTCGGCTAAAATTCTTATGTATATACGCGTAACGTATAGATCGGTTACGTGTGTATTACAGTCGAGATTATACAGTGTACACGGAAATATTGCACTCTGATTTAATTTTGACTCGCGTAAAACATGCAGTAGAGGCGCAGTAGATAAAACTGTGCATTGATTGCGGGGCGATTGGCCGATGACTTAGTTAATTCAAAAGGGCGATAATAAAAAGCAGACAAATCTTAGTACAGCGCGCGGGAAGACTCGTTTGATCGATGCTATTATGTTACAAGAAAAGGAGCGCGGCCGGTGTATATTTCGGAGTTTGCCGGGACGATTGGGGCACCATCGGCGTCCTGCGTGGACGAGGCGGCAGGCGGGTCCCCCAGGCGGGCTTTCCCACCTGTTAGGTACGGGCGTGACCTAGTTCGGGGCGGCGAGTGCGCAGGCGCTCGGCCACCCCGCGCTCGCTCCTCTCGGATCGTCCTCGGCGGGCGAAGGTGCCCTCGACTTACCGGCCTCGGTCTTCTGCAGGGCGAGCTTGCGGCGCTTCTCCGCCTCCTCGAACTTGGCGCGCCAGCGGCTGGCCTCGTGGAAGCTGTTGCTGCGCTCGAGCCGGGGCCCGGGGCGCGCGGGCGTCGGCGGCATCGGGTCCGGGGCCGCGGGCAGCTGGGCCGAGGAGGCCTGCCGCGCCAGCCGGTGCAGACTGCCGCCCCCGGCGCTCGCGGCGGCCTCGAGCCGCTCGAAGGCCGCCCGCTGCGCGGCGACCGACATCGATTTTCCCCCGGCGGCCGCCGGATGCTGCTGCTGCTGCTGCTGCTGCTGGTGGACGGGCGAGGGCTGCCTGCCCGGCTTGGCCGCCGCCCGCGCCACGGGGATGTGCGAGCCGTGGAGGCTCGAGGGCCCCGGGCTGTGCCGCAGGACGACCCCGTGGAGGGGCCCGCCCGGCCCGCCCTGGCCCCCGTTCGTCATCATCCAGGCCTCACTCCACCTGTCGACAGGGTGCATCATCAGGTCCGAGCGCTTCGCCGGGGGGCTTGCGTAAGCGCGGGGAAAAGCCGCCGGCCGACGCCCGCGCCGGCTGTTGCGCAACGGCGCCCGACGGCGCCCTGGGAACGCCTGCGCCGATCGAGGCGCGCCAACCAATTTCCATCTCCCGGCTCGTCTCTTTCGAATAATTAACCCTGCCTCCCACTCCCAGTCTCAGTCGGCTAAACTCTACCCAGTCACGCCGGAAGCTAGCTCGTTTCTCCTTTTCCCGCATTAGGGGGCTCGCTAATTACGCCGCCGCTTCCTCTTGCTCGACTTGTACTTTTCTTCTTAATAATCAATCAATGTTTACTTCCTAGACTGTTACACTCCTACATCCTGCTATTAAAAAACTGATTAACGTCCAAATATATAAACAATTGTATTATCATGCAATCTCGTATTTTATGCCCTATGAGAAAAGGCAAAAGTTAAACCAAAATTTCTCAATAAACGTTTTATATTACTCAAGGTCAATTGAATTTCAGCACGTATGTAATTCATTACATGTTTATTAGCAATACAAATTAGTTTCTTTTTGAATAACGTGATGTCATTTACGACTGATATTGCTTCTTATTCGTGAAAACGGAAAAGTGATATATTGCCGCCCTAAAAGGCAGATGAGTAATACAATAAAATTATGGAAAATTCGCTATATTTGTCATATCAGAATGACTAACTAGCTGTTTCCTTAGCTTCCGACGTTCGCATTTCATTATCTTACATTCGGACAAGTCAGAGTTCGAAGTTTTTTTATTGCGAATCAGCTTTGTCGCATGCGAGCTATTTTTCTCTTAGTTCATTGAAAAATCTTTGTCTGCTGAGTAGGCAATGAAAAAAAGCAGCGATGAGTCTGAACGATCGAGTCTTTTATTTCAGTGTTAAAAGCGACGTAAATGAGTATAGAGTTTCAGACCGTAGGAAAAAGAATATTCTTTATACTGGGAACAGATTCCAATGTTTCCAATTATTTAAATCACGGGCTCGTTCGAATGACCTTAAATAGACCATCAAAAACAAAAAGCCAACAGCGGCAACAACAAGCTCTCCGGGAAGCGTACAGAATAAGCTCGAATCGCTCCAAGCGCAATTCAAACAGGTGCACACTGTCTAATGCCAGCCGAGTCAATTACACCAGCTAAACGCGGCGAAGCCAGCGACTGCACGAGAACGCGGGAAGCAAGGAAAGCCGAATCACACGGTCGCCGTGCGGCCAGGCAGCCGCGGGCTTTTGTCCCCGGGCGCTTTCGCCGCGGCCCAAAGCCGCGTGCATTAGTGAAACCTCCTAAACGATCGGCGGCGTAAATATTCCGGAGCCGGCGTCGCCGGCGCTCTTGCCCGCGCCCAGGGGGTTAATAACTTGCGAGTCTTCTAAAAATATGACACCCCCGCGGCGAGACGCGCCGCGTCGAAATAGAGCGGCCAAAGCGTCGCGCGCGTCCTACCGCCCCGGGAGCCCCGCACCCATTCACGCCGGCTGGCCCCGCGGACGGCCCCCGCCCTCTATCGCCCTACTTTTTACCCGGGCTTTTACCGTCTGATTAGGCCGTTTCACCGAGGCACACGCCGAGTGTCCCGTCTCGTCCGTCTGCCTTTACGAATCTCGGATCGGCTTCGCTGCTAGCGGCTGCGCGGATAATCAAGTTTAGGGAAGACTTTTAAAAGGTGTATACACGCCTCTATTGCACTATTGTGCCTTACAGCCGTGCGTCGAATGATCCTATTTGGAGGGGGGGTTCGCTTGCTTAGCTCGTGGATTCGGATCGAATTTCAGTATTTAAATGCCGGTGCGAAAGAAACATAAATAAGAGAGTATTCAATTTGCAATGTAAAAACTGCGTTAAGAATAAATTCAATTTAGTAATAAAAAATCTATTAGTTTATTGTTTCCAAACTATGTTAAATCATGCCTTGTAATCTACAAGCAAATAACCTCTCGTTATTTTTAGGCCCGAGTAATGTATAAAACCTGTCGCAAAGTTTCGTTGACATTGTTTAAAGGAACTATTTTCACGCAATTCTGTGTCGCGATATATGCGTTTTTTAAACAATGTTTCGAACATTATTTCTACTCGTACTTATATTATTGCAAGATGTTTATTATTATTAAAAAATTATTTTACAGCAAATGTTTTGTAAATTACAATCAAATCGGAGATTTAATCTCATGTTTGAAGAATAAAAGTTAGAACGGAATTGAAGAATTGCTTAAATAATGCGTAATAGATTTACCTTACAATTAGTCAAGTATTGCACATGGAAAGGAAAAACAAAGAAAATAAAATTGCCAGTAGCACATTCTTTGTTGTAATACAAGAATCTATAAGTGGGGTTTCACTTAGTGTTGATATCCGAGTAGTACGTATCCCTTGACGTATCCCTTGCGAATTACAATCAGATAGATACAAGGAGATAAGTAATCCTAATCAACAAAGTTTATCTGAATAAAACAGATACGATTAATGTAATAAATTTAATAAAAGACTAGTAAGTTTGAGGTATCTAAGTGATGAAAATTATTTTAAAAAGCTAATATGAAAATAACAAGTTTAATTAATTGTTTACAAAGGACGGCTAACGCGTTACAACATAAATATGTTTTTTGACATTGCATAATTCAAATGTTATAAACATTTGAAATTAGTCAGGAATGGAAAGTAATTAATTCTTTCATTATATCATAAAAGACTGCAACAATTCGTTTCGTTTAATAGGATAATTTATTTTAACGAATAATTAAAAGTACTTTTCTAATTATGTTCATTATATATGAAATAGAGGGTTCTATAATTTGTATTACTGTAAAATAACTAAGCACATACAATAATAGTAATTAGGGTTTCCGCATTGTTCTATGGTGAGTCTGACTAAGCTCTTATGGTAGTAGTTACCTCATATAAAGTATATCGTGCAAATTATTTGAATGAAAATTTAACCTCAACACAAAAAGTTTTAATGGTAAAATTTCCTTATTAATAATTTGTTGTATAAAATTGAATCAATAATTTATTTACTAATTAAACTTATAATCATACAATAATTGAATTAAATATATAAAGAGTATCAATAAATCCTTGTTTATTTAAATCACGGAGTTTTTAGCGGAATCATTTTTCAAATCAAAAAAATTGTTCAATTTTACATTACCTTATGATTTTCTTTACCTACACGTTGGATACTCTATTCTAATCAGTGTAAGATGATTCACTGAGTATTTTCAGATATTTACAAAGATTTATCACTAAAATTGGTTTCCTAATTCATTAAGACATTTAGTTCATTCATTGAATTATTTTCGTTCTATTTTGAATGATGACTAGTCGCCATATAAGAGACATAGTAAACATATTTGACATTCATAAATAGTAGCAAATGGATCAAATATTCAAATCGAATAAAAATTTATTTTTCAATGTTACTTTATGCTCAAACTTTGTTTTTATAAACGCCATTCTTTACAACGATTTGTCAAAATACATTCAATATCACTTGCTAATTTCAAGAACTGCAGAAAAATATCTAGACAAAACTTTCCAAGTTCAGTGACTTTTCTGGTGTATTTGATAAAAATAACATTTTATTTTAATGATTCATCGGTATAGAAAATAAAAGTAGAAATACGTGTTCTTATCATTATATACAAATATTACAAGAATATTTCACACGAAACAACATAGTTCACACGCAATTCACTATACACCTCGCTATACACTAGATTAAGTATATTTGTTACGCGATAATGGCACATGATTTTAATCTCAGATATTTAATTTCGGCCTAAGCACAGATACGCATTGCTCGAACCATGTAATTTAAAATTGAAAGGAGCATTTGACATTTTCGAGCGATGTCAATTATTCAACGAGTCGGCTAATTAGCATACCAGATGCGTTCCAAAAAAAAAAACGATATACAAGCCATCGAAAAAAAGCGCACTATAATGAAACAACTCGATCTCTATTCACGTACGAGGCAGGAGGCTGCAAACTGGCCTGAGAGTAAGCTGGATCCTTGGTGCGCAACAGCTGCGCGATCGGCGACCGGTTCGCTGATCCGCCGGCACGCGAGATCCCAGGCGGCACTTATGGGCTCGGCGGCGGATGCTGCGCGGCGGCTCTCACCTGGAGTAGCGGCGCCCCACACCTCCCGCGAACAAAGGGGCCGAGTGAGCCGCACCGCCGAGCGACAATTAGTCGGTGTGCCTCGGCCGAGCTCTCGGGCCTCGCGCTCCGCGATGACTGACGCGCCAGCCGTCGACTCGTGCCCCGAGCGCCGCGTTCCCCAGACCGCCGGCACGCGTGCTTCAGCCATACGGGAGAAGGGGACCGCGCCGCGAAAACACGCCTCGCGCGGCCGATCGCGCGCCCGCCGCTGTTATTCTAATACGTGTAAGCGACCTTCCAAGTTGCACTGTTACTGGGATTATTTCTGGCATAAGTTGTGCCGTAGGGTCAAGTATCCACCTCGGTGTCCACGTTTTTACATTGTGTCGAATGTATAAATGATATTACGTTAATGAGTGCATTTAACTTACTGTCATGATTAAGGATATACTTTTTAAAAATTACAAGAAATTAGTATATACTCATACTAGTATGCCTGAACGTTTAGTATCGACTGTCTTCAAAAATTCATTTAATACCAGCATTTTTTTATTATTATTTTAACTAAGCATGTGCTGTTTTATGACTATCTATACAACTACATCTATCTATACCGAGATCTATACAATCTTCATGACAACTATTTTGTCTTCGTTGCCGTGGATTACATGTGTTATCGTCTACATAGTATCGTGTATATCTCATACGGACAGAATACTATTCTTTCAGCTATTTATATTCAGTTCATACATATCTCCGTTAATAAATAAATAAATCAAGAATTAATTCCTCTAACACTAAACAGAATATAATCTTCAAAAAGGAAATAACATCGAGGTTGATTATAACTCTTTTTATTCCTGAGAATCTTATATGGATGAAACATTTTTTTAAAATAAAAAAATCCTCCATATTTTCCAAAGATGCATATAAGTAATTGAATGGTTGCATAATTTTTTTGCTGCCAGAAATATGTATAAAAGCAAAAAAAATTAAATGTTTTGAATTGTCTATACGGATCGATTATTAAAATGAGTTCGATTTACATGCATAAAAAGTATCTGTGCATGAAATATTGGTGAAACATTATGTTTACTATCAAATTGCAACCGTGCGTAAATAGATTTTTTTCAGGCAGCTACAAACCGGAAGAAAGATAGATTTAGCTTAAGTATGCATTAGTAGTTTTTCACTTTAGTGCATCTACTTTTTATATCACCTGAAAATTCAGAGTTAAGAGTTCTGTATGTAATAGTTATTTAACTAATTCTATTTTAACCATCATTATATTTAATACATTTTTATTAATAAAACAATTTTATTATTAAATAGTATTTTTTTTATTCTTTGGTAAAGAATTAATTAAGATAATTTTTTTCCTGTCAGGGATTGGATATTTTCCTAAAGTAAACTAGTAATTAAACACTACGATTTTTCTAATCTTATTGAATAATCTCCTCTTTCAGACGCCTATTATACAAGTTCAAATATAAGATTACAAAATGGTAATTAAAAACTGCAACATCAAAGGTATATACAACGAGGTATACTGTACGTTTATCTTATAAGCTTCCCCTTCACACATTAAGTTAAAAATAAAAATATTTATACCGTAAATATCTGGTTTGTATTAATATTTAATGAAATGTTCTATTGTTGGATACTTAATTGTTCTATGCTAGTTATTAGAACTGAACTTTTAATTGTTTTATAATTGTTCTATACTATGAAGTCCATCTCGAGACCATCGTAATCGTCAGTACATAACATCTGCACTTTATTAGAATACGATGTAGAAGAAAAAATTGGGAGCAATGGATAATATGTACTCCGACAGATTCGCAATGCTTTAAGTATCCAGAGAATTTGTTATATATCAAAAACCTTTCAATCGTTATATGATTCAAGGTTTTTGCTTTATTTTTTACATGTCATTATCGAACTACAAGAAAAAGTTAACAACCACTGAATGCAAAATGCTCAAAATTAAAAGAAAGAGCAAAAAATAAAAATTCTAGTAAAAAACTGAACTGTTTGTCTCTATATATGTTTTTCTTGCAGGCTTTAAATTAGTAGTTAAAGTATAAAATTCTGGATAAAAACTATGCATTTTTTAAATTATTTTTCGTTCTGTTAAAAACCACAATAATGTATATAAAGTATAATATTATTGCGAGTATGTCGAGGAGTATGTCGATTGAGTCTCTGGCCATCGGTATTTTTGTCTCGTCGTATAGGCTGGTCAAGCTGATTAGTTGGGTCAATAGGCGAAGCTTGGACTTTGGTATAGGGATGAGTGTAGCGAGTTATGAAGTTAACCCGAGAGTTAACCTGGATGCACTTAATTCAACTTTATTATTTCAAAAAATATAATGAGTCAGCTGGTATTTCTTATCGATTAGCGCCATGTGATTATTATTAAGCTGTTTTTTTATAAGAATTACTGTTCTTTCTATGTTCTCGCTTGCAACGCATGTAAATATAGCGTTTTTTCCTTTCACCCGTACATTTTACTGTAAGGATTATGTCAAGGGCTTCTGCTTAGAATATGAATGACTAATGCCATTATAAAGGATGAGAAAAATATTGTATTGTTTCATCTTGTCTTTGACCCATTGGTGAAATTCGAGTTAACCGATTACATACAATGATTTTGGAATTTCCATATTTGCATTTGTAACAGTTAACAACTAATCAATTTTTCTGCGAACGAAACAATATTTATGCTCTCGTGAACCTTTGTATTTTAGAAGCTAATTAGGTACTTATGACAGCTATGAATTTGCATCGTAGACGCGATTGCATGTTGCGTCGAGACTTTTACAATCGAGTTTATAATAATGCATCACTTTTTATGTACATAAGGTTTTATAAATAGCATTGCATTGTTTTGTACGTCTGCATGTATTGACGTTTCTGTTTCAATATAGAAAATAGACTATCGATTGTATTTTTTTACGAGCACGTTTGACGACGCTTCCGGATGTTACTCCCAAAGTATACATATACGGTCGATATAGCCCACCGCGTGTTATACACATTAATTTTATTTACATGCATAAGTGTACACTTTGTGTTCTTTAATTTAAAAACAAAAGCATCTGCACGACGCGTTATTCCAAGCGTTGTTCCTTTTGTCTGGATAAAGCCCCGAGCTCGTCCGCAGAGGAAACGCTCGCAGCCAAATTGAAAGTTAACGCGGCATGAAAAACAACCGCAAAGTTAAACATTGTATTTTGAAGGTGTGGCGCGTTAGTACGCCTCGCCCCTATATAACTCCCATGTGTGATATAAGGCGACAAGCACTGCGTACAGTCGCAAATATGCGCTTTAATAAATCGACGTTAATTAGCAGGCGCTACACCTAATCACACCCACGCGCGACCTTTCACAACAAAAATCGAGCGCTCACCCGACGGGATTTTCAGTTAGATTCCGGAGAGGCAAAGGCCGAGTGCTCGTCATCGGTTGTCGCGAGCGGCTAAACAACCGCTACGTAAGATTCAGTGAAACTCGCCTCGCGGGATTCGCTCGGCGAGTCTAATCGGCGCTAATCTCCGGCAACGACGGGGAAACCAGTGGACAACGCGAGGATATATCTTTGCGGGTGCCCGGCTCAATGCGTGTGGGTTCGCGGAGTCTCGATCGGAGTAGCCTTCGGCGATCGCGCGGCGCTCGTTCCTACCGAGCGCGTACAAACCTATGTACGCCTGAGTCACGGGGCTTTCTTTCCTTTTATATATATCGCTTGCAGTATATATCCACGTACGCGTATATTTGCAAGTGTAGCGCCCCCGTATCGCTTTGCGCGGAGGCCGAGGCGTACATTATATATATATATGCGAGCGGGCGAGCCGAGCGGCGCGCTCGGGATTCCTCTATATATATCGCCTTGAATGTTCCCCATGTGATTGATAGCTGGAAATTTGGGCCGTATATCCGCGCAGGCGGGGAGCATAAATTCGTCTCGATTTATCGGTCTCTTACCTGAGATTTATCAAAGGTGACGTCGTACATCGCGGGCAAGCGGTTCGCGGTGTCCGAACGGTCGGTCCCCCGAGGATCCGATACACGTATATATACGTGCATACGACCGACAAAAAGAACGTCGTCGCGGAATTATCGGCGAGCCGGAGGGAAGCGGCTCCGTCGCCCACGTGCACCGGGAGGAAGCGCCCGGGCCGGTGAACGGGCTGACTCACCGCGGGAGAAACTGGACCCGCGTGCCTGTGTATCGAGGGCGGATGATCTGCGGCGATCGGGTGACGCATCGGCCAGACGCGTGCACTGGCCCGCCGGAATTCCCGAAGCTACCTGGGCCGCCCGCGCCGGGGAGATAACGACCGTGAGTCACGGCCCGAGGGTACGTATATAACCTCAAGGATTTATCATCGAGCGGCCCCGTCGAGGGAATCCCCTGGACAATATGGGACGCCCTCGTTTCTGGGTCACGTACATGCGCGCACGCGCGTCCCTCTCCTGCGTCTTTCTCGCAAATTGGGTTGGGATGAAAATTCGAGGCGCGTCCCGCGCATTCCGCGGACGACCCGCGTAAAGGACTTCAAACGGCGGCTCGAGCCTGCAGCAGCCGAGCGCCCTATCAACCGAACGCGGCTGTGTGCGTGCGTGTGTATGATGAAGTCGCCGCGGCAGCCGACCTCGCGCTCACGCGCACTTTCACGGCCAGTTTCGCAAGCGGCTGTATCTCGCGGTGCAGTCGAGGAGCCGGCGAGCCGCGCCGCCCGGAAACCCACTCTCGACGTCTGCGGGCTTTCATCTCCGCCGAGGAGGGACTCCGCGATGACTCTCTTGACCTTTTAATCGACTTTCCCGGAAGGTTCTCTCATAGCTTCTTGTGCCGGCTGATAACTTAAGTCGACCGAACGCCGCTGATGTACACCGTTTCACTGCACTTACTCATTGTTACAACAGAAGAAATCCACTGTACGATGCGTCTTGGAATAAGACCCTATTTCTGCCACTGTTATTCTTCGAGATTATTCTTCAACGTTACTTTTAGTCGCGAATTTACTTGCAAAAAAGATCTATTGATAAAAAAAAACAACGTAAAATATGTTATCAAATATATATCGGGATGTATATTCTGAATCATATGCGATACATTATAGATGAATTGCTATCGCGATTCGCAATGGAAACATCGTGACAACAGACGGTCATTGGTGCTGTAATCGTGCTTTAACAAGACTTTATGCTATTATTGCATTCAAAATTTTTCTTAATTGCGCAGATTCTTAGTTATAAAGTGAACAAATTACTGCTGCTAAAGTTACTTGAATGATGCAATTATAAGACTCATAATTTTTTATCGGTGCAATGTACTTTCTCATACTCAATGCGCTTTAGTTTTGTAACCACTAAAAAATCTGTATAACTAGTTTGTGTAATTAACTATATACGAGAGTATGTCCTACATTCGCGCATACATTTTGATTTGGTCTCTGATCAATGTTCGAATCAATGTCTGCGAATACCTTATGGGCTATAGCAAATTTTGGATTTTTCTGGAATACGCAGTGTTCCTAAAGTATACATGACATGAAGTTTCGCCATTAAAGAGTTTTTATAAAAAATACGTCTATCCTTAAATAAATTATTCTTTGTTAAATTTGTTAACGCGGTACAAAAATTATTTTTAACAATGTTAGATAAATTAATTGTTTTGAATTTTTTCTTAGACTCGCTTATCCTGGAAACTTTTTTATCATGTATTGTTACGTTTAAATTATACAAATTGATATTAATGTAAGTCTAGATTGGAAATTAAAAATAATGCTAAAATGTGTATTATGTGCTTTTTGCGAAGTTCAGTTATAAGTACAATCTTTGAATAAATCCTAAAAATATGAATTTCGCGTATTTTCAAAGTTGAAAAACCTAAAACTTCCTTTTCAAGATTTTATGACGCTTGGGATCTGCGTGCTTAAATTTAGACAGGAGGATTTTGTCCCTTTTTTCGCAGTAGTCGCAGGAGATGCACGGCACATACCTCATCTTTATATATCCGCGCGATATTGCCAACGGTATACTATGATTCACCAACTCATTAGGAATATTCACATTTTCATATTTCTGCCATATTTTCCACTGCGCGTATATCTCAACCCTTTTTATTTCCTCCGCTGCGGTACCCGCGCATGAAAAATACCGTATCTCGGTATGCTCGCAAGCCTCTTACAAACTCCGACGACAATCATCGACGAAATCCGCTTGGCCAGGAAATCCCGCTAACTAACGCTAGCTTTTCCCGCGGCAGAAGCGTCGCTCGGCTCTCGCTATATATTGCCCAAGCTATCTCCCGAAAAGGCCGCAAATCCGGCGCTCCGAGCATTAATTCCAAGGCGCAGTTGGCCTAATCGTCCGGGAAAACAGCGCCGGGGAGTAATCCGATTCCCGTAAGAGCCGCGCAACATACATATATACATGTACAGCGGAAGGTCCTCGGGAATCCGGGCGCATCCCCCTAGGGAGGGGCGCGCGTTCGATCTATCGCGCTGGCGAGTCTTCCCCGTGACTCACCGGCGGCGTCTCCACGGCTACACGGACGCGCCGGATTAGCTCCGCGCCTCAAATATTTATAAGCGGGAGTCTTTTCTCCGCGAGGGGGACACCGGCGTGTGCGGCTAAACGGGTTCCCGCCCCCTGCGCCCACAGGCCCTCGGCGACGATTTTAGGTTTGGGAAAGAGCGGCCCCGCACTTGGACGCATTGTATGTAAACGATGTTATAGACACTTTGTTTCCCGCGGCCGCTCACGTGTATTAAAACGAAGCCCGTTGGCCTGTTGGCGATCCCCTCGACTCATTATGCAAAAGCACTCCTTCCAAACCCAACTTATTATCGTTCCATTAATGCCTATTAAATGATTTAGTAGTTTTACGCGGCGTACAATGGATCGGACGTACAAATCGGATACGCTCGCTCCCCACTTGTATACATATATACAGGTAGACGAGTGATGCGGAATTATATTGGCAATACGCTCGGATGATTCGGCACAACGAAAAGCCGAAACGGAGGTCGAGACTCCTCCAACCCCCTGCCTCCCTGCAAATCTTCTCCCGGATAATAATATAGAGGCTGTTGGTTCGGATCAGCGATGCAGCTCGCGATAAGCCCCCTTTTGACATAATCCACGCGGGCGCTTATCGAATAAACAAAGAGTACGGTAAATAAATTAAAAAGGGGCGATCGGGTATTTTCGGCCCGATGGGAGACCCGAGGCGGCTCCTCCCGGCTCTCGAGACAAAGAGGGAAGAGCCGGTGCGCCGGCTATCGAGGAAATCACGTGAAAAAGTGTGACGATCGATCGCGCGCGTCGACTTTTTAGTCGACTTCATTTGGGCATGTACATGTTTAGAGGTAAACACGTATGTGCTCGTATATTAAGTGTGCGGGTGCGCGGCCGATCGACTGGACGATATATATCTCGTTAGTGAAAGTGACTGGCTCGCTCCGCGTTATACACACGCCTGCCAAACAAAAGGGATGACTGCGTGGGTCGCGCGCGCGGAAACGACGGAGACTTGTTGCGACGGGCTATCGCGACTTTTTTTTTATGCAAGTTTCATTCTCTCGCCCGAGTGGTCGACTCGCGTTTACGATGGCTTTTTTTTATGGTGAATTGCCAGTTTTACCAATAAAACGCTTCGTGCGTTAAAGACCGGAGAGGGAGAACAAATTAGTGCATCGAGCGCAATTACCGCTCGGTAACATTTATGCTCTTAAATCGTTCTTGATTTACTGGCTTTGCAACCCCTTTCAGTACTTAGTGACTCACGCGTCTTTATCGTATAAAAATGTATTGATAATACAAAAATGTAACCATGCAGTAGAAACAGACGCTGGAACGGATGCTACACAGACATTCCAAAATAATGCGCCTTTATTAAAATAACGAAATAATTTGAACTCTAGCTGTTCGCTTAATACGGTTACATCGATGTGCTAAATTATTAAAAAGTCAACTTTTAACGTAAAAAGTGCAGGCTCTTTTAAATTTCTGCTTAAAATTAAGAGAATGCGTGTTTATACTTACATGGATAGAGAGCGCTTCTAAAATCAAATTTTTCAGCATGTTACATCATTTTAAAAAAATCACAAAACCGGGCACAACCTCAGGCCGAATAAACAACTTTCAATGCTAATCAAACAAATAATACAAGCCGTGCACCTTTAGATGCGTATAGATGAGAAAAAAAAAATAAACACTTGCGCGTGCTGAGGCAGCGCGTAAACTGAAGCCGAGCAGGCCTCTTTTCTCTCAGAGCGGAGAATCTGAGATACAAGAATCTTGCTATCAAGTCTGAGACTGCCTGAGACTGCGAGCGACTGCGAGGCGTGAGCGCAAGTAAAATACGCGCTGTTCTTTCGAGTCGGACGGAGAGAGGGAAGAGAGCTGTCACGCTCTCTCATATACACGCATCCCGTAGTCGGGCGGAGAGCCTCTCTCACCGAGTTCGCCTCTCCTACGCTTAATTCTCCTATCTCTCTCGCTCTCGTACTCTCTCCCTTGCGTGGCCCCCACCACCAAGTACCCTTCGACAACATACCACGATATACTTCAGTTGGCTCTTTTATGCGCCTAGCTTCTTTACAGCTGACTACCTAACCTCACTTTTTCTCATTCTCTCTCTCTCTCTCTCTCGCTCGTACTTAGTATCTCTCTCTCTCCTGTCTCGACAGAATTCCTGCTTGCGTGGTAACTTGGTAAGCAGCAGTAGCAAGCACCAGCACCAGATCGGAGGAGCGACCGTCGAGTATCGTCCCCCTCATCCTTTTCGAAAAATCAAGGGGAAGCACTGCCTCTCGGGCTGCCGATGTTGCCCTCGAGGATGCAACGATACAGTGTCAACGACCGCGCGAACTAGCTTTCTCCGTCGGAGATTGGGGACCTCCTCGTTCTCTGAGAGAATCCCGTACCTTTGTGACGCGACGGCACCATGGGCAATCAGCTGGTGGGAATTGCTCCGAGCCAAATCTTCCCGGTAGAGCATTATCTGACAGATCACAGCGATCTCAGATTCGATGTCAGGTGAGATTTATCAAGGGCCACAAAATTTTACCCTCATTTTGCAACAATTTTCTCAAATAACAAAAGAGTGTCAACAACCCAATCCAAATTTTCACAGATAACATACTTTTGCATTGTTGACTTATAAATATTTATTATAATTGAATTACTCTATTATGCTTACTTCTATGATAAAACAAACAAAGTAAAATTAATTTGTTTAAAATTGATAACTTGCACACAGCAGTTAATGTATAGTTTCTTTACAAAACTTATATCAATAATTGATAAATATTTCTTTCTCAGACTATCTTTCATTCTTTATTTTTTATTATTAGAATGATTGAAATGAACCATTATCTCTTTGATTAACTAATAAAAGTTCACAATTCTAAATTCTTTTGCTGCTTATAGGAATAAAAGCATTAATTTTATAACTATAAGGCAACAGCTTTTTTACAAATGCATTGTATTAATTTATTATCAGATTATTAATTATTTAAATACATTTTAATTAGCAAAATAGATTTAATATAATTATATGAGTTTATTTATTATGAATAAAATCAATTGTATATCTTGAAATAAACCTGTGTTGTTTTGTTTTACAGTTTGGGAAGTACAAGATTTTTTAAAGTGGCTCGAGCTCGGAGTCAAGAAGGTCTAATTGTTGTAAAAGTATTTGCAATTCATGATCCAACTTTACCTTTATCCACCTATAAGGATAAATTAGAAGAAATAAGATCAAAACTAGCATCTGCTGTAAATTGTTTGCCATTCCAACGCATGATAGTAAGTTCAGATTTTCCCTTTCCATAAGATGTTAAAGATTTGATTAATTATTGAACATATTGTTAATAGCTCACAGAGAAAGCTGGATTTATTATGAGAGAATTTGTTAAATACTCGCTGTATGATCGAATTAGTACAAAGCCATTTCTTTCATGCGTAGAAAAAAAGTGGATTACATTTCAAGTGTTATATGCCTTACATCAGGCACATAAGTTTGGTGTATGTCATGGAGATATAAAACTTGAAAATATAATGATAACCAGTTGGAACTGGGTACTGCTAACAGACTTTGCAAGTTTCAAACCAACTTATCTGCCAGAAGATAATCCTGCTGACTTTTCATACTTTTTTGATACATCACGAAGAAGGTTTGTTTTAGCAGTAGCATATATTTAGCAAATGATTTTCTAAATTTAAAATCATTCATATTATATTTTTAAATTTTCATTTTAAAACATTTTACATTACATTGCATTTCAAAACTTCGATGCAATAATCTATTATACTTCATTTTTAGAACATGTTATATAGCACCAGAACGTTTTGTTAAAACACTAACTTCAGAACCTAACAGTACTTTGCTCTTTCCTGAACAAGAACTCAAAACAGGTGATTTAAATCCAATGATGGATATTTTCTCAGCTGGATGTGCTTTAACAGAATTATACAATGAAGGACATCCCCCCTTTGATTTTTCACAACTTTTAGGTATATTAAACTATGTTTTATTTTAAATTTTATAACAATATTATAGAACTTGAATTTTTTAATCATTATCTATGATATAAATTCATTTTAAATAATAAAAAGTAATGAATGAAATATTAAGAAACATTTTATTTTAATCTTTAGCTTATAGAAATGGCGAATATTCAGCAAATAAGCATCTAGGTAATATAGAAGATGAAGGAGTACGAGAATTGTTAACTTCTATGATTGAAAAGAATCCGTCAAATAGAAAAAGTGCCGAACTGTATTTATCACAAGCGCGAGGCAAAGTTTTCCCAGAATATTTTTATGGCTTCCTACAATCATATATGCAAATTTTTTCTGTTGCACCAATTATTTCGCCCGATGAAAAAATTAGTCGCCTAAAAAAAGATATTTGCAGCATTACTAGTATGTTTAATAACCACATTCAAGAAAGATGTCAAAGTGAAGAAATTAAGAAATCCAAAAGTGATAAAAGTTTAGATGTTACTATAGAAGAATCTGGTAATAATAAAGCAAATATAATACAAAAAGAAAGTGATAAAAATGTTGATGAAATCGAGGTTAATATAAAGGAAGCACCTGCATTGGAGTCTTTGGATTCACCGATTTATGAAGATCTTATTGAGAATAAGGTTGTTAAGAAAAATAAAAATGATTCACATTCAGCTGATTGCGAAGGTCTTGTTATTATAACTCAACTAGTTACATCTTGCATAAGAGGATTACACCATTCACAATCAAAGCTTCAGAGTCTGGAAATTCTTTTGGAGTTGGCTGAAAATACATCTGATGAAACTATTTTAGACAGAATTTTACCTTATATTGTAAGTATTAAAACAATACCAGAAATACATTAGAATGATGTATTAATTATCTAATACGTAAGATATTTTAAGTGTTGCAAAGTATATTAAAAAGATTATTGAATAAAATTCAATATAAAATCAATGTATAAATAAAAACAGTCTGTTATGAAATATGTACGATAGAATAAGTAGATTATAAATATCTTTAAATTATTGTTTGATTGAAAGGAAATGATTAAGATAATAAATTATTAGCTGTACGATTTCGTTATCTTGTGTCAGATTGATAACCTATATAGATTTACTAGTAAATTAAAAACGCTGCAATATAATACATCATTCAATTTAAAAAAAATTATAATAAGTTATTGTACTGTAATAAAAGATGCCTTAATTTCATATTCTTTCCAGTTTCACTTAGTTCATGATCCAGCTCCAAGAGTGAGAGTATCAGCTATTCACACTTTGACGAAATGTCTTTATCTTGTGAAAACATTTCCGCCATCAGATGTAAATATCTTTCCAGAATACATACTGCCAGGACTTTCTCATTTAACATTAGATCAGGCTGTAATCGTTAGAGCTGCCTATGCGGAAAATATTGCTCACCTTGCTCATATTGCATTTCGATGTTTAGAAAATTCTCATCTCTCAAGTACAGAAAATGAAGAGGCACCAAGACCAAGTTACGATAACGAACTTCAAGCACTCCATGAAATGGTACTGTAAATTTCAATTTCAATTGCTAACATGTTTGTGTTAACATATAATTTCTAAAATAAATCTAAAAATTTTCTTATTGATGTACTGTATCATAAAATTTATTTCATATTGATAACATTTTTCAGGTAGAACAATCAGTTTCAATGCTATTAACAGATCAGCAAAATTTAGTAAAACAAACACTTATGGAAAATGGTATTAATAAATTGTGCGTGTTTTTTGGCAAACAGAAAGCAAACGACGTTTTGTTAAGTCATGTTATTACATTTTTAAACGACAAAGATGATAAACAATTACGTGGATCTTTTTTTGAATGTATCGTCAATGTAGCTGCTTACGTTGGATGGCACTGTAGTCCCATACTGATGCCTCTACTTCAACAAGGATTGACAGATCCTGAAGAATTTGTAACAACTAAAGCAATTAGTGCAATGGCTACATTAACTGAGCTTGGTTTATTACATAAATCCGCTTTGTATCAATTGCTTTCAGAGACTGTTATTTTTTTAGTAAGTTTCTTAAATATTATTATCAGCATTTGTAATAATTTGTATTTCGTATCTTTTTTCTCAAATACAATTAATTTTAATTTTTAGGTACATCCAAATTTGTGGATAAGACACGCTACCGTTGGATTTATATCAGCAGCTGCACGAACTCTCAATATAGTAGATGTCCAATGCAAGGTTCAACCTATAATACAACCGTATCTGAAGCATCAACTTATACAAATAGAAAAAGAAGTCTTACTACTAGAGGCACTGGTTGCGCCCATACCTCGTGCAGTTTACGAGTCTGTGATAAAATATAACGACATCGAAGAGCTTTTTCAGGTTTTTGAACAAAGGCAAGCTGCTAGAGCTAAGGCAGTCACTGGCATTGTTCCTCAGTATAATGATATGAGTACTGCTTTACGGAATGTTAGTACAATTTTTCTAGAACACTAGTAATCATTTATAAATGATAGTAAAAATTAACAATATTATCTTTAAAATTAATTTCCTTTTAATAATTACATAAATTATATGAAAATTCTAGTTGTTTAGACGCTTAAGTTCTGAGCCAATGACTGAATCTGTAGAAGATCAGTTGCTTATAATGAAACCGCATATGCAGAAAATTAAGAAGTATCGAAATGTATTTGAGAGCAAATCTCAGATGTCATTGGTTGATGGAAAACTTGAACTGGGATCGATAAAGCACAAAATCAGCCATCATGTTTTTGTTCTGCATCCTGATACGAAGAGTGATATAGGTCTTCCTTCATTTAAGAAATTGGATCGCAGAACTTTCGATAGTACTGCAACCTACGCGTTGATGAACCAAGAATGGCGTACAATGTTTGCTGCTCAAGACAATATTCAGGTACTTTCAAATTTCCAGATATTTATTTTGCTGAATAACACGAAGTAGCTGTTAATTTTGTTTAATTGATTGGGTATTTTTGTACAGCATTCGGTTGTGAAAATTTCGGACATGTCAGCTAGCGGTGGTAGTCCTAGTCAAAGTATTCACGTTGGTGACATCCATTCATCTCCACAGCATAGTTTAACAGACACTACTAACAGTATCAATGATCATTCACTTCATGAACGCTCATACATACAATGTAAGTAGTTAACATTTTTTTTTTCTCGATTAAGTTTAAATCTATTTGCATGGTAAGAATATAAACAATTCACGATTTGCGACAGTCGCAACGCTTTATGGTTTTGCAGATAGGTGTGCTCCTTGCCGACTAGAGTTAAGGCAGCTCACTTACAGGAAACAGGAGCAACACGCCGGAGCCGTGAGAGCCCAGCATTGGGCCGATAATATTGCTTGGCAGGCAGGTAAGCACGGTACAATAATATTCATTTATGTACGAAGAGAGTTTATTTTAGCTCTACTGCATTGCTCTTCGCAACTTACTTATAATTATGAATTTTAAAGGCTCCAGGTTATTACCCAGTGGATGGAGGCCGCGAGGAGTTCTCATAGCTTATCTGCACGAGCACAGAGCTGCTGTTAATCGATTGGTCTCTATACCGGATAGCAGTCTTTTTGCTAGTAGTTCTGCTGACAGTTGTATAAAAATTTGGGATGCGAGTAGAATGGAAGGAAGAAATATAGCAAACCGATCGAGGTAACGATGATTTGCAAAAATAACGAAGATATTTCGATTTTTTACAACTTACATTTTTCTCGAAATATTTATAGGCAAACGTACATGCATAGAGGAGGACCATTAGTTGGATTGGTGGTTTGCGAGCAAGGTCAGTCTTTAGCTAGCACTGCCAGTCAGTCAGGTACCGTCTTCGTTCTAAGAATCGAGCCGAATTCGAGCAAGACAAATGTTGTGTACTCGCGTCAACTGGACCTACAAGAGGAAGGTTGCGCCGTCGACCTCCAATACCTGGACTCTGGGTCGCAATCAGTTTTAGTTTACGCGTCATTGTATGGTTCACTGATCGGCTGGGATCTCCGGTGTCCCGGCATTGCCTGGAGACTCGAGAATGATCTGAAGCACGGTGTTATCACATCCTTTTGCATCAACAATTACCAGCAGTGGTTGACCGTTGGAACTAGCTCGGGTATGCACATCTGCTGGGATTTGAGATTTCAACTGCCGATAAGCAGCATTAAACACCCTACGGGTTAGTATAACACAATCAACATCTTTGCAATGGGTTCAGAGATAACGATATTTTTCAATAATAATTTAGGTGCTCGTGTGAGGAAGGTGATAACTCATCCAACTGAACATTCCTGGATAATATCTGCGGTCCAAGGCAATAACGAAATCTCTATGTGGAATCTGGAGACAGGCTTTCGACAAATGGTCCTCTGGGCTTCGAGTGCCCCACCGCTCAGTCACTCTCAGGGGGGCCACAGCGTTTGTGCTATGCACTCGGCATGCATAGACCGATCCGGTTTCTTGCTGGCCAGCGGTACGGATATGAGATTAAGATTTTGGAATCTGCATGCACCCAACGAGTCTTACGTAGTTCTGCCTGCAGCCAATGACTCTTTGACGCCGAATTCATTGGCGTACGAGTAAGTGCAACAATCTAACAAAACGTTTAATAAAGCAGCATCGTCACTAATCTTTTCTGAAATTGCAACAGGCAAAGGCTGATTGATGGGACGAACGTTGTTCAGGAGGTGCTGGCCGGCGGAGTTAGCGGTCCTAGCTCTAGCAGCAGCTCGAGCATGCGAACTCGCGATATGGAGGAAGGTGGCCAGGGCCCAGAGACTCCACATCCAGGCCATCATGACACCATATCGGCGACATCCATGTCAAATACATGTATACTGACAGGGAGTACCGACGGCCTTATACAAGTCTGGAAGTGATTGGATCATATGCTTATTTCGTGGAGTTAAGTTCTCCATTATATGCGCACATTAATCATGAATGTACAAAAATCGTAGGTATACCATGCTTCGATATACGAACTGAAAAAACTTAGTTGCGTAATATTGCGATAATCGGATAAAGTCTGGATTTAAGTAAGGCTTGCATTGAGATCCTTAGTCTTTTGTTTTTAAGTAAGACTGCATTTATCAAGAAATTTAAGATTTTGATTTTAGGGCATACCCTCTGCTTTAAAATAATTTATCTATTTATTTAATGCGAAACTACTGGTTGGTTTATAAGTATTTAAAATATTTTGAAAATTTTATAATACTAGATTAGCTAGTAACTCGTAATATGAATAAAAATCGGGCGTGGTTGTAGCTTTACCTTTGTTGAGGGTGATACTAAACTAATATTTTTTTAACAAAAGTTAATTGACCTTTTTATTGTATTCACTGTATGTAAGATCATCGTTCAGTGTACTATTAATAGATTGCTTATTATTTATTTATTGATAATTTTTAAACAAGACTACTTTATAAGACTTACATTAAATCAAATACTAAAAAATAGTGCATTATTTTTGAAAAAAGATTGAATTTTTTAAAACTTGTGTTTATTTATAAATGGATCAAGTCTTCATTCTAGATTGTATTTATTTATTATGATTGAAAAAATATGACTTCAACTTTTATATAAGTCACCTTTAAAGTTTGCTTCAATGCAGTAATTGTTCTTTACATTGCAGATGAAAATTTTTTTGCAAATTCAAGGAATTTTGTGAATAATCAAGAATATTTATATACAGAATGTGTGAAAATTTACGATTTACGTATGGTTATGTACAATTTTGTGTATAGTTCTTTTTCTTGAAATCAGTTGAGAAGGATTATAAATAATAACGAACACTCGCGGTGGCGCACCCGTGATAGTTTCATTCGTGCTGCGCATTATGCTGTGATTACGACATGTAAGTAATATAAAAGTCTAGACGATGCGTGGACAGCTTTAAAGAGTTAGATCATTAAACGAAGCTGCTATAGGAAATCGATATTACTTTATCGAATGGTCTTAGACAAAAATATTAGTACACACAAGTGCGCGCACGCACGCGCGTGAATGAATACACATATACATAATGTAAAAGAAACATTATTTTTGTATATACAGAATGAGTGGATCAGTTGTAAAATAAATGCATATAATTCCTCTTGAAACGATTTTTCCGTAGTTTGAAATATATAAATTTATGAATAACGGTTAATATTCAAAACATGAATAGCATTTATATACATTAATATAAATAATACATTATATTGACAAATAAAAAAAATGTTATACTATGAGAAATTTTAAAACTATTTGTTATAACTGAATAATATCACATGATGGAAAATACTTTTGTACATTTTGTTAATAGATTGAAATTAAAAATTGATAGTTGAGTAAGATATTTTGTAAGTTGTGAACATATTGTAAAAATAAATTAATGGATTAAAAAATATTGTAAAAAGAGAGATTGATAATAAAATTAGAATAATTGTTTTAATTATTCTGGACTAAAATGATGGATCATTCAATGTTATGGTAAAAAGAGCGTACGATATCGTTTGTCATTAACATTTACCTTTAAAAAAAAAATAATAATTATTTTATAATCGTAGAGCTATTCATCAAAAATAAAAAAAATTGTTTTAAGAGTGATTATATGACAAAGTCTTTGGTTACTATGAATGCAATATTTCAAAGCATTGATTGTAAATAGTATTGTGTGTAAGACATTGGTAAAGATTTTAAAGACTTTAGAAAGATGAGTATCTTAATATATGACGTGAGAAAGTTTGACTATAAACTTTACAAGTAACGGTGTGTATGAAGAATGCTATCGATTTGTAGAAACAGTATAGATTATGCAAATTGTTCTTTGTACAAGATCGTCGTTTTGACTGATAATAGCGATGATGCATATACTCAAACAAACCGTGCGAGATATTGTATACAAAATATTGTTATAATAAATCGTTATTTTTTTCACTTATTTGTCGTCAATTTATTAATATTTTCACCTGTTTCCAAATTGAAAAATTTAAAAAAATAATATTGATGTAAATGAACGAAGGAAAAAAATATATTCAGGGTCTAGATTTTCAGTTGGATCACTGAACTTGAAAGTCATCTGTCAGATGAATATTAGGAAAGACGAAACAGTCTCAGGAAGTGTCTTATTTGTTTTCTATGCATGAAATATCCTATCCTTTTTCGAAGATTCTTAATGTGTATCTTTCAGTCTCAATTTTCCTGTTTGCTTGAGATACCACAATGTTTTGACAAGCTGACAAAAAACCCAAGAACCGTGTCCTCAAAATGTACGTCAACCAGTTAAGTAGCACGAGAAATATCACAATAAGTTTTCTTAAAAGATTCTTAGTTGCACCCTAAGCGATGCAAGTTACTTTTAAAATATGCTGTTTTCAGTCTTCCGTTGCTATCTTGCTATTAACTGTTCCGAATGGTTTTAAGGCGTGAGATGAAGTATACTATAATGGATAAAATATTATATTAGTACAAATATCAGTTACTGTTAAGTTATACAATAATGTATAATCATAATAGTAAGTTACATAATAATATATTATAAATGTATAATCAATCTTTTATTTTATAAATATTTGAAAATTTTAGGTTTGGTGAAATTTTTTTCTTAAACCGATCAACGGATTTTAAACGATGCCATTTTTATGTTATTTTAAAGTAATGAATCTTTTATTATGAATTCCTAAATTTTTCATTTCCGTTCAATTTGTCATTTTCATTCTCTCTTTATAAATACATTAGTTTTCGAAGTAGTAAACGAATTCCCTGTCAAATCGAAAGTGGAGTCCAAAGTAGAAACATGTTGCACTCAAAGACATGAAAAATTTAGACGAAAAAAATACATATACTTTGTATATGTTGTAATTATGAATTTGCTTTTTATTTATATTATTTTAATTTAAGGTGCAGCAATTTTATAGGTAACGCGAAAGTACGTTTAAGTGTACTATAAAGTATGTGTAACTGTTTAAGCACAACACGTCATTTTTACTTTTCTGCGAAACTTACAAATTAAGAATTAATCGGAGTGATCGTGTAAGGTCAATTGCGAATAAGGTATAAGATTACGATATATTATGATGCTAAAAACTGGAGAAAGACAATTAATAACTCAGATTTCTTGCACAATTTAGAATTTTCTAATGCGAATTGCAATAACAATACTACTGAAGTACACTTAAATCGCAGATTTGAAGTACATATAATTTAATATTTTTGTAAGACTTTAAATCTGTATATTTATAAATAATAGATGTAAATATTTAAAAAAAGCTTTTTACAGGACACGCGTTCACTTTCGACCCTGACTTTGAGAAAGCAGGTAAGATGTACTTCGCTACTATGAAAAAGATCTTTTATGATAGAAACTAGTTACGTGTAGATATAAAATAAATTTTTTTTCAAGACCCTATAGTTCTTGGATCTATAACTTTATCAATATCACTTTTGTTTTAATAAAAATCACAACCAGTCAGATACAAGAATATTTAAACGCAATATTTATAAGCTAACATTAAAAGTCAATAATTTTTACTATTTTTCGCAGACTTTGTACGTGAATGAAATTTGTACGCATCAAATTTACGTTAAGAAACATTGAAAGTTAAAGTTTATTTAATCAATTTTCAGTGAGATTGTGGAATTCACCGTAAAATCGGAAAATAAGCATTCGTATTCTATTTTTAATCCGAGCCAATGATCTTTCCACGGTTTTGCTGGAAAGTAAATGTCAGGCTTTAATGGCAAAAGCACATCTGCGTTATAGAGGCTTCAATTTGAGTCTCGGAGCAAACGTTTATCGTAAGCATTTCTTGAGTTAATCAAAATATGAGAATATTGACGACAGCTAAGTTAGTTTTAAAATGCTCATTAAATATATGACATTTATAGACGGTAAAACTTGAATTTATGAATATACCGATAAAGAATGAAGAACGTAAAAAAGAAACAAGAAAAATATTTGCAGTTATGCAGAGAGTACTATTATACGCTGCGTTTTTATTTATGAGCTTTCAAGCTTTTCTTTACCATTAAAGCTATATTTAACAGCAATCATCAGCCTGAGTGCTTACAAAAGTAATTTTAAGAATGATCTCGAGTTGTATCTCGAATTTTATCGTATCGATAAAATTAGTTAGTTATTTGATAACAGTAGTACAATACAATCAAATGTGAACAGTTTTGATAAGTTCGTACTAATACTGTAGTTATTAAGTTAACAGGAAGTAAATCAATGAACATCTAGTAAAATGCACATTTAATGTAAACATATAAGTTAATATAATAACGCGGTATAAGCTGACGTAAACCCTGAGCTGAGCTGACGCGTTAAAAAGTATGATGGGAATGAACGCGATCTCGTTTCACGCTTGCATTGCCTTGCCCGATTCCATCCCGCAGGTATATATACTATCAGGGCACGTATCCACGCGTGAAGCGTGAGGCCGGGCGCGACGTTCGTACGCGCGCACACACACACACATATACATATACGCTCGAAAGAGACTTTGGGACAGCCCCGAGGCAGCCGGGATTAACTGCAGCGTTTGGAGCGCGCGTCACGCGTTGAAATGAGAAAAGAAAAGGCCATCTCCGCGGAAACGGCCGTCGTTGACGTTTATTATACCGGGCCGCACGAGGCTTCAGTTTTTACACACCTCGCGAGGAAAGAATAGTAGCGCGGCATTGCCGGGCGGACGGAGCTTTCATTCGCGGGGCGTTTATTGCACTACTTCATTTCTTCTCGTTTCGATTTCTAATATATATATACACATTCTCTCGGGGGCGGGGCAAGGCGGGCGCAATTTCCGCCCTTTACGACGCGTAAACTCATCGAAATATTACGCTTCATATTTTACCGGCGCTTAATTGATTGCCCGCGTGCGCGTGTGTACCCGCCTATATATCTGTGTATGTACGTGATCGCGCGGGAGAGTTGGCCCGAAGTTGGGAGGGCGCGGAGGGCCGGCTATGCGCGGCCCATTGTCCTCGGTCCGCGCTCAATTCTGTTTCCAGGCAACGAGAGAAGTGGACGGACTGATAGGTAGACGCGGGGAGCCCGAGGAGCCGTATCGCGCGGATGCAAAAACCCACGGAGCCCGAGGCCGCGGGGAAAGGGGGGGGGGGGGGGAGGGGCGCCGGTGCGTGACTCGGTCGCGAAGCCGAGCGGCAGCCACGAGCGATAGTATAATTAAATGCCGGTGTAACTCAATTCCCGGCGGCGCGCCTTCCTCCAAATCGGCTTACATCGGCGCTGCTCCGCGAGCTTTTTCTACCCTCCGCTGTATACAACGCGCTCGTATTGCGCCGCGGGCTCGTGTACGTATAGGCCTGGAAAAAAAAAATGACGAATCAGCGGGCGGGGCGCGGAGGCTGCATAATTACCCTTGGAGGAAGGTCGGGAGAAGAAGCCGCCAGCGGAAGGAGGATCTATATTCGCGTGTGTACACACACAGACACACATATATCGCGTGCTCGTCGGGAAAGGACTAAATGCCGGGCGGATTAACCGAGGCCTAAACAATGACGCAATAAAGGCCGGAAATCCGGGCGGCTTCCCAGCGGGGAGGAGAAAGAAGAGGAATCGCGCGGCGCGCACAGGCTGATGCAGCGGCCCTCCCGCAGATCCATCAGCTGTGACTCGCCGCTGATATACCGAGGCCGGTGGATCCGCGACCCACCGGGGGGGAAGAAGAGTTGGCGGGGGGGGGAGAGTGAGCCGCGAGCCCTCGAGGGCCGGCGGCCCGTTAATTATACACGGCCGCTTCATTAAGGGCCGGCGCCCCGATGTGTACGTGCGCCCCGCGATATTTAGGTCAGGCGTAATTGCGTCGGGCCGAGGGAGAGGGGGACGCCCGGGCGCGCTGGCGGGGGGAGCCGGCGAGGGGAGACTCCCCCCCACCTCCCGCCGAATAAAAGGGATCGCCGCGAGCGAGGGCACTTTTCGCGGCCGGAGCCTGCGGGGGAGCTCGCGCCGCCGATCAGTGGGTCCGCGCGCGCCGAGCTGCGCGCCAGCTCCTCCGGTCCTCCGCTCGCTTCCACGAGGCCGCCGGGATCCGCTCCCGATGCGGCCGATAAGCCGCCCGCCTACGATCGGCCTGCGCTCCTCGAGGCTCTTTTAAGCGGACTTGCCCGCCGAGCTTGTTGCTCGTCCGTCCGGCTTGTCATGTAGACTCCGAGACCTGTCTTCTCACGTTTAAACATCAGCTTTGGCCATCGATCCCAAGCAGTGCGTATATGCTCTTCACGTCAATTTTTCTGTTGTGCACGCGCCCCCTTTTGCATGATCATCCTCATACTTTGTTTTCCCTACGAATATTCATGTGTACACGTACGTAACAACAAGTTATTTTACATTTTGCACGGTGAAATTCGAGAAATTCATTTTTATGTATCACTTTTGTCACGTTTAGTTTTTTTTAGCAGTACTTTTTAACAAGCGTATCGCATTGAAATATAGCGGAAAAAAACTTATATGAAACTAATTCACGAAACTAAAATTTTTTGAATGATTTTATCGAGTTCATTCGATTCTTTATATTAGTTTTTAAAACTAAACCAATTCTTTAAGAAAAAGCATCAACTTACCTGGAATACTGACACTTAACTCGGTAAAAAATATTGCTAATTTTAGACGCGTGAAAAACATTTTATTTAGAATGTATGAAACACGGTATAATCCGTTTTAATTTTCGTTTTCCAAATACCGAACGTTTGCCATTATTAATAATATACATGTGTGTGGTATTCTTGGTTCAGTGGATGACATTTATGCATAGTAATTTATTTAAATTCCAAGTCATTAAACAAAGTCCAACTTAATACATATGAATACGTAACTGTATTTTCGAAGCTATATTGATAATCTAATTGCCAATTATTATACGTGGAAGCGTCACATAATCTCAATTATTTTGTTAAATGTGTAACGTGATGTTTGCAAAACACGAGGGAAACTGTTATTTGCGTAACTCTAGGTGGACATTAATACGACATAAACGAGTTATCTAGAATGAAAGTAAAGTTGGATAATTGTTTCAGGCAGCGGAGAAGTGGAAAATGTCGGACTCGATGCGCGAGGAATTAAGCGAACGCGGAAGCCTCCAGCGTTCCTACCACACCAGCCTCTCCCGGAAGATGAGGAGGAGCATAACGAAGGTGAAGAGGATCATACACCCAATGGCCGGTGAGTGTCCCGAGGTCGGCCGCTCCGCCGAGCTTAAACTCCCCTCTACATACTTGCCCGCTGCCGCGCGAGTTTATTATGATTGGGCGCAGTCGGTTTTATACTTAGAACCGCGGCGCTCCTTAGCGACTCGTTCATAACTCTTTCGCTTCGTTTTCTTTAGATGCGCGCCTATGCGGCTGTTTGCTCTGCAAGCCACTTGCCGACAGGCCCGCGCACCTCTCGCGAATGTCCCCAAGTCGCCCGCGACTCTGCATTATTATCGGTCCGCCCGGACTTGTATCACTGCACGATCGACCCGCTTATCACTGCGACCGAGGGGGGGGAAGAAAGACGCGTCCTAGATCGGAAACGGCACTCGGAGGCACACGTGCGGCGAGATCCGAAAGTTTACCGTGCAGCCGCCCTGCTGTTCCGGAAGCAGGCCTAGATTCCCCGGCTTGCGCGTGGGCTCGCCCCGGAAAACAATCGCAGCGCGTACGTCGGCGGGACTCTCAATACTCCCTCCGCCCTGTTTTCCGCGGGGATTACACATCTGTTCGCGGCGTTTGATTCCGGAGGGCGGCGCGCTTTCATGTCCCGGTGTGCTCGCAGATGACTCGTCCGAGGAGGAGGGCGACGAGGTGGCCAGGCGGCTCCACCTGCTGCCCAAGGAGACGCTCGCCTCCCTCACCTGTCGCACGGGCTTCTCCAGGGACGAGGTGCGAAGGCTCTACCGCGCCTTCAAGCAGCAGGTTCGTATGCGCCCTCCTACCCTCGTGCGGCGCGCCTCTTTCGCAAGCTCGTTTACACGAGCATTTCCTTTGAGCGGATTTTTTACCACATATAGGGCGGCTAATACTCACTTTGTGTTCACGGGGAGAAAAAAGAGAAGATAGCAATGGGGCTACCTACTGGAATTAGTAAGCCGAAAATTCGGTAGGACACCCTGCGATTAGTATAACAGTAATACGGAAGTAATAGTATTCTTAGAAGAAAAAAATAGGGAACGAGTCGTTAAGTAAACATGGCTTTTCTGTGTATAAATTTTTATTAATTTCAGAAAATTCTCTTTGTTTTACTGAGATTATTGATATCGTCATTTATTTTGACTATAGTACATGTATAGATCATTTGTAATACAGTATAAATATTTTTTAATCAATTCTACTTGTAATTTTTTAAAGCACTGTATAAATAGACGTGAATCGCGAGTAGAAGCCTATCTGATTTTTTAAGTTAATATTTAAGTTCAAACGACGCAATCAGCTGTATGAAGAATGCCGAAGAATAGCGATGCTGTTGAAAAATTTATAAAAGAGCGATAAGGTATGCTTTTCGAGGCGAATCCCTCTCTAGACTCTTACACAAATCCTTTTCAAATACATATATATACATTTTATTCTATTGAGCGCGTGTTGGATTCCAGTACAATGGTCATCTCGAATCAGAAGCCGAATTGAATTTCAAATCAGGACTCTTTCTATTTCTCGATACAATATTCCAATATCGTAATGCGATTGCTTAGCGTGAATTATTGCCGTCCAAGTGAATCAAATCGCGTTCATCCGGTCATCAGCATTAGCATCCTCCGAGGCGCGTCGACCTCGCCTACAACTGCGCCCGCGCTTGAAAAAAAAAAATGCGACTCGACAACGCGAAAAAAAAAGGCCTACGGCCACCTATATCCCGGATGACGAGCCCGCGGTCCCCTCCCCCGGGTAAATATTTTACTTGGGGAGGGCCGCGCGACTCGTAGGCGGAACCCGGGGAGATCGGGTATCGGCTCGATAGCGAGCGGCTCCGCTCCCCCGCGAGCACTCGAAATATTTAGCGGATCGCGCCCCGCCCCTGCCGATCATCTCCCGGAGATACAGCCTCCTGCCTCCGCCTTATCGCGGCAAACTCGTTACACTTAATCCCCCGGCTGAACCTTCCTCCTCCGAGTCTCGTGGTGCCCCCTGTATAGAGGGCATTAATCCTCCCCCGCGCCAAGGCCCGAAGGAATCTGTCCTTTTGAATCCGGGGCTCTCCCTAGGCTCGGGGCTCCGGCGTAAATCATAATATAAGCCACTCCTCCGCGACGAGTTACTCCTGCTTACGCAGGAGAAAAAGGTCAATCGCAATTTGAAGAGGAGCGAGTGTGGCGGCTCGCATTATGTGCGGCAAACGAAAACGGCCGCGTTAAGCTTCTTATTAGAACTCGGCTTCGAGATTATTTTTCCAAAACAATGTTAAACGACAAATATTAGAAACCATGTTTTACTCGACTTTTCTATGGATTGTTGTTTGTATTAATATTCCAATTTCTGAAAAAACGTCAATGCTAAAATGGCTAACATATAGTACTATGTTATGCAAGGAATAATAGTTTTTGCATCATATAGGTACATAACACGTTTACACATACAAGTTAGTTCGATAATAGAATTGTAAATTATTATTTTTAATATTATTTTTACGTAGGATTGCACGTTATATCTTTGAGCCCATTCGTAATAGAAATTTAAAAAAACTGTCTTCTCTATAAATTTGGAAACAAGTTATTCTTATGACCGCCACATGTGTCACCAGCAGTTGCCAAGCTCCCCTATATATCAAATTGTAATTTGAGAGCATTAATATCTACCCTACGAATATACAACTCCTACAAGTAAAAATTTAGATAAAGTTGATTATGAAAAACAGTTATTCAGAAGTATGTTACTCTAAACGGCCAGTGTATATTTGCGCACGAGGGGACTTACGTCGACTTTGGCGGGAAAGCGGACGGACGTTTCTACGGAGGCGGGTCGACCTTGTTCATAGCTTGGCGGTTGTCGGTAGGCAGGGGCGAGAGATTGTCCGTGGACCGTAGGGTCTGATAGGAGGGCAAGCTCTAGACTGGAAGAAATCCCGCCGGCAGGAGGTGGGCCTTATCGTCACCGCTACGCCGGGATGAAGGTGCATTTATCGTGGCCTGCTCGACGTATGAAAAACGCGCGGGTGGGGGTACGTGGATCGGCGAACTTTTCCCGCACTATTTGTTTTTCCCGCCAAGTCGACGAGTGCCCACATGAGACCACAGGGTCGAAGAAGGCCGTGAAAGTGGGGGTAAGCGGCAGTCGTCGTGCTTGACGATAATTGTGCGGCATCGCTTCTTTATACGCTCGTAGCACCTGAGCAGAGTAAAATCTTGTTACGCTATACCTACTAAAGAAAAGTAGTATAAAAGTACCTATGCTGTACATCAAGTACATATTTCATTTAAAACAACTGACTGAAGCTCTTTCCAATACTCATCTACAGTAACCAACGTCCTATATAGAAAATTTGAAGAACTATGTTGTATTTGATTAATTTTTAACAATTACCGTAAGAAATAAAATCGAAAAATTTTGATTTTAATGTGTACATGTTCCATAGGCTTTATTATGTGTTTAGGTAGTCTTTGTTTAAATTTGAAAAAAATAGATTGTCCAAGATCGCATATAATATTTCACAGGTTTATTCTGTCCTAACTGCAGATATATAGAAGTTTTTTTCCCCATCGAATCATTTTTTATATAGAGCGTCAATATGGGGTACTGCAGGATGTTCACAGAATACCATAACGTCTTCAAATTGGAAATTGATACATGTGGGGATGTCTGACGACCGGTGGCAACATATGGGTCGATTTTGTTAATACGTTTTCCGTGAATTGGTAGATACATCAATTTTTGCTATAAGTAATTGTGCGCCATTTGTAAGCTTTTCCGCAAATTCAATTTTGACAAATATGTGTTAAAGAAGTACTAGTATAAGGGATATACTTTGAATTTATGCATATCCAAAAAATGGCACCGAATAAGTTAATAGTTATTGTAATTTACGGAAATGTGCAATCTAGTCGGTCGATAACAGAGTTCTGACATACCGGTATTAGGTTTTTAAATAAATTTTTATATTTCGGAATACTTGTTCGGAAATGTATTTACGTTTTTAGCTATTTATAATTGCAATCAATAATTTAAATTGAAATTTTTGTTCAAATTTTCTGAATTCTATTAACAGAATAAAATTTAATTACCTGGAAATAGAGTAAATATAAATTATTATTTTCGAACAAATATGCCGAAAATGCATAAAACATTATTTAAAAATTTATTACTGGCATGGGAGAACCCTGTTACCGACCTATTGGGTAGCACATTCTCTTAAAGACAATTCCTTAATTTGACTAGTTTGAATTTTGAAAATAATAAAAAGTACCAGTGCAGTGTCCAACTGGAATATTGACGACCAAGAACCTTGCTCTAACGTATGCCAGGCTCTTCCCTCTGGGTGACTCGCGAAAGTATGCCGGGATTGTCTTCAATAATTTCGATGAGGACAAGGATGGCATAGTCAGCTTTGGAGATCTCCTTACGGGCTTCGCCTCAATCCTCAAGGGTGATATGGACCAAAAGCTCTCCTGGATTTTTGGGTTCGTTATTGCCGTACGTGTGTAACTGTAACCTTTTGGCAAACTTAGTATTAAATAAATTAAACTGCATCTATAAATATTTAGTAGTTATTATAGAACCACTATATTTATACTAAAGAATAAATATTTTTTCGATATCATATTATCGGGGAAATCATTTTGAATACAAACTATATTATTTTCTTTAATTTTTTCAACGGATATCGAATCGATTAGAATTATTTAAAGATCTAAGAAATTGAACATTCTAGATCTGATTAGACGAATTATATGCGCAGATAATTGGACTCATAGTATAATAGACTGAAATTGTCGTTATCTTGTTTTGAAGAGATTTTTTCTCAACGAAGGTGATCATTTTTCATTGCAAAATCAGCAATGTGTTACTCTGTCCCATCTCTTTTATCATATAATATATATGTAGACTACAAAATAGTTAATTGATATTATAAAATTATGTAATTAGTAGAAAGAGTAATGTATTTACGCCATAAAAAAAATTTGACCCATTGATTACTTTTTTATCAATAAAGTGTTTTTGAGAATTATAAATATAAAAGTTTATATAAAGTTAACAAATTTTTAATTTAAAAAATATTTTATCTAGTTAGTTTTGTAAATATAATTATCGTACTTTTACAAATCTATATAATTGTTTTTATTAAATAAAAAACATTTTGATTTATTGTCACGTTAAGATATTTCTTTGAATAAAAAATTATTTATGTTTAACATATGCGTAATGATTCTTTGAAACAAAGAAAAATATTTAATCCTAAAAAATTGCATTTCAACAGATTGTACGACCTAAACGGTGATGGGTGTATCTCGAAGCACGAGATGACGACTGGGATTTCGGCTATTTACGAGATGGTCAGAAATGCACAAGTTCTCGATTGCGCAATCGAGAGTCACGTTAACAGACTTTTTGATAAAATGGATTTAAATCAAGATGGAGTGATTTCGCGAGATGAATTTTTAGATTGTTGCAAGAATGTAAGAATATGGTTTATATTGTATTAACTTTATCATTGATTATAGATATGCAGACATGTATTAAAAATAAACTTATTTTCAGGATCAGGTGATTTATAATCAATTATCGAACTTAATTGATGACGTTCAATACTAGAAATGATGATAAATAATATATGAAACAAATACAGAGAATTTCAAAATGTTAAATGTTGTAGTTGGTCGAGTAAAATAAGCAATATATGTGTATATGTATAAATATTGAAATGATCCAATAGTCATGTTTATTCTAGACAACCTCGTAAATACAACATTTTTTAAAGATACTATTTGAATTGATTGAAATTCTTATTTTCTATGCCAAGTGGATTATTTTTAAAAATCGAAAAGATTATTCTCAAACCAAGAAGTTGCAGGCATAGATCAGTTTTTAGCATTTATCGGCTAAAATAGCTGTTTCATTAAAGTAAATTCATGGTCAGTCTCAAAACAAAGTCTGCCGCATAAGTAGTTTGAATCAATTTACTTCATTAAAGGAAGCAATGAGCAAGACGTTAGATACTTACAAACTGTCCCATAATGCAAAAACAAACATCGATACGACATCGAGATCAACATTGTTCGTTTGCAAGTTTATAGTGATAAAATCTTAATGTTCTAAAATATGTTTTGATGCTGAACTACAAGAAGTTGCGAGAAGCAGAGAGATCTCGAGGACTAAACTTGATGAAGAAGTTCTACAGATAGGCTGAGCCTAAATTAGACAAATAAATGCGTAAATAATGAAACTATATTAATAAATTTAATCATACCGTATTAAATGAATCAAATAGTTTTTTAAATCCATACATTTCCATCTTTCTTTAAAAAATTCCTTTCATTAGGTGTACCTTCCATTGTATATATTATTATACATTATTAAACAGTATATTTTTTAATTCATTCAATTCTAGGTACAAATGACACGCACCCACAAGATTTCCGATTAAGAGCTATATTTATAGCGCGATTTGTAATTTAGTCAAATACGATCCAGGAAACATTTATTGTTTAAAATTAGACACTATTTTACTACAAAGCTATATTTGTAGGGTGTATATACCGTGTCCGATAAAAAAAAGAATCAACTGTCTATACGTACAATTTTTGTTTAATCGTGAATGCTGCAGAACCTATGTAAAGACACAGACGTCGAGAACGCAATCCTCTTCCCGATGACAAAGCTGACGAGCCTCCGCGAAAATAACATCGACAATGTGGATAAATGGCGACTAAATATGCATTCAAAATCAACAACCAGTGAGAAATCCTGCCAATGATAAATTGGACATTTTTATACCAGAAATGGTCGAAAATGTTCTTAACGTCATCGAGAATGTTGATAACGTCGATAGTCGATGTCGATCATCATGTACAGTTTGAAGAGGCTGATGAGGTCGCGCACGTAAATATCCACATCGAAAATTTAAATGAAATTCTCAATTTTTCTCAATTTTGAGAGACTTGTGAAGTCGAATAGAAGGACAATTCACAATATTGTCGACTTTCTAAATGACATCCGAGATGAACAAACGATCGCAATGAAGAAAAAGGGGAGAACACACGGGGCAAAAATATATTAAGTGCAATAAAGTAAAGGCTCAGTCATCTTCTTGTAATTGAATACAATTAAATCGCACTGTAATAATTTTAATAGTAATTACAAGGTCTTTTAAATGAGTATTGATTAGATTATACGTGCTGCTAAAGTTTAGAAATTTGACCGCCGTCGGACCTCTTCGGTTTTCCAAACATCGACGGACAATTAACTTTAAAATGAGATTAAATTTTTGACAAAAATAAAAAATTACCATTAAGTCATCATTCATTAAATGGTAAATATTAATGCTAAAATAGTTAAAAAGTCATCAATCCTGGTTTCGCTAACTAGTATCTAAGCATTTTTGCAATTTATAACAAGTTAAATATTAATAAAGAAGTTGTTCATAATGTATAATGCAAGAATCAGGCATGCGAAAGATTTTTCCAAGAATAATACTTATACGAGAATGATAAAATGATAGTCGTTGGAGATAAGACTCGGATATTTGCACTGTAGGTAATGTTGAAGTTTTAGTCAGTCAATGTCTTTGAATACTTCTACATGTAGGTTTCTTGAAGAGTATTTTCCGTGTTCGACCAAAACTTACTTAAAAAAGTTTTTGGTGAAGAAAAAGCGTTCCAGTGTTACTACCTATAGTACCGACATAGACGACTTCGATTTTTTCTTACTCTCCGAAGTAACTTTATAAGGTAATGCGCGTCAAGGGACTCTAAGAAACAAAAGAAGTTGTAACCACTAAGTTGAACGAGTTAACTTCAGGGAGTTATCGAGGTTGTTTCTAATCATAAGAGCAATCTCAAAACCAACTTGGATTCTTTATGTAGAACTATTGGGTTAATTTCTTGTTTAAAATTTGAGCTAAAAGTAGAAATGAGTAATGAATCTGACGCATGTATGCAGTCAATAGTAGACTGCAAACGATTGGAATGATGTGTAGGAAAGAAAAGTATGAATCGGAATTAAATTAATCAATTTTTTGTAAATTGGAAAAATAGAATAAGTATTAAATAAACTTTAATAACTCTAATTAATAAAAGTATTTATAGTACAAATGAAGAAAAATAGTATTCTACGGTAACATTACAAATTGACATAAGGCATATGCATTTTATGAATATTTTCGTTTACATATTATATTTAAGAAAAAATGAAGATTTCGCAATGAATGATTTGCGTTATTTTTATTAATGGCATCCCATGTAACAATATTTTCATAAAGTTTGCTAATCTATCATATGCATATAGTTGTTTTCATAATTTTGTATCATATAAAAATTTTGAATCAAATTTTAGCTTTATTCATTTTGTAATTTATAATACATAAGCTAAAAATGATTTTTAAAAAGATTAAAAATAAAGATTTTTTCTAAAACATGATACGGATACTTTTTATATAGAATTTACATGATTGTATAAATATTTTATTTATAAATTTAAATAAATATTGAAAGAAAGTATTTACACTTATAACAATATTCTATATGTAATATATATAATAACATATTAGAAATGTAACTTTATGGAAGTTTTTATAAGCATTTTATGTAGGTCGGAGTGTCACTAAAAATGCTGAAGCACTTTCTGGTGTAGGTAGGATTTGACCAAAAACTTCTAACAATAAAGGTTCTTGCTGAACTGTAGTTTCATAATCACAAAAAGATATTTTTCCATCGTGATCGTAATCAAACTTTTTTAAAACCATTTCTGATAGATCTCGTACACCTTCTTCAGGATCTTCTTCACCAGGTTGTTTCATCAAACAATTTCTAATATTTGGAATTAAATTTGAATCAGTTATTAATTCGATGTATCACAAGCTAAATAAAAATATAATGTATTTACTATATAGATTACAAATAAATATCGATGTTTAAACTTACTTAAATAACTGGAAAATTTCATCTTTAGTAATAAAGCCATCGCTATTTAAATCATATATTTTAAAGCAAAATTCCATTTTTTCCTGTAAAGTTCCGCGCAAGAAAATATCAAGACCTACTATCCATGTTTCTAATCTAATAGCGCCTTCACTGTCCTTATCCCAGCATGAAAATAAGCGTTCGATTAATGCTTCTTCGGTAAGAACATCAAACGTATTGTGAAGTAGTTCTCTAAATATCGTTCTATCTATACCCTAAAATAAATTTATATTATTAAGGATTAATATGGTAGGCTTTCAAATAAACAGAGCCTCCTAGTATTTTGATTAGGGGTAGTATTAGGATAAAAAGTGAAAAAGCAAAGTTGCATGGTTTCAAGCGCAGAGTATGATGATGACTTTGACTTTGACCTTGACCATATCGCTCAAGGTCATCTTAAGGTCAAACTTATTTTTTTAATAGAGCCTCTTAAATTTATTTTATTGAATATGCCGATAGCTTATCTCGAGAGCTTCCCAAAAAACCATAAAATATTTTTTCGTTAGGTACTTTTTGAGTTATAAAGATTTGAAGGTATGATTTTTTTGATACTATGTTATAAGCTCGGTTATAAGAAATTAGGGAGCTCCGTTATTTTTCAAAGCCCTCGTTATTAAATATATATTTTTATTTATATTCTATATATAAACAATTTTAGATAATGAATAAAAAATGTTTCATTTATAAATATATGCTTAAATTGATAACTAAAAATGTATGCTGTTCAATATTTAGATTTATAGTTATACTTGTTATTTCTTCAATAAAATAATGCATGATTTATAAAAAGTGTATATCATATCATATTCATCTCACGTTTTAAACTTTTATATCATGTTATGGTTGTTTTTAAATTTATATCGACTTAACATATATTATGCTGAGTTTTTTGTGCGTGCTGTATTGAATGCTAATGAGCACGACTAATTGTTTTTGTACTATTATCATTGCACAATTTATTTAGATTGTTTTAACGTTAGTCTTTCCATAAATCTATTTTGATTTAATTAGATTTGAGAAAAATCTACTAATCCAAAAAGGGTATAAAGAAACTTATTTAATTTGGAATTTTTTCTGTTACGAAATAATTATGAAATATCCATTTTACTTTTAGATTATTTAAAGGTAATCAGAGGCTAAGTTTATTAGATTCTGCAATATATATATATATATATATATAATAAATAATATCCAAAATTGTTTACTGAATATTATTGTTCAATTTATTGCATATAAATTTTTTCAAATTTTTATAATAAATTGGTTTGATAATAATTCTGATAGTTTAAAAAATATAAACATTAAAATTAACCGAAATACAATGATAAAATGTATGATTCGAAATAAAGAATATGAATTTTGAAAGCATAATAAGAAAAACATTGAAAAATATATTTTCGTTGATATGCATAAAATATATATATTTAAAATAAAAAGGTTTGCAATTAATAAACTTAAAAATGAATAATGTGATTATTATAATATTGACAATTGTACAGCTATTGACTTATTTTTGTTGTTATCGACTATATTACATTACTATACTTATATTTTTAATTACGCATTAATTACGAAATATTATCGTATTCTAAAAATAATACTTGCTTCGATGGTTTGAGGAGGAGTACGAGCACCATTACTTATGCTAGAAGAGCCTGCTCGAGCTCCTGGACTAGTAGTTAATTTGCTATAAACTTTACATAATGCCTCCAATTCGAATCTAAAAAAATATTATAAACGCTTCAATTATAAGCAAGTTTTTCCGATAATCAAAAATGACCAGTGCTCCAATGATCACGAGGTAATTTTTTATAACAAGTCATTGTTCATTCTACAGGAATGCAGCACATTAGGCAAGATTTCATATTTATAGCGTTGTAAAGTACATGCAATGTAAAACTAAATTATATTTACTAGCCTACGTTAATTACCGTTGATTATTGTGAGTATAATTTTCTAGTTGAGTTTCTATTTTTTTTAAACAATACACATCATTTTAGTTTTACAAATTAATCACGACACGTCTGAATATTAGATTATAGATTCAATGAGTAATCTCGTAACATTACAATGATCAAGAGTAATGAAATAAAGCGTAGGAAATAGGATGTACGAATTGACCAATTGAACGAACGAAAAGGGTGCCTGATTAGCCAGAGCGAGATGCGCGAGTGGCGTCAGGGGGGCTATTTACTTGGAGAACTTGGTCTTCTTGCGGAGCCGCTCGACGAGGGCGGCGTGGCCCGCGAGGCCCCTGTGCGCCCCGTCCTCCGGCATCCTCCTGCGTCTGCGTCCGCCGCGCTTCTGCACCGTCGCGCCGGTCGAAGCCGACTGCTGCCTCCGCGAGGCGCAGGACACCTTGCGCCCGCTCGCCAGGAAGATCGAGACGCTCCTCATGACCATTGCGCCGGTGCGTCCGCTGATGGGGATGCGCGAGACGTCCGACCCGGCCTCGCCCATTATATCCTGTCCCGCGACGCGCCCCCTGTGCAATCGCCCTCTATCCTCTTTCTAGCCGCTGCTCTCTCGCCGGCGTCCTGCACTTGACGCTCGCGTGCGGACGGCTCCGCGGGCGCGTGAAATGCAGACCACGATTCGTGCGCCGAAAGATTGAACGCCCAACAGCTGCTTACTCTACTTGAAGTTTACCCTGTTTGTTTTTTGGCACGCGTTGTAGTTTATGTAATGGGTTAGATTCGGGGGAAATCTAGCCCGTGGCTATTGCCTATTGCAATCGCATACACCGGGTTATACCGAGGGTTATACACAAGAATATGCAAACTGCGATGATAATTTGCGAGTATTATAAACAACTTGGAACCCGAACATGGTATTTGCCGTTGCTTTAGGTTTAATTTCTAAATAGTCTATCATATGCTGTAGAGTTATGTGCGTGTTAGTATTTGTGTGTCCAATATTTTTGTGTAACAATGATTAAAAGTAACATTGTTTCGGCATGGAATTTATGAAAACATTGTTATTTCTACGTGCAATTTATTTAAAATAATCATTGTTATAAACATAAATAGTCGTTATAAACTGTAATACGCAATGATTGTATCCTTTACCACCAGCAACTACTTTAATTCGTTCTAATTTCAACCGAAAATATGAATTTCATCCGATTGATCAATAAATGGTAATTTTCTTCTAAGCAATCTAGTATAAAGCAGAAAGTAATTTATAGGTAGCAGTAAATTAGTTTGCACACTTTTACCGTGCAATCTCATCCCCGTCATAAAGTAGAAAACGATGTCGTGTGATTCTTCCTTATTTCACGAGAACAGTTTAAACAATATAAGTAAAAATTATTTTGTAAAAACGTTTAAAAACGTTTACACGGTAATTTTCTTGTAACGTGAAATATCTTATAAACGCAAAAGGATAAAGACTATAATATTTATACAAACAAGCTATTCATTTTTATATAATTAAAACACTATCTTTATATAATGTACAATTTGAAAAATACACTGCATATGAAGTATTTTATTAAGTAAAAATTAGATAAAATAATTATCATCTAAAGAATGCTTTTATTATTGTTTAGTACAGTAGCAATTAAATATTATTATTTTAAAAAGAGTTTTTTTATTAATTAATTTATGGTTGAAAAGAAAAAAAATTATATCAAAGGCATTCTCTCTTCTACTACTACTAGTACTTATTGATCTTCTTACAGTATTATACTTTACAATACATCTTTGCGCTTTTATAAGTTTGACATTCTTTTTAAATTTATATTTTCAGATATAATTAATTAATAAGTTACAAGTAAATTTATATATGTTAATTTAACCTGCTGAATCGTCCACTAATTAATGTGCAACAAGTTTTCTGGCACTATCTACACGAGCTACAGATATTGAAATGTGCAATAACTATAGGTATATACAAACGATCGAAGTGCTCTATACTGCGAGTGGACATGTAAGTAAATAGAATTATTTATTTCAAGAGTTTTTGGTGTGTTACATATTAATTACATATAATTGCTGTGTTACATATTATGATTTGGGATATATGTTAAAAAACTAATGTTTATTGAAATACATGGTCTAGAAAGATAAATTAAATTTTAATATATTTTAAAAAGTTGTTATTTAGTCACAATAATTTTTATTACGCTTATAATAATATTTTTTGACATTGAAAAACAAAAAATAAATATTAAATAACATTTGTTAAAAAAATATAAAGTATGCTGTATAATGTATTAACTTTCATGAATAATACTATAATTTTTTGCATTAATAAACCATAGTAATCTTTAACTAAATTAATCTTTGCCAAACTTACAGTTATACTTTTTATATCAGCATTTAAATATAATGAAAAGCGTACTATAATTGTTTCATTCGTAAACAAAATAACGTTATGTTCAATGCATGTGAAACTCTCATTAGTAAAGTGGAATACACATGCAACTTTACTCATCAGATAATTATACTGTTTAGGCAGATTGCAAAGGAAACTTTAAACAATATATATGAAATTTACAATACAATTTTTAATATAACTATTGTATTAATCAATAACAATTAACAATATAATAGTTTTTAGAACAAAATCTTCAAAATATAAAAAACTATAAAGTACTAATGAAATGCAAGATATTGTTAATTTTGCATCTAATCCGACTAATCCAAATTAAATGATAAGAATATTTGTACAGCGTATGTTTTATAAAATTTATTGAATCAACTACATAATACCTAATTATATATTTTCAGAACAATTTGAAACATATTATTTTCCAATTCCAGCAGTCGTTGAATGTACAAAGTAAAAGTCGATAACTCAACATTTGACAAGAGTATACAGGAATACGGACATAGTAATTTTGTCTGGTTCCTATATTACTGTCATTCAATGCATCTAATTTTATAGCTTAAATTAATTTGTTTGTAATATTTAGTAATTATTAATTTTAGTAATGTTTAATATATTTATGAATATTTTTTTGATTACTTTTTTACTTATTTTTCATTCATTATTTTATTTACTTTACTTTATTATAAAATAATCATCAATCATATAATTATGAGAGATTTTTATATCTTTCAATTATTATGTGAAATAGAATGTTAGTTTCATCTTTGTCAAATCCACTCGCTAAAAGTTTTTAAATGTCTTGCTATTAAAACTTTTTCTTTCTAATACAACTTTATAACTTAAAACATTTTTAGCAAGTCTCTCTACTTTTTATTTTATCTATAAAACTTTCTAGTAGTGATTACTAAATAAAAAACTAGAGTTATACTGTTTTATGATATGTGCTGATACGTATCTACCTAGAAGTTATTCATTTTCTTGTATATTACAGATCGTTTAACTGCGACAATACATGTAACAATATTCTATGCACATATCATGTCTCTATATTATATTTATATTTATGTAAATATCTTACTTATTTATTCAAGAGAAACTTTTATTTAATCGTAAGTAACGATGTAAATAAACTTTATATCCTGTTATGTGTAAGATTTATAGTATATCAAAAATAATGTATAAGATTTTTATTTTATGCGAATTAGAACACATATTAAGGAAACTTTAAACTGTTATTTTGAATAATGTTTTAAGTTTAGATATCTTTCATTGCAGTAATTTGTTAAAAAATATATGTAAATGAAATATATTTTTAAATAGTGTATCTATATTTAAAGTAGTATATATATATATTTATTTTATCTTATGTAGCTGAATATTTGTGAATTCACTCTGTAAATATTAAATGTATGTGTAATGTAATCATAAGATTATATAAATTATTGATCTTATGCATGAGACAGAAAATTAATGAAGAATATGGCCATTAATTCAAGCATTGAATGTTACATTTAATTTTTATATTATTTTTCTATTTTATGAATTAAAAATTCAGCCGTACAGTTTTTTATGCATTGTATATTTATTTCTATACATATTAGTATAACATTAGTATTTATAGACTGCAACAGAGCAAGCTAAATTACCCGTTGCTGCATTAAGCTCGTTTCAGACTGTTCAATCGCAGACAATCTACAGTCACGTAACGTTCAACGCATCGAAATCGCGATCTACTGCAGTTCCATAATGTACTACTCAAATGAACCCACAGGGTAGCAGAAACAATCGGTATTCGATAAAACGTGCGCCTATATCAGATAGATAGAACGGCCCGTGCATGCCCGTCGAGTGAGACGCTTCCTTTGCGATTTGCGAAGCACGAGGGTCTACAACGGGGAACACGTAACGTGCCAATTAAATAAGCTTAGAGACTTACCAATCTTCCCAAGTGTCTTTCTTTCTTTTTTCCTCCTTGCGCGCACACCTGAAAAACTCTTGATTCTTGAAGGTGCGGAGCTTAAGGAAAGCGCGCGCAACTTCATCTATAACAGACCATCTATCGATCAAACACGTCAAAGATGTCCGCTGTGGGCTTGAGGGAGAGCGAATTAAAAGACTTTGAATAGTCATTTATGTCGGGTTATAAGAACCGAGAAATGAACGACCACTAACTACTTTTTTACTCGTTATTGCAGGAGAGCTATCGAAATTGAAAGTATGGAATAAAGAGCTCATAGCTTTTTCTACTAGCTTTTTTCTATACAATATGGAAATCATTGTCAAAAATTTATTATAAAAATCATAATGTATATAATCTACCTAATATTTATATGGGATACGAAAGAGTATAAACAATGATTTTATCTGTGAATCCTCCTAATAAAAAACTACATTCACTAATTTTTAATTTTTTGAATTTAAAGTTTCTGTAAATGTTTTTTAATTTTAAAATTATTACCAACGTATTATTATTAAGTTTAAAACCTATAACTTTGATTTCAAAAGTAGTATAATATAACCATTCACACAAAAAATAAAAGACTATAATCAAATGCACAGTGCAGTAGTCAATAATATGAGGATTTATATGTTATCCGAACAAATCAGACATAATCTTTTGTTAATCTACAGTGTACTACTGTAGAAAAAATGAAATTCTTTTTGATCAACTATAGGGTGAAGGGTGCATAATCTTACCATGTGCAGTTTATTTAGATGTAGCGTCTGTCGGTAAGGTAGAGACATTTACTTCATTCTTGCATTGCCACTCATTACTCCAAAGATTCTTGGATTTGCCGCGAGTAGCGCTGCTGTAAATCAAAGCTTTACAACCCCCTAAAGCCAAAGTGTACCGATGTACTGAATAAATGCACAATTCATTGTTTAGATCTGTAATTAATGGGAATTTGGTCTGTATTTGCTTGAACTGAATATAACCAACTCTTGTGCACACGTATACCATGTGCATTATTACAAGGTGACAAATAATCACCCAAAGATTGTGGCGATGGAGGGTAGACTTTCCGATTAAAGAATATTTGAGCAGTATTTGTCGTCGAGTGCATTTAACGCGCGCAACTGCCTGCATGAAAGCACAGTTAATTTTGAAGGCGCATTGTGCGGAGTAATGAAATTAGCAGTAGGTGGATTAATAAGGCTTTAGGAATGCCGGCATTAGCCAGGGCCTTGCACCAGGGAAGAAAAAGAGAAAGGGCCGGGCGGCGCAATCGGCCCCGGCCAAATGGTCCAAATTGAAAGAGGGTCGAGCGGGGCTGATGCAGGGCTTGTTCGGCGGGCCGCGCAAGCGCACGCCCCTTCCGCGGGCCAATCTGGCCGGCTCAAAACTGCGGGGATCAAAGTGCCGGGGAATTGGCGAGGAGCGGCTAAAGAAGCGAGGGCGCCGGCCGCCACCCCACCCCACCCCATCCCTTGACAAAGGAGCGGCGATCGGGCGTTGATTAAACGCCGGGGACGTGGCGGCCGCGATCCCATATCGGCCGGGCCGCGCGGTAACGCGATCCGGCGCGCCCGCGAGCCGCCGCGGCCCCCGCACAATGCCGCCCGGCCGCGCAAATGTATCCCGTGGCCGCATTGTCGCCGAGGGGTTAATGCCTGGCCCGCTCGAGCATTGTCGCCGCCCGCCAGATTTTCCCGGGCTATTATGACGCGCGGCCGCGCGCCCGTATACATATATATATATATACCTCTCTCCCCCCGCGCTCCTTTTATCGGCCGCCAGAGGTGGCCGGCCGTGCGTTTTTTTTTTTTCCCTTCCTTTTCTTTTTTTTTTTTTTCTTCTTTCAGGGGCTCTTTCCTTTTAGCCGGGGGCCGACACTCGAGCCCCCCTTTTTTCGCGGCCCGCTCCTGCGGATTAATGGGGCCTAATTGTGTCCCGAAGGTGCGTGGCCCGGGCGCGCGCGCGTGTACATATATATGCCCGCGCGCAGCCTCGTCTTTCAATCACAACAGAGGCAAACACGCGGCTCGCGTTGCGCCTCCGAGTCAACGGCACCCGTCATTCGCTCGCCCGCGCAATAATTATACACGGCCCGCCGGTGTATACGTATATATATCGTAGGGGGTGGCCGCCGATACTTTGCCGGATGCCGAGCCCCCTCTCTTTAATTCGCTGCCCCCCCGGCTAATGCGGTAATGGGCCCGGGCAGGAAGGCCATTTTCCCGGGTGAATGCGAGGGTATATATATAAGCGGCTGCGCGCGCGTCGCCGGGGAACGCCCGGATGACAACGGGCCCCGGCTCCCTCCTGCCCCGGGGAAGAAAAGCGGTAAGCCTCGGGCTCGCGCCGCTCGAGGGCCCCTCCGATCATATCCTCCCCCGCGGAATAATGGCCCGCCGCCGGCTTTTCTCCTCGGGCCGCCGTCAATGGCTGCGGCCCGCGCCGGAAGATATACGGCCGGCGGCTCGCGGGCCTTTCCGGCCCGATGGGAACTCGATCGCGATCGGCCCGCACAAAGATGCCCGGGCCGCCGAGCGTCTTGCCGGGATCCAGATCGCTCCTGTGGGAATCCCGGCCGCGTCAATGCGCCGCTCTCGGCAGCTTTATCAGTCGGCTGTACATGTTTTATCCCTCGACAATAACTCGGATAAATCAAACTGCTATCCGGCCAGCGGCATTGTTATCTGCCGAGCCGCGGATCATCTCACTCGGTCTCCGGCGCGAGATCCTGCTTTTCGGGAAAACTACGTGGCGCCTTAGCCTTTTTTTATCAAATTATTGTAGACACCTCTTCTACTCTTCCATTTTACTCTTTTATGGTGTCAGGCTTCTAAGGTTGCTTGTACCCAGTTCTTTAAAAAAGGATTTACTTTAGACATTTACACGCAGTTTCACAATATATCAACGTCTATATAGATACGTCTAGATTATTTTAAACGATTTTAATATTAGGTAATATGCGATATTTGAGTATGTCTATATGACTATTACTATTGTAATTTTTTCGTTACTCAATACTACAATTTGTGAAATTATTTTCAAATGAACATTTTAATAATAATAAGAATAATACTTTTTTAGTAGTTAACATAAAAGCATTAGAACGAAATGTAAATCTTGTATAAATAATTAGAATAATTTTAATAAATTATATGTATAAATGATAAAACTATTAACAATAACTACTTGAAAAATAAGATATACGTTCTTTCGATCAAAACATAGTAGAAAAGATAAATTCCTCAATTTATATATATTCAAACATATTTATTGGGTACATATTTAAATTATAGGCATAAAAATCCGATTGTTTTTATATTATTTATTATATTAACAGTGTATTTTATAAACTGTTATGATCTATTTTACAAAAATATCAACTATTCATTCTTAAACAATAATTTACAGTAATATCCAAAATTGATTTTACGACATTTCTAAAGCTTATAATGTAGTCAAAGTAGCAAACGGTACCTAAATCTTTATATAGTTCTACAAAAGATATGCACATATGTATATATGCATTATTGATGATGAAGTACATAAAAAAATTGTGAAAATTTGGGGTTTAACTTCACATAAAAGTAGATTACAGAAGCATTTTATGTGCGGTAGAGCAAGATATATGATGGCTCATTTATAACAGAGAAATACAAAGCAGATGGCTTAATATGTAGATGAGCCTCCTGTCAGTGCTTCACGCTTACAAGAGTGAGAAGGGGTTAGTTGAAAAGAAGTCAGTAATTTGCTGACGTTTGGGCAGCAGCACAAACAAACTACTACAAAAAAATGGTGGTTGCGGTTGATAGAATATACTAATACTCGAAATAACAAAAAAATGACAAGAAGTCCCTTATATGCAGTATGCACTACCAAAATAGCTTCACGATTTTGTAAAATACATGGTTTCTGTTTGGATTAACTCCTACTCTTCCAGTTTTAAATATTTATAACATATTTATAAATTGGCACATATTGTTTATTTATTTCATAATAAAAATGACTTATTACATTTTTCGTGTATATTACAAAATCACTTTAATCGTACACATTTAAATTACCTGTAACAAATAAATTAATAGTAAAAATGTGAAATGAATTAAATGTATTACAAAATTGATGATTGCATATTAATGGCAATTCTGATATAGAAATATAATGTAACTTGTATAGCTTTTAAATTAATTGAATGATTAATTATTATTAAGATGGACTTTGTATGGATCCTAATTAAAGTAAGACAAGTATGTCATTTTATAAAACATTTCTAACGTTTTCTTATATTTTAATACAAATTTATTAAATTATAAAAAAGTTAAGCACTATATAAAATAGACAGAAGTACAAAAAAACTATATTCAGAAAAAAATACCAACAATATAAAATGCATTATGAAATTGGATAGTATTATTATTAAATAACGTATGGTTTTATTAAATCAAAGAATTAAAGAATGGATACAATGAATAATTTACTCCTCTATATATTTTTGAATAATATGAATTGGAAAATTAAGTCTACCGAATGAATGAATTAACTCATATTAAGTAAGAGAATATTTTATTACAACCAAACGAAATTATAAATTGATAGTAATTACACTACAGTCGAGTTAGGTCAAGTTAAATCGAACATTTACGCTTCATGAATTAAAAGGCACTAATAACACACGTAATTTTTTTCTCACAAAAAATTAAATTTAAAAAAATAACTTACGATGTTATTATGGATTTAAAATAACAGTGGAACTCTTCAGAAGCATTTTTCTGTTGGTATTGATTTGTTCGATCGATTTCGTGGGTTTATGAATTTAAGTTACGCATATGTCCAGCTTCTCCTTGAGAGGAATTCTCTGTTAACACCTACGTTTTGAAGAGGTATTATCTCACCCATCTGCATTGAGGCAGTAGCCTATCCTGCACGAGGCGGCGTATCTCATGTGCTTAATGGTAGTAGCAATATAGCTCAACATCAGTGAGAGCCAAGCTGGGTCGAGGGTTGGGCGTTTAATAGGAAAAGGGTAGGTAAGAGATTTTGCCGAGGGTTTTGCCCGATCGAATCCTGAACTCTGAAGGGCGGCTTGTATAGAGCAACTGACGCGGATGCGAAATCTACTCCGCGGCCGGTAGCTGTAGTCACGCCGTGGTGGGGGTAGTGTCGGTTGCGGTGGGGTGGCCGAAGTCAGTCGCGGCACGTACGTCTATTCGAGAGAAAAGTCGCTCAAGCTAATATTACGAAAATTGGAGTATTTTTTTAATACCGCCCAGACGACAATTTCTTGGAATGGAAAGTGCTTTAGAAAATGTAAGAAATATATACATAAAATATACTTTTATTATATACAATCAATGTTATTGTACATTTATAAATAAAAATACCGAGACAAACACGTTCTTATGTCAAATAAAATAATTTTATATACTCATGGCAAAATTAGTCTAAAACATTTTGATATAAAGTTCCAAGTATATTTATAGGGTAACGATAAAATAAATACGAGTCATAATTCGTGTCTCGTCATAGTCCTCTCGGTATTTATTACACATTATTAAATAAAGACTGAATAGAATAAATATAAATATGCATGAAATCGAAACGTTAATCAAAGACTTTGTATTATGTCGATGGAAATTTTTGTTCTTCCGCAGTCATGTCACCAATGGATTCCATCAGGAATGCATTGAAGGGGTGAAACTCCTTAAAAAGGCAATGATTCGATGCTTTGGAGTACACAGAGAAACGCTCGATGTAAAAAATGTTGTGACTCCGAGACTCGAGCCCGCCAAAAGCATCCCTCGGTTTTTCCACGCAGCCTCCTCAAAAACCGTCCGCCTCGCGACGTCGAGGCACAAAAAAAAAACAAAGCCAGGAGACGCGAAGACTTGCGCGGAGCCGGCCGCGTAAACGGAAAAAAAAATCCGGGCAGGGCAATTATTCATTAAGCGCGGGGTGATGATCGGGGCGGCATTGGGCGGGCGCAGCTCGGGTAACGACTCCTAATCCGCGCCCGTTTTTTCCGCGCGGCGTCGCCGATGATCGGCCGGGTCCCGGGGGCCGGCTTTACGAGCGCCCCCATAAAAGCGCGTCGCCCGGTAGCGCTGGGCCGGGTCCCCTTTTTCTTTTTTTTTTTTTTTTTTCCCCAACCCGAGGAATGTATATATACACATCCATAAAGCAGGCCCCCGCGCGCGGCCGCCATTGTTCCCGGCGGGGGCGTCGCGGCGAGAGCCCGGGTCCTCGCGGAAAAAAATCCGAGGCAAAAAGAAAAAAAAAAAGGCGGCGGCCATTGTCCGCGGGGCGGCTCGCGGCTCTCGTAAAGGCTTTGTGGCCAATCGGCCGTATATCATCGCTCGGGCAATGCGCCCCCGAGGAAAAGCCCGGGTGGAGGCCCGTGCTCGGGTTGCACAAAACTCACCCCCGCGGGCCGGTGCGGCCCTCCGGCGAGCCGCTTGTTTTATGGCGCTTTTTTAAATAGTCCGGCTTCGGGGGAAGCGCCCGACTTTCCCTGAACTGCGGCCGGAAGGCAAAGGTGTTGCGGCCGACTGCCGGGCTTTGCCACCTTCTGCCCTCTGCGGCTTAATAACTCTTTACGCGCCGGCCGCGCGAGCGGCTCCTTTCCCGGAAAATGAGAAAAGTGCCCTCGACAGGTCTCGGGTGGGTTTTCACGGGCCGGCGTCGGCTTGCCGATCTTCGGGGGGCCGCCTGTGCGGGAGGTATAGGCCGCGGCCGATCGAAAGACGCGGTAACTAATTCGGGCGGCCGGGGAGGAGGCGTATTTCCGCTTTTGGGCCGATCGATCAAGGAAGATGCGTGCCTGGCCTCGTAAACCATTCCCCGGGCTCGCGGCGGTCCATTCTATTTAATCAGGCTCCGAGGCGGCGAAGGGGTGACTCGGTGCGTGTCTCGCGGCAGCTGCGAAGATCTAGGTGACACGGCCGCTCTTCATAGATCAAGTTCAGACCGCGCGGCTCGAGCCGCGGCTGTTTATATTATAGCCAGCCAGGCTGCCCGTCTGTTTAACGATCTTTGTTTTTCTTTTGTCCTCGGAGAGCGACCGACACGCGCGCCGTACCCGCCCACCGATTTGTTTCGGATCCTCTTGGTATTTTTATTGGCCTGTTTATTTTCGCGCCTCGCCCGATTAGATTTATTCCGACTTCCGAATGTAGGCGCGCGCGCATGGCCCAAGAAAAAACTACACATTCTTCCGCCTGCTTTATTAGGTTCTTCTATCTATCTTTCGAATCTTTTTGAAGATTAGAAAACGAAGGTAACGCTGGAATTCTCCAACATTCAAATAGAAACACGACTTGTTGTTTCACGTTGGAGACTTCTGTCGTTTTTATTTCGAATATGTTTATTTTACAAAGCTTTAATTACCTTCCAATCAAAGATTCATCAATCTGAAGATAAATAAACACAAATAGGCCATTTCATATTTCTAAAATCTTTACAAGTTTTATTGTATAATGTACGACTAATTACATTACGTTTTTTATATATTATATACTTTTCATTTTGATCGGTAATTACAGGCCTATTGTCTAGATCTCAATTTTAAGCGAAGGTGGAAATTTAATTTTTATTTTTCAGCTTCGTCAGAGCCGCATTTCTATTTTGTACAATTTACACAAAAATTTTTTCTAATGACAATATACAAGTCAAAATAAATTAGTAACGCTTTTCTATACCAAATTGAGACTAAGCAGTGGGCAAGAAAAAACATTTTCTGTCTTTTTAAGGATTGAATACCCAACTTGCAGGGATATTATTTGAAACAGAAAAAATACTCACTACCTGAGAGCAAAAAGTAGTAACTGCTTCACGTATAAATATACAGGTTGTAGATACTTTAAAAACATTTTTGCTCTGAAGAATCAGCTGCGATTTTTCAAGAAAGATAGCCACTATTTTTTCCCCTGCAGATAGGCATCGATTATGAAGCACGAGCAAGTTTGTTTCCTCGGGCGACCGATTTCTCATCCCAACCGAAATTAGAACGAGGAAGAAAAAAGCGGGAGCAAACGTATATAAGGAAGCTGGGGCGGCGGGGGCGATCGGCGCGCGAATCTCCGGTCGACCTCAATCTCGAATCGGAGGCGGTCGGCATCGGTCGCCTGAATGCCGGGGCTCTCGGCGCGAGGGAGGGAAGCCGGGCGCGCGATGCTAAATAAAGATCCCCGGCGGGCGGCTTTTCAGGCTCCTTTTTTTCCCCGGGAGCTCGGCAAAGTAGCAGCTCCGTTGGAGGGGTGCGCGGGGGTGGGCGCATCATCGGCCCCCGCGACTGCGGGCTTCCTTCCCGTCGGCGCGATGCGCGCACATATATACCCCCGGGGGCGCTCTCGAGGGCCTCCTCGGCTTCCTCTTGTTCGCTGCGTTTACGGGCGCGGCAGTAAAGCCCCGGGAGTCCATAAACCTCGAGGCGGATCGAAGCCGCGGCCTGGATGCGGACGCGGCTCGGTCCCCGCGCCCTCGGACGAGAGGAGTTTGGCGGTCGGACGGGCCGAAAATAGCGCGGGCCCCGCCCCCGGGGCGCGTAAACCACGGGGCGGCCGGGGGGGTGCCGCGATCGGCGGCGATCTCGTGTTTCGTCGGGCCCGGGGTCCCGTGGCGGGGCGCCTTCAAACGGTGCCGGCGTCTCGCGGGCCGGAAGCTGCGCGCCCGCGCCGACAGATGAGCGCCGGCCAACTGTCGCTCGTGTCGGCCCCGCCAGTTGGAGCAACAAACGCGCGGCACGCGTGCGACACACGGGCTGACCGGCCGACCCCCTGCGCCCACTTTATTGCCCTCGAGAGGGCCGATCTTCCTAATTGGCCGACAAGGAAACGCTATTAGCCGCCTGCGGCCCCGTCTTCGGGGAAGCCGATCGCTTTTTACCCCGGGCCTCCTGCCGGCCTTTCCGCTTCCACGTGCCGTAAATCGCGATAGCGCCTCGACCGATGTACCCTCGACGCACGTTTACCTACCCGCTCTCCTCCCTGCCTTCTTCTTCTCCTTTTTCTTCCTCGCGCTCGCTTTCCTTTCAGATTTCACTCCATGGCTAGCTTGACGTCTAAATTTCTTTCCTTTTTTTCTTCGCTCAAAGATTATCACCGGCATGTTCCATTTGCGACGCTTCCAAACAACAAACGCTGCCAGAGACGTGCTTTTAAAACCTCGGTTTATTGCGCCTAATAAACATATTTAACGTTAAAGCGATCTTTTAATGCAAATGCAACTGTAGATTTCACTTTAACAAAAGGTTTCTAAAATTTTTTAATAATTATTACAATCATATTGTTTGCTGTCAAACATTCAAAGTAATTTCTACTTGACTTTTAATATATATTATTGTTAGATAATTGTGTTTGAAATACGTTTATTTATCAGTACTATGCTTGCAAAGTATTTTTATTACAAGATTTTTTTACTTGTGTACATGCAATAAATAAATAAATATTTTATTTAGTTTTATTTAGAATATACATAGCCTAATAGACAAAGTAAAAATTAACATATTTTAGTTAAATATGATAGTTTAATTAAATCTTTAAATAAATTATGATGCTATATATAATATATTTTATGTGTACAGTAAATGTGATAATAATTTTTCACGATTGAAAAAAACTATATAATTGCTTTCTATTTTCAAAGTGTCGACCGTAAAGCCTTGCATGTTACGAATGACTAAAAATTCGTTATATACGTAAACTAGTACATAGAATGATTATTACAGACTCTTTCATCAAAACGGAAATCAATAAATTAAATCGTTTGGTGTGATGGTAAAATATGTAGTTAAAGTAGCGAGTTGTTTCATTTCTAAATATAAACATACATAGTCTAGCTTGGGGTTTGAGATAGTTACTCTAAATATAATGTAGGGGAGATAGTTTTATAGCCAGTATATTATCAGTCATAACTGAAAATACTTAATAAATAATTTGAAACGTCTTTTTACCGAATAAAATTAGGCAACTAAAATTGTAGAAACATTTTGAGAGGAACAGTGTAAGTTACGACAGTGTTGATGACATCAATCCAAAACTGTACTCGGTTTGAAGTTATTTTGAATGTTATTAATGAAAAATGTTATATTATCGTTATTATCGGTGTTTCGTGTAAATAAACGATTACAAGTGGGCCAAAGGAGGAGAATGGAGGCCATGGTGGCAGCATAGGTGAAATATTGACACAAAGCCATGGGAGTATCGAGACAACTCAATATTTATTGGTTGAGAGGCTAGATGATTTCTATTAGTATAGAAAAGAGGGAGGAGGCCTTCGGGCGCGCCTTCGGCAAACGGACCGGATTAATTTTTATAACTTATTCGGGGCCCGTGAGCCGGGCGCGGAGTGAAAAGCAGGGCCGGCCGACCCTCGAGCGACGCGCGTCCCCGTAATTTCCCCACAAAGCCCGAGGATCCACGCAATCCATTAAAAAGCCCGGATGGCTCTTTGGGGCCCTCGAGCGGACAAAAGTTGCCCGAGACGTCCGTCATCGGGACAAATTTCACGGCGGCGGGCCGGCGGAGAAAAGCCTCATCTGCAGGATCTTCCGGCCGATGGTTTTCGCCATCGGGCCGACAGGTAGGGGGGCCGGGACTCCCCGGTCGGTCATTGTGGGCCGCGCGAGATCCGCGCGCGCGCGTCCACCTATGCGCGGTCCTTGTTCGCAGGGAGAGGCGCGGGCCCCCCGACCGCGCGAGGCCCGTCCGCGTACGCGTCCCCCCCCCGTTTTTCTTCCCGCGTCGACGGCCCGCCGCCCGCCGACGACATAAATATAATGTCACGATTCGCCGAGCGTCAATGGGGGCCGGTGGGGATGCGCGCGAGGTGCACCGCCGCTGCGCCCCGGCATTGTCCGGGGCGCCCCGGGCCGCCGCGCGAGCCCCGCCGTACTGTCACGCTAACTGCGGGCCCAATTTTCCGTTTTCACACTCGCCTCTAATGCGCCGCTCCCCGCCCGGCTTTATTGCCAGGCCGACCCTGCGGCCCACCCCGGCTCCAAAGAGTTTTGTTTTCCGCCCGCCCGGAAGCCACTGCAGCGCTCGTGCCGGCCATTACGGGCTCGCCCGCCGATTTACGGAGCCGCCGCTCTCGATTCGCCTTGTTTTCCAAGATCCCATTGTCGAGGGCCTTCCAAAGAGAGCGGAAACTCTCCTCGCAATGTCACTTCATCGAGGCTCATACTTAAGCCCGACTTAGTCGGTTTAAGCTGGTATTGCACTCATTCATATTAGATAAATAAGGATACGTTGGCCTCGCTGTCAAAAATCCTACGGTATTACTTACTGCACTTTCTATACAATGGGAAAGATTATGGGTCCGATAATGATTACTATGTCGTGCAGCAATTCTAATAGAATAATGGTCATTTTTAGTTTCAAGTATGATAATCCCTTGATCGAGTCAATATGGCGGGATCAATGTAATGCATCAACTTATAACCTGTACAAATTTAAAACGTACACCATTTTTTTCAAATATACCGTAACCTTTTTGTATGCTATTTGCAAAAATATTCTTACTTTTTATTATTAAATAGAAAATATGAGAGCCACAAATGTGCTCGGTATCTTAAGTACCGCGTGATCTATTTTTATTATTTAGTAATTCTTTTTACCCTAGAAAGTATGATTAAGGCTATAATGACGGCTGTGATTGATCGCTTTATCGTACTTGATTGTACATTAACTATTATGTATTACAGCTTTAATTCATGAAATAACGGTTTATTGTCGTATTTGAAGTATATTTTGGTAAGATTTAAACTTTTTGTAATCATTATTTTTATCTATAATAATATTATTTACGCATTTATATTTGATCTTTACTAATCCTATGCAGATCTCATCAAGTTATTTTTAATTTATCTGTTTTCGAATTTATTTTGATGTCGACACTTTTGTTAGAGTATTTGTGATTTTATTTTCAACTGCTTAACAAATGAGCTAAGATATAAATATTCGTATTTGCTTATTTTAAGAATTTCAACCAGTACTGAGAATTAATAAATATAAAATCTTATAATGTTTTAAATTTTTTTTATTTCTTCTTTTACAACAAACGTCGTACAAAAATGTCCAGAGAGCAAAACTATCTTTGAATTGAATCTATATTTTTTGTTATATAAAATAAATTCGTAGTACTTCAAATTATAAATATATATTTAATAATATTTAATTATATATTTTTTGTAAATAATATATTAGGTAGAATCTTTGAATGCCGTTTTTCAGTGATCAATTAGAAATTGTACGGCTGAAAATGTAACTGAGTTTAATGTATTTATTGTACTTTATGTATTTCACTTTTTTGATTATCAAACTTCGCGCTATAATGTATCATTAACTACATAGAACTATTACAAAGAATAAATAATTATGTATTATAGTCTTCAAATATGTTGCTGAAATGTTTCTTTGTAAATCAAACCATTTTACTTAATTGAATGTTGTGATCCCTAATTTATTTTAGTTTATATTTTGTTAAATTTTTTCAATAATTGAAGTTTCCCAATTATTATTGTTACACGTTCTTCGTACTATAACAAAAACATACCAAAACAAACTGTATTTGTAATTATATATGCACTGCACGATACAACGAGAAAGTGAGATTGTAATGTTTCGCTCTGCACCTGTTGATAGTGACCGCATTACATTTTTATTTTTTAAATTAATTTTCTAAAACCGAGGTTTAGCTATAATTATTTTTAATTATTCTTTAATTTTAATTTATCAAAATTTTGATATCTTTGTCTGTAGATATTCGTTATAAGCTAAGTAAAAAATAGAAAGATTTAAAAATTGATATAAAATAATTCACCAACCAGACATAATACTGAAATGGAGTTAATTAAGCTTTAAAACAAAGTAATTTGAAAAATGAACTTACATAATACAATTAAATTTGTACAACACATTTTTGTAAGAGATATATCTATAGATTAAATAAAAATTGATTTAAATAGGTTAATTAATATGGTTATTCTGATTCTTTCTAGCCTAAAATATCCATTTTATAAACATTTGTATTGAATTGATCATCGGCGGGATTTCAGAATAGTGAAAAGTGAATAGTGAAAAAATCCAACCCACTTGAAAAAGTGATATTACGGTTACATTTTCAGAATTGTTATTATTCCTAATGTACAATTCTCAGATGTTTTTTTCACGCGTCAAGGTGTATTTGCGCCATTAATATGAAATCGAGAAAGGACGAAGAGTGTTCATTTAAATCCTAGAAAGTATCACGGGCAGAAAATTGAGGGAGCACAAAAGCACCGTCGATTAGAACATTAAGGTGAAAAGGTAGATAATAGAAAACTGAGAATCGGTGTTTGATCGCTGGAACACCTCGTCCGACACCTACACGTGCACGAGAGCGAGAAGAAAGCTCGAGGGAGGAGGGCCAGATGAAGAAATCGTTGAATCTCCAGCGGTGCCGAGGAGGGGGTTCGTCCTTTCACGGGAGCCCATGAAAAATGAGGTTAGCCGGTCGGCGGGCGCGCGCCCAGGGACTCGGGGCCCAATGTTTTGGCACTCAATGCCTCAGCTCGGCTCCCGGTCCTACTCATCGGCTCCCGGTCTCCCCTGGGCGCGCGGTCCGCCCATTTGATACAAGCGCGGCTACCGTTTTCCCCGTACGTCCCTGAGAATCCCGTGGGCCGGCTTTTATTGAGGGGCCGGCGGGGATGTCTTCCTCCGCGGCTCCTCCTCGGCCCGCCTGATATCTTTCTCGCCGATCGAGCGAGAAACTCTCCGATTTCAACGGCGGCGACGGCGGCGCGAGGATTTAGTGCCGGCGTTCGGGGAGTCCATGAAAAGGGATGAGCCCGAGGCAGGGTTTTGTTGATACACACCTTTTTACGACCCAAAAACGGCCATTTACATTCGGCCCCAATGTCCCGTGAATATACACACGGACAAAGTTTCTCGGGGTGATTATAACACCGATTCAATGGACCTATCGGCTCTGTAGGGTTGTACTTTCGTGGTGACCTCAAGAGCCCGTGATCTATAGCGGTGCATTGATTCCTTTGCTACCGGAATGCGCTATAAAATTTGTTTTTATCAATGACATCCGTGATTTATACGCCCGTAAACGCAGCTCAATCCTCCCATTATCACTAAGTACTTTTTCTCACCATGGGAGTGTAACCCTGAGAAAGTCAACTCTTGCACCTAGGAATAAAAATCGAAGGAAAAGCAACGCACCCTTGCTACGCGTCGAAAAATTCATATAAGCTTATAACGTTATTAGGTTGCAATTCCAGTAAGGCTGACATTATATGCACAATGACGTTTGGAGACGAGGCACAATAGGTGACCTCGTGGCGTCGCAATTGTTAATCCCGTAGGTAATACCGAAAATCGCGTAGATCTCAAAGCCGACTCATGCCAGGTCGCTGTACAATAGGGCTCACAGTCATAATATCGAGAATGAAGATTTTCGTAAAAGCATACCACTTGACAATGGACTCGCATGTTTACCCCCGATCAAAGGCGATCGGGAGGAATATTTTCCGCGTCCCTTGACGAGACATCTTGCTTTGGCGGATGAATATCGATGAGGGGGGGAGCCGGGCCCCGGCACAGAAGCCTAAATCGACCCCAAGAAGCGGTGCACGCGCGGGCAAAAAGGGAGTATGGAAAGAAGCCCGTGTCCCGACAAAGCCCCGGGCGTAAGTAACGGCGAGGAGCCACAATAAAAGCGCCCGCGGAGCGGAATCGGACGCGTGACGGGCGAGATTTTTTCCTTTCTCGGCCCTCCGGGGGCCCCGGCCAAAATATTTGTCAGCCCCTGACAAAGGCCGTCCCCGCGGAGGGCCCATATTATCAAGGAGTTTTCCCGAGTCAGGGCCCAGCCACACGCGATATTTCGCCGTATGCCCGTGGAGGCCTGGGGGGGCGGCGGACCACCCCGCGCCCACTCTCCACGCGCCATTTAATAAGCTCCCGGATTAGGGCCCCGTTATGTAGCGTCGCGCGCGCGCGCGCGGGATTTATAGGCCGCTGCCGCGAAGCCCTGTGTCCGCGGGCGACTTTGTCGAGGACTTTGTCCGCGCCCAGTTGACCTTCATCGGCCCGGCTGCTGAAGAGCGGGAGACTCGGAGGCTGCCGGCCATTCACCGGCTCTCGCCCAATTACGCGTAATCGCTCCTGGGCTCGGGGAAGGTGTCGCTCGGCCATTCACTGCCCTTGTTTTCGAAGAAGCCATGTTGGAGGATAAACCTGCGAACCGCCCAAATTTGAATTATTCAAACGATTGTGTCTAAATCGACTGTTGCCGCTATCAATCACCGCGCAATTTACTTTCATGCGTATTACGTTAGAATGCAGGTCTTTCAATTTGTTGTTTTATGCCATTTCCCTTGGACGCGCAGGTGTAAAGTCTTGGGCGTAGAAACTTTACATAATTACACTCGAATTATTCCCATCTTAGAAAAGGCAGGTCACTACTTAGTACTCTGACCATCGTAAATGATACTCTACCAAACTGTTGGCCTACATTTATGTATGCAATAAACGTTATAGTGCAATAAAAATAATATAAAGTACTAATATATTATTTCTATAACTACAATAAAATGTACATAAATAGTAAAATTAGAATGTGGGGTATAATATAATATATATTTTAAAGAAAGTTCGGTAAACTTATTTCGTAACTATTATGCATTTTCTCCAATTGTATTTATATTTTATTGCTCTATAGTATATTGCTTACGCAATAGAATTATAGTATAGCAGTTTTTATAAAACTTACTTCTACGATCTACCCAAGACTATTGCGAATTCATATAAAAATAAATAATCAATAAACTCCTTACACTATACTTATTACTTGTGTACAAATACATTTGATAATTAGTTGTTAGAAAGGTTCGCGGTTCTTTTTTAATTGTTAAAATCTTTTAAAAATTTATATTTTATGTTATAAATTAAATTAGTTTACACTGTAGCAATAGTACTGCAACATTTAATACAAACGTGCTTTAACATAATTATTATGGTTGTTCTTTTATTGTTTTGGCAGATTATTGAATTAATAATGTGAAAACATTGTATTTCAACCTCGATTTCCAGTGTAAATAAATATTTAATTACATTTTTAATATTTTACCAAAGTCGTTGTGTTATTGATTCTTTCTACCCTCGTACTTTGATCTAAAACTTTTATATTATGCTCGGCATTCGGTAGGCGTGTGTAATAGATTTTTTTTCTTGATACAGAGATTTGATTTGACAAAGGGTGGTAGAAAATATTTTGGGGAAAATAAATAAATCAAAAATAGTAAATGTAAGTTTAAGAGCTATTCTCTGATAGAAATGTAAACAATTTCTAGATTAAAAACTACCAGTTTTTAATATATAATTTACAATATATCATCTGGGAATAAGGTAAAAATATAGTAATAAGTATACCGCTTTATAGATATAAACTAGATTAGATTGTCATGTCTTAATAACATCTATACATTTGTTCTTAAAATTTGAAGTAAGGTATAAGGTAGACGAGTATTAAGCAGACTACGTTGCATAAAAGCACAAGATAGACTTTATTTTTTTAATTTTTATATTTTCTAGGTAGCTACAAAAAAGAAGGTTTTCTATTTTTATATCTTATAAGTATTAAAAATACGCAATAGAAAGCATATATTTATTTAGTAGATTCTGGATTTTTATTCGTTTATGATTTGCAGTGTTTGCGTTTCAGATGCTATCAAGTGCATGTATATTTGGTATTTCATATTATAAGTTATATTTTTTTTGTTATTTCCGACTACAGGGTACTCTTCACATCTCTTAATTTCTGCTAAAGTTTCTGCTATAAGAGTTTCGGGGATGCCGTTAACTGACACATATACAGTGATATCTGACGATTAGTGTTTAAATTATATGTAAATAAAGGAGGTAACAATCACGAGCAGTGGTAACACACGTGATCGAAGAATTTGTCCTCGAATTCATGGGCTTGGTTAGATCAGTATCGACTCTCTGAACGACTCCGAAAGATAAGCCAAACTTTTTAACCGTTTTTTGAATGAAAAAACGGAAAGGGAAGAAAATTGATCGGATTATCATGGCTTTTTGAGATGTGCCCAACGTTATCAGGTCCCGATGGAAGGATACAGGAAGGGGGAGGGGGGCGGGGTGGCGAAGGCACCGAGGCGAAAGCGGCCCTCCAGCCGAGATTCATTTCGACTGGGTAGGTCCGTTTTCAAAGTCCGAAAAAGTAATCGGCGCGGGCCCTCGAGGCTAGGCACTCGACTCCCCGGGCGAGCCGCGCATACCTGGGCTCCCGGGGGCCGCGCGCGAGCCGCCTGCGAGCAGCTGCGTGCAAAAGTTCCGTTTCGTTGCCGCCTGTCTCCCAGTTGCGTGCGCGCTTTATTGGAAGAATAGCGCGGACAGAGAGGAGATAGGCCGCACAGAGCGCCGCCGCCGGCCGCGGATCGATCGCCGGCCGATGCACGCGGGAACAACGGCGCAGCGGCTAAACGGGGATGAAAGGGAGCGCTGCGTGTGTGTGTGTGTGGAACAAGTCCCCGCCGCCGATCGGACTCGGGGGTCGGCGCTTTTTTTTTTCCGGGGGGCCGCACGCGCCCTTAATAAACGGCCGGTCGACCGGGAGAATGCGCGGGAGTCGCCGCTGCATTGTCGTCTTTGATCGCCCTTATACCGATCGGCCCCGGATAGCGCGCAGCTTTTTCCACTTTTGATTGATTGTTTCAATTCTCGAGATGGATCGTTAAGCACTCGCGCGCCTTTCACTGCTCCACGGCCGGAATCGAGGGAAAAAAAAAAAAAAAAAAAACTCTATTCACGTCCTACCGCCGTCGTTCCACGCATGGCTTACGGGAAATTTAACAGGTTGTCCGTTTAACGTATTTGCAGGTCCTAACTCCAAATCAATCAACTGCTCGTCACAATCTTCCCCAAAGCTCCTTTAATATATTTGCACTTAGATACGCAACCGCAGCTGTTGCCTGGAAACTTTTTTTACAAAGTAACCTATTACATAATATATAAACACGTGCTTATATGGTTCAGCAAAATTTTGTTGCGTGTATTATTATGGAAATTTTGTGTTATTATACCGACGTCTTCTTTTGGTACATACCTACAACAATCCTGTTACAAATCTTTAGTATTCTCTCATAGTAATTATTGGGAAAGTTATGCTTTAAATAAACTTTTGCCTTCTATTAATTTGAAATGCTAAACGTAGAAAGATGTAAAATTATGCGATATTTATTATATTTAAACATTCGGATTTGTTTAAGGTTGAATTTGACTAACATATTCATCAAAAAAACTAGTCAATTTTTTTCCGTAGTATATTATTGTCTTATATAGTCATTGATCGACATATTTTTAACTCACAGTATTGTGATAAAATGTTAAAAGAAACTGAGAATTTATGGCAAAATGGGCAATTATTTTATCCTGTCCATACAAGTTCAAATTTATGTTTTATACATTTGACTCACTGTACAGCTGTAAAGCACCACCAGTAAAAAATTATTTCTGTTTATATAATGAATATTATTACTATTAAATATTAATTTTTATAATTAATTGACCCACTAATTAGTTAAAAATTTGTCAAATTTTGTATAAAAGTAAAAAGTGCAGAACGTATTGCAAGTTACAAATAAGATATTTCAATTGGTAGGTGAAGAAGAAAGGAATGACATATATATTTAATAATCCAATGAAAATGTTGAATCGGTATCGTGTAGAGTTCGAGGCAGGCAGGGCTTGAGACCTTCTGGTCCTCCGCAGCTGCGGCGTAAAGTAAAAATTGAGCGGCTGTCGGCAAGCGAACGGTCCCAACTAGAGATCGGGCCGCTGTAGTCGATTTATTACGCGTGATGCGGCGGAAGTCACTCGACGGACGAGTAATAGTCGATCCACACATCGGCGGGCCCTCGTTCGGACAAGCCCCTCGACGCGTCCAAATATTTAGGGAGGGGGGCGCCCGAGCCCCCGGGCCTTCGCGGAAAATAGGAAGCCATTTGTATCTCCGTAATTATTCAGTCACAACTCGGGGCGAGGGGTAGGGGCGCACCCTCGGGAAAGCGCCTCATACGCCGGGCGATCTCGGAAAAGCCGGCCCCCCGAATCGAAGGGGCGTCCCGCCGGAGGAATTATGAATCATTACCCGCGAGCGGGGGCCGGCCCCCTCGAGGTGTGACGTGCGCGCGCGCACAAAGCCGCCGGCTCAATGGCGCTCGGCGCGCCCCCCGCGGCCCGTGCCCGTCTTCATCGCCGCTTCCCCGAACGGGGGGGGAGCTCCCCCCCCCCAGCGCGCGCGAAAAACAACCCGCCCGCGCGACTTCCTCCCCGGCGGGGCGCCGCGGCCTTTTCGCCGTGGGATCCCGCGAGGGCCGATTCCGCGCGGAAGCTGCGGTGACGTAGGATGTGCGCCCCGCCATTCTTGCCCGGTTGCCCAAGCCGCGTGCTTGGCCCGCCGGTGCTAACGACCTGCTCGCCGTGACTTTACACCGGCATTCTCCGTCGAGGCTGCGCCCGGGGGGAGGGGGGGAGCCCCACTGAGCGGGTTTATATTCATCGGCCGGGCTAATAAGCGCGTCGGCTCCATTTGCGACGAGTCTACTTTGACATTTCACTCCGGGAGCGGGAAAAAAGGCACGTTCCACTGCGTTCCTCGCGCATCGCATAATAGTGGTCGGGCCGTCCTTCCTGGAGAATTAACGAGTTCGGATAGTTTGACCGACAGCTTTTCACGAGATCCCCTGTACCTCAAAGAAACTTATTAATTGCATAACAAACGGTCAGAAACCGAGTGTACATTACAATACATCTCTCGTCGAGGTTGACGCATGCGAGTTTCTAGCCATGGGTATTGTATTGTAGGTTAAATAAGTTTTTATTTTTCAACTATTCTAGTCAGGTAGTAATTAATGAATCTTATAATTTAAACATATTCACATATATTAGCTCTCAGACTAGTTGTTGTACAGTACATTGTGTAAGCTGGTAGGTCTGCAAGGGTTTTTATTGCATTTACCTATACATATAACATTAATTTACAGTTCATAGCAATAACAATAATAACAGTTATACATTAGAATTTTTCTTTGTTAATGATTATTGTTATTTCTATTGACTGTAAATGCACGATGAATATATTAATGTCACATGTATGTAAATGCAATAAAAACCCTTTAAAAAAATACGCATTTATAAAGAGCAAAACGTGTAGAGTGATACAATTTATCACGTCACAAGAACGAAGTAAAGGACAAAAGTATATACTGCAAAGATGTTTTGTTGAATGGAAAAAAAAGTTTAAGGATCCTTGGTAGAAATTGAAGTCAGGTTTTAACTAGATTACAGCTAGAATTTATGGTTTAAGTCCGTTTTTGGATTCCGACTGATAATTGAAGAAACAGTTCCGAATCTGTATTGTTGTACAAGTACACGGTATTGATATTACTGACTACAATGATTATATTGTATACATCAACTAAGTGAATGGACTATTTGATTAGCGCGTTGACGTGTAGTCATACACGTGAGTGATGAGCAAGAATGAAGAAACATCGATAGGCAGCCGGCGGCTATAGGCGCGGGCCCTAAATTATTCGCAGATTTTGACAGGGCCGGGGGTAAAAGGGGTAAAAAGTGGGTACGCAGGGGCTGGGAAGAGGCGGCTCGTCGTTAATCGGGGGAGAAGGGCATTAATCCGGCAGGGCCTCGAGGGTCGGAGGCAGGAGGGCCGGGCTCGGGGCGCGGCGGCCAGGTTAAAAAGCCGCGGCGGGTCTCCGCAGGCCGCCGGCCGGGGGCCATAAATCCGGCGGGTAAGTGCGCGCCCCTAATCCGGCCCTCGCGCACTCGCGCATTCAATAAGCGACTCTGTCGCGGGGCGCGTCAATAGTCCGGCGCACGTGCGCCCGGGGGGGACAATGCGCGCGCCGGCCGATAAGGGGCCCACACAGTCCCCGGGGCTAATCCGCCGCGGGGCCGATCGATACGCACGCGCACAAGAGCGGACCGCGCGAAAGGTCCTGCGGTGCCCCGGTGGCCGGCGGCCTTTTACGGCCCCCGTAAAGATACACCCCGGTTTACGCCGGGCGCCCGTTGCCCGATCGCGGCCTCGCTTTTTTCCCCCGCACCCGCCGATAGCGCGCCACGACGGCGCGTATATCGACCGGCCCTCGACGCGCTAATTAAGCCGCCGGCCGGCGTTTACGAGCCGCGGAGCCTCCGCTCGCCCGAGTTATTAAAGCCCTAATGGCCGGGTCTAGGGCCCGGCGGCCTCGCCGCTCCCGCGCTCATTTTTATATGCGGCCGGGGGGGGGAGGCGTGTAACCCGGCTCCATCAAACGCGCCCCCGGCATACATTAATAAACGGGCGCGCGCGCGCGCGGCTCGCGGCGCCGCTTGACATCCGGAAGCGCCTCGAGATATACGCCCGCTGTCGTATTAACCCGCGGGCGATGCCGGCAGCTGCGCCACCGCCGCTACTCGCCGATCCGATCCCCGAAACTGCCAAAGTAAAGCCTCTCGGCCGGTATAATCCTCGGGGGATATCGTGCATTACGCATTGGCCAAGTATGATCGACGAGCCGCCTCCCCCCCATCGCGGCTCTTTATCACCCCACTCGGCTCGTCCGCGTGTATTATGCATACGTGTGGATGTACCGGGCCGGTAAACCAGTGGAGTTCCGGTGCGCGCGGCGGCCGCCCCCCTTTCTCTCTCTCTTTTTATTCTCGTTCCCGGCCTCCAAGCGCACGAGGCCTGTTTCCTCTGGCGGGGCGCGTTTGCGCCCGCTCCTCTGCAGCAGGACGCGGCGCCTCGTCGCCTTTGGCCCCTTCCCACCCCAGGGCTCACGATCCGGCTGCATTGTTTTTCCCGCTGCCAGCGGAGAAAGGAGCTCCCGCTTGTTCCGTGACGTTTTCATCTCCAAACAACTGTTTAAGGCAATCGCGGCAATTACTCTCCGGGCTCTGTTCGGCCCCCCTTGCGAGGCCAGACCTCCCCCGGGCATCCTGAAGATAAATATATTGCCCAATCTGCACCGAGCCTTCAAAATCAATCTCTTTTTACCCCTTTCTTTTATCGTCCGTGTATTAACCTATATATTGCTTTTGAACTATTACCAGTTTAGAGTAACCCGTACATTTGCAATTAGTACACAAGAGCCTTTTTAAATAAAGACAAAATTGGTTAAGGGATGCGCGTATTTTACGGTAATAAACTGATTCGCAGTTGATAAGTAACTTTTTTGCTTTTATCCATTAGCACATTTATGAGACATTCTAAATAATTTTACCAGATTAAATGTAAAAATATTTTTTGATAATCAACTTCTTTTGAACGTATAGTGCACCAGTGATTTGTATAATTATTCATGCTAATCGTTAGCTGATGATACACTCGATTTCATCAATCTATTTTTTAAACAAATTGCGTTCGCAAAATTGTTCACTGTCGGTTCCTGTTATTTAATGAAATTAATTATGTATATAATAACTGAAATGCAAGTAATTTTTTTCAAATATGAGCATAAAAAATTTATCTTTCATATTATTAACTTTATGAAGTGGATATGACCACTAATAAATAATGAATAAACCTTATTTCTGGAGCAACATTTTGAAAGAAAATGTAATTATTACATGGATGATGAAGTTGGTTTACAGTAAATCATCTAAAATGCGGACGCAACTATATATGTACCGAGATCACCTATATAAAAGTAAGATAGAGTACAATCAGAGGAGGCCGAGGACGCGTCCCCGTATACATATATAAATAGGTGCGATGGATTGAATAAACGAGGCTTTTGCAGGAGGCTTTGTCAGTTTACGTACCCACACACGCGACGGAGGCGCGCGCAGCTCATAGCCGAACAAGTGGCCGTTGATGAAGGTAGACGGCCGTATCGACAGCATACTAACGCAGGCTATTGAAATTAGCCACGGCTATCGAAATTTCACGTGTACACGCGATTCTGGTTTAGCTCTCGTGCACTCTGCAAAAGCGCGCATGCAAATAGCCCGTTGCAGGGGTCGCGCGGCTCTCTGCGGCCCGGGGCGTCGCCCGCGCCGCAGATATTTCCATGGGGCGCGCCGCTCGCATCGAATCGGGTTAAGATGATTTTTGCCACGCGTGAAACGCGATCCCGCGGCCCGGGCGTGATTAATAACCGGCGCATTGTGCAGGAGCGAGTGTAGAAAGCCCGGGAGATTTCGAAGCCGCCGCTTACAGCTCACTTTGCGCCGAGTTCTCTGTTGCCTGCAGCCAACCAGAAGGGAAGTTGCTGCTCCCGATTGGAGAGGCTCGTGTGCAAAGTGCGTCTCTGCTCTACAAGTATACTTTTAGCAATGGCATTGATAATAAAATACTTTATTTACCGAATGTTGTTAGATATGATCATTTTTAAACACGTGTCATCAAGCAAGTACTCCAACAATTCATTTTTAATAACGTATTACATTAAAAAATACGTTGCACTGAATCTACCAAAAATAGTAGGCTCTTGTTATTTGAATATACTAATTTTATTTGGATTTGGCACTCGGCACAGACTGTGCAGCTTAATTCTCTTGCTATGCCTGTTGAAGCAGAGAGACACGAAGCATCAATTCTAGCTCCTTCTTCTGTTCGTCATCTAATGTTATCCAAGACAAATTTTCAGGAATCGGATGAATAAAAATCGTACGACGGGTGGTTAGAGCGCGCCGAGTCGGGCCCTCAACAGCGCGATCAAGTTGTCGTCGCGCGGGAGGGCCGCGGCTCAAGAGCCCTGCGGTGCGGCCGGGCGCGAGGCCGCGCAGACAGGGGGATTAATCGAATGCAGGGAACCTGCGCGGGGCCGGCAATAAATCAGCCGGATCCGCGGCTCGCATAATCGCCCGGGCATGGGCGCATTGAGGCGTCAGGTAGCGGCCCGCGCCCCCGGGGGGCGTCGCCGTCGTCTGGGCCATCTCGGGCTGGGGCGCGCCGCGCGGGCCCATCTGTCCCGCCGTCGGCTGCATGTTAAAGCGCGCATTAGGGATGATTTGTCGGATGCGCGCCGGGCTTTTCACCCGGCGATCACCGCCCGGGGATTATACATATACACACGCATGTATGTAGGTATATATCTGTGGGTGTAAGTGCGCCTTCTTTTGCTCCTCTCGCCGAGGGCCGGTCACGCGCCCCCGGATCTGTTGCGCCCGGCCCTCGCGCTGCCGGATTACCGGCCCCCATTGTCCGCCCGGCCGCTGATATTTTCGTCACGCCCTCGCGCCCTCTCCAACTTGCCCGGATAGACCTAGTGCACCGGCAGTTTATCCTTGTGTACTCGGGGCGAGCGCGTGCAAGCAATACCTATTAATATTATTGCTCGCGGGGCCGCCGCTCCGCACCACTTATCCGCCGGATTTTACGGATTTTCCGCCCTCGCCCCGGCGGTCGGTCAATTAAATGCAGCTTTCTCTCCGCGCCGCTGCCCGGGCACACACCCCAAGGCGCCCGCTGCCTCGCCTCTGTAAAACCCGGATATTTGGAATGGAATACTGCGCGCGTACGATTTCTTTCCTTTTTATTCGATCTATCCAATATTTTCCGAGTAAGTGTTTGAGTTATTCGGCGGAACAAAATAACACGAGCCGTAGACGGCCGATATCGCGTTATGTGCCTTTCCACGATAGATAACTCGATTATTAAGTTCTACGCCAGTATATTATCTACTAATTGAAGATGTAACTTTGCTTAGTAACAGTTATAATATAAAATTCATTTTATTAATTACACTGTCAGCAGGTAAAAGAGTTTTAATGTTATGCTGCATTATCCACATTAAAATCAATTTTGAAAAAGTTCCTCAATTAAAAACATAACTATGTCGCAAAAGCGTTAAAATTTCAATTTAATAACATAGTCAAAGCTAGTCTCACTTATTTTAAAAAATTATCGAGTGGTTGTATGATAGGAAATATTACCTTTTAATGAAAAACATAAAGGACAAAGACATATGTATTCTCTTATGCAATATTAAAATTAATTTCAGATATGGTACTAATTTTACATTATATTTTAATGTATTAATCTTATGTTATATGATACTTGAAATTTTGAGAAAATTCCATAGCGGAATAGCAGATAATGTTATATTAATTGCATGCAGATTGAAAAAATTCACTGTAGCTAATTTTAAAATGATTTTTCACTTTATGAGATACTGCGTTAGCTCATACACTACCCTGTCAGAAATTTCACCAGTAAAACTGGGAAAATCGTCAGTAGCTACCAAGTTTTTACTGTCCAGTTTTAACAGGCATGGAACTAGTTTGAAACTAATCTTTTTTCAAACCTGAAATCGTCAAAATGTCAGTGTTTCTTATTTATATATTATTTTTATATGCATTTTTTACGAAAACTAAATAAAATAAATAAAATTTAAACTGTTGCAAACAATTAAAATGTAAAAACAATCATTACAGTACAACAGGACTGTAATATAATAAATCCAAATAAAAATCAGGACTTATTCAGGAAAGCATATCCGTATCTTTTTTAAACATTTTATCTTTGTTAATTTTTTAATAGAACTTATGAATATTTAATTTAACCTTGCAGAATGCTAATATCATTTTCAGATACCCAAAATTTTATTACTGTTCAAAGTATTTGTATTATTATTATTACTGTAAAGTTCAATTATAACATTTAAACATTGCCATATAAATCGTTCTTAATGTATATAATATCTAATATTTAACGTATATCTATACATGCGATATATATACAAAGAAAGTTATCGTTTCCCGACATTGACAGTGAATATATTGATAACCACATAAAATAGTGATTGTTCCACTCTCAAAATTTAACAGAGCAACAGTTCGAATATATTTAATGCAGCAAGATTACAAAAAGTAATCCAAAATATATTTTCCCACTTTAAATATATTTTCATTTCAATAAAATAATAATTATAATTATTTTTGTATAGATATTGTACGTGTGTACAATTTTCTTGTATTACAATATGATTATTTGATTTAAATGACTTCGATATGAAATTAAATCTTTGAAATATATAGTTTTCAAATTGCTATTTGATTTATTATTATTATTACGCCTATTATTTGTATTGTATAAAGAACAGATACTGTAGAAAGCATCAAATCTAACAGATAGCACAAGAAGTAGTCGTTTTTCAACTACGTAATAGAGAAGATCCTTCTATCAAGTCTGGGATATACTTGCACGTATCAACATGAGATTGGTAGTATCAACCGCAGCAGCGCGACAAGTTGGTCTGTTTGACATGTCATTTTGACATGTTTAATTCGTAAAGACGATCAGTATTTAAACAATTTTAAGGGTGAAATTATCTATAACTTTGTAATAATTCATCACTGTTATTAAAAAGTTCTATTTTATTCAAGAATTGCCTATATTTTATTACGTTTTTATCGTGACATTTCCATTCACTTATCATTGTTATTAACAATTTCTTATTTGCTATTTTGATTCATATTGCAGGTTGATTTATAGAGTTACAAGTGTATATCCCGGTTAATTACTCACAGTAATCACGCGAAAATTGGATGAGTAGGAGGTGAATGAAGTCGAGGGCTGATGCGGCTTTGCATGAGGAAAAGCCAATCGAGCGCGCCAATTCGGCCGAGGACAATAAATCAGGGGCGGCCGTAGGTCCTCCTAACTAGACGACTTCTTTCTCATTTTCTCGTAAAAATCCGAGCGCGCGATGGCGGGGCCGTATACAACGGCTAACGGGAGTGCAGCAAATAATTATGCAAGCCGGCGGCAATTGGGGGATGCGGCGCAAGCGGCAAGCGGCTAGCGGCGGGCGACGTAAAAACCGCCCGGCGTAAAAACGCGGGCGGACAGCCTCGTTAAAACAAGCTCGGGGTGGGGGAGGGGATATTCGCATCGGGGGGGTGGTAAGAAAGAAAAAAAGCAGCGGCGGCGAAGGAGAGGTCCAGTCGGCCATAAATCAGGTGCGCAAAATAGGCGAAAAGCAGGAAAAACGAGGACGAGCGACTGGGCGCGCTTTTATTTTTTTATGGCAGTATGGCGAAAAAGCGTTCCAGATTCGACGAGGGCCCGGGCCCGGGGTGGTAAAAAAAAAAAAAGCGTCCTGTTTTGGTTAGGAATTAGCGCAGCCGTCGCGGCCGGCAGCTTATAAACGCGTAAAGCTAGTCCGCCCGCCTCGGGGGTCGAAAAAATCTATAAAAATATACGACACCGTTATTTAAAATAGTCCGACCGCCGCTAGGCCTCGGGCGGATGCGCGCGAAACGGGATCCCACTTTTTGGGATCCCGTTTCTCGTGATTCCGACCGAGTTTTACGGCCCGCCCGCCCGGCGCAACGAGGGCGCGCCCCCGTAAAAGCATAAAAATCCGGGCGTTTTGCGCGGGGAGGAGCCGCGCTAAAAATATGCAAGCGGGCCGGCCAAGTGCCCACTGACCCTCCGCCTTTCTCCAAGTGCCGCTCGCTTTCCCCCGCTTTTCCACGCTGCCCACCCGGCTCAGCTGCTTTTCCATCACTTTTTTCATCCACCGCCGCCCCCGTCCTCTTCATTTCTTTCCTGCCATTCTCTTTTTCTCTTCGTCAGCAACTCATCGCGCTTTATGCACCTTGGCCAATGTTGCATTAGAACCAATTACGCAAAGATTGGTTAGTCATTTTTTCGACCCTTTCGCCGAGATTTCTCTTCGCTTACGCGAAACACCTCGTATTTCATGAAAATCGATCCATCTAAACTTTCATCTGCAACATTCGCTATAATCAGTCAGTCCCACTGGTTATAGTTAACAAAAATTAATTCGTTACAAGAAATTCGAGAAAACCCCGATGCCTTTTTTCGGTATTGCAAGTATTTTTTATTTTCAGTTTTTAAAAAAAACACGACAAAGTGACTACAGAAAAAGTAATATTTTGCTTGACTTTCTGTAACAGAATTATCAAAAATCAAATAATTTTTTTTATTCTAAAACATTTTGTTTTTTATAAACCTAAATAGAATTTTCTAGGCACTTAGATTAACTGAAAATAGAACGATTGTAAACTAAAAATAGGGATGCTTTATGCCGATTTCTATTGATGTTATTTATATTTTTTAGAAAACATTTTCATGCACAATATTTAAATTTCCCCAATTCTGAAATACTTTAGTCAAAATTCACTCAATAGTAAATTTTTTTTGTTAAACTATAGAATTAATATTGATTTTAGGAAAACATACAAATGTGTAATGATTTTAGTTTAAAAAATCTGCGGTAATTGAAACACAATTTTATTTTTAAAAAAATAATTACAAAGTACATGTGCAATATTTAGTAAAATAGGTACTAATACTGATAGTTTAGTGAATGAGTTCCCCTCCCTAGAAAAACTTTTAAGGAATTTGAAAGTAAATAGTTTTTAGATTGAAAATGAAATATTTTAAAATAATAAATTTAACAAAATATTTAATGTTACACAGAGAGACGATTATTATTATATTTATATAATATGCATCAAAATATATTTTCAAGAAATAATCAACCAAAAGCTTTTTATACGCAATTATTTTAGAATAAACGAATTAAAGTTAGTGAATGATAAATTTTGGCGATTCAAAAGTCACAAATCAAACGAAAAATACATTAAAATATTTTTTTATTTTTAAACAATAATTATTTATTATAAATAATTAGATGGTCATATCATATGAGTATTAACTTAAATTATTCATTTAATTTGACTAGGAAGGATAATCTTCGGCAATTAATAATCTATCAAAAATTGGAATCACACAGCAAAGGGTGCGTACTGTGGAGCTACTATGGGTACATAACCGGCCGCGAGAAAGGTGTCATTTTGGCGGATGCCCGGAGCGAAGTAATCGCAGGGGAGGTGACTAGTCCAGGGAAAAGTGAAACTTTTACGGTTACTCCGTGACTGAGTCAAGAAGTCAAGAATATTGTCGTCGCATAAAATAGGGGTTAAAAAACGGTAAAAATATCTAGAGAGGCGGGGGAGCGTCGCCATATAAAGCAGTAAACCCCGTCGCGACTTGTGACCTACATCTGCCGGGGGTCGCAGCGCTCGGATCGGCTCTCTTTTTAAGGCGAGCGGTAAAAACCCCTTGGCGCGCATAATGGGGCGCGGGGTTGGGTTTTCCGCGAGGGTCGGTTCGCGAGGCGGCCGGACCCTGGCCTCCCCTGCGAAAGCCCCGTGTTTTACGGTCCGTATCTTGACCCTTTACAAGGCTTGCCCACTCGTAAAAGGGAGGGCGGCGGCAGCGGCCGCCTGCGAAGGAGGTAAAGGAGGTAAGGAAGAGAGAGTTGACTTAATACCGCTAAGCCTTTTCCGCAGGCGCAGTAAAGTTAATTCGGGGTGGGTCCCGCTCGTTTTTACCCCGTCGCGCGCGCCAAAAAGGGGGCCGTAAAAAGGAGAGGCCCGAGATTTGACCGAGGGCCGAGCCGTGGGCCGAGCCGTGGGCCCCACGGGCAACGGGTTGTTGCGAAAGGGCTGCCCGGGCATAAATTCATAAACAACCGCTAGGCCCGGGGCCCTCGTAAAACGTCATGCGTTTCCCTATGCACCCCGGGCCGATTGACTAATCAAGTCGTATTTGGGACGAGCAACGGTAAAAAGTGCGTCTCCGGGAAAGGAGTCAGCCGCGCCCTCACGATCTTGTGCAAAAAGCCGCGGGGCCGTAAATCCTCGACTTAGGACGCAAAAACTCGGGGAAAACCGGCGCTGGGGAAAGAAGCGGTTAAAGAGCGACGAAAAGATGAGCAACATTCCGGCCGAGTTGAAAAAATTACGCCACCCCCCGTTATTTATGGCCGAGCGGGTTTTCTCCAAATCTTGGCCCTAGGCTCGCTTTATGATTTTTGTGACGCACAGGAGCCGAGGCGTTCGATCCCCGCGTGACGTCTTTTTCCGCCTTTTTCCCGTAAGACCTTTCACTAGGAATTCAGTTTGCACACATGGCCTTTATGGCTCCCCGGACTTGATCCCGATGAGGCTTACTTGCGTCAAAAAAATCAGCGGAACAAAAACTTGTTTTCTGCCCTTTTTTTCACCTTAACGCGCCTCTCACAAAAATATTGTTTCTGCCTTTGAAATTTCTTCTACTCTTTCTCTTCTACCCTTGCCTTTTTCTCATCTAAAAGACATGCACGTTTAAGAACCTCGACTTCTTTTAACGCCTTAGCTATTGTATTTTTCTCTGTGCGACTTCCAGATGATAGTCGACATTTTTATTTTGGAGTTGCTATTCTTTTAGATAAGTTTTTCACAGTTTACATAAGCTTTTCTTTCATGAGAAAGCACAAACTTACAAGATCCGCTTCACGTGTTACTTTTACGCTTTGAGTTACTTTTTTTTAACATAGGGAGGCTATACTAATTCCATTTTTGTGCTGGAAGTATCTACATAAAAAAATACTTTTCATAATAATTCCAAAAACAAACCAAAACAAACCAATATTTCTTTAATTATTTGAAAAAATATGGTTTAATGCAACCTTCCTATAATCTATTATAAATCTGTAGGCTCCTTATTTGTAGGCACTAAATAGCTTATTAATGTTATTTTTTTCACTTATAACGAAAAAAATAGTAAAAAGTATCAAAATTTCGATAATTTTCTTTACATTATCTCTACGTATAAATATATAAAAATATTATATTATTTATATATAAAATGAAATATTTTTATTTATATCATGTACAAGTATATTTAAGTTATTTCTTTTACTTGTTTCTACTCTGTATTTCTAAAATCTTAAATGACAATATTCAAAGAAATTACATGTTTGCACGCAGAGTCATTTGGTTTCGCAACAAACTGAGTATTAATGCACAATAAAAATATCTATTTTAATAAGATTTATTCTTTTCTCTGTTTTAAATACATTACAGAATATAAATTTCAAAATTTATGTTATATGTTTAAATGTTTTATTTACAAGTTTATTTTACCTGTTCTAGATCAATAATATAGTATATAATCATATTGTATCGCCTTCATATAAAATGTTTAACTATATAGTTTTAGTAGCGTTTCAACGAATTTTGAATTTGAATTTGAATCTGTAATTTTTGTATTTTTAGAAGAATCATAAGTACATATTAATTTAATTACGAAATTAACTATTTTTTAAATTTTAATTCAAACATAACAAATACATAAAGTACATAAAGTACAAACTACAAGAGATAAGTATATTAAATATTTATATATTACTAAGAATATAAAATTAAAATGCCTTTAATTATTTCAAACCAACAATATTACGCTAAACCAACGCTCTTAGTATAGTTTTACATTAATGAAATAACTATTTTTGCGACTAAAAGGTAATTTGCGATGACTTTCTATTGAACTTGGCTCCTATGGACTTGCATTGGAGTGCAATGATCACTCTGCCACTAGACCGCTTGACGTAGTTCACTTGTAGTTTTTATTATAGGTAATAAGAGCACAAGAGGCAATTGATGTAAAATTCTCTTGAAAATGAAATAAGGTTCAATATCTATTAATGTCGAAATTTTGTTGAACTGTTTTAAATTTATAACTACAATTTAAAACAACGTCATAGTTATAAAATATAAATATATATATTTTAAATCGAAAAGCATCATCAATATAGATATACTCTTTTAAGTAAATTAAATTCATGTGATCTAATATAGCCTTGCATTTAATCGAAACGGTTAACTTGCAACCACAAAGTTTATTTATGAATATTATGTAAAATTTAAGTAAAACAGCATATTTTACATTGAATGATTATTATTAGATATTTATTAAATCTAATGTAAATGCTTCTGTAAATTCGTAGGTTTTAATAATTATATATTCAATAGGAAAACAATTAAATATAATCAGTTTATATTAAAGTTTTTCAACATTTTTTTTCATTTATTTATTTACCATCGCGTTTACCTTAATGGGTATTAGCGACTACACAGTAACTAGTTATAAATAATTATACATCATAAGCATACATTAAAATATCGAATAACTAGTTGTCTTTGAATAATGACCGCTGGGAATTCTTTAAAATACGATTAATATACCTGGAAGCCAGGTAGAAATGTTCGTGAGTTTTTCCAAATTATGGTTAAAATGTGTGTAAAAATTGAATGAAAATTGCAGTATTTTTATCATACTGTATTATAAATTGACTGCAGAGATCAAATCGATAACATTTACAATATTTTACAATTGAATTAGCTAGACTGTAATCACTTGGTTATACAGTATGTTAAAAATTACTGCATCATTTCTCTCAGTGTATGAAATCAGTTTTCCATTGCAGTTCCAAAATTAAATTAAAATTTTATTATGTATTCTTGTTACTATATTAGTTACTCTCTAAATTTATTGGAGTGGAATTCCACTCTATAACAGTCACTAAATTCGTTCGAAGCTATAATGAAAATACAGACACTATACGGATGTCCACTGCAAAAAATTTATTGAGTATCAGTGTATGTGGTGGAATCCTATGATTTTTATTCTATTTATATATTAATTTCATTGATTTAAGGCTGGGATTTGGCGAATACGTTAACTGAAGAGATTAGTTTAAAGAATATAACGATTAAGTAGACCTAAGAGTATTTTATCTTGTATTTTATAGGTACAAATAATTGGTAAAGTATATTGCATAATAAAGATCGAATACATAGCTATAGAAACTACCTAAATGAATACGATTTTGAATGATTCTACAATTTGAAAGGACTCTAGTGTAAAAAAAGGATTAATCTACATCTTTTATAATTGCAGGTAGCATGATGCTTTTGGTCCTTGTAAAATTAAATTATTGTAGAGGAAACACTCAACTTTGAATTGGGTTTGGGTATATTTTTGATTATAGTTACATTTCTAATTTTTCGTATTGTTTTAATAATCAGATTCTTGTCGATTCATTTTCACTTTCTAATACGTAGATTAATTAATAATAATACTGCTTGTATACTAATTTATAGTAAGATATTTGTGTCTTTTTCTTTATTTTGATACATGAACAATACGTGGTAAGTAATCTAATTTTGTTATTTAAGAATTTAAGTCGTAAGGAGAAGAGGCGGTAATATGTCAGCAATGTATTGTATCCATTACCAAACTCTATATATTCAAATTAAATATTTTAATACCTAAAAGATAGATACATTGAAATAATATCAGAAAATATAGTGAAAAAAGAATATACTTTCAAGTTTTTAAAATAATGAATTATATTTAAAAACAGTACTATTACAAAATTTTTATTAAAAATATTATGAGTCTAATTGACGCAATAATGATTTTTTTTACTTTTTAAGTTAAAAAATTTAGTTTTAACATTGTCTTTTGAAGAAGTAGAATCTAAGCTAGTTTTTTGTCTAGAAGCATTTTTTTTCAACTCCACATAGTCATAAACTCTAAATAGTCAAAAGTAATAATGTAGTGAGAAACGTTAGACTTTAAAGTTTTTGTGCTGTGCATAACATTGTGTTACAGGTATGACTTTATACTTATTGCAAGTGTTGCGAGTAGCTATTTTAGCAGCTATACATGGATGTATATACGTATTGTAACTGTGTATTTAATTTTTAAGAATTTGACGTTTAAATGCGACACAAGCCAAATAGCAAGTAAGAATTAACTTAATAAAATCTAATGATATACTTGTTTACGCGAGCGTACAAGACCAATTGACACATTTGATCGTTCAGTTGAGGAAGACGGAAAATACTTGTAAGAAGCGATTGTAATTGTTGACTTTGGTTATAAATTTGTTGAAGGGTTTCACAAGTATTTGAGCAAGGCATTTATCTTTGTGTACTTAGGATAATGAAGTTGAAGTTGGGTAAACAGGCGGGTCGAAGGTGATTGCCGGGCAAGTGAAAGCTATGAAAAAATGCGCGTGATGGGTGGCAGGGGCAGGGCCGGGGCGGAGTGAGGAGAACGGAGGGCGCAGGGCAAATAAATCCGAGAGCCGTGGGTGAAAAGGGGAAGATGAGCGGGAGGCTGAGCCGGAGGAGTCGGTCGGCGGCGGCGGAGGCGCAGGGCCGGACACGTGGCCGTAACCGTTGGGAATCCCGTTGGACGTTAATGTAACTGTCGACCCCGGGAGAGCGGGCGAAAGTATCCGGGGGGAGGGCGCGTGGCGGCGCGCAATAAACCGGGCTCCGGCGGCGGAATTTCGGCGAATCGGCAAGCCGATCCCGGGCGATCGGTATCTCCCGGGCGGCGGCCCCGGGCCCCGGCACCCGCGGCCCATATTTCACCCTTACCCCATTAGGCGTAAGGTTGCGACCGAGTGAGGGCGCAAGGTCATTGTCGTCGCGGGCGGCGGTCCTCCGGTTTCCCGGCGAAAAATCGTAAATTTTCGCGAGGGAGCCGGGGGCCCCGTTATACAATCCTTGCGCGTGCGCTAACCGGTCGGCGGAGGGCCGATGATTTACGGGTCCCTCCGGCCCTCGGAAGGGGTTCGTCGCGCTCCCGGGCGGCGGCCGCACGCCGGCCACCACCTCCGGGAGGCTGGGCGCGCGCCTCGGGCGCCCCCGAGGCAGCAACTCTTTATTGGCCTATTATTAGGGCCGGCCTCGGGACCCGCGTGGCACACGCCCTCCCGCGGGCCCCGGGGCCCTGACGGCGGGGAGCCGCAGCCGGCCCGGAACCCTTTGCCCGGCAAGTGGCCAGCTTTCCCTCCGCAGAGGGGCAACTGTTGCTCGGCCTCGCGGCCGCCTTTGACTCCTGCGGCCCGCCTCGGACAGGCGCGCGATCGATTCGCGCGGGGGCCGATGCACCGGCCCGCCCGACGCTCCCCGGCTCCCCGGCTCCCGCCCCGGACTATAAACTTTATTGGCCCCGCGCGCTCGCCGTCGCCGGCAATTAAGCCCCGGGCCGAATCTTTATCCACGATTTATGGCGCGACTTGGCCCTCGCCTCATCACTCGCTCCTGCTCCCGTTCCACTGGCAACTCTTCCGCTGGCTCCCCGATCGCACTCGGCCAACCGAGCGGCTTTCACTTACGTGCGTCTCCGCCCCGTGTCAAAGGTTCCATGTCGCGCCACATCTCCAATTCTTACGTGCTCCTACGTGTATTTTGTATTTTGTACGTGTACTTCCACAATCAACGATTCGTGCTAGGTACGCGGGCTTAACTTTTCGATCGCAACATCCCCTGCTTTTGAGCCGTTATGGATGAAAAATAAAAGCCGGCGAAAAATAGCGTTTTTCGCAGTTAAAATATTCGCCATATTTCGGTAATTCGGGCTAAAAGCTGGAGCTCCCATTGGGAAAAGTCGCTAATGCGCCTCGGACTAATTACAATAAAATGTCAACAATCAGGGCATATCGAGTGCTCGAACAAAGAAGAAAATCAATTATTTGCTCTGTCGATCATTACCTCTTAATACGTCTTCGGTAAAATACAAAAAAAAAAAGTAGCCGTGGGAGGGGAAGGGGAGGGAGGGGGCGCGTGCGAGCGAAAGGGGGGGGCAGCCAGAGAGAGAGAAGGTGTCGGTAATGGGAAGCGGGCGAAAGAGAGGGAGGCGGCGGGAGAGGCGCAGGAAGTACCCCTTTGGCCAAAGGGCAGGACTGGAAGCCACGGGACACCGAGGGCTTTATTCGGCTTTTACGAGCCGCCTCGGTCGATTTTCCTCTCCCGTCCGTCCCCGGGCCCACCCCTCCCTCCTCCGTCTCCTCTCACTTGAGGCTCAATGGAGGGCAATTGGGCGCCGGATCCCCCGGCGGAGGAGGAGGGCCGCCCGCGGCCCGCTCCTGCAAAGTAGATATGGGCAGATTGGCAAACCGATGCATCCCGGCCGCGGCACTTTGGGGAATTTAAAAATCGGCCGACAACACCCCGGGCCCGTCCATCCCGGCTGACGAGGTTAATACGCGCGGCCCGCCGCGCGAGTGCACGCGCGTGCATATATAGGCCCTCGAGAGCCTTTGATTAGCCGAGCCATCTACCGCGGCGGCCGGCCGAATTCGCCGCTTTGTTTGGCGACGATATTTTTTTTTTTAACCTCTCCCCCCGTCGCGGCGAGCCGCTTTTTTTTTTCATTTTCCAGTGCCACTTAATCGCACTGATTCCTCCCCTTTTTTTTTGCTCGTTCCCCACACTCGATGACCGATCGAGTGGCCGCTGCGGGCGATCGCGAGGCGCACCTGCCCGCGCGAGTATATACTTTGCCCGAGCCGATTTAAAGTTTAAATCCGGCTCGATCGAGCCGCGGCCTCGAAAATGTCTCCGGGACGCATCAGCATATATATCGAGGCGGGCCGAGGCGGGGGGAGTCACGGAGTTAATTTCGTGTGAAATCCGAGGAGCAGCCACGGCGCGCCCCCTCCTTTTTTTTATCGCTCCGAATATTTTTCATCCCTCCCGGCGGGGGTAGCCAGACGCGGGCCCGGCTGCGAGGGATCGATCGGCCGGGGCCCGCGCCGCGGGGACCTAGCGCCGCTCTTCCGGGCCGTCCCGCCGCTCGGCGCTAACAAGCCGGGGCTCGGGTTTCGCGGGCGGCTTTACCCCGAGCCGCTGAGCAGCCGCTCGGGTGTCCTTCCCTGGATTTCCGGCGCCGCGGCGAGCCGCGGACCCCCGCCCCCGCCCCCGTTTTCTTCCTCCCCGCCGACGTTTCACGCGTTTATATTATTTACCGCCCGCTTCTCGGAGATATCGAACCCGACCTAGCGATCCGAGTCTCGGTGCGGTTCTGCTCCGTTTCACTTGCTACTGGCAGTGTCACGTGTAGATCTCGCCGATTTCACCGCTGGCCTACGGACCAAAGTTTCTTTGGGTCAGCTTCATTTTTCCGTAAATAACTCCGGGCTCGTGCACGGCGCGCCTTTCCATGCTCTCGGGAAGTCCGCTTTCGCTACTTAAAAGAGGAACTGACTTATTACTCACATATGTGCATTAAAAATTCATAAAGGATTTTTATCTATTATTACCCTAACTATTTAAGGGATAACTATCGATGAGGATAGTTGAGCATTTTCATTTTCTCCCTATACGGGCATGAAAACGTGGCATGAACATTTTTAAAAATACTCTTTCGAAAATGAATTAACCTTGAAATTTTTCAAAAAGTTAATATTCTCTCGATAATTTTTAATCTTTGAACCGCTAAAAACCTTTTAGTAAAATCTGTACATTATTTCATATTATCACAAAAATCATCAACAAAAAAAAGCGTTTCCATTTATACCTTAACTTAATTTAATTTTTCTTACAGTTTTCTGCAAATGAAGTTGAAAAATGACAAAAAAAACGATTAACCTGTGCATTTACATTAGTGCTATCTAGAAGATAGTAGATCTATGAATTTCGCTGTGAATTTTTTGCTGATTCCATTGATGTACAGCAATTCCTAATGGCACGAAAGTAAATAAAATTCTTGGCTAGGAATGAATGGGCAAGGTAAGGAATTTGTGAAAATGGAGACGACCCGCGGCGTCTGGAAGCGGAAAGGCAGGACGAGTAGGCTCGAGCGCCGGTCCAGCAGCCGGATCTGAATGCGAGAAAAAGGCTGCTGACAAGGGAACAAAAGTCGGAGCAAGTCGGACAGAGAAAAAGGTGTAAGGGCCGGAGCAAACAGATATAATCGGAGGATCGGAGCGGGCTGGCAGCGGGAAATCTGCGAGATAAGAGGCGGCCGGGCGGACTGGGGGGAGGCTGGGCCGGCCGAGGAGAAAGCGGCCCTCGCGCTGCGTGAGCCCCGGGCGTCGCGTCCCCGAAAACACGAGCGGCGGGCGTCCGGCGTCCCTCCCCGTGGCTCGGCCGCGTCCACCTTTTGATTTGCGATCAGTCACCGGGCCGTTTAGTGCCCGGGCGGAAGGCGGCCCCCCCGCCGCCCGGCCGGATCCGAGCGTGAAACTGGGCCTTTGTGGGCCGCATTGTCGGCGATAAGTAGCCCGAGGGAGCCGGCGGCCGGCCCGAGGGCCGCGCGCGCTTCCGCCAGAGGAGCCGCGGGCCGGCCTCCTCTAATCTGACCATTATTTGGACAGCGCCTCGTGGGGTGGCGCGATGCTCGATTTCCCCGGGGCGGCCTAAGCAGATTACGCGCCCGGCCCGCCACTCGATCGATTACGCGGCCGCTTCCTTTTTTTTTTCTCTTTTTTTTTTCTTCTTCTATTTTCCTCTCTCCGCGAAGATAATGGGCCTGCGCCTCGGCGATTCGGGGGGCCCTCGTGTATCGGCGGGGGCATCGCGGCCCATTCAGGCCGACGCAAACAGGAAGGCGCGAGGCGCTTAAGAGGATTTCCCCCGGAGGAGGAGAAAAGGAAGAGGAGGGGGATTACGGGAGGCGAACAATCGGCGCGATCGGCAGAAGCCAGCGAGCCAGGGAATCGGGAAGAATGCCCGTGTGCGCCCGCTTGACTCCCTTAAGAGGCCCCCGGCCCACCCACCCCCGGAGGAAGAGCACCCCGGAAATGCCATTGCCAGCCGCGCGGAACAATCGCGCCTCGGTTATTGGGAAGCCGATATCTCGCCGCAGGGGGGAGGGCCGCGCTATCGGCCCCGAGCCCTGCAGCGCCGCCTGCCGCCCGGCTCGCAATACACCCGCGGACAAAGGCGCGATTGCCTGCGGCCGCGGAGGAACGCGGAGGAACGCGGAGGAACGCGGAGCCACCCCCCCGAGCAGCTTCAAAATGCAAAAGGTGCGCCGCGCCCAGCGACTCTTCAGCCCTGGGCTCAGAGCCTCGTGCACCAAGCTCCACCTACGCGGAACTACCATCCCTGCTCGCCTTGCCTCTTTCCCTATTGCTCTCAGCATCTCTTTACTTCTTATTCTTAGCCTTTAACGTATGACCTGCAGCTCTTATTTGCAAGTAGTGTCATTCTCTTTTCTAGTTGTTACCACGATATTTCTGTTTATACGTGGCTATTTATTAGTTAGAAGTGAATTTCTATAAGCACGTTTTCAAGGCATCGTGTAATACGACATTTATTCTGCACGCATTGGTTGAAAATAAAAAAATCAATATTACTTACTTTTCACAAGCACCATTAACATGCTTATCGTTTAGCGGAAAACCATTTGACTTTATTTATTTTAAGAAATATTCCAAAAAATTAAAGCTTAACACTACCAACGCATTGATCTGAGAACTAGTCCGACAATTTTAAACTAAGTTTGCTTACCAAAGCATAATTGCAAGTTGAATAAAAATGTAAGCTTAATTATATTAATAGATTGTTTGAATCGACACTTGAGCACAGAATTACATTGTAAATATCAAGCTGTTATTCCGTTGTATCCTCTATCTGTGTCCATCTTGAGAAGCGATATAGACGTCGGACTTTTTCAGGCCGGTGAGATACTGATCTTTGAAACGGAGCTGTATCTCTTTACAGGTTTCCTCGAGATTTCGCCATTAAAGCTGGCCTGTCTCGACTTTGTCGGAGTCTCATTGGGGCGATATCGCAGCCGCTTCCTTCCTCCGGCAGCTCCTGACTACAAAAGGCCGTCGTCCCGAAAAATTTGAGCCAAATCCGTGATCCGTGTAGGTATGACACTCGTCCCGTGAAGCGCCTCGAATGCGCTGTCCAAGTAAACTATAATAGAGCGAGGAAAAAACGCGGGCGGGGAGGGGGCCGGGGCCTCGGTGGCTGCTCGCACAACAGCCCCTGTGTGCACCGCGTATACCCACACGCATACACATCGCGGGGAAGAAGAAAGGAAGGAAGAAGAAGACGTTCCGCTCGAGCGTGCAAGGGAGAGGCGAGGCGATCCGCCTCGGATATGGGTATTGTATCCGCCGGGGCTACCCCCCCGACCCCGGCCCGCCGACCCTCTCTCTCCGACTCGGGAGCGGAGATAGCGCGCGGCGCTATACTTGATACAAGCGGCCCCGCACTCCTTCCGATCCATATATTTAAAACAAATGCTTATCTGATGGCCCGGCGCCTTTGTGGAGGGGGGCGCGCCCGGATCGAGGACCTCCTCTTCTTTCTTCGCCGCCGTTTTATTCGACTACTTATATGGGCGCACACACACGCGCACACCCGCCGCCAGCCGGCAGACCGCCCCACCACCTCCACCTTGCGGATACGTCTTTATCGAGTTTCCCTCTGCTCATTGGGCTGCGCAGCTTCCCGCCGCCTTACACTCCTCCCCCGCCTCCTTCCGCCTCCTTCCGCCGCCTTCCGCCCCCTTTGTCTACCCCGGCGGCCGCTATCTCCTTTCTTCTCGGCGTGTCCGCCTTTGTAGGTACACCGATCCGCAGTTGCGCAATCGGCCCCGATCGGCCCCGATCGCCCCCGAGTCCACCGATCCGCCCGCCGATCTCAATTAGCCACTGAGACGTCTCCGCGACCGGCCCTGTGCCCTATTATACTCCGCCGGCCGTCGGAGCTCCTCTGCGTCAGTAAGCGTCAAACCCAGCGACCTCCTAATTTTGACACATTTTCCTCCGGGGGCATATATTTGTCATTTTCACTTGGGCAACAGCGGCCGGAGGAAGAAGTCGGCCTGCGAGGCCGAGGGAGCGCCGGGAAGATGATGAAGATTTAACGATCTCCCGATCGGCGTATATGGCCATTCTTCTTGGTCGCTTGCAGCTTCCTCCGGCCTCGCGGGGACAGGGAAGCTGCGCGGCCCCCACCCCCGCGGCCCCACTCCCCTCCGCCGGCTGCGTCGTCGGTCCCGCCTCCTATCTCACCATCTCCGCCAGTAAATCCGGCCGTAAGTTAAACTATTGGGGAAAATCGGAGGCGGCGCGGGCGCGTGTGGGGCCGTGGGCGGGGGCGAGGGTCGGGCCGGGGCGGGGGCCGCTGCCGGAGAAGAAGAAGCGGATCCCACCGAATCAACTCCGGCTGTATCGCCCAGCTATCATCTCCATCACCATAGATTGCCCATAAAGAACCCCCGCGAGCGATCCGTGGTTATATGTGCGTCTCTATAGCGCGGCTCTGCCCCGCGATCGGGCCGTGCGCGATGCGTGGGGCTCCGGCCGAGGCTCCGGGGGATCGAGGCCGCCGCTGCGGATCGCGAGTCGCGGAGGGATCGCCTGTGTATTTGCAACGGCAGCGCGGCCCCAACCTTGCCGCTGGCTCTCTTCTAACGTTTTCCCGCCACGGTACACTTTGTCCAAACCAGTGCTTTTATAATTGAATTGTGTAGGAGCATTCTTATTTACCTTTTTATTATTGATGCATTTGACGATAAAAAATTGTCCACAATGGATTTATGGCTTATATGGGAAGAATGTTTCATGTGAACATAGACACTGTGTGGAGGTGGCGCATCGTATCCGTCGGCATTGCAATTGTCATTCCTACATCGGAGAAGCATTATATACGTTACACAGATCCGCCTACTACGTATACAAAACTTGGCAGAATAGGTTTGACAAATTGGCGAGGCGGTCCGGGGAAATTATACAGAAGTTAGCGACTTGGGTTACAGGTGCTACAACTGTGCGGTCCATAGAAGCCGGTGAGCCCGGCATTCCGAGTGTTTTGATCTAACGTCACTGCTCGCGTCAGAGACTCATTGAAATTCGAAACACGCCGGTAGGCGGGAGGAGAAAAGACGCAAGTGCGCTCGAGGCTGCGGCGGCCGACGGCTCAGCGGGCGAGTAAGAGCCCGAGGGCCCCGACAATCCTCGAGCCCATTACGAGTGTCGCTGAGCTCGCTTATTCTTCCCGGCCGGCATAATGGGCGGGTACGCCCGTGAGGCTCTCCGCGGCCAAGGCCGTCCGCGCGGTACCCCGGCCCGGCCGCGGCGCGCCTCCTGGGGCTGGCTCTTCTTCGGCGAGACCTTCCGCGCTGGTCTCCCGGCCCGCAAGCGGTCTGCTCCCGCTTTCCTGGCCAGCCGGTTTTCACGGTCTCAGGGGGTCCGCGCGCTTTCGGCCGCTCCTCCATTTGCCTTCCCCATTCCGAATGCTGTAGGGCGCATTGTGCAGCTGCGCGCTCAATGATTGCCGATTTGTTGCATTAGTCAAAGTGACGGGAAGGCGCATTGCCGCGAAACTAATAAATTCTTGGCTCGAGAAAATAATTTACGTATCCTGAGACGTATTATAATTACAAACTCCAATTTCGATTTATAATATGAACACCCACTTACTTTCCAAAACTGTTAAACAAATAAACGAAAATTGCATATTTTTTTAATAAAATGGCTAATATCTTGTCATCATTCTATTATTTTTGTATTTCATTATTATGTACGATCAAATCAAATTGAGAGAGCTTCCATGCATATAATATTTAATTTTATGTTCTTTGAGCAAATTGTCTAACATGTTCTATCTATATATATTGCGGCTAGAAGTCGGTTGTAAGTTGGCATAATATGCTAAAAAATATGCTGAAGTTAACGAAGTTTCGGGCTTATAAACTTATATTACTGTGGAAAGAAAAAGTAAATCTATTAAAACTTAAAACGTTAAAGCTTAATATAATCTCTTAAACGAGCAAGAAGAAAAGGGCGCGGTCGCACTTTTTCTTTTCTATTGAATCCGTTATCTTATATATATGTATGCATATATATATATTATGTATGTATGTATATAGCAAATGTACTCGTACATGTTGAATTTTGTGTTTATGATCTAATTGATTACATCAAAAATTTGCGCATATTCTACTAAGCTGTTAGAATATATTAGGCTAAAACATTCTGGGAACAAGTTAAGTGAAAACTATAATTTATGGTGTATTTTCAGGGGGATTCTTCTTTTGTCAACTTTTTACGCTAACCTTCTACGGATGGTTAGCATACTAATTACTATCGTTGCCTTTTGTGTCTAAAGCTAAGGGCATTTGTTAAATGAAATAAAGAACTCGACTTTTTTCTAGCGTCCATCGGCTAATAATTTAGTCGTAAAAATAAGGACTTGGTTCATGGGACGCCGTGGAAATGCTTCGATTCGGAGCGCAGCTAAGGCCGAGGCTTGGCTCTGGCTTGGTCGGGAGGAGGGCCGATGAGATGGCCGATCTCCTTTACGCAACCTCGTAAACACGGAGGGCACGGGAATACTGCAGCCAGAGTCGAGAGCGATCGGGAATCGAGGAGGAGGGAGATACCCGAGTCCCCTGCAGCAGAAACGATTGGTGGATTTTGATAGCGGCTGGATCTTCACCTTCCGCTACTTCTCTTCTTCGTGGCGTCGGTGGAACTTTAAACTTTTTTATAGCCCTGCCTCGTCAGATGGCAGACCTCATTCCTTTCCCGGATATATAGTTCACCTTGTGTGTGATGCACCACTTTTTTATATAAGATCGTAATAATTCCAAGGATAAGGATATCCAGTATAAAATAGATTCTGCCAACTTTTTTAATTTTAGAAGCGATCAACTGTTTAATACGTATATGTTCCATGGATAAAACCGAAGTGGAATGCGTAAACAAAACCATTCATTTTTTATTCGATGAAAATAACTTACTTTTTTCTTCGGTATAATATATCACTAGAAAATTGCATCCTTAATCTGTTTTCTTTTACAGATTCACTAATTTAAGAAATCATTCTAACAACGTGTTTATATTTTAAAGGGAAAAAGAAATTTATCTCTATAGTAGATATTTAAGTCTGAATTTTTACGCCATAATGTAAACACATAGGGTTGAAAATAATATATAGTCCTTATACTGTAAAATTGAATATATAGATTTTTAAAAATCAGTTCAAAATCTTGATCAATATTCAATTTTTTTAGAACAAGTGCAACGTTTTTTATTAACACATACAAAATAAAATTTATGAATTCATATATTATAAGCAATATATAGATTAAATACAGTATCAGACATTCCAGTATGTTATTTTGTGGCAAAAAATAAAATAATATTAATAATTTAAATTGTACAATCAGTTCTATTCTACCACAATCTTTATTTTATCTATCAAAAAAGATGTTACATGACGATTACAATACTCGTAAATACATGCAGAATAGTCTGTATTTACATTTTACTTAAGAAGACACAATGATCGATTGTATCGATACTGTGGCTCGCCTTAAAATACACTATTACCCTGAGTGATTAACTACCCGGGGCTATAATTACACCGCCAAAGATAAGTTTTCCAAAAGTCCTCAGCGCTCCTCCACCTGCCCAAATCGTTTGTATACACACGGAGACGCGTGAAAGGAGCGCACGGGTCAACACTACGAGGGCTCGGAGGCAGCGTAAAAAGACAGAGGAAAGGCTTGGCCCCGGAAAGGGTGGAACCGCCGCGGAAGACGCAGGGCGGCTGCCCCGGATGATCTCCCGAGCCGAAGCCGTCAGTCAGGGCCGGCTCTCCGCAGGGCCATCAATCTCAATTAAAAGCCCGGCTCGTGCTCGGCCCCGGGGAAACGAGGCGCGACATTATGTAGCGGGGCGATCGTCAGCGGGACAATTAGCGCGGGCGGCGTCCGTGGGCGGGGCGGCGGCGCACGTGTCGTCTGGGGCCGGCGGCCGGCGCACGAGGTGTCCGCCTCGTCGCGACGAGGAGTCGGCCCGAGGCCGGGCCCCCCGCGAGGCGCCCGCCGCTCATAATGAGCCCCGGCGGCGCTTTTTTTTTCCCTTCGCCCCGCAGCCACCCGGCGGCGAGGGCCGAGGTCGCCAGCGCCCTCAGATCCCTCCGAGATAGCGGTCGCCGAGTGTCCAGGCTCCGGCCCCCGGAGCCGCTCGGTCCAGCGGGCCTTTGTCCCGCCGGCGGGAAGCCGACGCCGCCCGGTTGCCGCCATGCGGCTTGCGTGCAACCCGCCGACTCGAGTGCGACCCGCCCGAGTCTCAAGTCGTTGCGGCGGCGCTCGGGGAGTAAGGACATTTTCGACGGCTACCGCGGGGACACTCCTGCAGCTCGACTCTTCGGTTTTCCGGCTTGACGGCGGCAGTTTGTCAGTCTGCGTTTCCTTGAACGTGACTCATACGCTTTGTTTGTCTGGATGATGTCGGGTTCGGGTCCTCGGGCGATAGGACTGTGCAATACCATTGCCGGGAAGAAAGTATTTATGCGGTTAATTTTTTAAAAAACTGAAAATACTGGTCGTTCCATCAGTGCTTTCTATAGACGATTTTCGTCAACACTCGAAGTGCATTAAATAAAAAAATTCATTTTCAAAAACTTTTTGTAAAAAAATTTCGTTGGAACACTTCAACCGAGAGCGTATCTCCATTAGGAACATATTAATATTCGACACAGCTCTTCAATGGTCAATCTACATTCAACGTGGTCCCATGTACCATATTGCTCCATGCGAAATAACTCGACAAATATCACATCCAGAAATTCGGAACTTTGCAGCTGCAAGTAACCTGAAGGTATAAAAGCGAAAGTCTCCGGAGAGTCGACGTTTGGAATGCGAATCAAGGAATGCCTCGGAGGGAAAGAGCTCCCGAGGCGAGGCCGGGCCTTTGTCCGAGGCGGCCGCAAGTAGGCGCTAATGCTGTTTCGCGGGAAGGCGGGAAAAGGCGCGCGAAAAGGGCGGCCGGTGGCCGGGGCATTCCGCGCATTCCTCGGGCCTGAGTCAGAGGCTCGGGGGTCGGCGCAACCCTTGGGCCGCAGCCCTCGCGTATTTACCCGCAAGGAGGTGGGTCGCCGGGGAGGAGGGGGGGGGGGAGGGGGCCGATAGCCGGGTCCGAGGCCGCGCCCCGGGTAGCCCGGCGCCCCGCCGCGCCCGATAACGTGGCCCTCATTGTTCGGGCCGCGAGGGCCGGCCTTCGGCCGGGGCCCATTAGCCGGGGCCGGCGTACGCGGACCGCGCATTAGCCCCGGCCTCTGTCTCGCCTGATGCCCGTGTCACGCTCCCGGAGTCCCGGCCCTCTCCAGCCTCCCTCCCTCGCCTGGCTTCCTTCTTTACCTCGGGGGATACTTAGTGGCCGACTCTGTGTCCCGTCGCCTCCAGCTTTCCACTCTACTAAGGCTCTATTTTCCGACTGTCTCCGGCATTTCAAACCTCCCGTTGGGATATTTCAATCGGCCGACGGAGACCCCGGGTGCGACCCTCTATATATCTGCAGACGTGCTGCATTCGTTGCGCAATATTCAGCCTTTCAATGTGTCATTAACAATTAACGGACAACTAATGGACCCTCTCACAGTTGTAAACTATAAACCTTACACTCTACAGCTGCTCAAAAATAGTCAAAGTCATTTTGGTACTAAACTTCAAATACTTCATTTCTTCATTTGAAGCTGATTTCGAAATTTCCTTCTCGTGTATTGTTAATACTATATTTGCAAGTAGAAAATTAATTTAACGTTAAATGTACAATGTTTTTATGTGTTTGTATAATTCATTACATTTTACGTGTTTTATATACTCTCTCTGATCAAGTTTAGCAACATTTTTTATTTGATAAATCTGTTTACTCAGAAATTTTTGCAACGTTCGTCTATGCATATGCATATCACATTTTTGGCTGTTGACCCAGTATAGTATCCGAAAATATTCATACTGATGTTCATCTAATTATTTTTTAAGTTAATCAACATTAAGTAATATTAACTAGCTGTAACAAAGAGCCTTGTAAAAAAATCTATAAATATATAACCTTCATATTTATCCAAGAGCCTATTTTTTGGCAAATAGATTAAGTAATAATTCGTAAACTAAAATTCAAAAAGTTTATTTTGTATTGTAAGTATCTAACAATATAATCGTATTTGGAAACAAATAAATTGTATTCATACACAGTATTCGAATGAAACAAATTATAATTATTTTATTGGAATAAAAATGAAGTGGAAACATTTTTCAATAAATCCGTTTAAAGTTATAAATAACATCTATTTTCAATACATAACCTAGCTTAAAAAATATAAGATTTTTGTAAACTGATTATAAACTTCTCATAATAAGATTTAGAAAATATTATTAATCTTATTATTTGGTTCGACATTTTATATTTAGAGCTGGCCAATATTGATTCTCTTTTAAACGCATTTACGTATATTTTCTAATTTCTACTTATTTTCAATTATTTTTTATATCTTTTCAACGATTCACTGCACAAGAATAAGTAGTTTTAAATTTTATATCTAAATTTTGATTAGTCGACCTGGCATCTAAATGCTATATTGACACATTATCTATAGCTAAAACAAGACTAATAACTTTAGCAAAAATTTAGTTAACACTTAGCACTCTGTTAGCATTATACCGAGGATAAATGAAAGCATAAAGAACATAAAAATTAATGTGAACACTTTTAGTCGAATATTTATTTTCTCAAAGTAATCTAGTGATTATAAGATAATACAAAATAGGTATCGGAATATTAAGAAAATTAATCCTCGAAATATGACGAATATCATTTAAAATTTAATAAGCCTATTTTAAACTTCCAAGAGAAATAATAACCACAATTAATAGAATTAGATGCAATCATTATAGCTTAGCTGAGTCCCTTCACCGTGTTAATATTACCAATGACCCATCTTGTAAATATAGACAATCAACAGAAAATCTAAATCATATCCTATATGGAAATGCGAACTATATGAAGATCACAGATTTCATTTGTTAAGCGAACTTCAAATATATAATGTTAAACTGCCATGTCTGGCAGAAGAATTAATTAAGGATCCCAATGTATTTGCGTGCAAAGTAATATGTAAATTTTTAGCGTAATGTAGCTTAAAATTAAAAGTATTATAACTGTAAGTCATTTGCTGTAAAGCTGTATGGGCCACAAAGGCATCTAATGCTTAATAAATGAAAGAAACAAAAAAATTTAATAAATATTCTAATATTTAACACTCGTTTTATTTTTTTTTAAATTTTGCAAAAGAAGTGAAGAATATGAACTTTTGCAAAGGTTCAGTCAGATAATAATTCTAATAGTGAAAAAAGTGGCATTTATTTAGAATAAAACAGTAATGAGATACTGTATTATTATTGTATTATTATCGATATGTAATATGTGCAATAAAACACTGTGCACTTAGAACGTTGAGTTTCAACAACCTCACTTTTTCAAATTAAGACATTAAAATGTATAACTCGATTACAAATATATTTACCTGTATTTGTCAATCATGATTCATAATTTTGATATTTAATAGACAATGATAATTTTTTACTATATTTTGGTGATAAATTCTATAGTTTACGCAATTACCATGCGGTAGAAGATGATTGACGGTAGTTGGTGTTAAGCTATACCCATATCTTTCCCGCTTTTTTCCAGTTTTGTACACTAATACGTCTCACGAACGTATTAACAGATGAAGATAGAGAAGAGACACCATATTCTCATCAGTTTATAATGATGAAACGTCACCATCTAGTCAATATTATGATGATATTTTTCGCTGTAAACTGAGGATATTCGAAAAATATGATGATATTATCATGATAATATTGGAAAATATTTATTGTGTTTATTGAATATACATAAATCTTTGAAAGGTGCAAGTTACTGGGTTTTTTAAGACCAGCTATTAATTATGTGATGCGATTTCTTATGAATGGCGACCCATTGAGCGAAAAAAGAACTAAAAGTCCCCGTCCCAGAAGTCGACTACGATAATAAATGCACTCGGATCGATGAGAAAAACATGATGGGGCACGGAAGGCGGAACTCTTAGATCTGGCTTAGGTCTGGAGGACGGCATTGAGTCGGCAATTGATTCCGAGTCAGGGGAGCCCGGAAAAACTCGGGTCAAAACGCAGTTGAACAATGGGCCATGAGGCTCGAACAGACGCTCATTTACGGGCGCGTCGGCGACAAAGTGGCCCGGGCCAGCGGGCGAAGAGAGGGCCGAGGGAAAAGACAGAGGCCGTGAGGGCGGCTCGGACGCGCGCGGTGGGATCTTTGCGCAAGGGCGCAAAAGGCGGAAAAGGCGGTGAATGAAGACGTTCCCCCCTGGACGTTGTTTCCTGCGGAGGATCCGAGAACCGGCCGGACCTCGGCCCCATTCAGCCCCGGCCCTCGACTCGTGGACGCGGCCTCCCTTTCATCGGGCGCCCGCGTGAAAATATTGTGCACTCGCTGACCGACGTGTTTATATTGCCTTGTGCGGGGCCGGGGCCGTTTGACCGCGGCCGCGGGGGTCGTCGAGTGTCCGCCTCCTCGGCGATTCGCGCCGCACAGCCGCGCTTCATTCATGCGCGGGGCCCGGCCTCCTCCTTTTTTTTTTTCACGCGATCGCGCAAGCTTCATTCACCCAGATTTTTACCGCGAACCCTGCGCACCGGCCGATTTTACCTCCATTCTTTTGCGCATAGTGGCCCGACCGCTCGACGGCACTTGAAAGATGAACCAATGCGGGGCAGTTGAAGAGCCAGTTCGGGGAAGCGCTCGCTGCCTTCATGCAGTTCCGCGTGTATACACGCAGTTCAATGATCGATGCTGCCCGAGTACATTCTACTTCGCGTGCACTCAATACCGAGCTCAATTCAGCTCAGAATCACCCCGTCGGATTCAAACTGTCAGAAATCCTAGATCATCAATATTTTGACTGCGCTGTTATTATTAATTGCAAAGGTCTCGGTGTATATATATAATGACAGGATAAGAACTTGAATGAATACTGATTATATATATACAGCCTTGGCGATATCACATTTTAAGTTACTCTCCGTATAGTGATCATCGTTTTTATTGAGTTCGTAGGTTAATACGTTGGACAGACTGCCAGGTATATTATAGTATGTAAATGCATACACAAAAGTATACTACAAGAGTTCAATTAGCATATAAAGCAATAAGAAATGAAAGTTGTCGACAATAAAAAAGTGGTACCGCGTGTAAATTTGTTTTACAACGAGCACAAGAGAAGTCATACTGGCATAGCATTAAAACATACTTAGGAGGCACAATAAAAACCGACCGAGGCCGAATGGTAGAAAAAGTTTACGAGAGCCTGTAACAATTAAGTGCAATAATGTACATAAGTAGAAACGGTACAAAGTCGGCCGGCGCATAGATTGAGGAACGGGCCGAGTATTGGCCTATTCGGGCCTATTGGGTGGGCGGCCGCACAAAAATAGGCGTTATACGCCCGGCACTAACGGGCTTTTTATGTAGGCGGCGGGTAACGATTTTCGCCGGGGGGGGGCGCACTTTTGACCGGCGATTAAAGCGCGCCGGGGCGCCGAGCGAAGAATCGGGCCGCGGCGCCTCGCGTGTAAGCAAAGTGCCGCCCGGTGTATGGGCGACGCTCGGGGCTTTAACGAGGCGCAACAAAAACGTTATTTCGGTGCGATAAACGCGGGGGCCGCCGCGGAAAGCCCGCGCTATTTCGGCCCGCGGTTTATACGCCCGCGCGGCCGGAAGCCGCCGCGAGATCGGCAGCGGCCAACGAGAGCAGACGGACGCGCGGCAGGCGAGGCCCGCGAACATCGGGCCCGGGTGACTTTCTCTTTTTTTTTTTTTCCGGCAGGCGACGACGGGGCCCCGCCGCCCCCCCGCCGGCCAAGCCGATCAAGAGATGCAGCCCGGAGATTGTGGCGGCGCGCGCCCTGCCGGATATATGTGCTGCGGGGAGGCATCGCCCTGGAATGCCTCGGGCTCGCCGATAGTTGGCTCTTCCGCCTCCGAGGACTCGAGATGCCATGCAATATGCACATGCCTCCGACAATAGCGCGGTCGACTCTTTTCTGTTAGAGATCGAAATTCAGTTGCCGCGTAGATTTCAGGCAGAATTTTTCACCCGATCTGGAAATTCCACCGCCTGCCGATGCATTAACCATCCTCAATTCTTATTTTCCAATTAATTAAGTATTGTAAAATCATTGAATTAATATATTAATAATAAACTGTTAATTATAAATATTGTTAATTGTTTATTATTAATTGAACACACTTAGTTTGAAGAAAACAACATGATTACAATAAAGATTAAAAATCTCTTTTTAATTTAAAAATTTCTGCATGTACTTGAACTTACAAAACATTGTAGCCTTGGTAATGACATTACGTATTTCAATGATTGATTTTAAACCACAAAGTATACGCTGGAGTTTGGAAATTATTAAAAACCGTAAAGTAAATCATGTATATTATGGACAATCGATTGCTTGAAAAAGGCATGCCAAAATATAAACTTTAGATTAAATAATACATTACATTTCTCGTTTCTTAGAATTCTATACATTTTAAAGATTAATTCACTCTTTAACGAATCTCATAAAATGACGTATGTGCCAAAAATAGTTTTGTTTATTGTGTCGTAATACTTGGAAAGATATCAAGCGTTTGACTTGCACACTTACATCTCAAACGGTAATCAACGGAACTCATTGAAGAATACATGATACTGCGTAATACCTGTAAGACGATTGGTTGCCTTTTGCAATATCCTTCTAACGTTACCGTCTAAAAAGCTCACACAGAAGCGGTCATCCACGTCACCTGAGGAAGTCTATAAAGCGTATTATATACGCAGGAACCACATACGTGAGACGCGGCCGGGCGATGGTACGCGGGCCTACGGAAACGGGAGCCGCCCAGTAAATCCGGCAATCTCGGGCGCGGGAACTTTATAGCGGGAAAATTTATTAGTTCCTGGGCTGTGTGCCGTGGGCTCGCGAGGGCGGCGGGCCGACAAAGCCGCGCGATCGGCGGACTCGCGGGGCCTTTTCTCGGCCGGGTGCGCGCATATAATGGGCGGGAAGCGGTAAAAGCGGCCCCCGCGGGGCCCCGGCTCGAGATCGGCCCCCGGGACCAATTTGTTGGGCCTGCGGGGGTGGGCGGCGCGCCCGGGGCCCATTGAGCCGGGTGGCAGGTTACGAAAATAGATCCCGGCCGGGGCCGCCGGCTTCCCGCTTCCTTTCCCACATGCGTCGCGGGGGCAGGTGCGCCCCGGGAAATTCGCGATCGGGGGCCGTTCTCACCGGGAGAATGGCCGGCGGCCGCAGGTAGGTGCACAAGGGGCCCCTCGAGTGGGGGCCCGCAGCCCGATTGTCCGGTGATTCGGTCTCGACTCACGCGACGCCCGACTTTCCTTAATCGATGAGTTCCGGAAAACGCCCCGTGAAATGCGCCCTTGGATCATGCACGTGGACGCCAAGCCGCGTATATACAATCCCATAATGACTCTGCTTTCACTTGCAGCGCGCGTATTATTATGTAAGCTGCTGCCCTTTCAATGGCTTCAACCCGCAACGCCCAAGACTATTTTGATCAATCCATCAACTGAACCTTTTTTTTGATTTAAGACAGTTTACATTAATTTCCTATTTAAACTGTAAATATTCTTCACAAAAAATATATTTTTGCTATAAATAAGAACATTATTTATGAAATATGTTTTTTCATTATAAAATAAATAAAAAAATAGAGAAATTAAATAATTAGCATCACACTATGCATCAGCCCAAAATCATATAAAAACACAATCAAACTGATCAAAATCAAAAAAATCGATTCCAATTCATTCTAGATGTAGTCTACGCCAAAGTAAATTTAAAAAAATTAAATATCAAAACAGTATGTTTTATAAATCTTTAGTTAGTTTATTTAACTATAATTTTTAATATACATTTCAGAACGAATTTCGAATTCTAGTATAAACAATATATCTTTTGTCACAATCTTTCTGTTACAAACCTTCATTAATTATTCATCAAATGTTCATTAACTTACACTTAACTGCCAATGCTTGGGTACATATAACGTACGTCACACATACAATATACTGATTAATAGTAAGTTTATTTAAACTTAAAATAACTCTACAAGTACGAATGTACTAAGTGTTACGCTAACAAAATTAATTAATCATTATTCTACCTGCATTTATCATTTGCAAAATAAATTTAGAATCAAAAGACCAGTAAGCTTCGGAATAATTAGAGTAAAAAATGAAGTTTGTTCCATTTTGCACGAGCTTTCATAACATGTACGTTATTTGAAATTAAATAGTTATACAATGGATTAAGATATTATTTTCAGTTATCGGATTTTCTATTTAGCTTAGTATGCAGTTTTAGATCTGGTTTTAGGTCGACCAACGCTAAAATCGCTCGAATAAATGCAGAGCTACATGTATTGAATCGTAAACTTTGTTTGTGCACTGCTTAACCGTTACTCATGGTATTATGGTAGCGATCTTCCTAAGACGCGGAAGAATCGATCCTTCGCTCGAGACTTTGATGCGCACACTATGGAAATTCCGAGGATTCAGAAATTAAGATACAAGTCAATAGGATCGATGGAATTGGGTAGGACGTGAAAGGAGCTCGGTCTATCCGGCGAGGCGTCAAGTCCGAGTCGGAAAGGCATCCGGGGCTCGCCGACAAATTCAATGGCCGAGTAATCCTCGGAGCGGCTTTGGCCCCGGAAACCGGCCGTCCGGGCGTGTGTTTACCCCGAGCAATCGGCGCGGGCCGCGGCCGCAGGTGAGGGTCCATTGGGCCGGAGGCAAAAGTCACGGCCACAATCATATCCGCTAACGCGTTATTGATCCGGGAGAATCGGAGCCGCCCGCGCGCGCCCTTAATCCGCCGAGGCGCAAAAGGGGCCAATCCGTCAGCTTACCGTCAGCGCCGCCGCCGGGGCGCACAAAGCTCGAGGGCCTTTTTTTTTCCCAAGGCCCCCTGAATGCCGCGCTCGCGGGGGCAGCCGGCATAAATCACCGGGCGCTTTATGCACGGGGCAAACAGCCCGGGACAATACGAGGCGACACCTCGCGCGCGGCCCTCGAGCGCTCGCGCGCCGACTCGATCTCGCGCCCTCCCCACGCGTACAAATGACCTTCCGCCGCCGGCTTTCCGTTTTATCCCGCTTTTTTCGCCGGCTTTCTCGGAAGGGGCGGCGGCGGCGGCCCGCGCCTGCCCGCGCCCGAAGGGAAATTATCCTGGATGTTTATTTTTTTTTCCCTCCCCCCTCCCCCCTCCTGGCCGGCGTCTTTATTGTCGGCCCGGGGCGCGTCCGTTTGTTCCGAGGCTTGTTCCCCGGGAAGAGCGGGCCCAGGTGATGGCTCTTTCCTTTTTGTACTTACCGCCGAGCCCGCTTGCGCGCGCGCGCGCGTGTGTACAAAATATTGCCGGCTCGTTGTCTCCCGCGCGGGCTACCGGCGGCCCACCGGCCCCTACGCCTCTCTATGCACACACACGGGGGAGTGACGCCAAGCGGAAATTTTTTGTCCACTGCTGTTGACTCGAGATGCTGCCAATTTTTTGTCCCTCTGACGCTCCCGCCCATACAAGCCAACCGACGAGCCCCCAGCCGCTCCCGCATCACTGGATTTTATGAATTCTTTCATGAGCTCTGATACCATTTTTTTTCATCCTCCGTCGGTGGACACCTTTATTAGCTCGGCGCATTGTGTAGAGATGCTGGGACCAGGCTTCGAACGTGTCACATCGCTTTACCGCCTCTTCCTCTCCGGTACAAATCTACACAGGATTTTTCACGGCTATAAACACGACGCCCTGATATTTACAAATCAATTACAACTTCAAATAAAGCTTTTTCAATTTTCATTCAGAGCATCAGCTGCAGAGTGCAAAAACCTTTCAATTCGATAAATTATTATTTCTAAAAAATTATTTTATGCCTTGAAAATAACTTTGTATAGTGGAATCACAGCTGGTTTTCGGCAGTTAAACTTTTATCAAACAGACCATTGAATCAATGAAATTCACTTTTAAGGCAAAAACAATCATACGAAGAATCATTCGAAATCGCTAGCTTGCATTAAAGAAGGTAGTCATTGATATGAACACCTCGATTTTTATTCAATTACCAATAAAAAGTACAAACGTAACTTACTTCCTTCCGCTAAAAATTAAAAAAGCAATTGGTTCAGTTTGTGTGATTTAAATGTTTAACGATAATAAATTTCGATATATCTTTCTAGAACTTTTACTCGTGAGTCACTACATAGTAAGAAATTCAGTTATTTTGTTTTGTGCGCGTGCGTTTAATATTGCATGCACTTTTGTAGCAAATGTTCAAAGAGCCATGTCGTATTATAACTACTACCTATTTAAAATTGCTGGATATCATAAAAATAGTTCAGATTTTTACTGAGGACCGTCAGCTAATAACATAATATTGCTGATTCTCATGCGAATTTCAGCATTTGATGACAAAGTAATTACTTATTCTTATTGACAAATTAATGGTGAACAATTTCAACGTATCAGATGTGTTAATATTGTAATATTATATGTGTTCAATTAGGAACATGTAACCTATGAATGCTTTATTTGTGAAAAGTAAATCAGGTTTTTGTAAAGTACTCGGTAAAGTAAGATATAGTACCGCAAACACAAAACTTGTATTGTATTATACTAATGACTTTTAAATATTTTATTTTATCAGCGTAATCTTAGTGCCAAAAATTTAACCAGTAGAACTGTCTGAAACAGCAGTAGTTGGCTAGTATTAACTAGCGATTAATTGATCAAAAGTTGATCCATGTTGTTTATTTATACATTTGTTTTTCATACTTATATTATTAAAGCTACTTAAAATTAATAAAATATTAACTATAATACAAAAGGATTCTCATATGATATGATATATCCCTATATTTTTTTTTATTTGACTTAAATGGATTTTGTTCAATATAAATATATTGTAAAAGTTGCGTATCCGTGGATATATTATCCGTCTCTGTTACTGGTGTAAATTTCCAACGTAGGGAATAAATTGATATGTTTTAATTCAATTTAATATTGATGATGATATCTAAGCTAATGATATCTAAATAAAATAATTCTAGCTTATTTTATTCCTCGGTGACATTATTATGCTCGATTATGTTACATAAGAATAATTCATTTTGTATGGATAAGAGAGAATAGAAAAAATTGATATGATCTCCCTTGTTTTTCAATAATTAGATGAAAATTTAAAAGTTACAATTTTTGGCTTGCTTCATTTAACAAGTAAAAAAACGATGAAAAAAATTTGTTAAATTTATTATTTATAATCACAATATGATAGCTATTATCACTACTTCTTTTATACTAATTGTAATACTAGAGACTATAAAAAGATTTAGACTAGTTACTACCTGTAGAAAAAGCATACTTTTACTATTCTAGAAAACTACCAGAAGTGTAGTTTTTAGGCTGAATATTTTTTAGTACGATATAGATAAATATAGATTTTTCGAAAAATTTAATTTTTTCTTTATTATCTAAATTTTTATTTAATTATCTATGCATTATTAGTTAAGATTTATAGTCTACACATTTTATGTAATTTTATAAACTAAATATTAAAACTATAATAATAACTTGATTATTAACATGATATTATTTTAAAAAATATGATGATTATTGATATTAAATGTTTAATAACGTTTATTTTGAATGATAATTAGTGAATTAATTCAATAAACCAATTGTTTAGTATGTTTCATAACATAGGTGTCAGAGGGTAAATCATGTTTCTACCTGTTTAAAAGAATGTGAATGCTATTTTTTATATATGCATAAATAATATTTTAGGAAATTTTTTACATTTACATTTTGTATGGTAAAAAGCCTAAAATTGTTTTATAATAAGTGACTCTACTTTATAAATTATTATATTAATAAAGCATTTAATATACAGATTTAGCAGTTTGCGGACCTATTAAAAATTCTATATTTTTAGTGTAAAACGTTATTTATAAATTCTTTTTCGTATATAAAATTCATTGCACTGTTACAATATCTGACTTCATCCAAGCATTTTCAATATAGTAATTATAATTATATGTAATACCTATTATGAAAATGTAGTTATTATTTAATTCTCGTGTTTTGAATGATTAATAATTTATAATTTTATACATAATAATTTAGATTAATATTAATTGCAGTAAACCAGATTTTAATTGGTATATCAACAAATGAAAAGATAATTATATTAGGTAAAAAATTATTCTTGTTATTTTAGTTATATTAATTTTTCCAGAAAATAAATATTATCTAACTTTCGAGTTGTTTAATGTTCCTTTGAAAAAAATTTGGTAGAATGTAATAGAGCCGTGAATTGGATTTGGAATTGATCTAAGAAGGTCGAGCTTCTCCGGACAAATGCCAGGCGCACCCTGTGAAATAGATATTTCCCGGTGCAGGCTCTCCATTGTATCCGAGTCACGCGAATTAATTGGTCAGTTGACGCAGGAAGGTTGGGCAAGACGCAAGGCGGTGGAGAAAAAAGTAATAAATTTCGCGCAAGCCGGCGAGGGAAAAGGAGGAGCCGAAGACGGGATTTCCCTGAAAGTTCGTCGATCTCGGGCGGGGGATGCGTGGGACCGTCGAGGCACTTGCGGTCCGCGGCCTGTGTCCCCGGTGAATGATGGCCCCGGAAGGAGGAGGCGAGGGCGGCGAGAGCGCGGGGCGCGGGAGGAGGGCCATTGTGGCGTTGTCCGGCCGGCAATGGGTCTGCGCCCACACGAGAATGGGAGGATCGAGGACGCGCGCCGTTTCCGATATTGTCGCCCCGAAGATCTCGCCTCTCTCCCCGCGGAGCTGCCGACGTCTCAATTACTCGCGAGCCGGCGCGCATCCTACCTGCCTCGCTGCGAGGGTGCGCCCTAACGTGGGAGAATCCCAGTGCCCCCTGCGCTCACCCTCGTCCCCCCGCCGGGGCTTTTCACGGCCGCACTGACCGGGCCTCGACTTTCTTCGCTTTTTTCCGTCGCGACACTTTTTTTTTCGCCGATGAAAGACTCTCCGAGGCCTTGTGCACTGCGCCCCGTTCCACGTAAGGGATATAATGCGGTTTTTAAACGGTGGTCATCCTAGCTTCTTCGCATTCTTCCCTCCAATCCTTGAGGGCGCGATGGACAAATTTCTGACCAGACGATCAATGCCTCGAAAAAAAACGTTTGGAGAGTCCAGTGGAATTTTTCAACCGAACCTAGCTTTTTTCTTATTGTTACTTTGCTTGCATCTGCACCAGGAGAATGCTGCAAGTGCAGATGCGCTACGAAGTTTTGACAAGCGTATTATTAACTGAGAGGAGAGGCTCAGGCCTCCGAGAAGACTGTTTTGATGAAACTTTGACAAGTGTTTCGTGGTACTCAAAAAATGAAACCTGCACCCGTGGTTTATTCTTATGAAATTTTGAAACCTGTACCAAAGTTAGGCATGATCTCTAGGAAGTATAAGTAAAAGCATCCTTTTCATTTTTTTCTTTCTTTTATTACGAAATTCTATTCAATATAAGAAAAATCATTTTATTTACAGTAGAAAATTAACCAATTTTCCACAGGTACATTGATAATTCGTTTCTAATACATAGTCTTACTAATAAATAATCAATTGGACAAGAACCTACTATTGCATATTCTACATTGTAATATCAAAACAAACCCTTGTTACTTCTTCGGAGTTTTATGTAAAAGCCGAACAAGTCAGATATTTTACTGATGTTTATTTTATTAAGGGTTAAGAAATTAATTGAAACAATTTTTTTATCTAATTTCAAATTGTTTTGGATAAAATCAGATTACAACAGTAGTTATAAAAAACTGAGAAATGGGTAAGAATCAAAATCATCAAATATTTTTGTGGTCGTATTTTTAAATATGCTTTGAATTTGCAGAAATTAGGGTGAGAACTTGAATTAAATAAAGAATATGTTTTTTCAAGAACTACGTACACTATGCACATGGAGATGGTTGTAAAATCGTTTAATTTTTTTCGTGCACTTATTTATATCAACAATTAGGTGTAATTCCTTCGAAATAAGACGAAGTTATTATAGATCTATTGTTCAAGAAAGGTTTTTCAACGAGACTTTTTACTTTTGAAGGGAATTTTACCGAGAAAGAGTTAGATTCGTAGAGGGATTGAAGGGAGGAAAAAATGCTACAGGGATTAGGGAATCGACGAGGATGCGCACTTTTGGTTTAGCTTGGTCAATGCGCCTCGGTGTAATAAAGAGTAGAAGCATATATTAATAAAAGCAAGTGGCGGGGTGGCAAAGAGGAAGTGTTTTGAATATCTTTGTCGGAGGGTTTGTTACGCAATAAAAGAAGATGATCGACTTGGGCCCGCGGAGGCGACTCGTTTCTTTGTCCGTGGGACGAGAGCAATTGACAAAAGAGTTCAAAAAGTGAAGGTAAACGACCAAGTGGTAAACGAGTAAGTGGCCGCATAAAAAGTGGGTGCGGCGACAATGGCGAGTGGGCAAAAGAACTAAAGGTGGGGAGGTCAGCTCGGGGGCGAAAGTGTCTCCGGGCGGGCCGGACAATGCGCTAATCTGGGGGATTTTTAACCGAGCCCGGAAAAATTGGAGCGGCCCCCATTGTCTCGGGGGATAATTTAAGGGCCGGGCGCTCTTTATGGGGCCCTCCTAAAGCGATAGGAGCGGCGTAGGTGCGGGGCGAGTGGCGACTCGCCGTGAGGGCCCCTTATTTACAATGGGCCAGGTTGGCGGTGGGCCGCGCGGGCTTGCGCAACGGCCCGGCGCGCATGCGGCCCCCATAAATCCGTCGGGGGCAGTTTGCAAAATATTGCCCGGAGAACAGAGGCCGGCGAAAAACCGTCCGCGGGCGGGCGGCACGCGCAAAAACCGTCGGCGGGGATCCGGGAGCGCAGGGCCGCGGCCGATCCGGGGTTTTAGGTCACTGGGCTAGTGGGGGCGCGGAGAATGCCGGGGAGCCGGCCCGACAAAGGCCCCGGGCCCTTTTCGAAAGTTCCTCGGGGATGTATTTATGCCCGCGCGGACCTGCTCCCGAGCTTTCTCTGGGGCGCGCGCGCGGCCCGGCCTCTCGTTAGCGGCTCTCGGGAAAGCTTTACGACGGCAAGGCCGCGGCGGCGGCGGCGGCGGCGACGGCGCACGCGACGCCGGGATTTATGGCCGCGCGGCCCCCGCCGGGCCCTCGTTTACGAGCGGCCCCCACCCCGCCGCCCGGGGATTATATGGCGCGTGGACTCGCGGGCAGCGCGCGCCGCCGCCGCCGCCGCCGCCTGCCGCAGGGCCTCTATCGCCCCCGGGGAAAGCGGCCTTGCGAGCGCGTGCCCGCGCCCGGCCACCGCGCGCCCCTCGCTTGGGAAAGTTGCGGACACGCGCCCCGCCCGATTGTAAATATGGCCGCCCGTCGCTCCGCCCGGGCCCCTCGGTTATCGCCGGCTCGCGCCGCCTCCCGTCGCCCGGCCCCTCGCTCCCGCGCCGCTCTCCGCTCTTCTTTACGACTCCTTCTTCCTTGCCAGCTTGACTCTTCCACCTCTCCCGGCTTCCTTCGCCAGGGAGAGCTTGCGACGCCATGCCGCCCGAAAAATCCTCGGTGTTTTTGCTTCACGCCGACGCTTTCGTCTCGCTCGTTATCCCACGTTTCCTTATCTTCGGCGGCCGAGCTGCACTGTCGTCTTCTCGATATTCAAACGTCCTTTTGTTTACGATAAACATGCTTTAAAAGCTGCTCAGCCAAAGTATGAAATTTGCCATATGGAATCACAGTCAAAGAATCTTTGAATGAAAAAATATTCCAATTTATTACTGTAAACTGTAGTTGGGAGACGTTTTTTGTTGGAATTTCTTTATGTAAGAGATAAACAGCAAAAACTGGTCTATTATTCAATTTTATGTAATATAATTATAATTATTACTATAATTTTCGGCAGAAATTGTTAATATTACAGCAAAAATTGCTAAGATTGTAGCAGTGTTTTTAGCAAAAGGTACATCTTATGGTAAACATTTTTCTCACTTAACAATCCTGTTCCCACATTAATAACTATCAAAAATGTACGATATGTGGTTCTTTTTTAATTATAAGATAATAACAGTTTTCTATTCTAATTTGAAAAAACACGTACCTAATACTCGAGGATGTGAAATAACATTATCGTATTACTGTGTGATAATCTTATCCTTTTTTTTTGATAATTTTGCACATTATACAGTTACTTTTCCAAGTAAACGAAAAAAATTAATTTATTTTTGTCATTATTTATTCGTTGCGTACAAAAAAAACATTAAAAAAGTGATACTATGTCTTTGTAATCAATCTTTTTCTGACAATAGTAGTCAAATGTTCTGGCTACTTCCATTGATTTTACTACTGCAATGTTCGGTAAATCATGGAGGGAGACGTCGTCAAGTTTCAACTACGATCCGTAATTTATTGAATAAATTTGTATAGAGAATGTTCGGTATTAAAAATAATTTGAAAAATAAAATGCCAGTACCTATCAATTTATTTTATAGGTTTGAAAAGAAATTGTAAAGTTTGGAATAGTCTTTCATTATTTAGTAAGATTAAATGTGTTTTACCTTAATAAACAAGACAGTCACTTTTGCGATATTGAAAAAATTAATCACTGTTAAAAAGAGAAATGTTTTCACTATCTAAAATTAAGAGAGTCGCAATATACTGACAGAGACCTATTTCTATTTGCCTTGTGAGCTGTAAGCTTAAGATATTGCCCTTTGCTTTATGCAGTCATTCTTGTCAGGGTTGGCAGGATCCCAAGCGATTTAGATATTTCTAGTAATGTTTACTTTTTCGATAAAGATACTTTAACGTAACCGAAAGGACGAAGGCGCAGGCGATTAAAAGCGATCGTATGACTTGTTTCATTTGCACAGTATGGCTAAACCTTTTGGTTGTTAACAACTGCATGTTCGGACTGTTTGGCTCTCGGGACAGAGGAAGATATTTTACAGTGGGGCGCGGGGATTATACTTCTTCTTTAACCGGTCGTTGAATAATACTTTCTTAAAAAAGCATAAAGCCAAATGAATAAAGGGAAATCTTGATCGGATAGGATATAAAGGTTAGATGTCGAGGCACACCTATCCCATAATGCCCCGGAAAATGCGTAAATAACGACTGGAGCATATTCCACTCGAGTGCCGTCCGGAGACTGTATAGAATCTCACGCGTTAATGTGTGCAATGACATGGCCTACAAAGGCGCGCGCGAGCATCGGAGGCATACATAAGAGTCGAGTGAGATGTAGACCAAGGACCATAAATAACCCGGCGGAATAAACCCCACGGAAGGGAGAGAAAAGAGAGGCCGGAGGAGGCGAAAGGATTCGGTAGGGAGGCAGGGCGCGATCTCCGCTCGCCCCGGGACGTGCGCGGTTGAAAAAGGAAAAGGAGAAAACAAAAAAAAAAAAGAAAAATAAAAGCCTGGGAGCAGCAAGTTGGAAGCCTCTACTCAAGTCTCCATCACGCCCCGGAGCGTCTCGGCGGCGGCGGCGGCGCGTCCGCTCCCGACTCCTTGCCGCTCTTCCCCGACGACAGCCGCAGCGAAAATGTTTGCCTGCGCCGGGGCGAAAACATTAGGATTCGTCACGGGGCGACGAGTGCCGGTGTGCGGGGGCCGCGGGGAGAGAGCGACGCCGGCGCGCTCCGGGCACGGGCCCCGGATAATTGGCCGTTTAGGAGCCCAAGGTCCCCGCATTATGGGGAAGCTGCTGGCCGACACCGAGTCAACCCGTGACGCCGTTTGCGCTTTCCTTCTGACGTCTTACTACGTGCGCCGGCCGACCTTGCCCTCGCCCCCGGGGCCTTCCCCGAACCGCCCGAGCTTTCTAACCTTTTTAATTGGGTCAAGCGGCGACGCCGGCACTCCCGCGCTTCCTTCTTTTTTCCCGCCCTTTCTCCCCTCCCCCGGGAGGAGACAATGCGCGGAAGGATTTACAAGCGAGCACTTGTCAACGGGCCGGGACGCTTCCCGGTATGAGTGGCCCATTGTCGCCCGGGGGGAAAATAATGCCCCCGGGGTAGAAAAAAAAAAAGGAAGAAAAAAAGAAAAGAAGGAACGCCCCGGCCCTCGGCGAGCGCGCGGAAGCCAAGACGCCGCTGATGGGCCGAGGCGCGCCCGGCCGCTTTCACGCACTTGCCGCCCTGTGTCTAATTAGAGGGCCCATTCGATTGCCAGGGGGCTACCGAATCCCGCGCGGCACTCTTTTCGGCCGGTCTCGCTGCAATTACCCGGGAAGCCCTGCGTTTTACGATAACAATAACCATTCACCGATGAATGAAACACGCGCGATACAAAACGTTATATTGTGCTTAATGTTGGTGAAAATTACAAAATTACAATCGTCATTGTAATTGGTTGTAGATTATTGTGTTTTCGATACTATTTCGTATGTGCTTTGGGCAATGGTCGTTGCATAATAACCAATGCAAAATATATTAGCTTTGCAATTGTCAACTTTGCTTGTAATTGACACAATATGGAAACTATGGTGTTGAATCAATAAACGTAAATTCATTTACATTTATTAAGGCCTGCACACGTGATATAACAAGGACGTAGAGTTTATAAGCTAATGCATGTCGAATGAAGGGGGGCCGGCACAAGTCGGTTAGCGTGCAGGTAACAAAAGGTAAAAACACAGATCTCGGCGGATGAAGTGGAGGGCCGGTTAAAAAAAAAAAAGGCGCAGGGGCCCACAAGGGCGCGTCTGTCCGCGGGCGGTGGGCTCCGCGGTATTAACGAGGGCCGAGCCGTGCAGCCGCTCCCCAGGCGAGCTGCCACACGTCGCGGGCCGGAGGAGAGCGGCGGGGGCAAATCCGAATAAAGAGGGAATATAACGAGGGCGCGCCCCTGGCCGACGACAGCGCGCGTATAATTGGGCCGAGCGCGCGCGTCGGATTAGCCCTGGGGTGTGTGTGTGTGTGTGTGAGGGGCGGCCGAAGTGGCCGGGGCGCATTGCGGGGCAGCTGCGCTTTTTGGCGGGGGAGGGCCACCGCGCCAGGTAGCCAGCGACTTGTGGCCCGCGATCCGCCCCGGCCAGGTAGGGCCCGCGCCCTCATTAGCGCCCGGATGTATCGATTACCAATATCGGCCGGGCTGATCCGCCCCGGCTAATCCGAGCGGCCCCGCCCGAGGGCCAGGCCGGCCCGAGTCAGGGGAGGGGCCCGGCCTGTCCAAATATTGACGCTGATAACCGGCCCGGGCCGCAGGAGCCTCGGCTTCCCGAAACCGATCAGCCGGCCCCGGGGGACGCGCTCCTCAAATCCCGGCGCTGCCCTCGACAGCTAATATGCGCGCGCGGAGGTGTCGCCAAGGAGAGGTCGAGCCGCGCGCGCCAGCATCCGGGCCGCGGGGACGGAGGCTCGGTCGAGGGGGCTCTCGAGTCGAGTGGATCGGCCGGCAAAGGGCAACACTCGGCCGTATATGAGCGTCTCATTAGCGGAGGTACGCGGCCCGCGCGTGTACGTGTACGTACGCGCGTCCTCGCCGCAACAAGCGGCCGCGGGCCTGTCTTGGGGCGGGATCGCCGGCCTCGCACCTGCGGTCGACTAAACGTCACTGTCGCGGTCGGCGCCCTTTGTCCCACTGCCGGCGATTAACCGGCCCTCCCGCGCGGCCGATTAATCGCAGGGCCGAAACGGCCCGCGCGCACCTAGCGATAGCGGGATCGACCGGCAGATTTGCCGGCGGATTTACCGGCCGGGCCCGTTATAATCGCCGAGGCTCGGCTAATAATATCACACCGGCATCTGGCGGCGGGGCCGAGGATTCCCGAGTCAGGTGCCAGACGTCTAGACGAGATTCCCGGATTACCGCTGCTTTTAGTGGCAAAAGCCGCCCGGTTAGCGCTTACCGATCCGCCCCCGGGGCAGTCCGATCGAGCGGGGACGCGCGCGCCCGGCAGGTATAGGAGCCACACCTTATCAGCGCAGGCCGTACCTGGCCCGGGGCTTCGAGGAAGGGGGCGCGCGGCCGATTCCCCGGAAAAGCCCGGGGGCGCATCGGCGGTGGCTGCGGGCCCCGCCGGTGGGAACCGGTTAGCCCGGGCCCGCGTGCGCGCGCCGATCGCGGGGGAAAAGCCCGAGGACGGGCGACAAAAAAATCGGTCGTGGCGGGGGGAGCGAAAAAAAGGGATCCGCGGGCCTGTTTGACGCGCGATATAAATAAGGCCGTTAAGGAGCCCCCGGAAAATAAATAATAGGGCGCGGGGGAATACGGGCGAGACGGGGGGTCGGCGGGGATAAAAAGGGCCGGGGGCGCGAGCTGCAGGGGCGAGGGGCGCGGCGGCCGAGGGGAGCAGCCGGCCCGAGGCGCCGACGGGTTTGATTTCTTCATCGGAGGGGCTAATTGCCGGCTGGCGGCCGCGGGGGCCGCGTTTGTTTATCGCGCGGCGCATATGGCCGCACAAAGCCGCCTCGCGGCCACGTGTCCCGGGGAATCGGCGGCCCGCGGGCCGATGATGTCGCCCCCTCCGATGGCGCCCGGCTCGCAGCCCGTCGCCAGGAGGAAGGCACGCGTGCGGATATACCGGCGTGGGTGCGGGGACGACGCGGATCGGGACACGAATACACAATGTCTATCTGTATACATATATATTAGGGGGCCGCGCGGCCTCGAGACAAAAGCCGGCCAATAAAGCTTACTCGGCCGAGCATTTGTACTCGAGGCCGAAAACGATAAACGCTCGCCATATACTTAACTGGAAAGTTTTTATCGCGAGGAATTAAAACTGCGTGAAATATCGGTAAGCCGGGGGGGATTAGCCGGGCAGTCAGGCAAGTTTATTACGCCGGCTTTTATTGTACGAGATAATGGGCCCCGTCAATGGGCCTAATTATCTGTTGGCGGAGACGCGCGAGGCAGGGAGACGCCCATCGGCCGATCCCGTTACGCGCGTTTCCCGGCCCAACTGGACACGCACACTCAGGAAAAGGCTCGTCCCCGCGAAACAAAACGCCGTGTCGCGAGGTCGCACATATACGTGCCCTGCGATAGATCGATCGGCCGAGCGCCTCGGCCAAGGGGTTGGCCCATTAGCATCGTCCCGGGGTAGGCACGGCGCCCGGGGGAGCCCGACTCCCGGCAACTGTCTCCCCCTGCGCGCCGCTCGCTTTTACCCTCCCCGCGTCCGCACGGGCCGTCTGCACAGGCTATCGCGTGTAACGCGTACGCCCCGGGCGCATAATGCGTCCTCGCCTCGCAGGAGAACGCGCCCGAGGTCGATCCGCGCGCCTCGAGTGGCCCGCGAAAATAAAGAGATCCGCTTGCACCTTGTAGGAACGGTTGGCGCGCGCCCGGCCGTCTTCCCGGGGGATAAAGGAAGCGCGCGTGTGCGTGCGTGCGGCGGCGGCGGCGGCGGCGGCCACCTCGGGCGCCGGTAAAAAGCGCCGGCGACAATGGGGCCGGTAACAAGGCGGCCGGCGGCGCGCGGGATAACGAGAGAGCGCGGGCCCGTAAGGAGGCCGGCGGGGCGGAGGCTGCCCCCGGGGCTCCCGCTCCCCCCCGTCGGAGCCCGCGCGCCCGGGGAGGGTATATATCCTCGGTTGGTTTTGAGGGGTTGCTACGGGGGTTGTCGCGGCGTACCCCTGCGGAGCGCCGCCGAGGCTCCCCCTCCGGGCGCCGCCGGCCGCGGCTCCGAGGCCAGGGCGGTTACCCCCGTCGACCGTAATGCCCCCGCTGCAGCCGGGGCGGGGGGCTAGGGGCGCGGCCGCCGCCGCCGCCTCCCTCCCCACCGACCCCCCGGACGACGCCCCTGCGGACGACGCCGGGCGGCGCGCGTGTGCGCCGCGCCTCGGACGCCCACCCGTCCCCGGCCCCGCGGCCTTCTTCTGCCCGATTCAATGGTCCCGCGCTGGACCCTCGCGGGAGCGCCGGACGGCTCCTCCTCCTCTCGAGCCGAATCGGGGTCAGGCCGTCGGCCGAACAACCACTCGGCCGGTAATCGCATCCCCTCCGATGTACGGCTATAATTCAATTTTATGGCCAATTTCATGTGACGTTTTTGACGCGATTCGTTACGACGTCTTTCAAAATACCCAACAGCGCGTCATTTTTCGCCTAAGTACATTGTTCTCCCGCTTGAAAAGCAAGCGCAACGCTTGTTTTATGGTCAATCTGTTAATTTCAAACGGACGGGAAGCCTTCAATCAGCATGATTCATCCCGAAAAGACCATCCAAGTATCCGCGAGTCGTTTACGCAGTGCGCTCATTCGACTGGGACGCATCCTTTTCACAATGCATATATAGTTGAAATATCAAAATGTTCTTTATCGGAATTCGAAATCTAAAAACTAATTATTCGACCTGCGCATTACTACTCTTTTATAAAACGTTTAATATGTTCAGCACACACGTACAGATAAATGACCATCATATATGAATGTTTACAACAAATTGAGCCATTTGGATTTTATACAAGGTAATTTTTCTACGCATGCGATAAAGGAAACAAATGTTTGTTCTATTTACGAAAACATTTGGCTGATATGTTACGGTTAGGTGAGAGGTACAAACTCGTACAAAACAGCGCGATACGCGCATAAGCGATTAAAGATATGCGGAAAGGGACAGGATGGGCGTCGAGGCGCGCAGTCGACGTGTTTATCCCTCGAGTGCGCAATATGTTGGAAAAGGAGAAAATGAAGTGCCGAATCTTTGTAGGCACAAGCAGTGATAATTGAGCAAATACAGGCCGGCGTAGAGGCAATATTCGGTTACGGGATTTCCAAAGGGTATATATCGGCCCCGGCAGCCAGGGATTAATCCGGCTGAATCAATCCTCGGGCATAATCGGCTCTCCCCGAGCAAACGCTAAAAATATGTTCGATCATCTGGCGCGAGGGCCGGGCTGAAAGGCCGGCGGGTCGACGGCGGCCCGTCGGAGGCGCCTCGAAAAAGCGCAGCGCGCGGCGATCGATAATCGGCCGATGCATATTCACGCCCGGCGAGGCGCTCGCTTTTGCCTCTGGGGGCTTATTGGCCCGCGGGGGCTAAGACCGGCCGCCAAGGATCCGGCCGCGCTTTCACATGGAAATCGCGGGGCCGTCTTGTCCCTCTGCGGCCGGCGAGTCCCCGCTGATTATGCAGTCGGCCATTCAAAAGATCCGAGCTTTTTTTTTCTCCCCCCCCAACCTCTCCCCGACCTCTCCGGCGCTCCTTTGCATGGCCGCCGACGCGGAGGGCCTTTATTGCGCCGCGCAACGCCCGCCCGGCTATTATTTATGAGCGCCAGACGCCGCGCGGCCCGCTTGAATAAACTAAACAGTTGCCCGGCGTTCGCGCGCTTTTTCCGCCCGCCGCGTCGCCCGTCCCGCGAGCCGCCCGAGGCCTTATCAACGGCGCCTCCGAGATCCGCCACGGGAATCATGGGAACGTTTGGCCGCGTGTAAACAGCCCGGATGAACAATCGACCGAAGGCGCGGATGCCGCGCGGGTAAAGGCGTAATATGTAATGCTAACGGAGAAATAAGCTGTAATACATTTTTGTTGCACAGCATTAGGTGCGTTCCTTTTTTCTGTGTATACGCGCGTAAAAGGCGCTGTCAAAAGTTGGGGATTTTCATTCACCTTCGGTCGATATAAGTGATAAAACATGGAATTAGCGTAATTGGAATTCATCAATACACGATGATAATAAATGTCTAATTTAATACAAGCACATAACTGTAAAATATCCGTAAAATTAATTCTTCAATAATTGGAACATGCGAATGTATGCTCTAACCAGCTGTAACTAATATAAAAATCCTTGAAAAATTCGAGCCAGCATTGAAACATAATAGCATAAATTTGAACCAGGGGTAGTTTTTAAACATGAAGATAATTCCATATAAAAGGCATTGAAGCTTTGAACACGAATTTGGCCCGTATAATAGCCCGTGGTACACATTATAAATACATGTATTGGACGAGTATCTTTAAAGTAAACATATAAAGCGGAGAAAGGGTGCTACCCTAATCCAAATTTAATGTCTTAGTTGAGGATATTGGAGAAAAAAAGAGCTCGGTCGACGCCACAAAAGATTTTTTTTTTTTTCTACCACTTGCAGGAGGATTAGGTGCAGGGAAATACGCGTAACGTAAGTTGCAGAGGGCGATATGATTAGCCGAGTCGAACCCTTTGGCTTATCGGATCGGAGGGCGAGGGCGCCAGGTCGTTTCCCACAGCGGCGCGGGCCTGGGGAGAGCGCGGCAGGTCCTATATGGCCGGAGGCCCTCGGCGCAGACTCGCTCCGGGCGAAAAGACGGAGGCGCGAGCGGCAGCCAGGGCGATGGTAATCTACGTGAGAACCTCTGCGGCCCGAGGCGCACCCCAGCCAGTCATGTGTGATGGAGCTAAATGGATGAGACGCACCCCTGGAGCAAGGGTGCGCCTCGTCGGCGCGCGCACGTCGCCTATACCTCCGCGATGGCCGCCTTTGCCCGAGTGCACTTTTTTACAAAGGAGCCGGCGAATTCGATTAATCGCCAATTTCCCGGCGCCTAATCGCCATTAGGCCTCGGGGCCCCGCGCACAAAGATCCTTCATTAGCGCCCGGCCCTCGCATTTCCCGGACGACTCGCCATACCCGTCCCGGCCACGCGCACACGCATGTACATGCGCGAGGGCTTTTCCGAAATCCGGCCGTGTTTTTTTTTTATTGTTTTTTTTTTATATGCCGCCGCGACCGTGTTTTTTTTTTTTCAATTTGGCCCCCCCCCCCCCCGGCGCATCGAGTTGCACCGCATCACTGAAAGCATGTCGGGCCGAACGCGCGGAAAATTAGCTTACGCGCCGAAAGGCTTTTTTCACGGGAGGCAATCGCTTTATGCCCGGCGGCCCGTGCCATTTTCCCAACGACGCGCGAGCCCATTGCTGTCGGGAATCAGGACTTTTCCGCGCGGCTCATAACGAAGGAAAGCTAATTTGAACTGTTGGTCGCGCGCGGGCTGCCGCTCCTGTCCGACGGCCTGCGGGACCGTATCAGATGTAATCGTTCTTCATTACTCTTGATTATATGTTCTTGATTAAAGAAAATCCACTCGAACGAGTATATTTATTTTTTGAAAGACTCGGTAGCAATCTGCGAAGTGATTATGAAGCTTAAATCTGTCAATGATGCATCTAAGCGGATTTCTAACCAGATTTTGGGTAAAATTTATCGAATAAATAGGTCTTTGCGAAGTTCTTATTTTCATTTGATTAGCATAATGGTCGTAAACACTACTTGGTATAATAATTGGAGGAGAGGTAAGACAAAGGAAATTGAGCATTAATGAAGGACAATGATATTCTAGCCGAATATGCAGTCTGGTATAAAAGTGACTGATGAGGATTGCGAGGCTCAGGAGATTGCTGGTTATGCTTAGGCCGAGCGATCTCAAGGCAGACGAGTGTGTTAATTACCTCGGAAGCAGGGCGCGCAGGGGAAAAAGGAAGAAAGCGAGGAGAGGCAGGGGCGCGAAGGTGTCGGGGATGGGGCGCCGGCGATCGAAGGTCGCGCATATGCGGGCGGCCGGGCCGTCGGGCCGCGCCCGTTAATTTCCCGCAATGGAAATTCGCAAGAGGCGGGCCGAGGCGGTCCAATCCCGGCGGGGGAAAGAGCGGCGCGGCCGGCTCCTAACGAGGGCCAATCGATTCCCCGGGCAAATTGGTCAATCGGAGGCGCGCGCCCGTCCAGCTCGCGGGCAAGGAAATGGGGCCGAGCGCCCGCTTCCGGCCGGCTGATGGCTTCGGACGCGGGCCCCGGGGATAAGACGCGCCGGGCGATCCGGTGGCGGCGGCCAATTAGCCGATATCGGGGGCCTCCCCCCCCCGTAAAAAGGGAGCCGCCGCTCGGGGGGGACCCGCCCACACGGCTGCGGGCCCCGGGGCCCGCTGCGGCCTCGTTATAAAACAATGTCGTAAAAGTTTATTCGACTTTCGCCATGCGACGACCGCAAAAGCGCTACGGCCGCCGTGCGGCCCCGGGGGCGACAAACCCTATCGTAAAATCGACGGCTATGCGGATCAAATGGTCCCCATAAACGGCCCCCGGGGCCGATGACGTACCTGCGGGGCCCCGGCTAAGCCCGCGCCGTGCGGTTTTATTAACAGGCCGCGGGAATTTTTGCGGTTTATTGCCTTTTACGAGGCGGGCCGCGCCGGCCCCGGCCGTGCGGCCGATCGGCCCCGCCCCCCCCAACCACCCACCGCCGCCACCCCCCGCCCGACGCCGTAGTCGCGGCCCAGGTACCCGCGAGGCCCGCGCGCGCCCGAAAGGAGAAAAGAAAAAAAATGAGCCCCGCTGATGGGCGGCTAATGGGCCCGGGGCAATCACCGCGCGGCTCCTGTCCTCGGCCAAAACAATTTTCCATTCCAGGCCGGATGCACGGGCTCCTCCCTCCGCCCGGAGGGCCGGCCCGCCTTCGCAGCGCCCGCAGCCCCGCAGCCCATAAACCTCACTCGATTAGGAATGACCTTTACCCGGAAACGGACTTTCCATCCGTGGAAGCGGCCGGACTCCTTGCGTCGCCGCTGTTTACTCTTCGACTTATGCGCGCTGCTCCATTCAAGTGCCGCCCTGACATAACGCTCGTGCCCCCTTCCTCAAAGTGTGCTGCAACAAAAGCATCTTTTCACGAGGAGATGAAAATACGCCGCTCAATTATTCACGCCCGGAGCTGCACATTTGATCATGCGCAAACAAGCAGGCTGTTGACAGTGTTTTTTACATCAAGTCGTCTAACGATTATTACGCTAAGATCATTCCTAGGATGGTTCAGAAAATGAGCAAAAGTACTATTACACTGGGAAAAATACCATGGTCATTTTTTCCATCTTCTGTCGTTGATTTAAAATGAAGGAACTTTTTATTGTAAAGTTTAGTACACAATAAATACACAATAAACTTTAAGAAATTGAACACTTAATGCAGATAATAGCATTAGGAAAATGTTTTATTTGATATCACAATATTGAACAGAGGGGAAAAATAAGATTGTGGGAGGTAAAAAGTATGAAAGGGTGCAAGGCAAGATACTCCGGAGAATAGGTCCATGAAGGTGAATCACAGTAGATCGGTCGAAGGTTAGAGGTCGGATGACACGGCGGAAAAAGGGCATTGATAGAGAGGGAGAAAGAGAGTCGGGTCGGCTGGGCCTAAGCCGCGTCCCGCGCACGTCTCGAGTAGGCAGGCCGGAATGGAAGGCAATTTGTCGGCGCTTCGCTCGGCGCTTCTCTCCGCGCTCGGCTCGGCCGCGGCATTATATACATAAAGAAGCGGGATCGATGGGCGATATAACGAGGTTGAAGTCGGGCTTTGTAGCCGATGCAAAGCAGCTCGTTAAGTCTCCGGAGGCGCGTGCGAGGGCTCGCGGCGGCCGGGCACTCGTGCGGCCGAGGGCCTGATTGGCCCCGCGGAGGGCTCCTCCGGGTCGTTTGCCCGCCGCCGGGCCAATCACCAGGAGGCGCGGGCCGAAAGAAGCGTTAATTGTCCGGGCTCATCAGGCTGATTGGCGCGGGTCTTTGTCCGCGGGCCCCGGGGCTAACCCGATTATCCATAGAGCGGCGCGTCGCGATTCCCGGGGCAAACAGTAGTTAGCGAGGCCGGGGGCCGATTGCCGGGCCCAGGGGCTCTCAGGCGCCCCCGGGGCGCGCCGTCTGTCGCCCCGCGGCGGCTCCTCGCTTTTATTTTTAATACGGCGGCGCGGGCGCACGGGCGGCCGGCCCCGGCTTTGTTGGCGCCCCTCGAGCCCTCGAGCCCCCGTGCACCGGTTTGTTTGCCCGGAGCGACGCGCTTCGTCGCCCCCGCGCGCTAATCCAATCGCGGGCCGCTTGCCCGGCCCTGCCGAGCCGCAGCCGCGCCCCGGAGTGCCTCCTTCAACCCGTTCACCGGCCCGAGAGTCCTCAACCGCTCGGGGGCTCCTCGACTTTCAACCTCCGCCGCGAGGACTCGGGGCTTCCCCGCGGGGCCGCCCGGGCGCAACCACGGCTCGCTGGACACGCCGCCGTCCGAGTGCGTCCCAGCTGGTTGCCCGCGCACTCGCGAAGGAGCGTCTTTCAACCGTTTCCATTTGGATCGTGCCCGACTGCGCCAGCGCGAATTTGCCGGCCAAGAAGAAAAAATTGGTTTTTTTTTTTCCGTCCGAGTAACAAAGTTCATCAGAGGAGGGCTCCGAATGAGTTAGCCAATGCCGTCAAAATCGTAAAGACCAATAAGTTGCCGGCGTCGACCGAGTAACGCGTTTACAGACACGGCTTGCGCAAGTAAAATTTGAAGCGAAGGACTCGGCGGGCAAACTGGCCGGGGCCTCGGTTTCCGCCGGGCCGCCGGCGAGCCTTTGCCGGCGGTCGGCGAGGTGTCGTCGGCCTGGGAGCCGCGCGTGCGCCTGCGTACATAATTTAATGAAGCCATCAAGGGCCGAGGCCGGGCGGCCTCCCCTAACAGAGATCTCACGGCGCGGCCGGCGATCCGCATTCAGATTCAAATCGGCGAGGGCCCCGGGGGCCGGCTGGGGCGCGCCGGGGGCGCGAGCCGATTCGCACGCGCTCCCGCCGCCGGATTGTCATGCTGATACCCGGCCGATGTGCCCCCCGGACCATTTGCATACCGGTTAAGGCTTTTACGAGGGCCGCGCCTTGTATCAATATTTATCTTGCCTCGTTAGCCCGCGGTCCATTTATCCGCGGGCCTTCCTTTTCCAGCCGCCGCCGGCGTTCGGCTCCTTCACCCCCCCGCGTCTTCCGGGGATCTTGGCGCGGTGTAATTGTTTGGCGATGCCCAGGTGCGGCCTGGTGGAGGATAGGGTGGAGGGGACAGCGGGCTTCTTCGAATGACAAGAGTGTTCCTTTGATTGTTTCACATAGATCGATTTATTAATCTCTGGGCGCGCCGCGGTACTCGTCGCGTACCGCGGCGCAAGTAAATATATCTATATTTATATACATTTATGGTTTGATTTTTTTTACATATATTCATATAAGCGCGTGGTCGCATGTGTACAGGTATATTACACGGGTCTTTGTACAATGTAGGTCGAGTTAACGTTTTAAATTAAAGTCTCTCTCGCTTATAAACAGTTTAAGAATGTACACAAGTCTCTGTCTCTTGGGGGTAGGGCCTCGACGGCCGCTCTGTACAATGCCAAGTGTATAATCCGGGTATACACGTACGTACAGGGCTGGGGCGCGCCCTACTGCACTAGGGCTTGCGCAATATCACGGTGGCGCGGCGGTCCGCGCCCGGGCGCCGCGGGGCTTATTGTCCAGAAAGCTATATCGGCCGAGCTATTTACAGAATGTACAAGAGGCGGGGTCCGAGCGGCCCCTAGTAGGGCCTCCACACGGGCTTGGCCGCCGGCGGCGCCTGGATCTTCGTCGGCGAGGGGCTGCGCTTCTCCTGGAGGCTCGTCGGCCGGTGGCTGATCAGCGCCTTGGGCGCCTTGAGGTCGTTGCGCGTGCCCTCGAGGGGCCGGCGGCGCTCCGGCGAGGAGCCCGAGGGCGCCACCAGCCGGATGGGGACGAAGGCGCTGCGCACCTCCTCCGCGGCCGACTCGCTGCCGCTGTCGCTCGGGCTGCGCGGCGGCGTCCGCGAGGGGCTCGTCGGCGCCTGGTGGTGCGCCGGCCCCGGGAGGAGCGGCGCCTGCCGGGCCAGGGCGGCCGAGCCGCTCGCCGGCGGCGTCGTCCTCGCCGTCGCGGCCGCCGCGGCCGTCGCCGTCGTCGTCGTCGTCGTCGTCGTCATCGGGGACTTGAGCCCCGGGCCGAAGCCCTCGGCCCCGGGGTACTTGGCCACGTGCTCGGCGAAGGGGTACGCCGAGGGGATGACGGCCGGGGGGAAGCCCGCGCCGAAGAGCTCGGTGTGGCCCATGGCCATGGGGCCCTTGACGAGGGCGGGGTGCGGCAGGTGCCACGCGTGGCCGAGGTAGGCCGCGTCGAGCCAGGGGTTCAGGAGCCCCAGGGCGGGGAAGCCCGCGCCGTACTGGTAATCTGCAAGGAGAGCAACTGCTGGTTAGCCGGTGGAGTTTGACGGGAGCCGTCGGGCCGGGGCTATTAATAGCGCCGCGAGATCGGCACTCGCGCCGCCGGCGCTTGTTTAAAAAGCCGCGCGAGCTCGTTAACTCGGCGGCGCGGGCGTACAAAGGCGCCGAGGCTGGAGCGCGCCCATGTGGCCCGCGGGCGATAAACAAGCGCCGGGGGCGGCGGCGGGGGGTGGCGGGGGGCGGATACTCACTCGACTTGGACCTGGGCTCGCGGGGGCCGTCGACCGTCACCTTGATCGCCTTGCTGTAGGTGGCCACTTGGAAGGGCACCGAACTGATCTGGATGGTCAGGGAGAAGGACTTTCCTGCAAGGAGAAAGAGCCGGGCGTTAGTCACCGAGTCACTGCACTGGGGGGTGCTGGGGTGCGGGGGTGCGGGACACTGCGGGGAGGGCGGCCAACTGACCTCTGCCGCTGCGGCCGACGAAGCGCAGATCGTTGAACTTGGCCACCTGGTTCTTCATGACGGCCGTGCAGTTGCGCAGCTCGCCGCAAAAGTTCTCGTCGTTGCCGGCGCTGATGGTGACGAGGGTCCCGTCGCTCACCTCGTCGAGGCTCACGACCTTGAAGGCCACCGGCAGGGACTTGTTCGAGCGCCAGTGGGTCGGCAGGGGGCTGCAGAGGATGGCCGGGCTGCCGGTCTGCACGAGGTCGCCGTGGCAGGCGCGCAGCGTCTCGTGGATCGCGTTGAAGTTCTCCATGCCGATGGGGCCCTCGGGCAGGTGCATGGCGAGGTCGGGGGGTGGGCTGCGGGGGCTGCTCGAGGCGACGTCAACTGCGGGCGGGCCCGTCGGCACTGCACATGGACGCGTGTGTGGCGCGGGAGGCGCGGGCGGCGCACTGGCTCTCGGTGGCTGTCCGACGCGCACTCGGAGCCGGCTCGGCGGGATCTACTTTTTCGCGGGGCCGGCGCATCTATTTAGAGGGGGGCTCGCCGGCGATTTTTATCCCCACCCGCCGGCCACTTTTTCCCGAGCCCCCGCCCAGGCCGGGGGCCGCCGACCAATGAGGGCCGGCGGTCGTGTTGTGGCCTCCGCGGCGAGCCGCCTTCGCCCGGCGGCGGCCCGCGCCGCGCCGCCTCCCCCCACCAGGGCCCTCTCGCTCGCTCGCCCGGGCGCCCGGGTGCGGCGGCGCGTGTCCCCCCGCCCTAACCGCCGCTCCCGCCGACGCCGACGCCGACGCCGACGCCGCCGCCGTGGCCGCCGCCGTGGCCGCCGCCGTGGCCGCCGTGGCCGCCGCCACCGCCGGCCCGCTCCTTTCGGCCCGCGCGCGGGGTTGTTGCGCGCGCCCTTATTGCCGCAGGATGCGCGCCGAGCGCCCAAGGAGCCACGCGCCCCACACGCCGCCAGCTGCCGCCCGTTGCGCCCGTTCAGCTTACTCCCGCCCACCCCCTCCAACCGTCGCGCCTATCGCCTAATCTTTCCGATCAATCACTTCGCCCTCTCGCTGCTTTTTACTTTTCACTCTCCCCGAGCTTTTCTTATCTTCTATTAGTGCGAATTCCCTCCGATGTTCTTGTAATATTCCTCCCTCACTTGTTGCCTTTCAAATTCCTCCAGTATTAAATATTCAATTATCACTGCACTTTCTGTACCTCAGATTTTTGTTCGAATACTATTCGATGTTAAACACGTTTAAAACTGACCTAAAAGTTCATGCGTTTACTTATGCAAACTTTTCGAAAGTCCTTTTTTTCGACACATTCTCATTAGATGTATACAAGATGGCAACTAAATAATTCAAAAAGTTTATTGTATTTCTTGAAAAAATGCACTTTTTTCTGCTTGCAAACATATTTATATTATAAGTAACTATCATTCCTGATTTGTCAGAAATAGTATTACTCTCTAATATCTTTGTCTATGGCATTTTTAATTATTTTAAGTCGTTAAAAATATACATAATATTATATTATCATTGTCCTTAGATTTGTATTAAGACATCTTTAAAAATGATATATTTTTAGTCGCTAAATTTAACGTTTAATGAGTAAATCTTCTAATCGTAGTAAATACTCATGAAAATTATATTAAAATAATTCATACTTTCTTATTAGTAAACTCTTCCAAGGTGTTTCCTACATTTTTATACAGAACGTATTATTTTTTATATAACTTGACCAATGTTAATTTTTTTGCCTCGACGTTCAGCCTCAAAATCGAACTTTGATATTGCAGTTGATGTTCGAACTGGTCGAAAAAAGCGTACACAACTCGTGTCTAGCTGGGATTTCGCAGAGTGCAGTTTGTCGTTCGAGCGAACTCAGCACTTTGTGCACCCGTTACGTGTATAACACATAATGTTATTCTTTAATAATTATAATTTGTTCTTTTAAAATAAATAATCTTTTATGCGTTAGGTGACATTTATTATTATTGATATCGATCAAAAAAACTATGCAAAAATAGTATGTCGACGAGTGTACGAATGTTACTGAAAAATTGGGTACGAGCATGACGGCTGCATGATTTACGTGAAAATTCTTGATACGGTGCTCGGATTTTGAAGAAGGTGAGGTATTTTTCCAGGACTTGCTAGTGACTGCGCGGGCGATTACGTCTACCACTCGTTACTGCACATATAGGTAAACGAAAGCCGGGCAAGCGAGCGGCGCACATATATACAGGGAAGACGGTCACGGCCGCTCGAACAAAGTTGGAACAAAGTTGCGCTTGGCAATGGGAGCGGGCCGCCGCGGGAGGCGCTTGGGTGGTGGTGGGGGGCCTTCGGGGAAGCGCGATGGCGCGGCGCGGTCGCGAGGAGGCGCCTCCGGCGCCGCGGCCGCAAGTGGCCCTCCGAAAGAAGCGGCGGGGGCGGCTGCGGCGGGCGCAGTGGGCGGGCGCCGCGCCGCAAAGCCGCAGCGGCCCCCGCGGAAAGCGCAAGTGCCGCGGCGGCCGCCGAGTCCGCAGAAGCCATCAGTAGAATCCGGGCTAAGGCTAATGGCGCCGATCATGGGATCGGCCGGGGCGATCGAGCCGCGGCCGCGCCCCGGGGAAAATGTTTGGACAGGGTTCGGCCGGGGGCGGGGGAGACGCGCGCCGCCCCCGCACGGCGCCCGGGGGAAAGGGCCGAACCCCTTTGCCCTACCTCCCCCCCACAACTCGGGCCCGCCGGTGCACAGTTATCCTGCCACGCGGCCCCCGCGGGGGGTAAATTACAATCGATCCGGCCTACCTGCGCCTTATGCCCCTTTCCCCGGCCCTTAGCCCTGTAAGGCTCCGCGCTTGCGCCCGGCCCCGGCCATAACCCTTTGTTGCCTTTCTGGGTCAGCGTGTCGGCCGACTCGGGGCCCTGACGGGGCCTCCTTTCACGCAAGCCCACTCCGCCCGGAGAGCAGCCCTTTCTGCCGGCCCGGCGGATCGCAACTCGCCGCCACTTGCCGCCCGACACCCGGCCTTTTTTCTAATCCCTTCGCGCCCCCGTCGATCTGCGTACGCCCTCTTTTTCTCCGAGGGCCCCGATCTGCGCCCTGGCTTTTTCCTCCGAGGCGCTGCCCTGCTAGAAAAATTGCAGCAGGTGCTGCCGGCCGAGGCCGTACGCGCCACGCGTCATCCCGAGTGACTCGTAACATCCTAATAGCTGAATCAGCTCCGAATGATAGACTGACAGCTTGATATAATGTGTCTTCTTCTTGTGCGTACACCGGATTATATTATTATTACATCAATAGCCCTTTTGTTTTCAAGTGACCCTCCACTCGTTCGAAACTATCTCTTTGGTAGAATCACTTCATCCTTAACAGATAGAAGCAGGCAGCTGCAGAGCTGCGATAATCATACAATAATAGTTATACATGTATATCAAATAACGACTGAGAGAAATTTTGTTTAACAAACATTTTTTTTTGTACTTGTAAAAGAAATTTTTCTTGGATGAACTGGAAACAGACTTGTCGAATCAAAAAATTGTGATTATTTTATCTAAATTTATTATTGAGTTAATTTTTGATACACTGGATTTTGGTCAATAGAAAGTTTAATCAAAATAATCATAATTCTTAATGTCAAGTATGTAGAATATTTTTTATTTATCAAGTTTATTCTCAACTTACTCAGAAGTTTTCTTTTTCATTCGTTTCAGAGTTTATATCATTTGTAAAACTGTAAATATTGACTCGTCTTTTGGTAAAAAATTAAGAATCTTGTAGGATCAACGAATTGATTAAATAATTTGAGATTTTTTTGAAAATAAAAAAGAATGTGAGTGCACAAATAATATTTACAAATTTGATACGAAAAACTTCCTGCACTGAGATAAATGATACACGAGATAATTTTAGACTAGCGATTTCAATAAAAATTATTATAGTACTGAATAGCCATTTTTCGGTAAAGTTTGGTACGTATCATTCATGGCTGCAATCAGTTTACCAAGACAGTATGGTAATACTTCTTTCAACATTTCTCTTATTGTCTGCCAAAATTATTTTTTTAGTCAGACTTTGATGTTTACCAAGTCTTCGGTCGGTTTTTCCCGACTTGACTTGCGAGTAAACGGTTGCAAATCGCGCAACATCGGGTGAGCCGAAGTCGCTTGCGCTCGGTCGCAGCGTTATGGCTTTGTCGGCACTGCCGATCGCTCCTTCGAAGATTTATAGTACGCGATCTTGGGCCGCACGTGCGCAGCAGCAGCAGCAGCAGCAGGCGGCGACTGTGGCGACGATCGGATAGCGTCCCGAGAGGAGTTGGAAGGGGGCTCCGAAAGCAGTCAGTGGGTCGGGGAGAGCCTGGAGGACAAGGGGCTAACGGGGACCGGGCAGGGAGTGAAAACTCGGCGGGCCCCGAATTCGCATGCGGGGTGTAAAACGGGAAAGCAAGGGCTTTCTTTACGCTCTCTCTCTCTCTCTCTCGGCTGCGCTGCCTGGCCCCCTCCCCGGCGGCCGGCCTGACTCTTTGGCAAAGAGTCAAAGGCGGTCGCGCGCCCTCGTAAAACCCGGCCGAGGCGGGCCTTTATGGGCCCGGGCCCACTGCGCGTTTTATTGTCGGCAGCTCCGCTGGGCGCGTGCAATTCCCGCCCCCACGCCAATAAACGGCAGCGCGCGCGCGCGCTCGCACCGACTTCTTTAATTGCCCCGGGGACGGGGAATCATCCGGCGCGCCTTCCGGAAATCTTTCTTCTCCGCCGGGCGCATTATGGCCGGCCGGGGGCGCCCGCGGGCCTTTACGGCGAGCCGCGCGCGCCTCGCGCCCACAGGAGACAAGGCCCGTGCGGTCCGGACCCGAGCCCGTGGGCCCCCGCGCCTCCCGCCTTATTTATTGGCGCACCCGAACGGGTGCACCGACACTTGCCGCGCCCATGTCACTTGCGTCATTGTTGCGCATTGTTGCGGCCCCGGCCTCGCAGCCGCTTACCCCGTACGACCCGTTCCCTACTTATGCGCACCGTGCCTCCCGGGCTACCGCGCTTCCTTTAACCTGGACACTTGCGTAATCATCCCCGGCGAATCCGCATTTCCATCTGTCCTCAAGATCCGACCCTTTCGAGTCACCCGCTTCCTTACGCATGCGGCATGTTTGTATACCTTAACAATCCGGACATTAAACGTGCGAACGCTATAAACAACTACAACTCAAGATTTTCCGAATAAAATCTACTGAGTAATTAACTGCAAGTTTACGGCAGAACAATGATTTTGAAAAATCTATATATTAAACTACTAAGAGATCAGATTTTCAGTAAGGAAAATTTCTAGTACAAATGGAAGGAGGGAAATGATATTAAATTTATGCTAAGTCATACTTTAGTTTTGAAACTTCAACAATAGTGATTCTAATTTTTTAAATTGTATTTATTATTTCCACAAAATTGTTTTGGAATATTTTCTGCTTTAATGTAGATATATTTTATCTTATATTTTATTATTAAATTTATCTTAATTTGAAATATGTGCAAATAGTAATTCAAAATTTTGATTTATTAAAAATTATTATTATACAAATTTAAGATGAATTTGGCATTGTCTTTTTGGCTAAAAAATTATTTTATTTGAAGTCTACAAGCTGCTGTACATTATGTTTTTTTCCTTCCGTACTTACTATTTAATTAGCCTAAAGTATATCCCAAAAAATATAGAGCATAACGATGTATATGGTTTATAATACATGTATATCATTTTATTAAATTTTTGAAATTTTTTTCCGCGAAGAATTTAAGAAAATATATTAAAATTTGATCAACAATAATAAAGTTTTTACTTAATATTTACTTGAAACAACTCTGAATTATTTTGAAGATATTAATATTTACATGAGTGTATTAGATGTGTTTAAAGAAAAAATGATCTCCCAGTGCGGTGATATAAAAATGCATATATTTATTTGAAAGATTAAATAATTATGATTTGTCACAGTGTAAATTAACGCTGGATCGAAGTTATTGTCCCGCAAATAATATTTCATCTTTAGCAATGAGGAATAATCGTTGCTCCATTTATTCCGAGTAACTGATACTGAGGGGGCATTTTCGATAGTTATTTACGGGGCCATATTAGCCGGGGAGATAAAATACAACGTGAAAATTCCTTGGAAGCGACAATGAGGATCAGTCGCATTGAGCCGGGCGCAGGGCAGAGAGAGTGTAGGTGGTAAGCGGAGCGGCGCGCATGGCCTCCTCCTCCGGGCGAACAGTAGCGTTTACAGTTACAGGGCGGACAAGGGCGGCCCGCCGCGTGCTATAAACCAAAATCAAAGCGTCAAGGGCGATATACGCGCGGCCGGACGCTCGGGCCCGCCCGGGATATCTGCCGATCCGATCGCCAAGGCCCCGATCGATAGAGATCGCGCGGCCGGGAAAGCTCCGAGGCCCGGGGGATTAGCGCGAGATCGAGGCCGTTTTTTTTTTTTCGCGCCCGGCCCCTCGGCGCTTGCGTCACTCCCCGGTCCTTGCCCCGGGAAAGTGCCGGGAAAGCGCAGGTGTCGCAGCCCTTTCGCCCGGCGGGGCGACCGTAGGCCGACGGCCCGTAATCTCTTATGCAAGGACGCGCGGCCGCCTACGCAAACACGGGGCCCACAGCTTTCTCGCGGCGATCGGCCGGCGCGCGATCGTGGGGACAGGTCCGCCCGGTGGGCTTATGATTTCTTCTATACATTAAGCTGATTTTCTCGGTGCCCCTGCGGCTCCGAGCCGGGGTGAAAAAATATTGGAAATCGGCCGGCGCGCACCCGGTGAAAGCTTACCGGCCTGTTTGGATTTGGAAAGGCCCCACTTGAGCCGCATCATTGCCGATGCAGCCTGCCCTGCTCGACAGACACGCAACTCCAGTCTGTTCCAATTTTTTTTCACCGGCTCCGATTTTACAGCCTTTGGCGACTGTACCAACAGATTTCCAGCCTAAGCCGTACAAGTCGAGGAAGAGGAGCTCCCAGACTCCTTTGGTTCACTTGTATTCTCTTTCCAAAAAAAAACTGGAAAAGAAATTATTTGCATATCCAAGCATCTATACAAACCAATGTCGTACAACTACTGTATTGGGCATATGACGACGTTTCCAAAACTTATTTTAGAAAATTTTCATATATAATAGTTAATATTTTGTATCAATACAACTCGAATTAAAATGTGCTTTAATATTATGTTTATATGATGACGTGAACAATAATATCAAATGTAATATACCTGTTATTAAAATATAAAAAAGTAATTCTCTAAATTATTTTTAGCAAAAAATTGTATAAATAAATTTAGATAACCATAAAAATGATTTAAAGACTCTAAAGTACTGAGTTTTTTCAATATCGACTTTCAATTGTTTTGCTATATTAAAATATTCAGTTTTACACGACTGAATATTGTATTTATGTAAAAGAATGTACTGAGCTTCTAATTCGAATATTCAGTTTCTATATTACAAATTTATTTAAGAAATTTTTTATTTTGTACGCAAGTATAAACGGAATTTTCAGTTACCAGTTTTACAAAAAGTTTCTTAAGAAATTACAAATTTAACCAGAGTTTTTGTACACTGTATGTTATTCTTCAATTCGAATTTGAATGAAACATACTACATGTATTAAAAAAAGGTTAGAAAAATTGATTATTATTAAGCAGATATATATATGTGAACATCCTTGTAAAACATATAGAATGTAGAGATATAGCTTTCTCAGAGAGAATCGAGGAGAGAACAGTCAGATTTTAATACAAATAGATATTTAAGAATACGTATGTGTAAACAAATTCTTGAATTTTCAATCACGTTCAGTTATTATCGGTACATAAAAATTCAGTTTTAGATAACCGAATACAAAATTCATAAAGATGTTACTTAATTTTCATTTACTTAATACATTCAAAATATTATTCATGTACTAGTGATTGAAAAAACTTAGAATAATTGCTTTAATTTTTAATTCAGTTAAACATGTAATATATAATAAAAATTAATAGTCCATATAATTATGAATATGGTAAACATTATGAAAAATAACAATAAGAAATTATATATTGTGTTTTCGACGAAATCGTATTTATTTCTTTATGAGTCATTAGGGAAGTAATAAGTCAGAATAATTTTGTTACTTTTGAAGACTCAAAAAATGTATACCTTTCGATTACGTCACAAACAGGGTAGTATCTGCAGTAATTGTAGTATACAGTGCTATAGCCTGGATAAACTGATCAAGTACGTTATGCACGTGGCGAAAACTATTTAACCATAAGAACAATTTTGTATTTTAATTCAAGGAATTTTCATATAATAGTAAGTAGTTAATATATTTAATTTCATATTATACACTCTCTATTGCGAAATTAGCTTCTTGTTTTATATATTGTACAGGCTGCAAATTAGAGGTTATGTTGAGGTTGTAACTAATCTAAAATATTTATTTTGTTCTAGGATTCATTCAATACAGAATAATTCAATTTCTATATGTATTATTAAATATTATATATTATTAGGTTTTTATCTGACGACCTTCTGACGTGATTATAAATAATATTGAAATATTTTACTGGGTACACCTGATAAGGTGACGTATATATTTAAATATACTTTCCAATTTAAAAATAATTATAAAACAATTGATAAATTTAACATTAACTTAATTTTTAAAGGATTTTTCTTCAAATTAAGCCAGAAATACAAAAGTAAGAGAACATCGAAGGGGAAAAAAATTCAAACCATATAATAGTGCAGCGTTCAATCTTGCACGCGATTTATCTGAGTATTCAGATTTATTTTAAATAATGACTACAGACTAACCATTGACCAATATATATGTATATATGAAAATTCAATCATAAATTTTGTACAGTAAGGCTCTTGTATGTAACTGTATAGAGAGGTACAACTGGAAAGTTTCGTCATCTCGAAAAGTAGGAGCTGCAGCATATCACGTTCTCGCATTTTGAAAGGGACGAGTGCGCTTTTTATAGACAAAGACAATGTTGTTGGAAGGCGTGCGAAATAAGGAGGACCAGAAAGGTTGCACACATGGATGACTGGAGGAGGGGCCGGGAAGAAGAAAAGGTGGCCGTGGATGCAGGCGTCATTTCGGGGTGGCGCGAATGGAAATGCACCGGCGGCCTGCCGGATCTTCCGCTTGCCCGCTCACTGCCCCGGAAGAGCCCCTCTTTTCATCTCGGCTATGCCGAAAGTGCATCTCCGCGAGATGAGTTGCCGCGGGATGCTTGGGAGCCGGGCGGCTGATGAACTCGGGGCCGCGAGGCCCGGCGATATCGCGCGCGATATTAGCCCGCGAGTTGGTCCATTTGCCGCGTGGTGGCATTGTCCCCGGGGCTTTGTTCCAGCCGGCCCTGGACCGCCGCTTCTCGATCGCGCCCCGCGCTTCTGTCTCTTTTCACGGAGCCCCCGTCCTCCCGCGGCCCGATTATGAGCCCGCGTGCAGGGCGCGGTTTATTGTCCGCGCCTGCCGAGCCGGCCTCGCGCCGGGCCTCGGCTTTATCCGCCCAGCTCCCATCCCCGGCCCGCGCCCTCAAAGCCCGCCGATGCGCCGACTTCTTCCGCCTGTTTTTTTTTCTGCACGCCCCCGCACCCCTTTTCGCACCTTGCGAGCCCGTTGTCCTCTTTGTCTCGCTGTGAGAGCGCATCCCTCCCCGCACTTTTAACCCTGCATCTGCCGAGCTCAAATCAGGATTTTTAGCTGACTTTCGCCCCGTGCTCTTTTCAAGCCTGGTCAACTCGAGTTTGTTTTCAAGATCATTTTCATTTGAAGTCATTAGTCTACCTATTTATTATATTATTTTTTCCAGTTGTTCACAGATATTCCAAGTCACTACAATTAACCCATTTAATCTACACTAAATTAGCAATTATATAGATGCTCATTGCTTCAAATATTTCTACTTCTTAAAACATACTGATAATGACAGATTTTTCTACGTGTTACACCGGCTTGAAGTATAACATATATAACATTAGCGGTGCAAAACTAAGGTTCGAAAAATAGTAAATTTTAGTCTGTTTTATCGTGACAAAATTATTCAGAAGACTTAATTTGGTCAATGAGAAGGATATTCGAAATAGGTGTAATTTATTTTATGAAAAATTGTTATTTTCTGAATGTATTCAAAGATCTGCTATATACAAAGAACGGTTAATAGAAAAACTTCTATCAACCGCCTAGCATTATAAATATGTCTGTATACTAGAATCTTTCTAATCATCGTTCCAATGAATAGACATTTTAACTTGATAAATGGAAAAGTGAAATTGGTACAACCCGATCGTAGATGTCAACTGTAATATCGATCTTTCGTCTAGACTCTCTAGGTAGCTAGTCAGCACTTGGGCGGCTTAGGGTACCCTGGCCAAAAAAATTAAACAACAAGGCCGGAAAAGTAATCTTGCAGAGTCGTCGAATAAATAAATCAATAGCGGGGCTTCTACAAACTACGTCTCCGCGCGAGGAGATATATATCCATGTAAACGAATGTAAATGAGAATGGAAAGGGGTGGTTAAGGCGCACGTGCAATCCGAGGCATTCGGCGTGGAATTGAGGCGGGGGGTCGGATCCGCCGGCCCCCACGGAGCTCCCGGCAGAAATATATTAAAGCAACTAACGACTGGGCGGAATGCGAGCGAGGCGTACTCGCGCGCAACACAAAGCGACTCGTCAGCGTGATGCGCTCGCAATCTCGGCCCGCGGCGGGTTAAGATCCGTGGCCGGCGGCTCCCCGGCCGGCATTGTTCAATTAAAGATTTGTCACGTAGGCGCGCGTAGTGGGGGGGCAGAGCCGCACGCGTCGGCATCGATCAGCGAAGCCTCCTCGCGCTTACGTATATTAGCGCGGGCCCTCTTTTTTTTTCCCCCCGAACAGCTGGCCCTCGTGAGAACGCGACAAGGGCCCGGGGGCCTTTTCCTCCTCGAGTGCCCATATATGATCCACGTACGGTGTACACGATCGATGATTTATCGGGTGGCTTTTTTTTTTTGTTCGTTTTCACTTTCCGCGGGGAAAGGCTGATCGAGTGGCCGAATTAGCGGACGCACTCGAGGGACGGGGCCAGCGGAGGGGACGGCTGGCTTCGTTACCGAGGCGTCGCCGCGGCCCCCGGAAGATTAATCGTCTCGCGCGGGGGCGCGGCCCTTTATACACCATCCTCTTGCCGGGAGTCTTTATGAACTTTTTAATTTATCGCCGCAGCTTTGCACTAGCTGCACCTTAGTTTTTCACCCCACCGTTAAAGGGCCGGCTAATTCGCATGGGCCACGGGTTTATTAACGCTTTCAACAGCTGTCTCTGCAACGATTCACTTCGCTTTTTAACCCTCGGATTCTGTGAATCGATACGTGCTATAGTGAATCTCGGCTGCGCTAATCGAAAGTTCAAGCAGATATGTCGTTGCGCTATAGACCTCTATTCAACCCAACGGCTATGAATGATCCCGAATTCCGATCGTTGCAAAATATTATTTTGAACGCTCGGTGTATCGAACGACTGTTGAAGACGGAAGCGACTCGGTCTCTTTTTGTTTGAAAACTACTGTACATTTTAACACAGGACTATCGCGGCGAATGGTTTCTCGATCATTCATAAATATTATATAACCATTTTGTTTTAGACGCATGATTTTGTACATCAATTGAGACTTTGATCATTACACTTGCTGAATTGAATACTTGCATTCACGTTAATAATTCCGTTTTACAAAACGCTGTTAAACTGCTCTGGTGTATCGCAGAAAGTTTATCTGGGAAGGGTTGGGTGTATAATGGGGGGTATAGGCATCGGCTGGCATCGGCTGGCATCGGCGTGCGTGGACGCAAAGTTTCCCCGGCAACGGGTGCAAATAGCCGGGGATAAAACATCCTTAGGCGGACAGTGAGTCGAAAAACTATCCCTTTCGCGCGCGTGTGTATCCAGCGAGGGGGGTGAGCGGAGGGCGGGACCGGCGCACACGGGAAAAAAGTCCGGGGCGGCAAAGTAGCCCTTTATGCACGGACAGAGGGGAAACAAATGAGCGGCGGCGGCGGCGGCGGCGGCAGCGTCGGCCACGGCGGCCGGGGGGGTGGGCGCTAAAAAAAAGCAGAGGCGGGCGCGCAGCATCCCCCGCTGGTCGGAAGGCGAGCGCGCAGGACCGATTTATCGCCTCGCGCGAGCACACCTGCAGCGCAGGCAGGCGTGACTGGGCCGCGCGGCCGCCTGCGCCCCCGAGGGGTGCGTCCCGCGCACGTGACGCCTGATTCATACACAGACTGCGCCGCGGAATCAATTTGTAATCTTGGCCCGAATTAAGGAGGAGGGGCGCGGCCCCGGCCGAGGGAAAGGGATGCCGCGCGGGGCCCCGGCTCCTCGCGGTCGGCAGTTGCGCCCGCGGGGACCGCCGCCGACCGGCCCCGGGCAGATCGATCACTGTCGACGCCGCAGCATCCGAGGAGGAGCGCACGTCGAGCGGAAGGATCCGCGTTAGGACGAGTGAGTTCGGCGGAGTGCGCGCGGCCCTCGAGCCGGGCCGGGGTGGGGAAGTCCCGCGCGAACGGGGGAATCCCCGCATATCTGGCGAATTAACGCGCGTGTCGGGCGCTCGGGGCTGATTAGGCGGACACCGGCCCTCGCGGCATCGCGCCCCGGGGACGCCCTCGCGATAAGTCCCGCGCCTTGGCTTTATTGCTAATTGGGGGCGCGGGCCTCGGCGAATCAATCCGAAGGAGCCGCCGGAGTCCCGGGCCGAGAGGGTCGCGGTGCTAATTCCATTTGGGGCGAGTGGGCGAGTCCTCGACCCCTTGGCCCGGCCGCCCGCCCCAGAACTACCCTCTTAGACCGCTGCATATTTCATGGCCCCGGCAGCCGGAGAGTCCCGGACGAGTCCCGGCCGAGTCCCGGCCGCCTCCAAAGACTTGCTCGCTCTATAATTCATCGCACCTATGCACTGCAGGCCGAGGGTCGCCGCCCACCGGATCATGGCCTATCGATTCCCCCCAGGCCACCTCGGGCTCCGGCCCGCCAATCGAGTTTAATCATCAATTAAGACTAGCGCCAGAGACTTGATTAGGCGGATCGTTGCGCCGGCTCTGCGGGGAGGAGTGAAGAGGACCCGCGTCTCGGAGATGAGACGGTGGGAGGGGGGACGCTCCGTTCGATCACAATCTCCACTTGTGGCCTCAATCTTCTCCATCTTCAAAAAGCTTGCTCTGAACAACGTGCAATGGAAGGACAACGAAAGTTGAAACGAAAAAATTAAAATAATTAATTGGCTTCCATCCCTACCCGTACCACAAGCGTCAAGGCGAGATTTGCTATTAGCAACCGATAGCTAACGCAAAACGACGGATGTGAGCTTTATCCCAGGAATGCTGCGTTCGAGAGACTCCCATGAGGATTATTCGCTGTAGGCTAGGTAAAGCAAGCGTGAGCTCTAAGGGCGAGCACCAGGCTATGTTGTCAGCGGAAAACGTTAGGGTGAAGGATTGCCCAGTTCCGTCATGAAAAATCACGTGATTTTGGGCGGCATTGGCGGTCGCGAAGACACGAACTCGGATCGCGCTCCCAAGCTGCAGTTGCTGAACGGTGGGGGTAAAAATTCGTTACGGCGCGCGTCAAGTCAGTTGCAGCTGCACGTACCCTAAAATTCGGTAGAAAAACTGCCTCGTACTACGAATGTAGGAATGTTTTTTAATATTGTACATACGTCATATTACGTATTACAAATATTTCTGCATTATTTGTTACGTTCAATAATTGTCTAAATTCAATATAATTTTAACAAAAGTTGCAAAAGAAATATAACGCAGACAAATTTTAGCTTACAAACAAACAAGATTATAACGATAAATCACTAGACTAGAGAAATAACCAAACAACATCCAAGGCATCATTAAGCGAAACTTGTTTTTTTTGGGTGGCAACTCAATTATATAGAATACAGAAACTCCCTCTGTTTTCATTTACTTTCATGCACGTATATTCATGTTTTTACGGACTCCGTATTAATATTACATCATAAGCTAACACGTGTAGCCTATACATTAATGATATAAATAGGCATGTAGAAAGTTACCACGATAGTATTGTACGTTGAAATTCATGATTCGTTACCGTATACAATAAAATTCGTTCGAATAAGAATGAACTAGTGAAAGGAAGGAAAGGGTTCGCGAGCGACCTGCCCGTTGGCCCATCTCTCTTTGCTCACTCGGTAACAATTGATTTTTCGCTGTATCGTCAAAAACTCGTTTTTTTTTCCCCGAGGCCGCGAGCTCTCTATATCCGGGGGCGGCGGCGCGGATTCCTCCCTTAATCCCCTTACGATTAGGTCCGTAATTGAAAAAGGCAAATCCTTTGAGTTTACAGTGTGACATTTGAAGACTCCCGGCTCCCGGGCTCTGCCCAAGCCCTTTGTGGCGCCACTCGAGGGTAATGGATTCGCCGGCTGATCCGGCTCGAGGGCATAAAAAGCGCGATGACGCTCAATGAGGCTTTCGGGGAAAGAGGTAAATATTTGGAGAATTCCGGACCATTTGTCGGCCGGGACTTCCCAAGACCGGACGGGCCGACCGCCCAAGGCCCTGCGACCGGCCGGAGATAAATGCCCAGGGGGATGAGCTGCCCCCGTGAAAGGAGTTGAGTCGATCCCGAGGTGCAACTCTATAATGAATGGCTGAAAGGAACATTTGCCGCCTTGACAGTTTGTCCGTCATATATTCTTCTATACAAAAGATATTTGATTACATGTAAGTACTCCTATTGATGGCTGCAATGGATAAAATGAACTTGTGTATCTTATACCTGGCTGAACAGCAAGAGGAATATACCACGTATAAGATAGGAGAAGTGATTCACTATACACAGATATGAAATATGTTGAGCGTACGTATATGCACACTCGCTTATACCGTGTTCTGCCGTTTTATAAGATCAAGAGACTCAACGTGTATTTGTTTGCCGGTGCAACAGTTTACTTTGATTTGATTTTACAGTTAGGGAGGTACGATAGCTAGCCGATTTCTGCCATGCACACTCGACTACAGCATATGTTTTGGGCGTTGCAATTAATTTAGACCGCTAGGCGCTCGCTTTGATAAACTGCATCGGACAAATAAATATTGACATGTTTATCCGTACGCTTGAGCGTTACAGGCTTAAAGGCCCGTCCAGATGACGCGCTGTGTACCCGGGCGCCGGTGCTCAAAAGAGACAAGATGAAATTTCAATTATCAAATCCCATAAGCCTATTAAGGGCGGCGAGGGGCCGAGCGCAAACACTCGGGGGGCCGAGGAGGCTCTCGCGAAAAAGTTGAGGATCCGCGCGCGCCGGCCGTCACGGCCGGGGCAGCTCGAGAGGGTCCGCGGTGACACGGCCGATTCCCATGGCGCGGCGCTTTGTTGGGCCGCACAATCGGCCGGGACGCCTATAATCGGATAATACACGCAGCCCCGGCGCCGGATCGCCGGCGGCTGTCGGCCTCCCCGCCCCCCCCTCCGCGCGCGCGCGCCTCCTGAAGTGAGAAAAAAGGAAGAAAAAAAAAAAAGGAGGAGGAGGACCCCGGCCAGATGCTCCCGGCGCTGCGGGACGCTAGTTTTTCGCATTACGCCCGGGGCTCTTACCCTGGAAGCGCACGCTCGGCTGGGCCCCCGGTATAATAAAGTGATTGCCGGGAAAACGCCGATGGCGATCGATATACGCCTCTCCTCGCCGGGCTCCGCGGGTATATGCCTCCACGCGCCCGGTACCCGCGCGATTTTTCCCCGAAGACGCCCTGCCCGGGCCGCTGGGCAGCCGGCTAATGCAATTAGACAAGGATCTCGCAAGTGCGCTTATCGGGCCCATCGGCCGGCTCTCTTTCATTGGATTTTCGGGGCCTTTGGCGGCGCCGCGTGGCCAGGACGCAACACCAGGACCCGCTCGCCCGCGCAAATCCGATCCTCGAGAGGAGGGGGGGAGGCGCGGCTTCTCTTTTTTTTTTTGGAAAAATCTCGGGCCGTCCTCTGTTTGCCCGGCGGATGTGTATGCGGGCCCGCGGCGCGCGCGAACCCTTCTGAGGCGGCCCGCCGCCCGGATTAGCCAAGCCCGGCAGCTTTAATCCAGAGTATAAACAGAGAAGTCGCCGCTTTCACCTTGTGTCTCGGGAATTGTGCCTATATCGAGTTTCGGCGCTTTGCTTTGGGGCTTTGTCGCGGGCAAGTCGAGCGAGAGCATCGCGGCGATCGCCTCGGAGGTGATCCGATCGGAAGCTCCGGCTACTGGCTCTACACACAGGAGCCGTTAGTCCGCTTGTCTGTTTGTCCGTAGATCTCGGATTTTCATTCATGCCGCCGAGGAGGCCGCGCATAGCATTAACCTTCAGTCGCTTCTTCTTTCTTTCAATGTGCACAGCGAGCCAAGGGGAATTTAATGTAAGCCTGTTACAATGTTTTCGTGTATGTCGCACACTGTTTTAACAACTACTTATCAAGATGCAATATTGAGATTTAAAACATCTAATCAAAAGTTGCAATAAGGGTATATTTAAACTGTTTGAATATCGATTAAGCTTTAATAGTTTATTATGTATCATGTATTCCGGGAGAAGTGATTCGTGAATGTCCATAAATGAAATTCGACATTCAATGAACATAAAAAATTTCAAACAATTATTATATGTACATAAATTATTGTTCATACAGGTACACTATGTTGCATGATGAAAAAAGAATTCTGTAGGCATAATCTTGCATAGTCATGATTTTTATTCTTCAGTCTTATTTTTACCCATACCGATATTATTTCGCTTATTTTGATCCTACATGAGATATTTATCTAATTAAATACATACATGAGCATGTATCATTATTCAAGGTCAAATTATATGCATAACAGTGTACAATTATGTTTGCATAGGCAAGAATTTACGCATAACATTACATAGCCCGCATGGCAATTCCAATTCATAGCAATGGCTACATCCATACATCCATAAACTCATTTTTCCCTTGGACATATACGGTCGATTTATTGTTCGATTGCTAAAGAATAACACCAAGTAATTCAGTAATAATGAAATAATTCAGCACAGTATTTATGATATTTTCTCATAATTTTGAAATAGGTTAGTAAACGTTAGCCCCTGTAAGCCTCCGCCTCAGCCTCCCTGGGGTTGCTAATCACACTGAAAATATTCTATTACGCCTAATAGTTGCTACTTTATCTCGTATTCAATGAATTTGAAGAAGCAGTTGTCAGTCGAGTTTTCCCGAAAGCCAGATGCACATACGGACACTTGTGGAATAAAAAATAGGAAATGCACAAAACCATAATTTTGGAGAATGTAAAAAATGCCCGGAGCATTGTTGGGTGGGGGGCTTCTCTTGAATTTTGACGGACACTGCAGCACGCGTCTCCTGCATGCGGCGCATTATACGCATAAAGAAGTAAGAAGCAAGGTGGGCCTCAGCTGGTGACTCCTTGCTTACGCGTACAAATGAAGGGAAAACTCGCGGAAGCGTAGAAAGCAGGGGGCACAGACCACGAGAGCCGACAACATAACGCCCAGGCCGTGTGCGTCGCGCTGTCCTCCGGCACCCTGGAAAAATGAGAAATAATATTTTGGAAATTTGGGCGCAAGGGCCCCCTTTGGACAAAGCGGCAATTATTCGACGGGGGCACGAGCCATAGATCAAGCCGGGCGCGTATACACGCCGGGCGCGACACGAGTTTGTCACGAGCGGCCACTTAGCGATCCGGCCCCCGGGCGGCCCGCGCCCGACAAAGCGCCCCCGGCGGCGCTTCGCCGAACCGTCCCCCCCGGAAGGTCATATACTCCCCGGGAGAAAGTGGAGAGGAGCGCGTCGCGCGCATTGTCCGGCTGATCATCCGACCCTGTGTCTGTGTCTGTATACACGCGCGCGAGGAAAGCCTCCCCCGGCAGATGTTTTTCGACGGGCCGCGCGCCAAGGAGTTGCCGATCGCGCGGGATTACGCCCCCGGCGCGAGGAGGCCGCTCCCCGCGGGTCCTCCTTAGATTACGTCGGGGTCGGATCAGCCGCGCTCGAGCGCCGGGGCTTTTCTCCGGGCCGAGTGGTAGCCGGCCACGCGAGCGCGCTGTAATCGAATCAAACTCAAATCGCGTTTGCCGCCCCGGGAGCCCGCGACGCGCCAGATTCCTTTCCCGCGCAGAGTACGCGCCGGTGCACAAGCGTCGCCTGTCCTGTGGAATCTCTCCGGGGCCTTGTTACGGCATCTGGCGTGAATTGATCTGCTTACCATTAGAGCACGTGTACAGGTGTGCGCACGGAGATCCTATACCTATGAATCTACCTCCCCGCGCGTGTAATCGGCGCAATTAGCGGCCTGGATTCGAGGCAGGCGTCGAATAAGCCCGCGGGGATCGGCAAGAATAAGAGGACCGCGGATCGGGCTGGTTAATTAGCCCGGAGGCCGGAAATGGAAGAGCGGCAGGTGTAGCTGGCTGCAGGCGCCAATCGGCTGCCGGCCGGCTTTTCTCGCGCGCCCGCATACTCGCGCCGATTATTTTCGGCGGGGGAATGCGGAGGCGCTCAAGGAAGGCGGATCCGGTAATCAGCCGCGTATTGTTTGCCGGCCGGCTGAATGGATAGGCCGATTGACGCCCGCGACCGCCGGCTGCATCATTGCAATGCCCTACATTCCTGCGCGGGAGCGCGGGCTGCCCGCCGGACAAAGCGCCAGCTTTCAAGCTCTTTTCACTCACGGCTCGTCGGTCGATCGATTACTCGGCAGATTATTGTCTTTTCGAGTGTCTTCCGCGGATGCTGGCAGATAATCAGCTGAACTCTTTCATGAGGATAAACTGCACGGCCTTTTAAGATTGCTCCGTGCTGTTTTGTAGGCTGTTGTAGAGTGATATACTTATGCAAAAAGAATAAAAATAAATTGTACAAATGCAAAAACAAATTTGTTGGTTATTAAATTATATTGTATCGCATAAATACTTGAAAACATAGATTGTAATGGATTTTTTTTTCATCGATTTTGTTAATAATTGCAAGACTAAGATGTGTATATCTATAAATAGAAAGGGCGAATAAAGGACAGCGATTTTACCCTTGTAACAGTGCATATACACTTTTTCTTGCAGTGAATATATGCTATTTCTACCTGTAATTTTGTTAATTACAAAACGCATTAAACGTCTAATGTAAATTATTTTATCCTTTATTTTATCTTATAACAGTTGTTTCATTATTATACATTATGCAATGATAAAAAAATTATTTTTCTAAATATATTATGTAAACAGTCTGCAGTATATAACTGTAACTGCGTAATTTTAAAGACAATATATATCAGTTAATAAACTATTGGTTTGGATAAGAATCTTGGAAATCAAGTTTCATTCTCTATACCTACAATGAAATACTTTGTTTCACTGATATTCATTTTTGGCTATTTTAGTTTGATTTTATTTCAAATTGGTAAATACTCTTTTGTATTTTTCTTCTTCAAAATGCAAAAGTTTCGTATTTTTTTAATCAAAAAACATCTAATTAAATTATTTTATTCGTGGGATAGTTGAGGGAATTGTTGGCGGTCAAGATGCCCAACCTGGACAATTTAAATATGATGTTGCTATTTTCAATGATGAAATATACATCTGCGTAGGAATTATACTTAGTGAGAAGCATATCTTAACAGCGGCGCAGTGTATTCTATTCGAAAGTAAAGAATTTATTGATGGCTCTTTATCGGTGATCGGTGGTGTTTATAATTTCGAAAAGAATAAACATTATGAAGTTAGTGCAGAAGTTGTGACTGTATATGCACCAATACTCCATAGATTTAACAATCCAGGGGCCCAAAGTTCAAGTAACATTATGACAGGAGAAGTTGCCGTTCTGAAGGTGAAATATGAAATATTTCATTTATATCAATATTTGTAAATTTATTTTTAACCAATATTTTATTCTGAAGATGAGACTCCAAAAATATTTTAAATGGGTTAATTAAAAGAAATTTGTTTCCAGTTTTACTTTTTCAAGTTAAAATTTGAAAAACATAACTTATAAAACAAATTTGATGAAGCTATCTTCAATAAAATCATGAAGTATACCGAATTTCAACTATTATATTTATAATCTATATTTGCAGCTGAAAACTAAATTGAACCTTAGGCTAAACTCGTTAGAAATGGTAAAGTTAAAGTCGTCTTTACCAGCTAATCGATTTATATTGACTGATTCGATATCTTACGTAGCTGGTTATGGTTATCAAGTTGCAACCGAACGTGTTGGAATTTTGAAAAATCGGTACATTGAATATAATAGTGACACTATTAAATTGAAATACTTGAAAGTGCGATTGTTAGAATATCAGAATTGTCGACAAACATATTTTATTGATCCAAGTACTCACATTTGCGCTCAAGCTATGCAAAATAATCCAAAAATTCCTCAAGGTACATGCAAGGTAATAATTAATAAGTTTTATTTCTATACATCAACAACAATGATGAACAATATGTTAAAAATGAGTAGGTATTGCATATAATTATTAATCCTATATCTTCAGGGTGACGAAGGTAGTGGACTTGTTATTGACGACAAGGCATTAATTGGAATATTAATTAAACCACCGATTAATTGTAATGAACGAGAATCAGTAGGGTTGTATACGCTGATATTTCCTTATTTAAAGTTTATTAAAAATGTTATGATTGATAATCACTCAGATGATATTCGCGTTAAGCATCTAACTCGTATTAATCACAGAAGAGATTTTACACTAAATGGTCAATTGTCACAATCAGTGTATAATTATTAATAATAATCATAATGCAATCACATAAATAAGAAGGGAAGTGTTAATTCAATAAGTTTAACAAACTATAGAGTGATTACGTATTGCATATACATAAGTTTATAAATACATATAACATAAAAATATGATATAATAATTAATATTATTTTAGTTACATTTGGTTAATTATAATTATAGTGAAGTAGAATCACACGAGTGTAATAGTGTTACGGCATCAAAAATTTACGACATTACTACTTTATGGTCACTAAAAGTGCCTCATGTGCTTCTATTTCTGCATGATATAATACATATGTTCGCAACAGATGTACTTCAATACAAATATTGTATATATTAAAATAACTTTAATAGTAATGTGCAAAATCATTTAACATGCGTTCAATTTTTTGAGTCGCCTTTATAACCTTCCTATAAGATCTTCCCCTATTATGCGTCACATTTTTTTCAAACTCAAGTTTTTCTATTGGTAAAATTGTATATTTCTACCTTAAAAATTATAATATAAAAATCTAATCTGACTCCACGATTGTAACAATTTTTTTGTAAAACATAAATATAAAGGTACTATATTACGGTACTTTTTTAAAGTACTATACGTGCTATCCCCGGGCGTTATTCCGTGGTCTCCACGAGGCCACAGGTCTGCCGCAGCTCTCCTATTGATCCTCGCGACCTCATGTCCGCACCTGAATCCGCCCTAGCGCTGCGGAATGCAAAGAGTACGGCTCACATCATTCACTCATGCCGATCACGCACTGACAAAAACTGCCTCTGTCTCGACTTCACCACGTCAAAAAATCCAATGCCGTTTACTGTCCTGGCCAAATCCTAAATCACGTGTTTCGCGAAATTCTCCACACAATGATACCTGCGCCGAAGGCCACGGATCGCACCGAGTCGTGCGTTTGTAGTATGCATAATAAAAAACAAAACAATTCTTCTTAAATAATAATTTAAACCTATGGATTCATGTCATACACAATAGAGTATTTAACAAGTTTGCACAGAACTGGCCACCAACGCCGGATTTTCATATCTACCCTCAAAAAATATACCAATTCGAATCCATTAAAGATTAGTGAATGTTAGTGAAGATTAGTGTAATCACGGTATTAGCAAATTAGTGATAAATTCTTTAAAACATCGATGATAGTTCATGAAAAAGGCTGCGTATTTTCACTGGTTCATTTTTATAAAGTATGCATAATAAAATTCGATACATGTGAAAAAAAAACAAAAATTTTTATGAAGAATCAGTATACTGTTAAAGTAAATATTTTGTAGTATTCTATAAGGTATTACTGACTTTACAATTTGCTAAAAATACTAATACAGCTTTAAATTAATGTTGGTAACTATAATTATAAATAGAAAATTATATTGTATATCAAAATTACATTACAGATTTCAAATCAAGACTCATATTTCTTCTAATTATGATAACAATTAAAATTATACATAAAAATAAAAATGTGACTAAGTACATTAATTTACCATTTATTATATTAAAATTTTCAAAATATTCTACAAATGGTTGTCATTTTTTGATAAGACAACGAAGTTTGTGATTAACATATACGGTATCAATCCCAAAAATACGGCTCTGTCTACGTTTGAAAAATGTACACCGTTTTAAATAATGTATAAATGAGGAAAACATTAATACATCATTTTTGGGCAGAAGTTATTTCGAAAAGAAGATGAACCTTGCAGTGTCTGAATTTATTGATGTTGGGATAGCGCAGCCTTCTCTCGTATAAACCTTTTCATCTGGTCGTTTAGAATATAACGAAGGACGCCCGTAGGCAGTGACGAGGAAGCGGCGGTTGGCGCGCCTCCCCACTTTTCATCGAGGCCCTCGCGTCAGCATTTAGCGCGTGGGTCTGGCAAATCAAGTCTCGGAGGCAGATTGGACTCATTAGTCCGGCCCCGGTTCCCCTCGCGCCGCGGCCATTGTACACGCAGCCGGCGATTTAGGATTGGCCGTTGTCGGGCCGAAAGGACGCGATGAGCCAGAAGAGTCCGGCCGTCGATGCGGGCCAAAAGGTCCGCGAGTTAACGAGACCCGGGGGCCTCCTCCGGCCAAGCCCCGCCACCGCGGCCCCGCGACCTCCCGATGATTAGCGGTCGAGTCCTCGGTAATTGCCGGCGACCAAGATGGGATTATGATCGATCCCGCCGCTCTACGCCGCCCGCGGGCTTTCGGTATTACTCGCCCACTGTATATCGGAAGACCCAAAGCGCTCGATTTGTCCGGGGCCCGAGCTAACCCGCGGCTCGACCGCGCGTTTTTGGCAAGTGCGCGACGGACGGTGAACGCGGGGCGCGTGACAGCTCGAGGCGTTAATCTCCGTGGAACGCGTGCTCGGCGAAACAAAAAAAAAACGAGCGCCAGCTAATGTAATTGGGCGCGGCGGCCAGTACACTGCGTTCATTACAATTCGCATTATTCAAGCTTCCTCGCGGAACCACTCGAGCAGCGCCGCCGGGGGACTCGAGCGTCGACTCGCTCGTCCGGCCGAAAAAACCCAGGGGTGGGTAAAGCAGCCTGGAGCGGCCCCCGATATAAGGGAGGGGGCCGCCGCGGGGTTGAAAAAAAAAGAGAGAGAGCCCCTCACAATTAGCGGAGACTTTATAATCACCCGGTTATACGCGCGGGGGGCGCGCGCGAGCCCGGGCGAAAAGCGGGGGAGGCGCAATCAGCCGGCCGAGTTCGGCGCACGTACAACGCGTGTTAGCAGGCCCATTGATCTGCCGGCGGGGGCGGCGGACGCGAGGAAAAACGAGCCGCGGCTGCTGCAGCGGGGCTTGAAAATTTGCGGAGCGCCGAGCCACCGGGCGGGCGGCGGCCGCCCACCGCACCGGCCGACCCCGGCCCGAGGGGGGGGGGAGGGGCCGCGGCGCTCGATGTCGCCGCCCGGACAGCGCGCGTCGCGATTTTTCCCGCCGACCCCCGAAATCGACTAATTGCCCGGTGTTGCGGCCGAGGACCCGGGGCTTTTCCCGCCGGCCTCTCGCCGGATTACCGCCGCGACCGACTGCTTTTCTAAAGATTCTTTTATCCTCGGCACTAGCTCCTCGTAATTGACGGCGCGGATGGATGTTTAAGTGCGCGGTTTATGGCTCTTCAATGTGATTACACTTCTCGTTATACTCGAGCCTCCGTTCGCACTTGTGACTTTTACGTGTACTTCAGGAAGGATAGACTTGATGCATAGCCGAGTACGATAGATTAGGAGTAGACCACAAGCTTTTTAGAGATTTAACATTGTATGTGTTTTATGTAATTTAATTTTTTATGTTAACAAGTATCAAAAAGTACAATACCATATTTATACCATTTTTATTAATTGTTCTATCACTTATATTTAAAACATTACTTTAAGAAAAAAATATAAGCTATAAGTTTTTAAGTGAATATGCATAAGGTTAGCGAACGTGACAAGTCTACATGTATATGCTCAATACACTTGTATTTATGTAAAATATAAATTTTATATAAAACACTTTTATTGATACGAATAAAATAAACATTGAAGAAATGTGACACATATCTTTTAAGTCTATACAAAATTATGATTTATAAATATATATATGTTAGAGCGCTTAACTTTCATAATGAAAGGCCATAATTAGTTTCAAGGCTACTTTGTTATGTAAGAATATGAACTAGATATTTATTTACACATGTGTTCATCCTATACTCTGATGATAGTCCCGATTATTATGTGAATAGTGATAAAGAAATGTAATCTTTTTAATAACATCAACGCGATATAAAGTATAAAAACGTTTTTTTGGTATAAAAAAGATTGAAGTGGTAATTCTTCAGATAATAACAATGAATTATTTCAGTTTTCTAATACTCGCTTTAAATTGCTTCAATATACTTTGGCTTCATGTGGGTTAGTATATTCTACTTTCTAACCGTTGCTACATTTTTTTTAAATTTTCCAAAGTTTAAATTGAAATATATCTAACTCTAATGAATTTATTCAAGGGATAGTCGAGGGAATCGTTGGAGGACAAGATGTTCAACCTGGACAATTCAAATATCAAGTTGCTATTTTTCACAATGAAGTCTATACCTGCAGTGGAGTAATATTCCATATGTGGCACGTGTTGACAGCATCGCAGTGTGTTTTGACCGCAAATAACGAGTTTGTTGATGGTCCTCTTTATGTCATAAATGGTGTCCACGATTTTGAAAAAAATAAGCCATATGAAGTAAGCGCAGAAGTTGTATCTATTTATGCACCAGTGCTACACCAATTCGACAATCCGGGTGCTTCAAGTTCAAGTAACGTTGTCACAGGAGAAGTTGCTGTGCTGAAGGTAAAAATAACAAGTATATCACCACTTCTACCGCTTGTAGATCTGTTTATTGATTTACATCATACATACATTAACAAAATAGTATTTTAAATTATTGTTTGTTTTGTAAGCTTGATTTAGATTGTGCATTACCATAAATAACTCACTAATATTCCATATTCTTACTTTACAGTTAGACACTCGATTTAATTTCAATAGCAATACTGTAACGTCGGTAAAGTTGAAAGCAAGTTTTACGTCGTCACCCTTTTTATTAGCTGCTGCATTCAGAGTTGAAAACACCATTGAGGGATATGTAGCTGGATATGGTCATCAAACTGTGACTGAAACTAAAGACATGACAGGTCTGAAGTATATCGAGTATGGAAGTGACAATGTAAAGTTGAAGTATGCGATGGTTAAAGTTTTACCATATACCCAATGTCAACAAACATATTTCATTGATCAAAGGATACATCTTTGCGGTCAAGCAAGACAACACAATCCACAAGTTCCTGAAGGAATGTGCAAGGTAATATGTCTTTTTATTTAAAAACTTGCTGCTTAAAATAAATCATGTACAGAAGTTAAATAATTACTATTAAACATTTTAGGGTGATGAAGGCAGTGGACTAGTTTTAGATGACGGTACCTTAATTGGAATACTTGTTAAATCCTCGGATAATTGCAATGAGCGCGACTCAGTAGGATTATATGCAAAGATTATTACATATAATCCTTTTATTACGAATGTATTACGAGAAAATATTTCAGATCGAATTCGTGTGAAACATTTGTTACCTCATGCTGTTAAACAACCTATAAACGTTAAGCGTCGATATTCAAAAATAAGTACTGCATAAGCATTAACTACACAAAACTTAAACCGCGTATCTTTGTCAAATCTTACGATGAAAATACTAAAACTAATTTTGAGCGTAAATATTTAAGTAATGTAATTATGGACATATTAATAAATTAACTAGGCTATAATATTAATAATTTATTAAATTCATATTGTGTTTTAAGCATGTTAAAATCTTAAAACTATTCAGTATATCCTAAAATATATGGAAATTTTAGTTTTTAATCCATAGAAATTTCGTTTATTCACACGTTTGTTCTTACTCTTGAAATAAACTGCAATTTTTGTTATGTTATGTTAAAAATTTAAAAAAAATTTCCCTATGCATCTCGAGGTGCATATAAGGCTATTTTGTTTTGTTTTTGTTGATTTACATACCTCATCAAAACAATAATGTCAATTTATATTTGCTAACCATAGTTTTCTTCTGTTATAAATAGTTGTTAAAAAAAATATACGGATACTTGTCAGCGAACTTTCAGATTTGGTGAGATTTTAAGTCGCTTTAAATCACAAACAACGATGTAAATTTCTAATTGATTTATATTTTTGAGTATAGTTGTGAAAAAATATGACCTCCTCTTTAACAACTTAAGCATGTTCGAATTAAAAGTAAATTGTAAAGATATCATGATATGTTTAAGGTATTGGTCACCCGAAGGAACTTTAATTGACGGTCTTTCGTATACGTAATTATTTTGTGAATTTTTTTAGGTTTTTCCAGAATATCTATTAGCTTTTTACGGTTAGAGGATTGAGTATAGTACTGATATTTATTCAATTGTACAATAATCACTGGTTTATCTGCTGTAAAGTGTCTCAAAATTCTATTTCATTCACTGTTGTAAACTGAAAAAATTGTCAAAGCATCATGAAATTTTTACATGCAATATTTGAAGGTCATATTTGTGTGACAATCCCTATAGAAAATGAGCCACTTTATAACACACCGTAGTATATATCACTGAAATAATCAAATACGATGACACAATAAACACAATAAAATTGAAAAACGTAATAAAAATCATTAAAGATTATCACGAATAGAGCTACCGTTCAAGTTTTCAGGCCTTAAAAACTGCTGTGTGGGCGTCCAGACACGCGTTAAAGTAAAAATTGGGGCGCGAGCGAGGGAAGGGCGCGGGTGTCGGCACGCGGAGCTGGGGGACAATGGGCCCGTAATCGGGCGCGGCTGCGTCGGCCGCGCGGAGATGAAAGCGCGGCCGGTCGGCTCGGTTTGTCGGCGGGCCGCTGTGTATACGGCCAGCGATCTTTCGCCGTCCATTCGGCCGGGCCACACGCGGCGCATCCGCCGGGCAGAATCGCCTTTGACGCCCGCGGAAGATACGGCCCCGCGCGGGCCGATATACGTTATCGGCCTCGTAAAGCGCGCCGGCCATGCGGTCCTGCGAGGGCGCCGCCGCCGCCGCCCGGGTTTTTCGGAGGGTGCGGTGGGGGCTGCGGTACGCCCACCCGCGACAAGGCCGCTCGCCCCTTTTACCCCAGTGGGAAGGTTGTATGGGAGTGGCCGCCGCGGCGCTGATGGCTCCCGGTCGGCTTGCGGCTCGGCCCGGGGCCGCTTCTTAGCTCCCGTTGTTCTTCCGGGAGCGGCTATTGTTGCCGGCTGATCGATCGACCTATGCCTCATTTGTACCGAGATCATTGTTCCCTTGTCCATCAACCTCATCTTCCCTTGCTCCCTTATTCTACATACAAACAAGGGCAAATCAGTTCAAAAGAGTTACACGCTACGATTTTTATTTTGATGGCTCCAAGAGCACTCTATTAAAGTCCCGGCGTACCCTTTTATGACGAGGCCGATCATCGAGTGCGCGAGTTCTTCAGAATACCAGTTGTGCGCTCGCGGCGAAGGGAAGAGAGGGTCTCGGCTCGACAGGTCTTGCACCGCGGTTTACAGGACATGTTATAAATTGACCCGGGAATGCGTAACCTTTGATATAATTAAGGACGAATGTCGCGGTGGGTTCGCGCGCGGGCATAAAATTTCAAGAGTTAACTTTTTGTTCCGAATTGAACGAGCGGTTTACCCAGGAATGCGGGATGCATACGCATGCATCAGCGGTCGCATATGTGGTCGCACGTACGCCGCCGGGCCGAGCCCCCGGCTCCGCCGCGCATATATATCGCCCGGAAAAATACCTTTAAATGGTTTTGTTTTTTCTCTTTCTCCCCGAATCGCGCAGGTGCACTGTATTAACGAAAATTAAAGCCCGCTCGGAAATAATTGAACGTCTATCGCGATTACTTTGCCGAGACCCTTTACCCCGCGGGCAGCCGAGCCTCGGTTTTTTCAACGCCCGCTGCCCGGGCGCGCGTACACCCGCGTATTTACATTTGCATCCGGCCTCGGGTGCATTATCCCCCTGCAAATGAAGATAGCCCCGCGAGCGCGGAATCATTGCCCACCTCCCCCCGACCTACAATCCTGCCGCATCGCTAATTTTCCTTTTTTTTTTTACAAAGGACAACGGCGAGGTTATGTTCCGGGCAGCGCGGGGCTCCTCGCCGGGTCGGAAGGGCGGGAGCCAGGCCTCGGGGGGAGGTGATCGGCGGTGGCGTTTTCGCGGGGGCCGCGTGTAAGCCCGGATTGATTTATCGGGCGAGGTGCTCCTTCCGCGCGCACAACAAGCCCCCCGCGAATCGATGCGCGCCTGCGTCCTCCGGCCGACTGCCGGGGCTGCAAGGAGCTGCCCTGCGAGCGTGGCCGCCGGCCCCTCGGTCAATTAGCCAAGGCGCGCACGTGTGGGTGGGCGCGGGAGGAGCCAGCCCCCCCGCACCCCCCGCGGCCGCGATCGCGGATTTATGGAGGGCGCGGACCTCGGGCCGTGGCGCCCTCTTTGGCGGGCGCGGCCGCGCGGGCGCCCGCAGCCCGGCCCCAGCCCACTTGCCAGCGGTAATCCGACTGGCTAGCCGCCCGCGCCAACAAATACCCTCAGCCGAGGCCGCTACGCGGTTCCGCCGAGTGAGAGCTGCCCCCGGGCCGGCCCCGCCCGCCGAGAGGAGCTTTTTCCCCCCCGCGCCCGCGAGCCGCCCGCTCTCTTTACGCTCGCCTTTTTTTTCGTCCCCCCGAGCGCTGTGCGCGCACACGTGTACGCGCGAGCATACAAGCGCGCGCGTGGGTGTGGGTGTGGGCACACGTGCACACCGTTGGTTTTTGTCCCGGCCGATGCGCTCTTACGCGGCCCGCGGGGGCCAAAGTCCCGGCGCTTTGCCGAGGCGCGATTTGTTTATTGATTACGCCGCGCCACCGCCTCCGCGTTCCACGCCCTGCGCTCCCTTGTTCGCCCGCGAGCTGCCCGCGCTGCAGCGCAAAAATGACAAGTTCTTCCCTTCCTGCGATCCAGCCGACAATCTCGCCGGAATGTCGCCAGTTTTTAGCAGTATATATATATATGTATATGAAGGTTGGGGGGTTTGAACTGAGGTTTCAACGAAGATCGGAAGTCCTTTATTCTTCGCGACAACAAACGTGACGCGTCAAACTTGATAGAAGAATATATTGCAATGAAGAAGCAATCGAAAACGCATCTTAAAAAGTAATCTTAAAAATTAGTCTACATCAGGTTACTGTGCCACATCAAATCAAGTAAATGATTAATATAGTGCTTCATCAATGAATATGGCTAAATACCAGTTGAAACTCGCAATATTAAAATATTACACTGATTTAAGTATGTGATTAGCTTGTCGCGATTGCTTTAAGAAACCATAACTGCAGAATAATGTTTGAAAAAATATTAGGCTTTGTTGATTGAAATGCAGTTTATTGCGAAAAAAATGGTGATAAAGTGTCAAGTGAAGACATGGTTTGTGACTACAATTTCGAGAAATTCCAGTAAAAGTTCCACGAAAAATATTCGTTTCGTACACAGAACTAGGAAATTTTTTACCCACATAGGAGTAGATGTATTGCGTTGAATCGCCTTCTTGGGCATCAAGGCACACATTGTAAAGTATTGACCGTTATTCCTAGAACAAGGATTACTCGCAGGTACTCGAAAGATATAGTCCAGCGGTAAAACAACGCACTGCACACGGCTGGCGAAAAAGTCGTTGTTTTCTTGTGCGCCGATATAATGAAAAGCCGTTCGCCATACACGCAGCCCGGTGTTTTTCCAGCCTTCTTCCCCCCGGCGAGCTAAATCATAAACGAATTCCAACTTGTACGGTGAAAGGGACTATTCGTGCGCGGGGAAATAGCCAGCCCGGGCCGCGTGTACCGCCGGCCGACCGACTGATTATTTATCCCGGTGGGGCGGTGGCGGTGGCGCGGGGCGGGTGGCGCGGGGGTGGCAGAGCTCGGGGCCGCGGGAAAGAGCCGAGGCGGCCAACCGCGGCGACGCTTTCCTCCCGCCCGCCGCGCCGCCTCCCCCTTCCCGCTGATTTTCGCCCCGGGCGCTCGATATTGGCCGGTGCAGCTCGGCGGCCGGTGGCGCGGAGCCGGGGGACGACGGCCGGGGGTGGGTTGACGGGGAGGCGGCATCGATTCGCCGCCCGCCGATTATCGCGCCCCGCCTCGCGGGTCTCCGAGCGCCCGCACTTTGGGTCCACCCGAAATACATAACCTCGGAATTCGCCGAGTCGTTTCGCCGGACTGCCAGTCGGAAATAAGACTCGTGACCGGCGAGGCCCGACGCGGAACTCCTCTTGACCCCCTGGCACCCGCCGGGCAGTTATATCAACTCGCGCTTTGGCAGTATTAACAAAGGCCATTGATGGGGTTTTTCCTCGGCTTTTTCCACCGAACCATATACCTAAGCGAGCACAAAGGTTCGGCATAGATTATGCGAGCTGCATAGATATAACGAACCTCCGTTAAATGAGCTTAATAAGCCGAAAGACAACTCGAACAGTTTAGGGTTCTACCATCGAAATGGTTATAGCTGGTGAAATAATTCCGCGATGGTCAAATGAAATGGAATGGGCCGATAATACGGGACGCGGCAACAAAATAAAGGCTCGGAAAAAATTCCTTGGGATTAAAGGACCAGCCGAGGCTCGCGGTCAATTGGCCGCCTCGAAAACGCGGACATAATCAAAAGAATCCATCGGCGGCGGGTCGATTACGCGGGAGCGGGACGGGGCCACTCGGAAAAATCGAGCCGGGGCCGCGGCCGCAACGCCGCGGCGGCCCTCTATAACCCCATTAAAGTATAACTATTCCGGGGCGCTTGCGCGCGCGCGCGCGCTCGCACACGCACATACACGTGTACACGGCGTCCGCCGCGGCTCAAAGTCCCGGCGGGCCCGTGTAATCGCGCCTCGCCCGCGTTTATATATACACACGTACACACGGCCAGGCGGCGGGGGCGTTACAGCGGCCCCGGGAAAATGCCGGTATTAGCCGGGACGAGGCCCGGCTGCAGGCGCAAAGCTAACGGGATTACGCGTAATTCGGTTGACGCTGCGGCCCGCGGCGCCAGCGAGACAATTAACGTCAGACGGGCCGACGCCCGGAATTCTTCGGCCTCTTTCCCGGGCCGCGGCTCCCCTTTGTCCGCTCGCGATTATATCCCGCGGCCCCCCGCCCCCGCCGCAAACATTCCCCGCGCGGCCGTAAGTGCTTCCCTCGTTATCTGGCCCGCGCGGCTTCCGCGCAACGAGCCTCCGGCCCCGACTTCCCGATTATTCGTTAGCCCCGGCTCTGCCGCTCTGCCCACTTTCCTCCTCTTCTCTTTTAATCCGATCAGTTTGCTTGCGGAAGCCGCTGCGTAGGCTCCTTTCGACTCTTCAACCCTGGCCATAACCTCCTCAGATTTCGGACGTGTGCTCTATTTTAATTAATAGAGGAGGAATCGAGCTCGAACCTCGAATGCCAACAGAGTCGCGCAGTTATTGTACAACCTGGAAAAAGTGGAAATTTTCATCGAGCAAAGAGGGAAAACGCCCCGATCAATCCCTCGCGAGAACTTTCAAAAAACATTGATTGCTTACAGGTCACGAAGGAAATGTTGAGTTGACGCAAAAGTGCCCGTTCGCTTTGCGCAGCACAGATAACCGCTGGACTCGAGGCAGTGCGCCAATTATCATGATTATTCGGTTCTATTTGTGAAAAAATGATCAAAGTGCATAAATTAATCTTATTTCATCAGCATAGTGTTCCAACTGAAAAATGACTTAATTACAAACATAAACAGAATGGCTTATATACGTTTGGCATACGCAACGAGCAACCGTATACTTGGCTAGCGTTACCTCAGAGCGATGATGATAACACACGGGCCACCGGTGATCCCTCGTAAGAAAAAGAGAAAATAAGCCGATAGACGATGCGTGCGCCGGGCACACAGGTCGAGTATCGCCGTCGTTATCCGCGTAAAAAAAGGTAACGATCGACACGGGAAAACAAAGGGCAAAAGAGGGAAAGAAGGAAGCGCCGCTCGCTCGGATCCGCACGGTTAGCGGGCGATCCGTCAAAAATCCAGGCCAGCCGCACGGCGCCGCGAGTCCGGGGCTGGAGAAAAGCGGCGCGCGGCACACACAACAACGCAAAAAAAAGGCAGGGGGGGGGGAGGTGGACGAGGACTCGTTACACGGGGGGGGGGCTCCGAGTCCGCGGCGACATTGCCCGCAAAGCCCGCGGGGGTGGGTAAAGGGCCTCGGCGCATCGATCGGCCTCGAAACGGGCGATCGGCGCGGGGGGGGGGGGCGGCCCTCGCGTGCGCGCGGCTCCGTTTTTAGCGCTGGCCAGGCGGATTGCCTCGCCGACTCGCAGCCGCCCGGTTAATGCCCGGCCCCGCGACCTTCCTTTTTCCGCGCCCTCCCCGCCGCGATCCCCGGTAATTCTAGGAGCTCAAAGTTATGCGCGCCCGACGCCCACCCACCTCCCGGCCGCGCCCCTGCTATTTAGTCTCCCGTTAGGGGACTCCGTGTCAAACAATGCTCTCCGTTATTTCTCCTTTTTTTTTTTATGCCCCCCCGCCCGGGGATAAGGTTACACTGCTCACTGAGATTCGGCCCTTGTTCGCCAGACTGTAATGTCAAGTGCGCCCACTCAACTCTTGTTACTCGTTCTACCCTTCATTAAATTCATTCTCTAAACGTCACTGTGTCGCCTATGGAGCCTTTAGCACCTCGCTCGATCATTAGTCTATTTACAATTATCAATTTCATGTAGAGTACTCGTATCGCCTTTCATACAGGCATCTATACCCTGCTCAAAAAGCAAGGACTCCGCCATAAGTGCCAACGGTGCACAATGCTTTTCACCACTATAGCTTCTGAAGTAAATGCTATAGCAATCTTTACCGTATTGTCTAATAAACTGATTACAAAATGATAAATTCAACAAAAATTACCTTGCTCTAGAATAAAGTCTCCTTATTTTATTAAGCACTACTAGATTGTACTTATATATTTAGTTGCTTGCCTAGTTCCAGTAACTATAAAGCCTAGCATTTGAGAAGCTAAAAATCAATTGTGAAACTTAAGTATGGCTGCTTTGAATATTTTACAAAAAGTTTTGTATATTAAAACTTTTTGAAGTAGTATAGTTTTTTATATATATTTTGGATATAGATTTTGTAACAAATAATTTATCACTTCAGTATTTAAGATTATCTTTATAAACTTTAGACTTAAGTAAATTGAATTGCTCTAAACTGTGTACTGTATATATACAACATATTACAAAGTAGCATTAGATACAGACAATTAGATTATATGCTGTACCTTAAGCTTTAACTTTTGAACAAATTTAAATCGTTTTTAAGTGAGTTTATCGGCAGACCATCCAGTCTAAGTGAATATTAAGTATTAATTACTTATATTTTTTGATAAAATCGGCGTCGGTTTTTTATTATTTCTGTACCTTATGACTTCTCAAGCCATTATAATTAAATATCCCATACTAATAGCTTAACATAATATGTGCCCATACCATACGAGCTAGATAAATACAGAGGCTTTGATGTTTTCAAATTGATAATTACCAATTTAATAGTAAATTGTAAACAAAAGAGTAAACAAAATACAGTAGTAAACAAAAGAGATTTTCTATAAACAGATCTACTTCTCCTTTACAATGGAGAAATTTTTTGTGCTAGGATGTGGAAAGACCATGTCGAGGACCACTGTTAAATTATATGACCACAGAATATGCTCTACAGACAGACTTATTTAATATCTGTCAAAATAAATGCTTCAATTTCTTATCATAGTTTAATGTATATTATATATATATATATTGTTAATATAGCTGACGCAGAAATAAAATGACAAAACTAATTAAGTATCGACTGTGATTTCTATCAGGGATTACGCAAGGGATACGTTTGTTATTTAAAATTTTTAATACACTTTAGCTCAATCATACATAAATTCTTATATTCATATAAATTATGGTTCAGTTAATTGTATACGGACTGATCATAGTCAATTTTTGCGAGTAAATTAGTGACATTTTATTACTTAGTGATTCAAGGTCATGTATATTGCGCGTTATTTGAATCAATAGCTTTTTAGCGAAAATCAGCAGGCATTGAACGATATCAATGGAATTCCAGCAGTGATTCGGAATGAGAAAGGAATTTCATTGAATGGCCGATAATAACGCTGAAGCTGCAGACGACTTTTTCCCCCAAATGCAGTGTCAGATCCTATATACTTAGCCAATAAAAAGTCACGCGAGCATGTGTGTGAGAGGTGGGCGTGGGGCGCGCGTGCAGGAAGGCAACCGAAGCGTGCAAAGGAAATATTCATCAGCGGCAGGCTTTCGGGGAGGCGAAAAACAATTATCCCGCGTGCAGGGCGAGGAGGCCGGCAAAATAAAGCAAGGGGAACGAGCCTTCGATCACACTTTGCCGGCAATGCCGCCGAGTAGATTTTCCCGCGGACGGGCAAGCGTAGCGGGCAAGCATTAATTAGGCGCAATTTAAAGGCTCGTTAAGTCCCGGGGCGGGGGCGGCTGGAATCGCAGAGGGAAAGAGAGGCCGAGAGGAGCGCGGCGGCGCCTCGGACGGCCGCGCGACAGTTGCCACTCGTATATATGCGGCCGGGCGCGGGCTGCGGCAACCGGCCAACCGGTTAACCGGCAATTAGCCGATCCTGGGCCTCTCGCGGCCGAATGTAAATTAGCCCCGAGGCCGGAAGCCCCGGAGAGAGTAAATTATCAGCGGAGCTAAGGCCTCGGCCTGCCGATCAGTCACCTGGGCCGGCTCCGCCAAGATGATCGCCGCTTCCGCCAGGGGGCCAACAGCCCCTCGGCCCGCCTGCACGCACTAACGACGTCGGCCGCGGTTATCGATACCTCCGACCGCCCGCCAATCGAATAACGCGCGGCTAATTTCAATCGTCTTCGCCGCGGTGCAATCCCGGGGCCGTCGCATACATCGCCTGTGTATATAGGCCCTGCGGCCGTGCGCCTCGCCCTACGGCCGCGGCGGCCCGTCCATCTTTAGCCCGAAAACCGCCGCCGCCCACGAGCAGTGGCTAATTGAGTCCGCAGAAGGGACTAACGCCTCGCTCGATTGCCCGGCTTCTTTTATTTCCCCTGACTGCAGAGGCCCTCGATGGATGCTCGTGCGGAGCACGGATTAGTCGGCCCGCAGTGGCGAGGCGCCAATCCGACCGATACAGCCCTCTACTCCTCCCTAACGATCCGGCTTTTTTAAGCTCGGACCGGTACGGATAATACGCCAATATTCTCTGTTCTCTGTAGCTCGTAAAAGTACTCGGTAACGTAAGCTTGGAGTCGTTTCCCGTGATTCTTTAGTGGTATCGCTTGTTTAATCATATTATTATAACCATTGCTTGTAGGATCGACATGTAGATAAAATACCAAAGCTTATATCGAAAAAGTTTGCCTAAAGTAGCGAGAATACTATAGTATATTTTAAAGAAGCACTACTTCTTAGCTTCCTTACATAATATATAGGATTCTCTTATCAGGATTGCTTCAAAATAATTAGTATGTATTTTTAATTCCAACTCTGAGAGGAATATTCCAAAAACTTTGCCTATACTGTATAATATACTGATACTAATCGCGAACTGTTCGATTCAATAAAAACTATTATAATTTTTCGTAAAAATTTCCTTTACTTTATTCCTTTTTATTGAAAAATACTATCCATGGAAATTTTTACTTTAATAACAGATGGGTAAATTTGATAAAAATTACCATATTTTAGATATGCACTAGACATCAAAGTAAGTGACATTTCTTTCAGTAAACATAAATGTCTTTAATCGCTTAAATTCTGAGCAAATGCAATTTATATATTATTTATAATTAGGGCGTGAGATTTGGTTATGTGTTTTATCTAATATAATTTTGGACTTTTTTATGACTAATGCAGCTGAGCAAACTTATTTTAAGTATTCTTATATAAATACGATCAAGCGTATATAAAGCAGTTCATTTGTAACCGTAATTAATGTTACGTCATTCGATGTAAGGCAAGCTGCCTGTATTATTGCAAAATCCTGTTAAAACAGAACTTTTCATACATTTTATTTTAATTAATTATAAATTATTTTAGTATCTAAACACTATTATTGGTTATACGTAACACTATCCAAAAATTTTGCCGAGATTTCAAACATTTTGCAAGAATAATAATAGATAGTTAAATCGTTTAATAAATTGAACCAAATTCAACAATAACAAATACAATGTACAAATACAAAGCTTCGAAAAATATTAGACACGTGCTTTTTTGATTTCCCAAAATGTTCTGAGGGGGTGAAACCAATAAAGCTTAAGAACTTATTTGTAAGCCTTTTATATGCAGATAAAAAACAGGTCTCAAATCTTTCGGCCAATTGTTTTAAACCAAATAATTGATTAGCTCCGGATCCGTAGGTCCTGAAATTCATACTAAATTTCTTTCTCAACATACGCTTGGAGTGACACATGAGGCCAACGAATTGACGAGACTACACTTCAATAGCAGCACAGGTAACTTTCCTGAAATATACATACGTGTACAACAGAAGGTAAATAACAAGGCATTTGAAATTTTCCTTAATTTGGGAAGCCAACTGTACATCTGCAAGCGGAAACAAGTAGAGCGAGGGAGGGCCTATTTTTTTTTTTTGCGAGGCAGTAAAAGACGTGCGAGCGAGCGAGCGACGGGCCATCGGCCGGCTAGGCCTTTTCCCATGGAGCCTCGCGCGTAAATTGCTCACGCAATTTCACGGTTAGGCGCGCGCGCCTTAAAACGCAACGATCGCGCGCGGAGACATAATGCAATTAGCGTTTCCCGATTTCCGCCGGCTAATGCGCCGAGCGGCCGGCCTTAATTCCCTCGGCCGCATATGGCGGCCCCGCGAGCAATTAGCCCCCGGCGGCACGCGAGCCACCCTCGCGCCTTCAACTTGTCAACCGCGTTGAGGACTTCGCGCGGAGAGGGTCGTTGAGCCCTGCCACCGGAGGATATGTGTGTGTGTGTTTTTTGGGGGGGTGGGAGGAAAGGCCCGGAAGTCGCGCTTATCGGCCAGCCCGGGATCCGGTACACTCAGCTTTCTGGCCCGCCGCCCGGAGCTTTTTGCGGGGCGGAGGAGCCGCCCGCGGGGAAGGACCGGCGACAAAAGGAGCCTGCGGGGATTAGACCCCCGCAGAGATACTCGGACCGGCTATCGAGACGGAAAAAACCGGCCTCGCGCCCCGAGGGGATAGCCCGGGCGCTCGCGCTCGGCCGCTATTATCGACAGGCCGGCCGTTTGATTTTTCTGCCTTTTCACGTTCGTTTCACAGCGGACCGTTTTCTCATTATTCCCCATTCTCATTATGTTAACTTATTGAGAATAGCGCGCGTCCTGCGGTCAGAGGAACTCTTCTCAAGTTGGGTGGCTTTCGACCAGCCTGCCTTTTGCGCGGATGGTGAGAATTCATTGAGCCCGACTCGTTGTCCTTTGACGTATTTTCCGATTATACTGCACGTAGAATAGTCTGCTAACAATTAAAGCGCCATCAAACTTCCTTTGCTTCAACTATCACTGAATCGCTGCGGTATTTTTTCATTCTAATTCATTTTATATATGTTCAAAAATTTGGATTGCATAATCTGCTTTCTATTTTACTACATCGTCATATTTTTAAAAGTTATTTTTCTCTGAATAAGAAGTTAATTTTTTTGTATTTATGAAGAATTACATCGTATTAGAAAATATTCCTAATTTTTGTTCGTCAAAATTAATTGGCAACAAATATTCTCTTCTAACATAAAAAGAATGTTTTCACAACTTGTGTGAATAAATAATACGTTTCTAATAAAATTTTAAAGGTTAAATGAATAAAAAGCTTGATAGGAAATTGAGAGCATTTGCATCTATAGTAATTAACTTTATGTTGTACTCTTATAGATTAACATATTCTGTCCGTATCTCAACTAATAGATGAAGGTAAATCACGAGGTAAGTAGACGTAATATGTTGACAATATTATACGCTGAATTATAGTTATATTAATGAAGATCTTATTGAAAATCTATTTTTGTATATTAATAATTAATTTGAAATCATAATCTTTAAAATGTTATACTTATAATATAATCTCTTACACGAATAGGAAGCAAACAGCGACTTTTTCCTTTCTTTTGTCCGTTGCCTTTGTTCATCTGTTTTAGTTTCGCTTTTCTCACTCATCCACCTACAGTAAATGTATATTGAATCGACAGGGTGAATTTTGAGGTTATAAAGTAATTAATTACCCGATGCACTTAATATTACATGAAAATATCCTGCCAAGCTATTAGAACATATTAAGTTAAAAATTATAGATGCAAGTCAATTTTAAGACTATAATTTCAGGTACATTTTTTAAGTATTTCTCGAGTTTTAGCATTTCATTCGACTAGATTATACAATTCATCTCGATTATTGCTCTAAAACGTAATGCGAAGGGAACATTTCTCAACTGCAAATGACACTTGAGTTTGTGTATAACTTTGAGGGAATGCCTCTTCGGGGTATAAAAACAGTATTGCGGTCTGCAAGTATAATTAGCTCAAGTACTCAGTACACGATCATTTCAGTTCTTATGTACTTATTATTATATTATCAGTATATTTTATTATTAGCATTAACAGTAGAATAAACGCGGTTGTCAGAAATCCGAAATTGCATGGGAAATTTCAGCGCGGGAGGCAACAAGCTGCCCTCGAAATAAGCCGCGATTCCTCATGACCACTGGCGCGTCCCTCTTTCTCGCGGGTAGCGCAGCGCCGTCGATGACATAATAACCCCGGGCGTTTCCATTAAACTCGGGTTCCGGCCGCGGGCGGGGAAAAGAGGGCGCGCGGGGGCGGGTTCCGCGCGAAGCCGCGCTCGCCGGTGGCTCCTTGGGCGCGGCGCGCGATAATGGCCGGGGCGGCCGAGTGTGCGTTCGGCGCGGGGGCCGCGCGTGCAACGAGCCTCCCCCCCCCTCCTTTTTCGCAAAAACGCAGTCACGGAAGCGCGCGGCCCCCGTGTACGCGGGCGCCCGGCTGCCATCTGCGCGCGTATACATCGCCCGGCGCGCTCCCTTGATTGCAGGCCCGGGCGCGGGCAAAATCCCGCGTCGGTTAACCTCCGGATTCTCGAAACAGGCATAAAAGCTCCGGGCGATTTAACGGGCCGCGCGCCCGCAAGGAGCCGCGGGGCCCTTTGATTGGCGCCGGCGGCCCCGCCGCCCCCGCACTAAATTAGGACAAATTAACGAGGGTACGTGTGCGGCTGCACTCGGGGCCGCCCAACCGCCAATCAGCGCCCATCTACATTTTCGAAAGACACGGGGCCCCCGTACGTGTACCTGCGCCGTCTACCGTCCCCTCCCTTCAGGCTAATCACTCAATATTCCCTCTTTTCGGCCGGAGGCATTCTTCCTCTGTAGCTGTTATTAGTTGGAGCCCACGAATAACTGCTTCTGGTCATACTCGTGAGACTCGCTAAAAGGGGAAAAATAAAAAATAAGTATAATCTTGGTCGGAGACCGTGTATTCCTCTACACAATAGCAAACTCGTGTACGCCGCGTGTATACTGTATAATAACAAGGAGTTCACAGAAATTCAAAATATCATAATGTGTACGTTTAAAAAGATACAAAGTTGTGGTAGAAATGTAACCTATTTTTAAGCAGTTAATCATACCTGCTTTTAATGATTAAAAGTATAAAATAGCTAGAAAGCATAGATGTATCGTCCCTATTAGTGTGACATTTTTTAAAACATTTTTGAAATATTTTTAATTAAACAATTTTTGTTGTGGTATTTTTAAGGTATTTTCGAGTTTACTTGCAAGCTTTTGTATAACAGACATTGGCCAAATATCTATAAAACTTACTTTTCTATATACATCTTCGTAGAACAATTGAATATGTGACTCTTACAGATAAACTTGTTTTATAGCAAATTAATAATTCATTTCACATGATCATAAAAATGCAAAACAAATATGCACGTTGTTCTACTGAAGAGTAGATGAAAAAAACTGCTAAATCTAAAAAGTCATCGTATCATAAGACTCGATATTATGGAATTGCCACTAGCAATAGTCAAATTTTGATATGAGACGGTTTCTCACAGTGTACAATTAATACTAATCGATATTAAAAATCATCATAGAAGGTCTGTATGAAGATTTGATAAGGCCAGAGTGCATGGAGTAAGCAAGCAGAGGCTTAAGCTTGTAGTACATTATTAGGTTTGGAGTATAAATGACTTATCGAAACTTTATCCGAAAGGCAGAATGAAGAATGAAGGGGCAGGAAAAAGGGAGAGGATTTTAAAAAGGCTTTTTATCGGCAGAGGGCTGGAGTCGCGGCCGCGGCCTCGAACCCAGCACAGTGGAATATAAGAGGAGACACGGGAGCGAGGGAGAGCGAGTGGCGCTCGGGCGCTGGCGGGCCGCAGAAATTGGAGGGGCCACGCGATCCGCCGGGCGCATAAAACATGCAGGCCTACACCTCAAATTAGCGAGGTCGAATGGCAAGTGTCGCGCGGCGCCCCCGGCGGAAGAGCCTCGGCGGGCGCGGCTCCGCGGGCGCCGGCTCGTGAAAAATCGCCCGATGTCAAGCTGGTAACGGCGCTTTATCGAACTCTCATTACCGCGGCCGCCTCCCCCTCCCCCCCCCGCCGACGCCCGCGCATTCGGGGAGGGGCGTGTTTTTCGGGCCGTGCGGTCGGCCGCCTCCCCCCCCCCCGCCCGCCCGCGCTCTCTTTCGCCCGCGCGGCAACCCTTTCGGCCCCCCACGGGCGCCGAGGCCGCCGCCGCCGCCGCCGCCGCGTCGACACACCCCCGCCGCCGCTGGACGCAATAATAAACAACCGCCGGTCGCCATGGCGACGCGTCCATCGCGCGCGCGAACAAAACACCCTCGGCCACCCCCCGGGGCGAGCCACCCCGCCTACGCCCAGTGTGCGGGGGCCGCCGCCGCCGCCGCCGAGCGCGAGCTCTGACAAATTGCACGATTTTCGAACTCGTGCAGCGCCAGCGCCACTCGGCCGAGCCCCAGGCCGACGGGAGGGGCGGGCTGCGTGTGCGCCTCGAGGGCCGCCCGCCGCGAGCCCCTGTTTACACTTATTCGATTATTTGTTTAGGCCATTTTTCGCGGCTCGCCCTCGAGGAGCGGCTCTTGCCCGAGATACGAGGCCGATGGCCCGCGCCCCCGGACTCCGCGCCTTTTTTTTTCTGTGTCCCGCGCGAGTTCGGCCTTGTTACCGTTCTCGATAAGAGCCTGCAAGTGCAACTCCTAGCCGGATTGTTTATTCCCGCATGAGGCCTCCTGCCGCGCGCTCTGCTGTTCTAAACCTTCGACGCATTCTCCTTTCCTCCTCGGCTTGCTTTTCTCAGAATGTTCTCGAGCAGTGGCTGCTCCGGAATCGCGCGAGCTAGGCACGCGATCTACTCGAACAATCATCTAGGAATCATTGCGAAATAGACTTCGCGTGGAATGCCTGAAGGAACATCAAAATATTCGCATTACGACCTGGTCGACGATTTTTTCAAAATTGTTCGATTTACTGTTGTTTATTTATTAATAAATTATTTCCAATCATTCGGTTAAACTTGGACAATGCTCTACGACCTGTTCCTCGCATTCCAACCGACTACAACATTTTGTTGTCGACTTGGTACAGTCGCTGGAGAATAAAAAGTTGAAAATGCCTCGGTGTCGCCATCTCTTAGGAAAGCGCTGAACAGTCTTGCCGCCGCCGCTTCCCCTCAACGGCTCCAATCGCACAAAAACTGCGAGAGGGGAAGCTGACCGCTCGAGTGGGAGCTGTGGGAGTACTGGACTGACCTTTATTGGATTCGAATTTACAGCTATACAAACCAACACGTTTACACTTGCCTGTCCTCTAATAACACCACTTTCCGGTCAATTTTTTTTAATTAACACGTAGATATAAGCGAATATTTTTACTATTACAAATTACTTGTAATTTAATAAAATTTAGTGTATTTTTTAAACGTGTTTTCATAATTACGGTTTGCTTTTAAATACTATGTCTAATGTAACAACGAAAATACTATTTTACTGTAACTCCATAATAATAAATAATATTACTTGCGTTTTTATAATATATCATCAAACGATATATATCTATGCTGTATTAATAACCTTTTAGTTTTTAACAATTTGATTTGAACATTCATATTACTATTACGTTATATTAAACTTAGTATATAAAAGGTTCTTACACCTCATTAAACTTCTTATTTCATTTTTAACGTAAATCTTGTAAAAATATATTATAGTTATAATATATTGTTATAACATATTTTATAAATTTAATCTTGAATTGAATGTTACTTAATCACATAAATTAGTTTATTAATTTTTTATATAACAGTTACTATTTTTAATAATAATATTTTACTTAAAATCATTAAATCTAATATTAATTATGAAAAAATAGTTATGGTTTCAAATGTTATTTTACACTACAGACAAATTTGTTGAAAATTTAAGTTCAAGGTAAATTTATTATTTCGTGTTGCGACTTAATTTTGTCGTCCATTAAGGATCAGGTAGAGATAACCTTAACAAATTTTTGGCTGTTTAGTTAATAATGACGAATCTTCGATTATATATTTTTAATAATATATTCTTGATTAAATAAAAATTTTGAGTGTATAAAATTATTCACATATCTAATTTATATTAATTTTATTGATTTTAAACTCTATTTTATTAGTACAATAAGTAGCAAAAATTTAATACTAGTTGTATTATTATGTTAATAAATGTAATTGAAAAGTAAGAATTTTGCTGTCCTCTCCCTTTATATCATAATTCGTTGTGAAGATATGTGCAATTTTTAATTACTATGCTTTAAAGACCAAATCTAATTAATTTGATTTGTTCTTCATAAATGCAAACATTATAAATACATTTATAACAATTAAGAGACATTATTTTAGTTCTAGACAATATTCGAACATTTATTTCTATGATAAAATTTAATAAATTATTGTAAATTTAAAGCTCATTGCAATTTATTCACATTATATATTAAAAGTTTTTATAAGGTGAATAGTGTAAAGTATTTGAGATTTAATTTATTAGGAAAATTGGAAACTATAAGTAGTTGCGTGGCATTTTAGAGCGTAGCATTCTATAGCGCAGTCTCACTTCGACGCTTTCAATTCAGGCAAACCGCAAGCTCTCTTTCCCTCGTCTCTTCGTCGGCGCATCCTTTATCCCGGTATTAACCTTTCAGGAAATATTTATTCTGGCCCCTCGCGCGGTCTTGAGAGGAATTTTTGAATTTTCCCTTGACTTCCTTCATAATCTCCTCAAGGGTTTCTGTATTTTAGGATAGGGGAAACTTTGATCCGCGGGGACTATGTTTGATTAGTCGTTTACAAGCCAAAATTAAAGCTGATAAGTTTCTCGAGGTTATTCAATTTAATATCTGATTTAAAATCAATATTTTCTGTTTGATAAGCAATGAAATATGTTATAAATAAACTATTGTTTTTTTAAACCGAATAGCATTTCAGCTTTATTTTTGTCATCGTTTTAGAAAAAGAATATATTTGGTTTAGAAGGTGGAAAAAGGAGTACTTTTAAGTAAAAATATGTCACATATTTTAAAAGAAACAATATTAAATATATGTAACGTAGTACAATAATATAGTATGCTATTTATATCATTTACTTTATCAAAAGACTTGTACGACTTTTGTATCGAATAATGGAAAGATAATATCAGACCGTTAAGATGTTTTTAAAGATGGAAATCTAGTAGTTGTAAATATACTGTAATATTTTACTATATTAAATGAATGTTTCATAAAGGACATATATTATATGGTCTTTATATTATTACACATAATATATATAAAACAATAGTTTTTTTGGTACGAACGAAGGTATGCTAACCTGCATATTGCACTATTATAAGCAATATATACAATACAAATTTGTTCTTCATTTACGGTACATAAATGTCTGTTTTATCATATGCGTATTAGTGTTCTTGTCAACCAAGCTGCTTTATATATTTTATAATCACTACATTAATGAAATTAAATATATTTATGCGGTTGAGAGAGACATTTTTGCATGAATAAAAATTAGAGCTAATATTTCATGTGTGTAATTTTATTTAACATATTACTGCTAGATTAATAGTTGATTTATTCGGAAATCTTACATTATAATGGACTAATTGAGAAATTTGGACTGGATGAGATATGGAAATTAAATATTAAACATAAAATCGAAGAGTAAACCAATAGTTTCAAAGATCATCAGGTTAACGGACCATTTATGTAATACTTATTGCTATCTTGAGCAGATCGCCCTCGAATTAGGTAAGTGAAGGGCAAAATGGAAAATGGTTGTAAAGTGGAGTGGCGAGCCGATTAGCAAAGTAACAATTAGCGGCGGGCCAAGGAGCGAGAGCCGTCTGCGCGGCTCGGCCGCGGGCGGGCGCTTGAGGCCCGGGGGCTGCGAGGTGAAACCCCCACCGCGACGGCGAAGAGAGACGTCTTGGAGTGGGCGGGGGAGGCTGAGGAGGAGGAGGAGGAGGAGGAGGAGGCGGGGTGGGGGCGCGGAGGCGGGGCGGGGGCCCGGGCAGGTGGTGGGCAGGCCAGCCGCAGCGCCGCCTCTGCTCCCGGAAGACTTACTTGGCCTTAGGAGGCGCTGAGCCGGCCCTCCCCCGCCGACGCGCGCGCGCGCGCGCGCCCCCTCGCGGCAGTGCACGCAAGCGCGAGAGCCGATCCCGCGGACTGCGGTCGGCCCCACTTGGTCCAGGAGCCCACCGAGCCGCGCATCAGCGCCGCGGCCGAGCCGTGTAAAGCCCCCGTCCTCGCGTCTTCGACCCGCGCAGCTCGCCGTTATCGCACCTGATCCCATCCGATCAGACCACATAAGCGCCCCGCCAGCCGATCAGATCCGATCGGCGTGTACGCCGATGGCGTTTTTGCATTGCGTTGTTTCTATACTATAGGAGAAGTCGAATCAAGTAGCGCACTTTTTAGCTTTCCTTTTATTCCAAGGTAGTCTGCGGTTATCTGTTATTGCATATGTAGTTACACATACTTATAGCTTCAAAATTCAATCAATTTCCGCAAGTCGATAATTGTATTATAATTATAATAAATGACTAAATTAGGTTCAATCGCAATCTAACTCTTTATAACCATCCGATTATATTATCAAATTTCATGAATTTACGCAAATTAAAAATGATAGTGTTGCACGTAGTGTTAAATTACTGCACAATTACAATGAAAATTACGGGACGATTATCTCTTTTTTTAGAAATATATGCATGTACAAGTGAGATTGTTAATTGACACTAATTTTAGATGATATTACACAGAATAATCGTAGCTTTTATAATTAAAATTTGTTTTTATACATAATGAAGTTTATATTACTTCAAGTATCATATTGTATTCATTCCAAAATAAAAATACTTTTGGTTGGAAAAAGTACATTGTATAATTTTACTTATTACATGTTAGTTGTTACACTTGCAGTATTCCTATAGAAGATTGACTAGTTTTGATAATTAAATGAAGATTAAATTTATAAAGTTAATCTAAAAATAAAAAAAGTGAAAATCATTGAAGACTGTCAGAATATGTCGAAACATCGCTTATAACAGAAAACAACTTCACACAAAATTTTAGAAGCTGTGTACCTGGGCCTACATCTAAAATGCTTCATAAAAAAAAGTAATTTATAGATAGATCTCTGAAGCATTTTAATTATACTCTTATAAATAAGATAGTAATAATCTATAAATCATTGTACTATTTTTCACGTAACCTCTGAAAGAATTAACAATTTTTTCAACTATGTCTGTTTCTGTAAGACAATTTCTGTACTTGCTTAATTGAATTTAAAATAAAAATTTAATAGCCAAGCAGAAGTGGAAAGAAAGTAGATAAAAATGATAAAAAAGGAGAATCATAGGAAACCAATGGGAAATGAGTCGTTTTAAAAAGGAGTTTTGTCGAGCAGAGATCTGTGGTCGACGGCCGGTGCAGCTCGGTGCGGAACAACTCCGATTTCTGGTCGGCTCATTGCCGAGTGGGCGAGTGCAGCAAACGGTCAGCGAGCCGCTCGATCAATGATATATTTGCTCGCTTGGGTTGCCCGCTCGCTCGGGCCTCGGGATCAGTCGGCCAATCGCGCACTCCGCGAGCGGATCAGCCTCGGCAGATCGGTCTTCGTACCTAAAAAAGAAATGAAACAGTAAAACCCGAAGCGAAGGCTTAGCGCATACGCAGCCTCGAACTAAACCTAGGGTCACTACGCGCGCACGACAACCGGGCTGCGGGGCCCGATCGAGACTGACCTTGGAGACAGCGCCCGGGCCGTTGGCGAAAATAGCGCGGGTGCCTCCGCCGCGAGGCCGCACTGCGATCGAAGCCCGCCCGCGCAATAATAATTTTTACGGGGCTGCGTGGACAGAGGGAGGGCCGGCGGGCGGTACACATGTCGGCCGGCCGCCCCCACCTGTGCGCCGGCGGCCCTCGCGGTGGGGGCAGCCGCCCCGCTGTCCACCGGGGGAACGCCGCTCCCCTTCGCCCCTTTCCCCTCGGGGGAGGGGAAGGCGCCGACCGGCTGGACGTAGGCGCCCCTGCCGATCTCGGGGTGTACGTGCTCCCGGAGCGGCACCTGCCGGCGAATCGGCGCGGACTCCCGGGGGGAGTCGCCACGTGGGCGCCCGGGTCCCCGCGGTGGGGCGGCGGGCGGGGCGGCGCCGGGGACTCCGGTGATCCGGAAGCCGGGCCGGCGCAGTGCGAGGAGGGCCGCCGGCTTTTACGCCCGTCTGCGGGGGCTGTTATCACGGGCGCTCCTCCCATGTCATGGCTCATGCTTCGGTGAGCGATGCCGCGTCCTCGCTCCTCCTGCCCGCCTTGTTTATATGACACGCGAGCCTCGACGGTGTCTCCTCACTCCCCCTAGGACCTGTAAGTAACTCTTCGTCCCTCCCAAGCCCGCGACCCAACCGATCCTACAACAAATACTGGGACAAAGAGCTTGTCGGCACTAGGAGATCGGGGCCTCGCGAGCGCCCGAGGCTCGCGCCCTCTAGCGTCCGGAAAAACGCGTGCACGTGCGTTACAAAGAGCGGCTTGCGCGGGGGGCTTGTGCACGTACGCCGGGGCGGCCGCGGCGGGGCGCCGCACGTGGCGCGCGTCACGAAGCGCGCCGATGGAAAAACGCGCGCCGGGGCTCAATGGGCGCCCCCTCCACGCGCCGCCCGCCTCCTGCTTTTTTTTTTCCTTTTTTTTTTTACGAGCGCCACGTGGCCGGCGCGCGCGCCCCTCCGCTCAATTTATTCGGGCTTTTTCGCCGGCCGACGCGTGTGCATGTGTCCACATATATGTTCGGGGGGGAGGGCTATACATGTATATACGTGTGCTTTGATTGAGCTGTCTCCGCGTTGTTGCTGCGAACGGCAGATCGAGTGCGTGCGATTTGCCGGGCGGCGTGCGCTCGAGGAGCGGCCGGCCTTTAATTCCACCGAGCCGCTTGCATAACTGATCCCGGGGATATTGCAGGCACGCGACCGCCGCCCGATATCTTCATTTGCGCTGCCTGTTCCGCTTTAAGTTTATGAGAATATAGGGTGCATAATTGTCGCCTAGTTGGCCTGTCTAATTCAAAATAAAGATAAATCGATCGAGCTCCACTGATATTCATAAGCGATATATGCTCCATTCATACCCTTCAATGGCAAACCGATTGCAGCTTTTCTCTTTTTGATAACGTGTTTCCGTTCTCGGATCGATTTCATCGCGGTATTGTTCAAGGTTCTCCCACGCGAGCCACGCGGACGGTCATTAGCAGTCTCCCGATCACGATTGCTCAAGGAGACCGACGCGGCCGGCGCGGAAGAAGGGAGTCTTGGCGGGCGGGGCACTTGATGGTCGGTAATTGCGCGCGGGCCGGCCAGCTCCGCCGGAGATAATTCAAATCTCGTCCGGCCGGGTGGGGGAGGGTGGAGTGGGCGCGGCGCGGCCGGTGCCCTCGGCCCCATTGTCAATACGGCGGCTCCGCACACAATCCCCTCCGATCTGCTCATCTAATGCCTCCATGGGAATTCTTCCCGCCCAGCTGCGCAGTTGGACAATAGCGAGAATAGCGCGCCTCCCCATTATGCAAATATCCTTCCCGATGCTTATCCTTACGTGTAGCCCAGTCCTTGCGAAAGCGGGTGCATTTCATCAAATTGCCTCGCGAGCTTCGGTTGACAGAAGGTCGAGGACGATAGGAATCGTCTGCCGAAGGCAATCGGAACGAGTAGCCGCGGGGGCTTGAAGAAAGCGCGCGGTTCATTGTACTCTAACGACGCGTCATGGACACGCAACGGTTAGCCAGAAGGATTTTTTGGAAACTGGACGCGCGGTCGGTCCAGCTGGGCGTCCGCCGAAAGATAATATCTATGGCTGGCGGTGAAAGTTGGCCGGGCGACGGGGCCGAAAAGTCCGGGGAGTCGCCGGCGCGTTGATCAAAAGGTGCAAACGAATCGATGGGCAGATGAAACGCAAGCCGCGGGGGCGGGACGGGGGGTTGGGCGGGGGCGGGGGGGTGCTCGCTTCTGGAAATCAAACAGGGCGCGCACACGCCGCCCGGCCTCCGGAGCATCGGCACACGGCAGCTCTGCCCCCGGCCGCGGGTCTGTTTGTCCGGCTGGGCAAATATCGAAGCCGAGGCTGCCTTCCGGCCGACCGAGTGTATATCCGCCCGGGCCCGCCCCGTCATTGGCTGATTAGCCGTGGCCGGCGGCCGTCTCGTCCTCGGCCCCCGGGGCTGCAACGAAAACGTGAAAAAGAAAAGCGCGGGAGGCGCGGTCCGCGGAAAATTCGGCGTCTTTGCGGGGAGCGGCGGGGGAAACGGCGGGGCTCGAAGGAAGAAAGGGCAGGAAAAAGTAAGGAAAAATAAAAAGAGGGCGGCGGAGGCACGCGGGCGGACCGCAGAGTTTGCGGGGGATAAAGGCAGCGTGGGGGGAGGCGGGAGGGAGGGCGAAAGAGGGCGAAAGAGAGAGAGAGAGAGAGAGACGGGCCGGGGGTCGGCCGCTGACCACCGGGGGGGAAGCTGGCTCGGGGTGGCGCGCGCGCGGGAGGAGTGGGCGAGAGGAGCGAAAAAGGCCACGAGAGAGAGTGGGAGAGAGAGAGAGAGAGAGAGCCCCCGGAAGGGGTAGGATCGGGGGAGACACGGGCGGCTGGAGGGGAAAGCCGGCGCTCCGGGAGGAGAGAGCGCGGCGCGCGGGCCCCGCCGCGGCAAAGGGATCCGGCGCTGCGTGTGTAGCCATGGACCAGTGCGTCAACGGCTGCCGCCTCACACGTACCGCTCCAAAATTATAGTTGGCCGGGCGCGGGCCGCGCCGATCCTCAGTCCAGCGCAGCCAGCCGAGCGGACCCCCTGCCGAGGCTCCACCCGTAAGTGCGGCCCGAGTGACCTTGTGCGGCCCGGAGTGCGCGAGGGGAGCCCACTCGCCTTCCTCCCGAAATAAGAAGTGTGCCGCGAGAGACTTGAACGCTAAGTTAAGCAGGCTTCTTAGGCCCTCGCCGTCCTTCCCGCCGCCGAGCTGCCCTGCCCGCCTGGAGATCAGTAGTACCAGTGCGTCTCCCTTTCAATATGGCCCTCCGACTGTACCGCACTCGCCCTGTGTTTTAGTACCGCTTGATACGCTTGGTGCACCGACTGCGCCCCGTAAACGAAAACTAAAATCATTTCGATAAGAGGTACGATTGCTCTTTAACGCTCACGTGCCTGGAAGAATATCTCCAATACGGATCAATCGGCGGATGTCAAGCCAGCAAGTGTATCAAGCAAAATGAAATTATAACGCGGCAACGCGCGTAATTAACCTCTACGGTATCGATAACCCTTCCTCCTTTTCTCCGAATATCCAAATGTAAAGTCGCCCTCGACCAACCTCGGCTGCTCTCCCATTTCCCGTGCGCTTTCCGCAGCGAAGGCCGAGTACGCGCGAGAATTAGACGGGGGCGCCGAGACGAGTGCGGGGCCGGCGAGCGGCAGTAGAGCGTTCCGGGCAGGGTACGGCGGGCTGCCGTCGGCCGGCGCGCCGCAGGTAGACGCGGCCACGTGCACCGGGCGGCTCGACGGCCGCGAGGGCCGCGGCGGTTCCCCTGTCGGCTTCCGCGCGCCGGGTGGGGGCGCGCGCGGCCCCGCGTCCTTCTTTCGCCCCCTATTTTTCCCCTGTTTTTTCCTCCCTCCCCGCGGGCGCCCACCTCCCCCCCCAACGCCCCCGGCCGTCCCCGGCTGACGCGCCGGGCAAAAATTACTGAATGAACGGTGACGTCACGCCCGGACGGGAGGATGACGGAAAATAAAAAAAAAAAAAAGAAAAAATACACGCGGCACGGGGACCCGCGGGGCAGTGCAGCCGCCCGCCGGACATGTGCGATGGGAGTCGCGAGGAGCGACCCGACAACGGTCCGCCCGGAAAAAATCCACCGGTGTGTTGTGCGTTGCCCGGGGAATTGCAGCAAACACGGGCTCCCGCTGTGCCGGGGACCGGCTCCTCTCGCGGGGGTGTCCTTTTTTTTTCATTCAGCGGCGAGTGGGCGGCGGTCCTGCGAGGGCCGCTAATCCAACGCGATTCGCGCGCCCTTTTCTCGCGTGCGATGCCAGCGCGAACCAATCGATTTATTTCACGGTGCGATTGTGCTTCGTTTGCATGAGAAATGCAGGCCGTGGCAATGAGCAATAGCTATCGTTTGCTTCATTCTCTTCGAATGTTTCGAATCGTTCACCTGCACCGAACCCGAAATTTCAAAGTATCTTCACTCGTTACACGGTTTGTGGGTTACAAACGCGGATTGTTTACCTGTTGGAAAGAGTTTCTTCGTTACTGTAACGGATGCCTCGGGTAAACAGGTAAAATATCGAGTAACGGGGATTAACGATCGCGCAAAATCTTTCACACCGGCCTAAGGTAACAAGGGCTTTGCACTAAGAAAAGCTTTGATTAAATCAATCGAATTAGAACCTGCGCGCTGGAGCTATGAGAGCGAGAACCGACCGACGGAAGAAACGACTTCGGGGACTCGCCCTTCGCTCTCTGCCTTCGGAGGGGGACAATCTGCATTTGATCGTCTACTTTAATCGTTTTAGGCTTCCACTAATCTTTCACGGCTTTTAATACTTTCCTTTTGTTTCGAGCGCTCATTATTGTTCTTTGGGCATTCTCTATCCTTCTAATGAATTAAAATAGATTTAAAACTGCTCAAGTAGTTGTATTTTAGACTGATTTTGATGTTAACATATTTAATGCCAACGCAAGCAGTAATTTGAATCAATTTCTGGCTAATTTATAGCTAAAATTCATAGTCTAAATTAGTTTTTAGCTTCTTAATCCTAGTAAAATTTGGGCATCTAACATTCAAGCAAATGAATTCTTCAGTAGAAAACACCAGCTTAGAACTGTTTATTAACTACATCTGGAGTAAAAATTAAAGTCAAAATACAGTCGTTATACAATCCGTTTGCAGTCAATTAAAGACGATTGTGTTGGCGATTACAAGTGACGACTAGCAAACGGCGAGCTACATCAGCATTTAGCTACAGAGCGCTTAGCGATGTCGATCGGTGCGATTTGTCCCTCGCGCACAGAGCGGAGCCCCGCAGTAGGAGGAGCCGCGAGCCCCTGGTCAACGGAGGCCCTGTGCTTGCAGGTACGACAATGAGAGACAGCCCGGTGGCCTGGCAAGGAAGAGCGAAGCAGGCCGCACGATGAGGAAGGGCAGGCCGAGGAAGTTCGAGTACCACCTGCCCATCATCGAAGCCGGGAGCTTGGAGCGGAGCGGGCGGATGCGCGGGTCCGGCGGGGCGTCAGAGTGAGCGGCAGGCCAGGCGAGGATGAGCCCGTGACGCGCGGCGCGTCCGCTCTATGGATATATTCGGCCGGTGCAACGGCGCCGGCCTCGGTGTGAACGGGCCCCTCGGGGGCTCGGCTAGCGAGCAGGCGGCCGTGAGCGCCGGCCGGGCCGCGAGCCTGCCCGTCCACGTGGCCGAGCACGCCTCCGCCCTGGGGGGCGGCTCGAACGGGGCCGGCGGGGCCGCCGCCGCCGGGGGAGCCCCGCCCACGGCCCAGGCGGCCGAGGCCGTCGCCGCCGCCGCCCAGACGAGGATGCAGCTCACGGGGGCCGCGGCCCCCGGCAGCGCCGCCTCCCCCGAGAGCGGCGTCTCGCCCCTCGCCGACGCCTACACCAAGATGACCAGCGACATCTTCGCCGAGCGCACCCTCGGCGACTACATGAGCGAGCACCCGGGGGAGCTCGTGCGGACAGGTCAGTCCCGGACCCCCCGCCACCCCTCGCGCTTCCTTAAACCCGCGACCGTTGAAGACGCGGAATACAGTTCGTTGCGCGTCGCGAAAAACGTCTAGTCAATTTTCCTCTGCCGGTATCTGTGCAAATTTATTTCATTCCAACTGTTCGTTTTCTTACAAAGTTCGATACGGTTTTTCTGTCTAGAGAATGTGAGATCATACTACTTGCGTGTACTACTTAAAAGTCATTGCATAAAAAATTATTACTAAGATTAGTTGATTATCAATTCAGTAAGATTAGTTGATTTAAATATGGCTTCTATATAGAACATTATAAATCTTGATACGATCACTTTTTTTATTAAATAATGAATAAAGCCACTGAATACTTTACTTTGAATTAATTATTCCTCCACTCCGACATAACTTCTGTAACGCTTCAAAAAATATTAAGCGACAAACAATGTTTGCTTGCAGGCTCTCCTCATCTTGTATGCACAGTATTACCGGCGCACTGGCGGTCTAACAAGACCCTGCCGGTGGCCTTCAAAGTGGTCGCCCTGGGCGACGTGGGCGACGGCACCGTCGTCACTGTCCGCGCAGGCAACGACGAAAACTGTTGCGCCGAGCTGCGCAACTCGACGGCTCTGATGAAAAACCAAGTTGCCAAATTCAATGACTTGAGGTTCGTCGGCAGAAGCGGCAGAGGTAAGAGGCCTATGTACCCTTTCAAGTGCAATCCGCGTCGCTAAAAATTGCCCCAACCTCCAATGGCATCTGCGATTCAAGCGACGCCTCTCCAGCGCCAAACTGCGCCTAACCCAAATCAACGAATGGTAAACAGCTCCCAAAAAGCAGGGAAACCCACTTAGTTTTCGCACGGCGGGGACGAAGGCGCCCGGTGAATTCCAGGCAAGTCGCGCAGCAAACCCCGCAATAAATCTCATTAGCGCCTTTAAGGCGGAGGCGATTAAGCGATAGTCACCTGGGGATTGCGAGCCAAGTTTTACGGGGCGAGGCAAAGTAACCCTCGGGCTCGCAGCTAATTGAATGAAAATAATAACATCCCGGGTAAGCCGGTGATGGGCGGGTGGCAGTAAAGACCGCGGTAACAAGCTCCCGGCTCCTCGCGACACGGCCTCCATTCACAAAACTTGGCCCGAGCCCCTCGAAGAAAGGGCCGAGGAGTTGCGGAAGAAGCTGCGGGGGCGAGGGCCTTTGGGGTAGGTCGCGGACTCCTTAAGGTCGCCTCCTCATTTTTCCGGGGAGCCGCTTAAAGGCAAAGCGGCGGCTTCCGGGGGGGCTGGGGAAACCGACGGGAATCCGGCGCCTCCACCCAGCCCCGCCCCGCCGTCTTCGCGGAGGACCTCGAGGGAGCCTGGATAATGGCTTTTATTTGTCCGCGCGCGTCACCCGGAAAACTCCCTCCTTCGCTCGCTCCCTCGACTCGTTTACACTCAACCGACGAACTCCGCTTCCCCGGCCCTTTTTCTCCCATCGTTATTGGCTGGATTTGTTTCTGTCTGGGATTGGTAATTACGTGGTTTCGGGCTTTATTCTTTGAGTACGGACATTCTTTATATCTGCGTTGATCGTTACCTTTTATTTACTTTAAATTGTTTTTAACAAGAGCAATTTACTTCATTGTCTGATAATAATAACTGTAATAATAACAAGTAATTTTTTATGTTCAGTAGTGAAATTCGCATAACGGACTAAAATATAGACTTTTCTATAGTGTAAATCAATATCTAATAATCCTAATAAATGAAGAATTTGATTATTAGATAAGAAATAAATATCAAATTTTATAACTGACTGCTTATGTAGAATTTTTCACTTATTTTTACAAACTTATTACATAATAATATCAATATAATTAAATTACAGTAATTTACTGATTTCTAATATTTTCATCAAAATAGTGAACTAAAATTCAAGACGATAAATATTCAAGTAACTTACGATAAAAAAGATGACTATTCTAATATTCAATATAATGAGCATAACTTAAAAGTTTTTTATACAACTGACACTAACAAACTGTTTTAATTCTTCTCTACGTTCCCCCTGTTTGTTTATTTGTACAATTTTTTTCTTCCGTTCCAATTTCTTTGCTCTTTGCTTTTTGTCCTATTTTTCGTTTTTCTTCACTTTTATTATTATTTTTCATCTAATATTTTGTGTATCTAGTTTTTATATTAAGAATACGTAATTTCTACTCTATATATAGTTTATTTTTTTATGGAAGTATTTTCATCAGGACTGCAATATGTTTTATATGTCCTCTATAAAACTGGGAAAGATAGAGACGGCGTTTAAATTAAAAGCATCGAGATTACATATTATTACAGATACCTGGGCATGGGGGGGTGTCGAAGACCCTTTCCAAGGGTTATACCGATTGCTCCTTCTTGAGGAAACTCCTCGGCACAAGCGGCTATGATATTAATTGAGGTTCCCGCTGCTTTAATTAACGTTATTAGCTCGAAAATTTCTCTCTCCATCCTGACGAGTCTCGGCGTGCCTTTAAACGGGCTTCTTAGTATACCTGAATTATTTCAAATAAAAGGGGAGATAAGGGTGCGGTATGCTTGCCAAATGAACGCGCATCTTTTAATATATATGCGAGTGGGTATCTTTGAGTATCATGCTTCTAAACAAACTTCATAATTCTTTTTATTGTATAATAACGTATTTTTTCGAGTATCTTTTACATATCATATATAATCAACACAAATCATCTAGTTCTCGGTTTAATCATCTAGTTTAATTTTAATTAGTTCCCAAATAGAGTTTTTCTACTTAAAGTCTTTTTAAATAATAAAGGATACTATAGCTCTAGTCACAAGGCAAAATTAAACTAACTAATGTTGAGTATTCACGGATTATGTAATTTTCATTAAATTCTACTGAATACAATTTGAAAAGCCTTACTAAATCGATCGAAGACTGCAAACTAAGAACATCGAACTATAAATTAATATATCCCCGTAACAGGGGAAACACGGGAGGAATCCGCTTATAGAAGCTCTGAAAACGGACCGATTCCAAAGATCCCATAGAGAGATCCGCATACCGCGAGTCGTGCGAGCTCCTAAGCTTACAAAGACTTCCACCCCCCGACTTCTTCCGGAGGCCGCGGCTCCCTGGTCTCAAAGGTGCAGGCGGTAACGAACGGCTCGATGGGGAATAATCAAGGGCGCGCGGGCTCGGGGCCCCGGGGCGCATCCCTCATCCGAGCTTATGTTAATTCCGCGCCGTCGAAAACAATGGAGAGCTAATCCCAGACAAATGAGTGACGCTCGCGCCTCCTCGCCCATGGGGAAAAGGGCGCGCGAAGAGGGCGAGACCGCCGCAGACTTAAGGATTCGCCGCGAGCCCTCGAGACGCTCCTATCTCTCTCTATTTCTTCCAATCCCCACGCCGGGTTGATTCTCAAGGATGCGCGCGAGCTCTCCTTCGCGGCATCTGATTATCCGAGCTGGTAAAAAAATCGCTAGGGGGCAGGGGCGAACGTGGCAAACGCGATAATTGCATTCGTCTTAGGCGCAGAGCGACCAAGTGCTCCACTCGGGAATTCCTTGTTAATACCCGAGGTAAAATTTCAATTCATGCTTTGGTAATACCGTAGTATATTTGTGTATATTGATCTTCCAATTGTACAAATTTCTAAACAGTGCTAAATTTTACGCGTGTCTGCAAAGCTTATAATAATTTTGAATAATATTTCGAGATTTAAATGAATAATACAGTTAAGTAGTGTTATGTGATATAACTGCAAAGTTAGGTTTGATTTGCATAATTTCAAGGATTACACAATAGATTGTTTGTTTAGGCAAGAATATTACCAGCTAAAGCGAAAATACAGTTGCGTTATTTTGAGTTTAATGCCGGATATTTTTAAATAATTTAGAACACTTATGTAATGTTTTCGGGGAATATGAGTACGTAGAAAAGTACGCAAAAAATATCATTGTTGCATAACAAAAATTTAAATTAAAAAGATAAGCTAAATTTTGCACAGGAGTCTGTGCGAGCAAGATTCGATCGGATACCCCTTATATTAATCCTTGAACAATATAGCTGATAAACCGCATGCTCGAGTCCTCTTCTGCGACCCTTGTCTCGAAATCTTCGGTTTGCTATATACACCGCCTAAGTAATATCGGCCCTATCAATCGAGTCTCTTCCTCCTAGGGACGACGAGATGATCTTCATATTCTTGGGAAGCTACGTAAGCCCGTTAACGAGGTCCTTCATTTATATAAAGCCAAGTTGAATGGCATGGTGTCACGTACGAAGCGGAGGAAATTTACGCGACCCAACACTTTGTACATCCATGTACGCTACTGCAAACTCGCTGATACACATCGTAAAAATACTTTGCGCGTTGCGGACCAGCAATAAACAGTTACAAAAACTATAATTAAAACGATTCACCCACTTGTAATTCCACAATTCTCAATGAATTAAGAGTGAAAAAAGAATTTCCAGTCGCTGTCAATTGTAATTTTTCAGTACATGCATTAGAAACGTATTCTCGAATTAGTTTCGAAACCTACGAGTACACGCAGAATCACCAGGGGTGCTGTTTGCACTGAAATAAGGGCGAACCGCCTGGACCGGGCAGATTACCCGGTGAAAAAAGGACCAGAGCTGCGAGCGGCGCGCTCGGTAAATCAGCTCGGGAAAGCCGCTCGGTCCTAACGGGCGCCGCATAATTTCCGCCTGGCCCGCGCCGCTAGAGGGCGCGCCAGGCGATTCCCGCGCGTAATGAGCTTAGCGGCCCGCTAAAAGCGGCTCGATTTCACGCTCGGTCGCGTCGTCCGGAAAAACCTAACCTCGAGCCGGCGCGCGCACGGGGCGCGATAGGCCCATAATCGGGCGGGGCGCCCAGGCAAAATTGGGATTGATCAATGGGGGCGGGGCCGCCGGGAGTTGATTAGCTCCTAGGCCGCTTTTGTACGCGCCGACCGATAGTATTGTCGGGCCGCGGCGCTTTGTCGGCCGGAGCTGCAGCGAGCGGTCCACAAGTTGGCGCCCCCGTAGGGATGCTGGGTTTTCGCTCCCGGGTAAAGAGAGAGCTGACCACTGCTGCGGAGAGGAGCCTGTAAGAGTCACTGGAACGAAGCGCGTAGTCAGGGGTTTTTAGGGAGTGCAATTTCTGTTCAGGAGAGATTAGTCGAGAGGTGTCGTTGTAAGACACGGATACTAGAAAAGTACTTACACAACCATTGTAGCATAATCTATCATTATTTTTAATCTGAAAACCTGAGGGCGTGTGTAGCTATACCAAAATCCATAGTTACAAGTGTATTATATAAACTCTTTACAAAAGAGCGTTAAAACTATTCATGATATGTGCACGTCATTTTTCGACGGGTAAACGAATCTCATGGATCGGCGCACCCCTGCATGTTTCGCACAGTAACAGTAACCAAAATAGCAGCCCCTACAAAATGTTACGAGCCCGTGTCGTTTTTAAACTTGAGCACGTACACACTGTTCGGGCTCGACTCCCTTGTCTCTTGCCGTCACATACCCTCGATTTCACCAGCGCTTGCAAGTGTCCGCCTACCTACCATGCGCTTAGGAATCACCATTAAACCTTGGCAGACTCGCTTGATTTTAAATGCTTCCAATATGCGCCACGTGTCTCGCGCGTGCCGCTTTCGACTGGCTCTTTATGTGTACACAATATGAGTTCCCTTTGAACTGTCTCATTTGTACCCTAAGCTATATTACGACAGAATGAACGCGATTTTTTGTTGATTTAAAGTCTTTCTCCAGCTTTAGACGGTATAATTGGATGAAGACGCAGTGTGGTGCGATAACATTAAGAAGGATTTGCAAAAAATATAAAGATGTAGAAAATATTTTACTTTTGAAAATAAACGAAGAGATCAAAAAGTCACGGGACTAATCTATATATGTATTTATGCGTATCAATGTCTATATTTCTCGAATAATGCAACCTTTACATATCGTTGAAACTAAACCTTATGTTTACATAGATGACAAATCATGCATAGATTATTATTATGTTACAATAGGTTCTGATAGAATTGTTAGCTTATTTTAAATCATATATTAGCTAATTTCGTGGAGGTTAATTGAATTGCTGATCTGTCATTTACAACGAAATAAAAATTATATAATATTTATAGTGATGCCCATCTATTAGTTATTACATGATATAAGATATAACAACAATTTTCAATAATTTTTATTACACTTATATGCAGATATATATTATTCTTATATATTTCATTACAAAAGCATCGTTTCTGTTTAGTTTAATAAAACAACCCAAAAGATAGTAATTCCCCGAGATAAAATCATCCACTTCTAAACCAATGATTAGTCCAACAGCTCGTACTGCTGCATTACCGACGCCGTCTTATCGAATCCAATGTTTCGAATGCAATAACCGCATCATATTTCACCCAGCCGCGATTTCCAGCTAGCTGGCAAATCCGCACTACGAAAGGAGGCGCGATATCGCGTGCGTCCCGTGGCAGGAGTGGCGTGACTGCGGCCCTCGCCAAGTCCGCGGCGAGGAATCCTCGCGTGGCGAACCGCTGCCTGGCCGCGGCCTCGACACCCCGGCCTTTTATTATCCCCGATGCTCACGCAGCCTCGGTGCCTTTTCTCTCTTTCCCTTGCAATTACCGGCCGACTTCGATTTCCTCGGCTTCCGCAGCAACCGATCGACCTCCTGATCCGCCTGCAGGTATACAACCTTCCAGGTAGCGGTGCATAGCTGTGCCTTTGAGGAAATGCGCCTCGAGGAGCGCGTGAGGCGGAAACGTATCCGCGCGCGAGCACTTATTTCTTAGATTATTTTCTTTCGAATTCCAACTAAGCTCCAATTCTCTCTTTTTCCTGGCTATTACAGAAAATCAACTAATTCTTCTGAGTATCCAGTTGATCGAATGAAGAACTCAATAACTGAAGTAAAAAATGCAAAACGCAGCTGCAATTTGTTGGAGTTCATACTAGTATACGTGAAATTACTGTTGAATTTAGAAACGAATCTACCAAAATTGCCTCGGTTTTAGTGTACCAAATTTTACCGTAAACTGCCAAAAAGGCAGGGTATTCCAATTTCTCCCCGCGACGAGTTTTTCCCCTCAAACGAAACTAAATTGGAAGGAAGAGTGCATTTTTCGTTTTTTTTTTTGCGGTGCACCCGGAGTTACCCGCTAGATCGTCGCCTGCACCATAACCTTAATCGCAGCGATTATATTGAGCGCGCGGGGAAAAAGCGGCCAGCCGCGCATCCAGGGCAGCGCGGGGGATCACTCGCGCGAGTCACTGCTGGGCGCGCGAGCAGCGCCGGGACGCAGGGGGGGGGGGGGAGCGGCGAGGTAAAGTTCGCAAACGCGGTTATCTGGGCGCGGAGAGGCCGTTAAACGAGTTAGCCCCCGGGTAATGTATCGAGGGGGCGGTCGTAGGTGCGGTGCCGGCAGCTGGGCGCTCGCGGGCCTCGGGGCCATCTGTCCGAACGAGCCGCGGCCGGTCCTTTTATTATGATAAAAAGCCACCGCCGGCCTGGCGGCGCCACTGTACTCGCTCTTCCCTCCCTCGCGCTTGTTTGCCGAAAATTCCCCGCCCTCATAAAGCCCGGCTCTCGGTTTTTCCGCTCATTGCTCGAGCCCCCTCTCGGGTCCACGCGCTTTCGCCTCTTATCGGCTGTTTGATCGCAAATGAGTTACTTTTAAGAATACGAAATCGGCTAACAGACATTGAGTTTTAAAACGTACACACAGGCTGAATAATAATAACAAAACTTATGAACCATGTGCAGATAAAAAGTATTTAGTATACCAAAATTAGTAAATGGAGGATAAGCAGATTCGATGCGATAAACTATCCAAATATATAATTAGAATTCACATAATAGTTAGGTAATCCGCTCCTAAAATGTTAGGTTCTGATCGAATGTTATCAATCCCTGTTTATTAACATTTTCTCTTTGTGCATAAAAAATACAAAAATATCACTTATAAAAAATATTTTAAAAGATGCGTTTAGAGATCAAGCTTTATAAATATACAACTAATCTATGTTTAAAACTGTATCAGAATTATGTTGTTAACATTCTTGTTTTTTACGTTCCTCAAATTCGTCTCTTAAACTCTTAAATAAATTTAAATAATTTAGTAACAATAACTAAATATTAAACCCATGAAAAATAATAATAAAACTATAATTAAACATTTGTATCTGAAACGATCCGCAGATATATATATATAATACTATTTTTATAACTTTAACTTCTCAGCTCATTTGTCAGAATCTGTTTTTATATTTGATTTTGCAAATCAGCATTTGGAAAAATAATAAAAAATTCACCATATTCAACTATACTTACAGCTTATGTAAATAAACTGTAATAACATAATGTGTCTAACAAAAAATATAACTAAATAAGGATAACTTAATTTATTAAAAAATCAGTATAAAGGAAGAATTTTACACAAACGTTTTTTTTCTGTTTAGGTAAAAGCTTCACGCTGACGATAACGGTATCAACGACACCACCGCAAGTCGCTACATACGCTAAAGCTATTAAGGTGACGGTCGACGGGCCACGCGAGCCCCGATCCAAGACCAGTGAGTATCACTGTAAGCATAATTATTTTTACCCATATATACTGATTGTTCAATAGTTTATGTATTACTTGGTCGCTAGCATTGAAAAAGAATGAGTCTTTACTCAGCAATGATCTTTCAACTCTGAAAATACTTGAACTATTTCGGTTCAAGTTCGCAAATAAACAAGACGGAATACTACTAGACAAGCTATGTTATCAGACTGTAGAAAATATTTCTATTTACTGCGATGTAAGCTTTTTCATGTTTTTTACAAATCGCTTTCATATTTTCACAATATTTTTAGATATGAAAAAATAAAATTCATTTTAACGTCAAAAGAAATCTTTGGTAGTTTTAATTAAAAGTATGGCATGCATGTTGTACGGGGAATTTTTATTCATTTACATTCTTTTTCAATCGTGACGTATTTTATGTTGTGTGCATGGCTTCAAGCACTCTGTCTATACATAATATGTACAAATATAAATTAAAATTTTTTTTGACAATAAAATTATCAATTTTAAATTCAACAGTCAAACTAAATTTTATGTTTATAATTGGTAAAAACCTGTTCTACGACTCTGAGTACTTTTTTCATCCCAAAGCATTAGCGTGCGTATAAGATTCTACACTCGCGCCTATATTTAATATAATAATTTTGAACTAGTCTTCCTTCGGCTCAGTTTGGCAATGCGTCACATGCGGTTCTAGAGAAGGTTTGCCCTCGGTGCCATAAACCGTCCTACTCTAAACTTCCTCCGAGAGAGATCGCCATTACTTATAAGGTGCGGTGCACGCGGCCAACGTTGATAAAGCGCTGCCCCGCGGACTACCTAAGGAGATATATCCTTCTTCCTCTTCGTCGTCGTGCCAAGTTTGCTTCCTTCGTCGCGGGACGCAATTAGGCGAAAGTCTGTTCAATGTTCCAAATTTGCTCTTTAGCTAAAACGTAATCGTTACATCTAATTCTTCATTGCTCGACCCTCGTTTAATGGTTTATACTTGCTTGTCATATGAAAAATTAAACATAATAAACTAAAAAATAAAATGTAGACACTTAATATTTAAAATTTTTTTTTTAAATTATTTTTAATTATACTATTAATTCTAATGTTCCATCATTCTAATACACACTATATTCATCACTATACACTATGTATTACTCACTTTACACTACTCACAAATGACAATAAAAAGTACATTTCGCACAAAATACTTTAAGAAATCTATCACTTCTTCAAAATCCACAATTTTCATTTAAAAATTTTTTAGGTTATGTCGACGGTTAGGTGTAACTTGCTTCAATACACTGATTCATGCTACAAATGCACAATACTGTGCATTATTCAAATTTGTTGCCTTATTCAATCTTTTAAAGAGTAAAATAAATTTGACTTAGCTTAATTTAATTAAATGGATAATTTAATTTAGATTGTTGACTTAATAAAAAGACTGTGACTGCATAGATCAGTCGGCTACATACGTAACGAGATAGACGCCACAACATCCCAGTGGTAAGCATAGAGTATACAGTACTTGCATGACAGAAGAAATAAAGGTTGTAATATATTAAACTTATATATTAAAGATTAATCTTGTGTAAAGTAATATTTATTTACATAAACTACTATATTTAAATAAATTTAATTCACATATTGGATTTATACATACATTTTGTGTACATGCAGATATAATATATGTAGGTATACCTGACTTTGTATTCGATTTTGATGAGTCGCGATAAATCGTGCCAATTAGGCGGTTTTATGCCACGTTTTTTCAAGATATTTTAATGAGTTTATTAAAAACTCGGTAATAACTCTCGAAAAATTGGTGAAAATTTCTACGAAGGTGCTTGTCATAGCTTGTCATGCTTGTAATACACATAAAATTAGTATAAAGATCGAAATGAAGATTTATATTTGATTCTATTTATAAAGTTAATCAAATAAAAAGTTAACGAAAGTTGTTGTTGGCATTTAAATTTCTTTAATTGGTATGTTACATTTTATTAAAATTATAATGATAATGAATAATAACTATTATGCTACTACCACTATTTTTTATTATTCATGGAAATGTCAATAATCTTTCTATAAAAAAATTAAATTCATAAAATCACCGTTCTCTTGCAAGATTCCCACAAGTGCTATGTAATGGTTGATGTCGCCATTTTACAATAATTCAACCATTAACGATGGTTGAATCATTTCTTTATTTTGTTTTTAGAGATACATGTAATATCAAATATTTGATTCATTGTTATATATTGCACAAAGGTAGAAGTCCTTAACCCGAAATTGAAAGTAATCGAACTCTGCGATAGCATAGAGTTGGAACCAGCTCAATTATTTAACTTAAACAAGATCACTATAGCAGTTTCCTAGATAATTTAGAGACTCTTTGTTTTCGTGAAAAATCTTTAGTCGTTCTGGGAGATCGGGGTCCACTCAGCGGGCGGTCTTCGATCGCTCCACACACGTCACACCGACCCAAAACCCTCCCGCATCTTCGACGTGAGGATGGATGCGTCTTTCCTCTTCCACCGCCCCCGTAATTAATTAAACAAGCAATTCATTACGCGGCTCGCGAACCCTTTAACCCCTTCACCCTCTCTCCTCTCTCTCCGTCTTTACTCGATCCCCACTCCGACCTGGCTAACCCGGCTCGCTGCCCAAGCTAAGGAAATTGATTGAGGAGAGTGTAGTCATCTGTGTCGGCTCCATTCCTCAGAGTCCGAATACCTCCGCTTATCCCTGTATGAACCTTACCGGCATCTATTCGTTGCCCTGAGGCGATCGTAAACTCTATCTGTGAGGATATAGCGTATGAACTTAAAGGATTTTGTTTTCGGTATAATTATTGCTATAATGTCTTACCGTATTCATAATGAATATATTTTCGTTACATATAGATATAAAACTTTTTGTAGTATAATAGTTGCTTTATTTTGAAGCGTATTCCATATTATATAAAATTCATAAATATATTTTTAAATATTTTCAATAAATTCGTAGACATGAGAAAAGTTTCATAAAATTACTATACTAACTAGTAATCTATAACTCTAAACTTTTTGGACTAATATTCATTGTACTGACAAGTCATTCTGCTGCACACATCTTGTGAAATATAATTAATAAGCAAGTGAAAATATTAACTTATCTATGTTTTCTTATTATATGTTTAGTTATCATAAATTCTTTTTTTATTATATAAACATAGTGAAGAGATGCAAATAATAAAACTACAACAGTAAGGTTTCGTGATAATTAATTTTTCTTTAAAATGCAAATGCACTGATCGCAGATATGTGTTCAGGGTGAGTAGAGATATATAATTAGATACGTATATATAAACGAGAATGAATATAACGAATACAACTAGTTAAATTTAATAGTAATCAATAGAACTAGTTCTTTGAAATGAATTTTTTAAGTTTATGGTGTTTTGTGATATTACTGTATTACTCTTGTTCTATCGAATTCAGCTATTCTGGGCCTGTACCTCAATCATGTTTCGATGTTACTAAACCTTGGAATCTATTACCAGATTGCGATGAAAATTTGTCTAAACACTCTTTATCAACTGTACAGCCAACTGGTACAACGAATAAACCATCTTCCTTCCCTTCCATTATCAACGGTGCACCTTATTCTTCAGTTTGCTCTCCTACATTTGCATACATAAATGGAGAATGTCGAGCTATTGAATATGGTATTAAAATATCTTTATTAAATGATTTATACATCTTTTTATGAACATACACTCATCGCAGCATCTTTAAGAGTTTTAATAAACTTTAGATACATTTTATTAATTTTACACTTTTATAAAAAAATTTCAAAGATTCTATAAAAAGAAAAATAAATAAATTAATTTTCATTTTAAAACATTATAATTTAAAAATATTACAAAGTATCTATAAAAAATTGCATTCTATAGATCAAATTTCAGTTAGAAAAATATATGAGATATAAAATATGATTTAATAATTGAATTTCAATATTTTTATCATTCCATCGAAATATAATTTAATTGTTTATAAAATTTATTTATAAAAATACATTTATAAAAATAATTTATGTAAAATATTGTTATTTAAATAAGTACCATCTATATTTGATCAAAATATTTTTATACAAAAATTATTTTTCAGATATTAACTAAGTAAATTATTTTGAGTTTATTGTTTCGGAAATAAGGTGTAAAACTGTAATTGGAATTTGTTTAATATCGAATGTAAGTATTTTTTGTTTCTAATTAATATAAAAAATTATTATTGCATTGATTTATTATGATTTATTTAATAGGGGAAAATATTACTGTAGTTATAATAGTTTGATTAAAACTATGATTACTATAATATTTACAAATACAAGCAGTGATGGATTCCACCTTCTGTAATAACTAAAGTAATATCTATATTTAAAGTGTTTTCAATAATTTTATTGTTTCAATTATGTCAAATGAGAAAGTAAAAAATATATAGAAAATTAAATAATTTTCTTGCTCTTGATTATTGTTAGTTAATAATACAGTAAGATTCAGTATGAAAAAAGTAGTAATGAAAGTAACATAATGCTGTCGATACGAAGGTTCTATTGTTTAATTCTTTTATAACAAAAATTATAAATTATTTTCTTGTGTACATAAAACCTTTATCACTTTTTACTTACAATAAACTACAGAAGCCTGACTTATAAAGCTAATGTCTGATGCAGAATAAAAAATATTTGGTATTCTTATTATAATTTTAATAAAACATTAATACATTAATGTGTTATTTATTAAAAATAGTCCAGTCCTTTCTGTATAAAACAGACTGTCGACTAACCTTGTCAACATAAAATCGAGTATTTATTAACGTACATGATATCGTCAGGATCGCATACATTGTGCAATTTTGTAAGGATTCCTTAATTTATAAGCAGATTAAAAGAAAAAAAAATATATTAATAGTGTGTGATGGAGAGTAAAAGACGATATACAGAGATTAGTGAAAGGGGATGGGTATATGCGCCTCCGGGTGGACGTAGCGGATGTATTGGAAGCATGATGAAATTAAATGTGAGACTGTCTGATGCAGCTGGTCATCGTCGCGAAATGCTCGGGAAAACATGGCTAAAGCCAAGGAGTAGGAAACACAATCCGATAAAATCGATAAGATACTTAGAAAGGTGACTAACTTTCGATGTACGCGAGTGGCTGCCGTCGCTTCACCCGCTTCTCAACTACAAATGTCTCTTTCCTCTGATTCCCAATACTTATTTTTTACTGACGACAGGATAAGTCACTTTTCCATTTACTTTTCGACACAAGACTTTTTTTTTCTTTTCTTACTCAAATGCTTCATGATTTTCAACTTGCACTTTTTGTTTTTACGCAAAACTGCTCTTGTTTATATTTATGAGAAACGTATACCTTATTTTTTTTATCCGTTCATTAATGTTTAAAGATCAGTTCGAAGTCGAGTCACGAGGAACATTGCACTGTTAGAAATACGAACATTCAATTGTACTTTGAAATGTATACACGCGTAAGCACATTTCTCTTATTTGTTTTTGTCACATAAAGTTTAATGAATGTTTATTATCATAATCCCAGCAAACTGGCAATAAGATTTTTGGAAAGTCGATAGCAGCAGTTCTGAAATAATCAATATGAAGGGTAAAGTCTACCTTTATCAACCGGTTTATACATTATACATTTAAACCTAGCTGTTTAAAAGAAAAGAAGATTCATAGTTTCGCTGGATCTTTCGCTGTCCCAATACGCATCGTTGATTGCCGCGCGATAAAGATGAACGAGGGGAATCGCTCTAGCCTCCGCTCATTGGTCCGGACACGTCGAGCTGCCCGTAATAAAATCGCGAGCGGCCGCCACTTAATCAAACTCTCGCGGGCGGAGGCGCGCGCGGGCCATAGATCAAACGTGCGGCGACAACAAGAAGCGTTAATTCCGATTTGGGATCGCGCGGCCCGTGGCGCAGCTGATCTCGCGAATGGGGCGCGCCGAGGGGCCGCGGGGCGATAAATTCGAGGACTCGCAGGCGATAATTTATTAAATTCATCAAGTGCCCGGTGCGACTCGGTATAACTCATCCGCGAGCGGCCGCAGCCCGCTCTAGCCCCCTTCTTCCATTAAACTTGGCTTTGACGACCTAATTATCTTCTACTCTGGTAGAAATATCCGCGTAGCGAATACTTCATCAAGCAGGAACTAATTATTTTAAGCGTAGATAGATGCTTATTATTTATGTGACATTGCGTAAATAAATGAAAACAAGTTTTGCAATGTGTATATGTACGAGGACACTACACCGTGTGAAAATTACCATACAAGCATTATAAAGTAACATTATAAGGAGTATATACGTCTGAAATTAAATGTCAAAACAAAATGAAAATCATATTTCAGTTTTATAGAACTTCATTGGCTAGTATATAGTACTTTCATACTTGGGTAATATTTTACCTTACGCATCGAGTGATGATTCTCAATTAGAAAATCCAGCAAAGCTGTTTTCAACATGAAGTACTGTTACGCGATTATTATTTTATCGAGCAAATTTAATTAGAGAAAATTATGCGCTCCACATAATTTTTATGTATCGATGTTATAGTTAAAGTAGGTTATTGATACATACCAAATATAAACATTTAGAAAACAAGCAAGTATAAAATGCGATGCGTAATAAAATTAATATTAAAAACATAAATAGATTACGGATTAAAAAGGAAAAGAGGGTAAAAATGGGGGAAAAAGCGAAGGTCGGAGCATACGCGGGGTACAGTCATTATTGAAAAAAAAAGGGAACAAGAGGAGGGAGTTTAAATGAGTAAAGGGAGGCGAAGTTGCGCAACGAAGGATACACGCACATTCGGGAAACGTCAGAAAAAGTTACTTTCATATATCCAAGTAAGAAAAACGATTACAAAATCGTTAAAAAGATTTGGCTGACGAATATTGGACGGAAGGGCCGCCGCTCGCAGCCGCTCGGCTCCTGGATGCAAAAGTCAATTTCCGCGGTGCGAAAGAATCGGGGGGGAAAAAAAAAAACGAGAGTTAGGCGGCCGGGCGGAGGGGCCTCTCCGAGGGCCGGCGCCCCGCCGCAGCGGGAAGGCGCCGGGCCGGAAATTCGGCATTACCGCCGGGTCCCGCGGGGCAGGCGATCGGTCCCTCCCCGCCAGTCGAATCGCCGATCGCTTAACCGGATCTCGTTAGCCCCCCGCCCCTCCCCCGCGCAAACGTACACATATATATATATGTGTACACGTGTATATATATATATTCGTCGCGCGTGGCCATTGTGTCCTCGCGGCCGTTCCCTATTCAGCAAACCGGCGGGAATTTCGGGCTCCAGCGGCGCCGGAATTAGGGGCTGCGATTGAATTATCGAGGAGCCCCGGGCGAGACGCCGCGGCGGCGGTGGCCTCCCCCGTGGCATGGAGATGAGGCCTTATCGGTCCATTCGAATTCATCGGCCGGTGCGGTCGGCCGGCTCCCAGAAGGAGGGCCCGCCGACACCTATTATTACCATCCGGGCTCGTCCTTCTGTTTGGAGACCGGCGCGCTCCTCGGCCCTGCGGCCCTCCCCGAAGGTAACGTATATGCGCACGCCGACTATATATGCGCGAATTGATAAGCGCGCGGTGGGAAAGGGCCGGGGGGTGGGAGAAAAAAAGGGAGGGCGTAATATTCCACCGAGAGGAGTAATGCGTGACAATTGGAATTAATACGGCGAAGAGCTCGAACAAAGTAAATGCCCCCCGATAAATCTCTCTCGCCTCTCCCTTTGTCTCGCGCTCTCGGCTCTCTCCGGCTGTCCCTTTCGCCCTGTCAATTCCCTGCTTTCACTCGGCTCGAAGCGGGGGCTCGCCACCGGGACGTCTTTAATTGAGTTGCCAACACCGGCGAAAGCGAAATAAAACGTGTCATTGCACCCCCATCCCTGTCCCCCTGTGGCCCTCGTGCGCGGGCGCACATACGCGCGCGCCCCCGTATGTGTACAGCCCTGGCCCTGTCCCCTTGCGCTCGCCACTTTTTTTCCTTCCTCTGAACCTTTCGGCCCCCGTCCCAATCCCCCGGCCTCCGCCCTTTCTCACTTTCAGATTCTCCGCGCGAGCCTCCGTTTTTTCTTTGCACTTATACATGCGCCGCCTGTAATTACGCGGACGCTTTCACTTGGCCTTTTTGAATTGGCAACCCTTGCCGCTGCCCCGTCCACGCTCTTCGCTCGGGGAAAGGCGCAGGTGCGGCCGAGAAGGCTCCGGGTCGTTGAACAGGTGCGCGCACGATGCACGCACTCGGCGGATGGCGAGGATCCATCGACCGGAAGAGCCGGTGTACCCGCTCGGCGGCGGACAGGCGCACGGTTGATGGCAGTGCTGACTTTTCTAGGGCAGCAGCAGCCCTTCCACCCGTTCGCCTTCGCCTCGCAGCGCGGCGGCCCGTTCTTCGCCTCGCCCCTCGTGGACCCGCTGCAGCCGCTGCCGAACCCGCTCCAGTCGCTGCCCAACCCCCTGCAGCCGAGGGACCCGCTCTCCTCCTTCCGCCACGCGATGCCCGCCAACTGCCAGAGTGAGTACACACGCCTCTTCCCATGCAATCCGACACGCATGCGTGCGTGGACGCGAGGTACGTCCAAAGACACACCTCGCCCAACAATGTCACTTGGTGCCTATCAAAGAAAATGTGTTCGATTGTGCTTGAGGAATTGTTCGACAGGTCCGAGGTGGTCAACGCGATCGGCACACACCACACTGCATCCCGTGGAAAGCCAAAAAAAAAGGGCTGCACGCGACCGCCTCGTTGGAAAAGCAGGGCCGAACGAAAAAAAAAAAAAGGCCCTGTAATAACAAGCCTCGGGGGCCGCTCCGATAATCGATTCGACTGCAGCGCGCCGCAAGATCTCGATAAACCGGCAAAGGAACATTCCGCGCAGTCCGGCCGGCTCGATCTAATTAGTGCGATCTGCCGGGCGCCTCGATTATATATCGGGCTTTTCGGGGCCAGGCCCGCCCGGAAAAACGGGGCGCGGCCCCGGCCTCGCGGGGGGGGTGGCGGCGAGCTCGCGCAGAGGCGCTAACCGCAGGCCTATGTTCAAAGCTAGATTGAATATTACATTACGAGGCGGCTGCGCGCCCGCCGGGGGGATCCAACTTCCCAAGTGAAACTCTGGCGCGCATCGATTTTTCCCCGGCTCGCGCGGGAGGTTAGGCTCGCCTCGCGCACCCGGCAAGTACGCCGGCGCTTTGCGGGGCCGCTCGCTCGGGAATAATGTTGTGCAACGTGTCAAACAATTTCCCTGTAAGCGGGTTTTAAGAATAGCGGTTAATTAGATTACCGTATATGCAGGTGATCCTCTTGTTTGGTTCGTGCAACTCTCGGGATAAATACTAAATAGATCTCTACGTGAAAGGTATTATTGGAATGCATCGTAAATAACAGCCAACTTTTTAACCATAAGCTTTTGTTCGGTGACGGAATTTAAAGGTAAATCGATACCGCGATAAATCTGAGGCGTTACTTATCATGTCAAATAGAAACTGTAATGGAACCTCTACTGCACACACATCTCGTTTTTGTAACGGAGCATGTTTATTATTTAACGGACCTTCCTATCAGTACTTACCAATCATAAAATCAGAACCGGATTCTTGAAAAATGAGTTAGCTAAAATTATTGACCAATTCAGAAAACATACGCTACCTTTTCATCGAATTTTCATGGATATTTCAATGAGTTTTAATTAATGAGGATTCGTACCCATTACGCGAAAAGAATTCGGCTCTGCGCTCTTGCGCATCGGTTTAATGGTCCACCTGCAAGAACCGATAATAACCGTCCGTGGATCGAACCTTAGATCGTCGTAAAAGAAATCTTGTAATATCGCTGCAATCAGTTATAGAGTCCGTTTGATGTCGGCACTCTCCGCGGCCATCGTGCAAAAAGAAGCGGTCGGCCGCTTCAATTTCATTAGAAGTTTAAAACACGCCCGGGGAATACTTGCATCCCCGGGGTCAACAAAAAGCTAGGCAAAAGGACATACTTAAGCGGTCCGGCATTCCTCGATAGGCCTCGCGAGAAAAAAGCCCGCGGAGCATCCCGCCGAAAAATTCCCGGACGCGCGTCCATCGGGCGACACTTCCAAGCGCACGAGCCCGATAAAAATCCGCTTCAAAGTCCGGGAGGAGACAAAAAAAAAAGCGGGCTGCCGGGGCGGCTCGGACCGAGCGACTAAAGGAAGATGCGGTGGCGGCCAGTATTTAGGGTAGCCGCGCCCCGGACCTTTTGCCTCGCTTATTTGAATTGGCCGAAAGAGAGATTACCCTTGCCCCCCTTTGATCTTTCCTCGTGGGCTTCCTCCTCTCGGCGGCCGCGCCCTCCCGCACACGGGCATACCGGCTTGCGCCAGGCGAGGGCGCGGCAGTGTGTGCGCGGCCCCGGAATAGCCCGCGCGCCCGGCTTCCGCTCTTGCGCAACTTTGCCCAATTAGAATATATGGCATTTTTCGAGGGCGCGACCGCCGCCCGGGGCCCCTATGCCGACAGCCCTTTCCATTTTCTTTATTATTTTATGCACTGTTTACAAGATTATGCGATGGGTGTGCAGATATGCGGATTGCGCGTCAGTCAGGCCTTCGTGTCGTCTTTGTTCGACGGTCGAAATTAAACTACTTAAAGCAAGTTAAACGGGCAATTTCGGTTGTCAAAACAGTACATGTTCTGCGAAGCTATTGCGATTATATACTCCCATTAGAGACCAATATTTTTCCTGCAGTCAAGCTATGCGAATCGTATGTTAATTATTTTCATTTCCTGCTTACGGTATGCTTTTCCACAATTTCCTTCTTCTGATTTACGAATGTGCGCGCCTTAAATAAACCAGGTTTCAGATTCATATGCATCATTTTTATTACACTTTTAGTTGGAGGTATCCTTCGTAACATTTGTATGATAATAAACAAATTTTTGTAACATACTTTTATATTGCATAATTAAGATACTAGTAATAAAATTTTATGAACTAGGCACTTATAAAAGATATAAATAAATTATAATTAAATAAAAATATCAAAAAAAAACTTTAAAAAAAGTTTTAAAACCATTCATTGAGTAAATATTTAAAAAATTTATTTTCGAAATCACATAATATATATTCAAATTTTTAATATGTACAAGCGCTCATACAATGAAAACAATTGATTAAAGCAGCATTCGTATTCTCCTTGATTAAAATACATAATAGATTATTATAAATAATATTAATACATTTATTATAATTTAAAACTAACTTTTATGTATAAAAAAAGATACTTACATTTATTATTCGTGGGCCAATATCAATCTAAATCAATCTGGTAATTTATTTTTCCGATTACATATTATTTCATTCCTATACTAAAAGTATTAATATATCAATATATCACATTCATTTAAAAACTTTAAAATAACATGTACTTTTGAAATAAATATCACATTACAATAGGACTATAAATAATAACTTTCATTGCATACGTAATATACAATACGCTTGAATTTTAGACATTATTTTAAACTGTTTATTTAAACTTACATCAAATTTTCGACTGTATAGTTTATTAATAATAAAAGTGTAGGAAAATTTATTTCATTCATGATAAATTGTAAGAAAAATATGTTAATACATCTTCAAGAATCGATTAGACGGCACTCTCCATTCGAGAAAATTTCACTTTTTGAACAATAAGGTTCAGATTTTATATTAAATCTTGGAATAACTACTTCATTGGAATTAGGTTTTTCTCTTGGTATTTCCATTTTTGGAATCGAAGTCTCGATACTTGCATTTACACAGATCAATGATTTTTTTAATTTTTCGCATATATTATTTGTTGGTGCACCTGCACACTCTCGAAAATGTGGAAATAAACAAAACATTATTATTATGTATAAAAAAGTGGACACTAGCCCTAAGTACTTAGATTCTAGATTCATTGTATTTATCCAAAAACTAAAATCTGTATCTATTAGAGCAGTCTCGTCTTTACCTACAACAGAAGTAAACTAAATAGAATAGAGGCTATGTAAATGATTTGATATGGCATTATTACTCGGATTATCCGTCATAGAAGAAAAATTGTATTTATCGCTATAGCCTTGCATTTGTTTTATAGTACAAAGATTCTTTCGGAAATGATTATTTTGTTCATGATAGCAACATAATTAAACTTTATTATCAATGAAATACTTTTTCTTACAATGTTTATATGATTAATGTATTTTGTCTCATAAAGAATTGTAGATATGCAAAACATATTTAGTGCAAATATAATTAATAATTCTTTCTAACTTGCAAGATATTTTTTAGATATATTGTTCAATATATAATTAATTGATGGTATATATTTTAATTAAATTAAAATTTAATATGTCTCGATAACATATTAAGATTGTTTTCCTTCTATTCAAAAAATTTTTATTTTTAGAATTTTATAGTTTTTTTATATTTCAAATGTATTTACTTTGTTGATTTTAATATAGATTGTGTGTTTCGAACTGATTCGTTATCAGTGACTTCAAAAACTTTTAATAGTGTACATAATATATGGTTAACTTCGACAATGTTTAATAACTTTGTTGTTTTGTTAAAAGCGAGGTTAAAAGTGAGTTATGTTTTTTGAATTTTAAGCAGTAACTGATTAATTTTTATTAAACAACTTTAGTTTGAAATATTTCAAACATGTACGATACATGTATGATATACTTGAACTTTTGAAAGTATTAAAACATGCGATGAATTTGAATTAATTATTTATTAAACATGAATGAAAAGACAACATTTGTTACTAACTGGTATAAGTAATAAGACAAAGGTAAAAGAAGAACTTCTTATGAATCATTTGGATTAGAAAATATATTATTGGAAGGATGCCTCGCATAACTATAAATTTTGTAAAATATTAAATAATATCATTTTTCTCCATCAGATTGAAAAAATAAGCTTAATATTGTTATATTTCTCTTAATATTTACCTGTATATGTTATCCGCATCTGTTTGTCCGCTTTCCAACAGACATGTCACAGTTCGGCCTGACGGCGGGTAACTCCTGGAGCTACGGAAGTACGGCCGGCTACGCGGGCTACCTGCCCGGGCCGCTGTCCTCGTGCGCGGCCCAGACGCCCTTTGCCCCACCTCCGCCGCCCCCGCCCCCACCGCCCCCGGCATCCTCGAGCTTCGCGGGGGCGGCGGGAATGAACAGCACGCCGACGGCCCCCGACTCGACGGCCGGCAACACCGGGGGTCCGAGCGTGCCCACGGCCAACCCAAGCAGCGTCAACAGCAACGCGGCCAACCAGCAGGACGCCTTCTCCAGCGTGTCTTCGCGTTAGTACTTTGTTTTATCGTCACTTTACATTAATCCTGCTTCATTTCTTCCACAATAGAACAGTCGTAGTTTATCGGTTTTTTATTTAAATGGAAAACTAGCTGGGTATTACTGAGGCGCAGAACACTAATTTAGATGCATTTTAAACGATGAGTTTTTCGGTAAATGTTGAACGTTAAATCATTTAGATAATTCATACTAAGCAAAATTATTGATAGTGAGTGCAGAGTAGACAATTGGACGTTTCCGTTTAATAAAAAACGAGTAATGCAAAGAGCTTTTGTCGGTTGCCCATGATTGCTTTGCGCAAGCACAGCGACGCGTAAAAGCAAGAGAGAATAGGTACGGATAAAGGCCCTCGGCTGGCGAATCGACGTTTACCGTGAGGTTGGGCAAACGCGGGCACAATGCCCTTGCAGACGGATGATAAACGTGGAGGGCGGCGATCAGTTCCAGATACGACGACGCCCGGCGGGCAGACGGACCCCCTCGACCAGCTGAGCAGCCTGATGTCGAGCGGCGGGGGCGGCGGGAGCGGCGGGGCCGGGAGCGGGGCCCAGAGGTACCAGGACTACGTGTCGCCGCGGTCCCTCTCGACGGACTCGAGCGCGACGGAGAGCCCGGTCCACGAGCAGGAGCAGGGCTTCGGCCAGAGCTGCGCGGCCGGCAACTACTTCCCCGCCCCGAGCGTCTTCCCCACGATCCTCTACTCGCAGCTGTACAACAACCAGTTCGGCAGCGCGGAGGCCCACGAGCAGCAGCAGCAGCAGCAGCAACAGCAGCAACAGCAGCACCACCAGCAGCACCAGCAGCACCACCGGGCCCTCGCCGACGTCACCTGCGGCGTCCGCGCCCAGGAGGAGGTGCGCCCCGACAACAACGTCTGGCGGCCGTACTGAGGCCCCAGCCACGGGCCGGGACACCCGCAGCCCGTCGCCGCCGACGAGGAGGACGCCTGGCTCGCCCGACTCTACGAGCGCTGATTCTCCGCGCAACGGCCCGCCGGCCCCGCCTCGGCCCGAAGGACCCGCGACCTTTCTTACAGACCCATTCGAGATTCCCAGGTGCGTTGGGTGCGCGCGAGACTAACAAGACTTTGCTCATTCTCATTCGTAAGGCCGAACATATTTACAAGGTCGAAATTACATTTTTTTTTGTTATTTTTATATCGATCGTTACATTTTTTACGCTTGTTGGCGATGGTTTTTATACTTTGGGGAGGAGTTTGCGTGAAAGTACTCGTGGTCATTCGGCATTAAAGTACGGTTTGTTTACGTTTGATTGTTTATTAAAGCTGTCTTCCCATGGCAGATGTTCGGTTCTTCGTTAATTCGTTTTCATTGAATCACGTTCCAGTATTTCCCCATTCAAAATCATATTCGTTCACACTTCGAACGATCAAAAGTGTGGTTTGATGGTTGTTGATCTATTAACGCGTTTGTTCATCCTCGACGGATCCAGTGTGAGAAAGAGGATAATTACGTAGTGCCGCTTTTGCGCGACCCACAGGTACTCTCAAAGAGAAAGACTAATCTAAAGTGTTTGTGCATCGACTTTGGTGAGTGATAATATACATAACAAGTACATAAATGATTTATGAAAGTAGACGAAAATGACTTGTAAATAGGTGTATATAGTTATTGGATTTGCATAGATACTGCCTGTAACGAGCGCTATTTCTCCATCCGTCGATCAGATGAATCATTTATCGATCAAAGACGATAAATCAATCGAGTAACTGCGTCACATATACACTCAGGAAAGTGAGTTTTGAAAAAAGAGCCACAATAAGTCATAATTCTGTTTTAGCAATGGATAGTTTGTTTTCGGTTCCAATTTTAGAGAACATTTTTAGAAAACTTGAATTTATATCATTTGTATTACTTGACATTGTTGTACATAGATGAGTAATATCCATGCAAAAAACCTTTAGAAGCCACGTGTCAAAATGTATTGATATGTAATGTTATCTCATTAAATCGCTACTATAAACATTAATATGACTAGAATTACAAAGTCAAACATTTCAAATTACTCAATATAGGTCAAAGATAACAAATCAAAATAAGTGTAATTATTAAGTAAAAGGGGAACTTTTTTCAAAAACTCTTTTCAAGTGTAGTACATTGTGTATAAGCCGACACATCACAAGTTATTACTTTTTCATTATGTTTTCATAGTATATGTATACTTGCTTCCTATTATTGCATAAATATTAAAGAGCAAACGATGCTGTTGCGGGAATCGTGCAATATACCGTAATAATAAAATAGAAATGCGACGGACTTTGTAAATTCAAAGAAGTGCAAACTAATAATACAAAAAAGTTGTATAGTCTGAGCGAAATAAAAAAATGAATAATCAAAATGATCTAAAAAATGATCTAAAGAGAAATAAAGAATATTAATGCCAAAGATTATAAATCAAACGTAAGAGAATTAAACTCAATTTTTCTCGGTAACTGTAAAGGATAGCATGAGAACTTGTAACTGAAAATTATTTCATCGAAATTTATTTCGCTGCAGAAGTATGTGGAATACACGGCGTAGTTTGGTCGGTAAATACTTGTATACTATATACTTACGTACGGTATACCAGTCTAAATGCATTTCTTCCTTAGCTTACATTTTTTATTCGCAATTATTCCTCAATCTTCCGATGATAATAAAAGGTATGTGCGTGATATCGGTAGCTAATTATCTCCGATATAAAACATATCTATAGACTATTGTTATCGTAGTTTTTGACCGAAGACGAATAAAGTGTATTTCGAAATACTTAATCCTGGAGTTTATATTTCATCTTTCCTTATCCTGTAATTCAAAAATATTATTTATATTTATCACTAATTATTTTATAAAAACAAGAGACATTCTAATTATTATATGTTGTAGTGCTGGCTAAATTGCTACTTTAATTGATTTTAAATCAAGGTCACTGTACTACGTTATTCTTTTTGTTTTATATTATAATGCAGAACCAAAATGAAACATGTCCACGTTGATGAAGAGGTGAGTAAATGTTGTAATTTGATATTTTTGTGGGTCACGTTGAGATCAATTGAAAGAGCTGAAGAGCGATGGTCACAGTTAAAAGTAATCAACAGACATTTTTGTCGTTTACACTATTTTCGGTAGCATAAGAATTCAATGTTTACATGAGTAAAAGTGGAGAGCGCTTGAAACTCCACAAAAGCTCCTTCGGCCTAAAGCATTTCCAGAGTCGTATGCAAATTCACGAAGGGATTTAATTAAGCCCCGTGCTTTAATCCTCGACCATCCCACCAAGTGATAAAAACAATCTTCACTGCCCAAGTCCGCCCTCCGGGCGAAATATTCAGATTTCCCTGGTAATAATTTCAAATCCTGTAGGCTTGTCCGAAGTGCTAATAGTCAGAGTTAGTTAATGAGCTCGGCCCTACAAAGTTATAAGTGCGCTAATTCTTACGGATGAAATATCTGGCCTTCAAAACGACGGTGTATTTTACAAAATTCATTGCCAAACTGTGATGTAAATCGCACACAGTCTATCGTAATTATTGTTTATCCATTAGCCACTAGATGTTTGAGTGCAGAAAAATAGGGTAGCGCGTGCAAATAAGCCCAATGCATAAGTGGGATAAAGAGGCACGCGTCGACATAGGCGCGAAAAGGCCAGTTACCGCGGGCTCTCGTTAACTGGGAAAGAACCCGCCAAGCGCTTTTTCCTTGCGGCGTAACGACGTTTATCACGCGCGGGAGCTGATGTTTCGCAACGCGCACAGGGCTGCGAGGCTATCCGCTAAGCGAGGCTCATCCTGATGGACGCGGCGGTGACGGCGGTAGCCCGTCGAGGGACAGAGAGGGAGTTAGGCGCGTGGATTTACGCGGTATAATGGAGTGGAGTGCGCGCGGGGAGTCGAGTGCGGCGCGCGCGCGGGGGATAATGGAGTGTGGGCGCGCGAGAGTTCCGGGGCGAAATGAAGCCGCGCAGGGGATTATGAGGGGGAGGCTGGGAGGACCTTTTCCAAAATTCCCTCGCCTCGGGTACATGTGCGCGAGACACCCTGCGAGTGGGTTTGACTAGCTTCCGAAGTTAATTTCGCGACTGCGGGACTTGCGGACAAGCCGCTCACTCCGTACACAGTCCTAGCTCCGAGCTTCGGGAGCCGCTTAGTCTTTGTCATTTTTCGAGATAAATAATGCTGCATCGTGGAAGTAAATAAATAGGATTAAGATATTCTATACATACACTGCGGTGGTTTAATAATTTGTAAAATTTATTTTTCAATTTTTGGATTATTTTATATCATTTTTTTATTTTACATATTTATAACTACGTTGTGCTTTGTCCCAGCTCTGCTTTCTAAGATCAACAGTAAGATACGCACAGACATATTTTGTCTTAAACACGCAAATACAATTTATAATACACGTTAAATGGAAATATTAAAATCTTGTGTATTATTTACTCATTTAACCCCCAGGTATCCCACGTAGTCTAAATGATACGAATCTGATATACTGTAAGTCTAGAAACGTGTAATGCGAGGTATAAGCGAACGGGGCAAGGTATTTGTTGGGATGCGTGCTGCTACTGTAATGAACCACGTCAAAAATCGCATTATTTTACCACTGGCCGACACAAGCTTCCTTTTATATCCTTTCCTAGTTAGTCTCTTCTCGGTGAAAGAGCTAGTTACTACCGGAACATCTGGAGATGCGGCCGGCTTATTAGTTGACCGCCGTTTTAAATACATGTACTCACGGGAATTGAGTTTCCCTGCGGAGAGCACCATGGTTTGCTCACTCGGTCGTAATGATCGTTAGCCTCTTCTCTGGCAGAAATCTGCAACATTTTCTAGTCATAATTCTTCAAAATTTTAAACATGAATAGATATACATTTCTATAGTAATCATGTGAAAATATTTGATAATTTTCTTTGTTAAATTTGCATTTTTGATTTTACTATTTGAGGCTTCATTTGATTAATATGTTCAGCATCAACACTGATCAATTTTGATAGATCTTGATCAAACACTCATAGATCCCATTCTCATATCGAATTTGTTGATACGGGATGTCTTACTCTCGTAGGTAGTTATGTCAGGTAACTAAAATTCGCACTGTTTGCGAATTTTTATACTTAGAGCTCCTTTCTTTAAACCATTTGAGCCTGGTTGGCTCAAATTTGTTTGTTGGCCTCTAAACCATTTGTTGGCCTCTCAACACGTAGGTATTCAATGGATATTTTATGGTGGTCTGTCCTTACTCAGAGCATGTCATAATTTCTACATATGCAGCGTATATTATCCGGTATAGTATCCGTTGCCTTTTTAGTGTCTAATTTCTAATGTCTCCTCATCGACCCAAATTCATTTCGATTCATTTACTGTGTGAGTCATTGATGTTCTCTGGGCTCGTTCGAATACAGGAACCCTTCAGAATGCCCTAATTCTACCTTCTCGCCTTTTGGCATTCATCACTGCTGCAACAAGTTGGATAAGAGACATCTCCGCACCCGTCGCTTCCGAAACTTCATCAATTGTTTTGATATTCTTAAGAAAATTGTGTTTTAGGAATAAGGTGAACCCTAACCTTATTCCAATGGCTTAGATTATTTAAGGGACAAGTTTTGATCTTCTGTTTGCCGCATAAGCCTAGCCTCGGCCATTTTTGCAGGTCATTTTTTGGCACTTATTTGACTTAACTCAGCCTTATTCGTCCCTTCATCATCTGCTGTCATTTAACTACTTTTCTCGCATGGCCTTAGGAGTTGATGAATGCTCCTTATTACGGATAAGGCTAATAAATTCTTTAAGATCTCATCCGCAGAGTCTCAGGAGATCTTAAAAAACCTACTTCCACTTCAAAAACCTAATGCCATTACTGCGTGCGCATTGGATTCAAGACTATACGCATTGCTTTGCATATTGGTCATCAGCACATACGCATTTATATGACGGTTCTTATCTATGCGCAAGCAGATGACAGTGTTATGCTTATTTAGGTGATACATTAGACTTCCCACAAATGCATCGCAAGCGCAGGAGACTTGTTTAACTAATAGGCTTCCCACATACGCATTGCTTTGCGTAGGCTCAGAAAATATGAGGGAGTGATAGGACACCACCCCCAACAAACATCCACGATACTATCACAGATTTGCGTTGCCTGTATCTTCCATTAAGAATCAACTAATGCTCTAGTTGCCCTAGTACGTGGTTTCTTGATTATTGCGTTGTTGCCGGAGCATTGGCGCAATCATGACGTCCCCAGCTTTCACGACGGGGACTCGGTTTGATGACTTACGCCGGCACGTTCCAGACGCCTAACAAGAGCCGCTTATGGGATATCAGCATTTCTGTGCAAAAGAGTAGACGGATCACTATGGGGTCCTATTACGATTTGTGAATAGCAGCATAAGAATGATATAATCGAATTGGCAATCGAGTCAGAAAAAGGGCAGATCAGTATCGACTACATCAAAAGAATGTCAAAAGTAAATTGTTCTTAAGATAGTCACATCTATTAGGTCAATGGAATGTTACTGACTATTTTGATGATATCAATGCAGTATGAATGTTACAATTTTTCCGAATTCGGATTGAAGAGGATCAAATATATCTTTATCGAATAGAAATTTATTGTCGTGTTTAGAGGCCTCCAATCCAAGCAGTTTCGCTTGTACAGCATGTACGAAGGTGGTTTGAAAAGTTCGTGCAGTTAGAGAGAGGGCACTACTAGTGCGTATCGAAGTTATTTTCAGTTAGTAGCATCTCTTGGAAGACACATCGAGTTTCAGCCAGATCGGTTTATTTCTTCATGTTTGGCGTTTGTTTAAATTGAAGAAATCGTTAAATTTTCATAACTAAAATGATTTGAAAATTTTTGGAGTGGCCATATGGATACAAGTGACGCTGAACCTTCTGGAAGCCGTGTTTCGGTCACTACTCCAGAAATCATTGATAAAATCCATGATATTGTGATGGATGAAAGAAGCGTGAAAGGTGTGTGAAATTGCTTGTATGAGAGCATCTCGAATGAACGGGTACATAATATTTTGCACCAATATTTGGGCATGAAAAAGTTATCTGCAAGATGAATGCTGCAATGATTGATCAAAAACTACATCGTGTGACGTGTTGCATGGGCGGTTTGCAGCTGTTGCATTGGAATCCACAGGACTTTAAGCGTTGTTTCGTGACTGTGGATTAAAGATGGATACACCACTACACTCTTGAGCCAAAAAGGCGAAGATTGTTCCTTCGGTCGGAAGGTTTATGGCAACTGTCTTTTGGGATTCGCAAAGAGAAATCTTCATTGATTATAAAACTATTACAGTTGCATAATACATCCTTATTAGATCGTTTTAACCGTGCTGTAAGAAGAACGACCATTATTAGCTCAGAAAAAATCCTTTTCGATCTCGATAACGCACGAGCTCATACCTCAGCAGTTGTGGCCACAAAACTAATGGAAGTGGGATTCCAACTCGTTTCTCATCCTCCCTATTCTCCAAATTTGGCTCCTTCCAACTATTACTTGTTCCCTAGTATGAAGAAATGGCTGGCGGGTAAAAGATCTTACTGAAACGAGGAGGTGATTGCAGAAATGAGTGCCTATTTTACAGACTTGGACAAATCCTATCATTCGGATAAATAAACTAGAGTATCATCGAGCGAAGTTTATTAGTCTAAACGGAGATTATGTTCAAAAATAAAAATGATCTATATTACAAAATTAAGTAGTTTTCATTGTTGCACGGACTTTTCAAACACCCTCATCAACCACCTGGATGGATTTTCTACATTTAGTAAAAGTTTCAGACTGGAAAGGAGGGACGCATAGGTGAAGCAGCACAGGTAACGAGGTGGAAAGACATACTTTAATAAATCATAAAGGAATGTTATCCGGACCTGTAGCATTTGAACGCTTTGCTGAAACTGAGACTCATATGATATCTTAGCCATACTTAATCTGATATCTTAACCCATTATTGAAACTTGTTCAGAGTATTAACCAAAGTTGAAAGACATAAATTGACCTCAACTTTACAGTTTATTCCAACATATCTAACACACTACCAACTCCTTAGAGTTGACGCACAAGATAAATTTATCTCGGTAAAAAAAATTAATGCTCGTTTAGAGGTAGGCTTAACTAGATTTTGAAAGTATCTGTATTAAAACTAGTGATACAGTACTAGTGTACAAAATTAGTGATCTGGTTAGTAACAATGCGTTCTAATAATTTACCTGCTGTCGGTACAATGTTAATAGAGTGGAGAGAGGAAATTTTTAACATTATAGCCTAATTTATAAAGTTAAGATCTATTAAGTCACCAGTTCGCGGTAATTATGCCTCGCTGAACGAGTCATAGATCTGCAATCGTTCCAGTAGTGACCAAGTGTTTGGTCGAACGAGTCATCTGATGATTGCGTAGGATCTTTTATCCACTACTGTTCAGACGATGGAACTCCTCTACTCTAGTGAAATAACAGTAGTAACCTAAAAAGTAAGTATAGGGCTGCGGTTAAAGGAACAGTCCGTGAATCCATTTTAAATATAAATTTTGTGTATGTCAATATCACTAATTGTTTTTAAGGTTCAAAGATCGAAGATCACAACTTCTGCATTTATACGTTATTGATCTAGGTAAAATGTGTCGATTAAATAACATTTAATCTATAGGGAAATCTTAAATATCAAAATATTTAACTTCGTTCGAGAAATTTCATTTTAAAGTTAATAAAAACGTCAAATGATTTAAACCTTTTCATATATTCCTACTTAAGTAAGTGAAATGGACGCTGCATGCTTAAATTTATTCTATATCCTTATAGTAATTAAAAAATTTTAACAACATTGAATTTGATACATTCCAATAACCTAAAAGAAGTATTAAAATTCTCTAAAAAAATGCTGCATGGCGCCAAAAAATGTCCTAGAACCCTACATAACGAGTGCAAGAAAAAAGAAATGTAGGTGGAACGTTTGCGGCCGTAACGTTAACACGATCCTCAAATTTAACGTTGCACGCGCTTACAGTGGTATCCGTAACCCCAGCTCTCGATGGTACAGGACAAAACGCAATGAATGGAGGTAAATGGTTGAGTAAAAAAACGTTGGAAACTAAAGAGGGAGAATGAGAGAAATAGAGAATCAGAAAAAATAGCAGAGGACATGTCTGAGTACATACATGTGCGACTAAATAAAATTGGTAGAATCCGTAGTGTAAAAAATGTTTAGATTTAAATTATGGCTAGTTATTTGCTAATATTTAAAAACCGAAATTATTTTAAACTATGAATATTATTCGAAGTATAGGTCCTTCGAAGTTTCAATTTTAATGCTTCGTTTAGAAATATTCGGCTTTTCAAACAATTCGTAGTTTCGATCGAAACTTCGAATGAAGATTAATAGAAAAAATTATATATACATGTACACGTATTTTTTTAAAACTATATACAAACATAAAAATGTATATATGAGTAAAAAAAGTTTTACTTAATAGCATAAATAATATCTTGTACGCGATTTTATTTTTATTTATTTATATCTTTAAATTATTTTTATAATTTCTCTCAAAAATTCAAATATTCGAGAATATTTTTCTTCGAAAAGATATTTGAAATATTAAATCATTCAATACTTTGTTTGTTTCTTCGAATTCTTCGAATCGATCCAAAAGTAAGATAGATCTAATAATGATTTGATAGATAAATTAGTTTTTGATTTACATTACTAAATTTACATTTGCATTAAAATTACATTAAAATTACATGTACATTTAAATTTGATTTACATTACTGATTTACATTTACTAAACAATTATCATTTTTATAAAATAATCATGCAGACGTATTACTTATCATATACTTTACTCTATACTTATGAGTTCCGGTAATGTTTGTGGCATTTCCAAGTTATGTTAATTTTCTGGATAATCATGCTATTAGATTTACGCGATGACTATATAAACCAGTCGATATTTTACTAGGATATTTAAAAAAAATCGATACTGCTACCAACTAAATAACTGCGCATTACAGAATATCTACACATGCGGAACTACAGTGAGCCTTGTAAAATAACGCGACAGGAAAAAAAACGAGTATAGGCGAAGGGTTGGCCCAGCGCAGAGGCATGGTCGTTTCGCGCACCGGCCACCGGCTCCTTCGATGCTCGGCCTCGACCCCATGCGAAATCACCCTTTGTCCGCTCGGTGGGAAATTACTTTTTGTCCGTCGATTACGGGGTGAATTTTCGAGCGATGGGAGCCGATCGGGAGGGCGCGAACCGCTAGGATGGGAGGCGCGCGAGCACGGGCGAATCATCGAAAGGGTTGATATCCCCCAGGCAGCATACGCGCCGCGCATCCCCTCGCCGGAAGGCTGCGAGCACCCGGCCGAAAAGTGCCCAAAATTCTGCCGCGCGATTGTCCGAGTCACTATTTTACGGCGGCGGCGTTCGCGCACGGATGAAGAAAATCAATGGGAGAGTCCCGCGATTATCACGATTTTACTCGTCAGCGTTCTAGAATAAGGTCATTCACCGTTACATTGATAATGGGGTATTCTTTATTTTACATGAATGCCAATGTGAATAAGTACAGTCCAAGCGTTGTTCAATAAAATCGGCAGTTTTATCGAGTGTAAAGTAATCCTGCTAGACCATAATCATGCATAGTCGAGAATTTCATTGTTCATTTTTGTTGATTAATACAAGCCTGATGAAGTGCATTTCTGAGTAAATATAATTATTCAAGGTCAAATTTCTGGTATGACAGTGTACAACAATTATGCATGATATTGGATTAGCCTGCAAGACAATTCATGGCAATACCCGCGTATCCACAAATTCATTTTTCGCCGGGATTTCGTAAAATGTTATTGTAAACGTATTTGAAAATCCCATATTCTTCTGCAGACTATTATCATTAAACCAATACCCATTCTTAAAATTTGACTCAACTTTATATGTCTTTCATTAAATTGGAAATTACTTCATTATTTGTTTAAACCGATACACGAACGGTACATGAAAAAAATGATTAGATTTTTAGTATAACAAGTAAGCATATTTAATTTATGCAATAATATCATTGTTAAATTATTAGCATTTAATATTTATTGTAATATCTAAAATAAATTGTGTATTCATAATTTACTTCAAAAAATTACTCCGACTCGAATGAAGCGTTAGATAGATTAATGTATAAAAAATGAAAATGAATTTTAGCTATATAGAGCAACAGTTTCGGTAACAATAATAAGATTACAAAATTAAAAAAGATTATTACAAATCCAACACAAGGTCCCCTAACATTAAAATAAATAAGACGCAATTCAAGACAATATTATAATATAATATAATAGATTATATAACTGATTAACCCTTACAGTTGGCTTAGTTTTTTTTTTATTAACTTTTCAAATCTCAATAGAGATTTATATACTTTACAATAGTTTATTTACATATAAGATTACAATATTACAAATAGATATCACATATATATAAAATTCAATAATGTGAGCGCACGCAGTTACATTTGGTTTAAAGAGTAATAACGACATTTTTATTGGCAATTGATAATTTAGCTTATATAGCTTTGTAAGCATAATACTCCTCGGTTGTTCAAAAAGTTTACATTGCCAAACAATATCTATGCACTGCTCAAATTCATTACATAATTCATAAGTAGGGCTATCAGTGAGATTTAGTCTATTTTTATTTTCTATAAATTCAATAGTATTTCGTAGAAGGATAAGTATCCCCCAGCTACTGGAGTGAGAGCGGTCTTTGCGAAAACTTGCGAAGCGAGCAAATTCAAATTTAGATATAGCAGGTGAGAGCCATGCTTCAACGCACACAAGGATGTCACTATCTTGTAAAATTGTTGAAATTTATTATTTACTATTCACAACACTTCTTGCGTTCCAAAAGACTATTTTCATAACTCAAATAAATAGAATTACTATTAATATTAAATACTAAGCTTCTAATAAACTTATTCGTCTGTTATGTCCTCATCAGTATTGGCTTGGCCTTGAATAGATTTCGATAGTTTGTTAATAATTCGATCCAGGCGGCTAGTTAATTTTTTATCAGTTATTTCATTTTTAATAGTATGTAATATACTTGTTAAAATGGATAGATCGCTGGTGTATTTGTAGGCCAGAGAAATGATGTTTTTATTTCTGTAAGATTGCTGTAAAAATTCTGTAAATTGATCAATCGAGAGTACATAATCTTTCTTTTTTGATAATAAAATTTCTCTAGTGCATTCCGTTAATATTTTGCTGTTGTTTTTTTAAAACTTCTGTTAAAACTGAAGTTTTACTTTTTTTTGAATTATTTTTATTAGGCGTTTTATCTGTTTTGAATTTAATATCATGTACTTTAACTAGAGAAACTGAGTTGCTCTTGGCTTAGTTGTTTGGTTAGTTACACTGTTTACCACATTTAAATAAGTTTTTCCAGAAATCACAATTTTGTTCATATTGTATTTTATGAATCGGAAGGAGTAAGGAATAAGGCATTATTAAATATTTTTCTTTAATGATAATTATTTATTGATATAATTTGTCGACGGGCACGTGAGCACTGTACCGCTCACAAACTAGACAGAGAATGATCACGTTGTCACAGCGAACTGTACCTGCTCCCCACACTCTTGCTGTTCCTTTATTTGACAGCAGCCGCTATAGACGCACGGGCCAATTCTTCGCACAGGTTTTCAATAGTTTCGGCCACCTATCAGCGGCTGTGAGTACAAACCTTGGTACGTGCGTTTTCCAGGAAGTCATTACCGTGATTGATCGGCTTTTGTCCATCAACGGCGACCTTTCGACCGCACACAGACAGATACTTCGGCTTGATGACGACTCTCCATACAGCACTTAGCATATGCTTGCCTGCGAATTCCCTTGATCGGCTTTTGTCCGTCGGCGGCTGCTTAAACAGCGCGCGTACAAACGCATTGGCCTCGTGACTCGCCAAATAGCACTCAGACTGTTCATCTGCTAAATTTTCTCTAGAGTTTTCTCTACTTTTCCCGTCGTGACGTTCTGATATGAAAGTGATTTGATCAATTGGTAGCAGATACAAAAACTTTTTTGATGGCATATCGGTGACAAAAATTAATGGTAATGATAAACACATTTGATTTCTGATATATGCATATGGCCTTGATTATAGCATACTAATTTTTAAGTTTCTTACAACAGAAGCAGGATCTTTAATATAAACATGCATAGTTTTAAATTTAAAATACTTATACTATTAGCTAGATGATTTAAAAAGACGAATGCTATACTGTAAGAGTACTAGAAAATAAAATGTTGGGATTATGCAATTAGGATATAAAGTACTAAAATTATTAAACCTAAATAATTAATACTGTTTTTATAAAAATAAATAAAAAAAAATAAATAAATTTCATAAGCTAAGATTGTGTTCATTGCTTACAGCAATAATGTCGTCATATCGATAATTGCGGTCAGAAATTTTATAGCAACTTGTTTATTGTGCTTTATTTGATTTCGAAGATTGAAATTATTTTTTTGGAGAATTTATCCACTTATCACATTTGTTGTGCATGATCGATATGATCCAAGGATAAATAAAGTTGATAAATATCCCTTAAAACTTCTCATACTCCCAGAATAGATAAAAAATTTTTTCTAATCCCTTTTATTAAATATGCAATTTTAATGAATGTATATACAAATATAGAGTTCAAAAATGAACAGAATTCTGGATAAATATTTGCTGCAGGTCAATAAAATATTGATAATTTATGAGTTATTAAGATAATTGTTATTCCAAGACCATTATAATAAAAATATTTTGTTAATAAGTTGTCGTTATTTTTTAAAAAATTATTTTCAGTATAAAAGCTTTTATCTAATATTGTTTTAACAATACTTTTTTCGCAAAGCTTCGATTTTTTAATATTATTTCTTACATCTTGATAATTTTTAATGTTGATTTTTAATAATCTCTTTTTTAATTCTCTTTCATTTACAATTGTATCCAAACAAAATCTTTTTAGGCTCTATCAATATTTTAATGTTTTTTTGTTTTGTGTCGATGAAAATATTATAGATAATGGATACTTTTTCGCAAGGATGTATTTGTAACTGCTAAGAACTACAGAATCTTCAGCTACTACTTAATTTAAATATATTAATGTTTTATAATAAAACTATAATATAAAACTATTTTGAATCTGAATCATTATAAAAAAAATTTGTTTTTTTTTAATTAAATAATGTATAATTTTACAGTAATAATTTTTTATATTATTATAATAATGTTATTATACTATCCTTAGTTTTTCTTATTAACAATCACAATATTTTTTGTACATGTTCTTTTAAAAGTCATTTAGTATTTCTAATTTTTTTATTCCAATGTGCAAGAAACCATTCCCGTTTATTCAATGTACCACCGGAATCATTCAGTTTTTATACATACGAGGTGTGTTCAAAAAATAACGAGAATTTTTGTTTTATGAAAAAAATATTTATTTATTCATGAATATCTATTTTTTCCCCTTCAAAGTAATCCCCATCGGATATAATACATTTCTGCCAACGCTTTTTCCAATCCTCGAAACACTTTTGAAACTCGATCTTTGTAATAGCTTTTAGCTCTTTTAGCGATTTGCTTTTAATGTCATCTATGCTTGCAAAACGACGGCCTTTTAATGTTCTCTTTATTTTTGGAAATAGAAAAAAGTCACATGGAGCCATATCTGGCGAATATGGAGGCTGAGGCATCGTTACAGTTTTGTTTTTGACCAAAAATTCACGAACAAGCAATGAAGTGTGAGCAGGTGCATTATCGTGGTGCAAAAGCTATGAATTGTTTTGCCACAAATCCGGGCGTTTTTTTCGGAGTGCTTCACGCAAACGGCGTTGAACTTGTAGGTAGTACTCCTTATTGATTGTTTGACCTTGTGGCAAGAATTCATGATGCACTATGCCATTAAATTTTCATGTTTTCATCGGTTGTTGATGTGCTTGGGCGTCCGGTTCGTTCGTCATCTTCAACATTCTCGCGGCTATTTTGGAAACGCTTATACCACTCGTAAATCCTTGCTTTACTCATAGCAGACTCACCATATGCCTTTGTTAACATTTTACAAACTTCACTACACTTTATTTCATTTTTTACGCAAAATTGAATACATATTCTTTTATCCATATTTTTCACAAACGAAAATCGCCGAGCTCGAAAAAACACGTCTACGTTAGCGGCTGTCACTTAAAAAGTAAGCAATGAATATTGCTGAAAATTTTATCGTACTTCAGGGGCATGTGTACCAATATAATAAAAAAAAATTTTATACAGGCGGACTCTCCAAACCCGTGAAATTTAAAAATTCTCGTTACTTTTTGAACACACCTCGTGTGATATAGAATTGTCGATCATGTTTGTGGTTTTCTATGTAATGCTATATTGATTTAGTACACATAGGCTTTTGATAATAACAATTACTATGTTTAAATTCTGTATTATTTCCCCTTTTTATTTAAATGAAAACTTATATAATTTGGAATTCTGAAGTAAGTATTGTTTGAATAACCGCAAAGAAATATTAGGCTTATATATAAACTGTGTTGTTTTGGCTATTAAAAATATAGATTTTCAGTAAACATACCAAATTAGTTGGTTAGTTAATACCTTGGTTAAAATTGTTAGGCTAGGTTCTTTCCTGGTGAAAAATACTCAGAATTATTTAGTATGGATTTTAAACAACAAACTAGATATTTTAAACTTTCTAAATAGAGATTTTAGCATGAAATTATATATTTCAATTTGTTAACCTCTACCATAAATTTTTCAACTTTGATTGCGAACTTCGCGTAATAATCAGTTGTATTTTGGATCATTATCAGCTGCTAATCTACTGACTCTGTCAACAGGGCTCATTATGATTTTACATGACTGTATCTTACTAAATCTTTGATTTACCTGACATAAATACAAAATAAATACCATTCTTTACCAATTAATATAATGATATTGGGTCAGCAGTTAGGTCGAAAAATTTGTAGTTTAACATAGTAAAACCAATTCTTTTAGTAAAATTATGTTAGATTATTTAATACAGTTACCTTCAACGGCAATGCAACGATTATACTAATCACCAATTTTTTGATACCATTTTTTCTTTAACCTCAAACTAGGCCTCAGGTTCTAGAGAAGGACCTGATCTAGAGAATATAGTGAATGGAAAAACAATTAGTATGCTAATGTATTAAAAATTCAAATTAATCATATAACCTTGTTCTCTTTTCATTACTTGCCCACACCTCCCGACATTTTGGATTCGATTCATCGCGTACAGTTCACTCGGCTTCAGCTGTCGATTGAACTCTGAAGTGTAATCATGGAGTTTCATCCATTGTAATATATGAACGAAAATCATTAGCACTTTTGTTACTATTCTAATTAACTAAATAGATTCATGCACGGTATGTCTAACACGTTCCTTTAGTATTGTTCAAAGTCTAAGATATCTGAATTCATGTAACTTTATGATCATGCAAAATTATTATGTAGACATTTTGATATTTTCGTTGAAAACAGTCTTTTTTGGACGTCTACTGCATCATCGTCTACTATGCTTACATCACTTCATTTAAATTTAGTAAATCATTTATCAGGTTAAACATTATTTCCGCTGTAAAAAATGCATTTATTACCAGACGAAATTCATTTTTGTCCATTTTTTTCAATAATAAAAGTTATTTTACTCGTACTGATGTATCTTATGAAAAAACTATCCATCAGCTGTCAAACTTTTCAATCCATCTGCTATATATTATTACAAGCATAAAAATATGTATCTACAAAAGTTGATATATTAATTTTACAGATGTTATCATATTAGATCACGTATAATAGAATGTCATTATTACTTATACCATAGTTAAATAAATTAAATATATTAAAAATACTATTTTCAAAAATAGAAGCAAGATTAAATTGTTGCCTTATAAACATGATTTTGCTAGCTATCATGTAATATGAGAAAAATGTTGTATTCTCATATGTACTGCATGTACAGAAAAAATGATCCTTTATCAAAATTGCAAAACCAACGACATAAACTCCGTTATAATAACAAATGAAGGTAGCAGGACGTACGTGTTATTTCTCTCGATAGGTTGTCTTGTACATCAGAACATTTGCCTGTAACAAAGAATTGGGATAAAAATAAATGACGTCGGTATATTTCACATCGAGCATAATCGACGTTTTGGACACATCCGGGCGGCAGACAATTGGCGCAAAATAAAACAAAAAGGGCTGCTTGTTTGGGTGGGAAGCGCGGGGCATCTGGCGCTCGGCTCGCGCGATTGAAGCCCCCGAACAATCGCGAACGCCGCTGCAGGGAGCAAACGGAGATGACTGCCACGCCCTCCCCGCGCGCCCGCCAGAAATAAGTAAGACTTGACGAAGCACGCCCGCGGGGCCTCACAGCCCTTGATTACCAAGATCTTCATCTGCATGCTAAGCAGACGCTCTTTCTCCCGGCCGCCTTGAATACCCGGGCGCTTACGTATGTATCTCGAGATCTCGGCCGAGAGCGTGTTTCTTCCGCCCGCGCTCCCTGCACCAAGCCCCGGCCCCTCCCTCTATATATGATGTTTGCTTAGATTAAATTAACCGAGCGCGCGGCTTCCGCGCGTCTTTGTTCAGCCCCGCGGCGCCCGCGGCAAGGCCTTTGAACCGGCGCGGAAAGAAGTCGAGGCCTGGCTTGCGGCCGGGGGGCCGGCCAAACGACCGATCGAGCTCTTCCTTCCGGGCTCCGGCCGACCTCGCCCGGGACACCCGCGCCCCCGATATGACTAAGCCGCCGGGTTTTGGTGCGCGGCTGCCTCCTTATTACGTTTCTTGTACAGATGCAGTCGTTAGTGGGGATAAATCTCTTTACTGTCGGCGCGAATTAGCACTCGAATGTTTTCTCAGATGTCTCGGGAATGTTTGGTATTGGTTTATTAAAATTTTAGGGGCATTGGAGATAATTTGATAGGCTAACTACATGCTGTCCCAGATTGGTCAGCAAAATACTTAACAAAAAATATTTCTTGTATAGATTTTAAATATACAGAAGTATATTGTTTTGGATGTGTTCATCTTTATTTTTATCGCATGTTCGTGGCAGAGTGCGTTTTTAGTAATGTTCAAACAATTAGTATCATAATTTACACGTACATCTTTCAAACAGTATGTGAAAAACAATACTTAAACACGAAATCTACTCCTGTTTTACTATTAACATCTAACTTCAATATCTAAAATTAAAATTTTTAATAAATAATTCGTAATGAAGTTTTAATTTTGTTTATTCTTTAGTAAAAATAAATATTAACAGTATTCTCTAACGTAAATTATATAATTTATAAACTTAAAAAAGCTTAAAAAACTATTGATTTTAATTTATTTTATTAATTAGATATTTTTTAATTAGATATAATTTTACAAAAGAATTTGTTTTAAGCATAAAACGTTAGAATTGATTTTTAATTTAAAGTTGTACATTTGAAATATTATTATTATATATAAATTTATCTGTATAGAATTCAGTTGCACGTAATTTCCAAAATTTTTCATTTCTAATGTCCTACAACTTTTTTTGAGCGCCATCCGTCTTGGTGGTAAGATCGTGTACTAGCGATTTTCTTAAAGAAGGAACTCGTGCCGGCGGCCGACGTCTTAAAGAAACCCTGGCTTCTTTCCCTGTCTTACCGACGCGCGTCTCAGATCACACAAAATTCTTTCGCACCTCGTAAGAATTCTCCTTACCTTGGAGGCTTAAAAAAATTTTTTTTTTCATTTTTTCACAATCATGATTTTATTCATTGCAGACAAAGTTTTAATGAGGAAATCTTACAAAAAATGTATATAAGAAAGCTTACTGAAGAATTTAGTGAGAATAAGAGAAGAGTAGGGACACGAGCAAAAAGGCTATTACCGACGCTGCAAACGTCTTGGGGCGCTACGTTACCGCCGCGGGGGGTGAGAATTCTTAAGGCTAAAAGAGGGTGCGAGAAAGAGGAGCAAGACGACTTTCTTAAAGCTCTTTACCGACTTGACCGAAGGAGGGCGACACTAGTTCCAATGAGTAAAAAAAATACAATTTTTTTTTATTACCCAAAATGACTTGCAAACAAATTTTTTTTGTTGTTTTTCACTTTAATTACGTAAACATAATTATGAAATAATAATTTTTTCGCGTTTTTTTTTTCGACACACTAAGTTTATGATAGATAGAGGTTACTAGAAATCACTGTCAAAATTATGTTAAAAGAATAGTGAAAATTGATAACATGATTAATAAATAAGTCAGTCCATTTTTTTACTTATAAATTAAAATATTATAAAGGTTTATTAAATTTTTAGTTTTTTGTTTAAACAAAAAAATAATACAGTAGCATCTGGGTCACTATAATTAAAAAATCACATTTAATGATTGATGATAAGCATGTACGATCTAGCTGATATGATTCAAGTGTAAAAATCAAAATTAAAGGAATATCGATGAATGAAAAAATGTAGGATGCAATGCAAGGGACGCATATTCACACGATTGCTAGGTGAAGCAATTAACGTTGATCACAGTATAGTCTCGAAGCATTTGACAACTATTGAACATAAATAGTTGGAAAGTAATCTATTATTGGAAAAGCGAGGCATTTGTTACAGGGAGTCTTTTGGACGTTGGCATGTATTCCATGGCTCTGCAATCAAGGGGCCATTTGGTAGGAAAGGGCAATTGCAGTGGCCGAATCCTTGTTGGAAGGCGGGTACGCGGCTGGCGGGGCCAAGTGGCCTGGGCAGGCTGTAAAACAGTTAGGGAAAAACAGCGGTGCAGATCGGGAGGTTAGGGGGTCGGCCGAGGAAATCAGCGTTCCCGAGATTATTAACCGGAATCGGGTTTAATTTCTGGGCGGGCGCTAGCGCTTTGGCCTCGGGGGTAAAAAGGGTCGTGGCCTCGGTCGTCGGCTCGGTCGTCGGCTCGGTCGTCGCGGCTAGGTCGGCCCGGGGGCGATAACGGACCGCGCACCTGTCGACGGCCCGGGGGTGGGTGGCGGAGGGGGTGGTGGTGGCCCGGAGGGCGGGCGCATCTCCTCGGAGAAAGAGGCTGGGGAGGGCCGGGGGTAGGGGGGGGGGGGGGGTCGGAGGGAGAGGGGCAGATCTCGGGTGTATCTTGGCCGGGTCCGGCGGGCGTAGCCTAGGCAACCCAAACTCCCTCGGCCCCCCCGAGGAGTCGCTCTCTCTCTCTCTCCGTCGCGGGCGTATATATGCGGGCGCCTTCCCCGCCGCGGAGCAGCCGAGCTCGGTGGCGTCGGCGGCGGCTCTCTTTCGACGCCCCCGCCGGCACCGCCGCGGCAAGCCATAGCGCAGCGCCGCAGCGGCCACGCTCTGGGCCACCTCAGATACCCCAGGCCGTTCTATCCCGACGTTACTGGCGCCCCCACCCCCGGGGGCGGCCGCCGCCACCGCCTCCCACTCGCCCTCCCCCCCGCACCTTCCCGCCGAGGAATCCGCCGCGCGCGCCTTCTCCCCCCGGCCCGCGCGCTATATATACCTGTGCTCGGGGGCTGCAGCGCCTTCCCAGGCGGCCCCGCGCGCCCCGGAATCGCTGCGCTTTCCTTTTTAACGACGCCGCGCCCGCTCACCCGGCCTTCGATGTTTTCTTTACACTCGCATTAATTAACAACTGGCCGCTCTTCCGCGCCCGCTCGCCCTTCCGGCCCCTAATGCAATTCAGCCGGCTCTGCACTTACCTGGAGGCCTGCGCCAGAGCCTTTTTTTCGACCGTGCCTTTCCTTCGATTTTATTTATTATAGCCTTTACTTTATCCAGGATGTATACCGCAGCTATTTTCCGTCCGACGGGCTTACATTGGATATCGATACGCGCCGAAGCTCCATTATATTAATTAAAGCCCGTCGTTATTTATGTTTACAGCTTACACGCAGCTTTGGTCGCGAATGCACTGTGCGTCCATTTGTTCCCCGTCGGCAAGAAAACAATTCTTCATTGTTTACATTTTCCTATTTTTACTTTTATCCTTAAAAGAATCTAGTGTTGAAACTTTAATTTTTCATGAACTCCAGAACATTGTATATCCAACTCTCAATTCTATTTTAGAAGCATATCGACTTTGTGGTACGTATTAACAAACAGATTTATATGATTTTCCTTTACTTTGACAATCAAATATATACGTATACTACCCCTTTGTCTTACATGTGTCTAACTACAAATTTATGGTGCAAAACTTTAAGGACATATATTGCGTCACTGTATATACATTGTTTTATAATAGACAAACAAAAACATTAATTCTAAATTTGGTTACGTCGATAATATAGGATTGCTATTCTAATAGAAAATATTGCTGTAAATTACATTGAATGAATAGTATCGTATTCGCAAACATGTACAAAATTGCTCAATACTAGCCGACTGTAACGTTTATCGATAGATATTCCAGTATTAATAATAAACAAGTATACTTTTAGCATCAAGTAACTGCTTTTTATCGTGCTTTTTGTTATCTTAATATAGGTTGCAACGAAATTTTCATCCGTAAATACAGATTTGATTACAGGCGTATAGCAGATTGTTTTTCTTTCGTTGGCATACAAATCATACGCACATTTTTAATTAGCATGAAAAAATTCCTCTGGTAAAAATTTTATTTAAGCTTAAATCTTCTTATGATACATAAGCTTGAATACCATTTTTCCCCTTATAACTTCCTGATAATGTGGAATCAATAATAACATTTATATAAATTTAAAAATTGAAGTTAAAAGTTGCGTAAAATAGGCGTATATAATTCAATATTTATATAAAAGAAAATATGTTATGATAAATTTATCCTTTTATACAGAATAAAAAATGACAAATTTTTAATTAATATCTACCAAATAAATTTTAATTAATACTACAAAAATGCTTGCAAAGGAAGGCAGGTGATTAAAAGCTGTACTTTATCATAACATTACTCTCACGAATAATATAATACAGCCCTAATAAGTAAGTCTTCGCACCTACACGGAGAGTAATCTCATAAAAATTGTATGCGTTGGACTAACAGTTTGAGTACAGACTTGTCAAATAAAAAAAAAGTAATTTCTATATGTTTATTAATTTCCGCATAATTTTAGGTAAAATAATCGCAATTTTTATGTAAAGTTATACAGTAATTCGATTTGATTCCGTCGAGTTGCCTTCGGCCTGCTCAGTAAAAATTCTCACAAAATTCCAAACTCGACTGCGGCGACGCGTTGCATCCTCTCGCGCGGCACTTGGCCGCAGGAAGGCTCCCTGCCACCGGCGGACGGCCCGGCCTCGGGGTCAGGGCCGCGGGGGTCCGGGGCCCCGGGGTTGGAGCCGGTCCCCGGGCGGCGGCTGGCGCTACGGCCGGGCGGCGCCCGTCTCCATTTTGTTTTGCGGTCGGGAGGTGCGCGGCGCCGGCGGAGCGGCTCGTTCTGCGCATCGTCTTGCGGTTGGTTTGCGGTCGGGGACGGCCACGCGCCGATCATTGGCCAAGGGGGTGTCGCAGGGGTGGCTTTCGGGGGTGTGGTGGCACCTTGCGGTTTGCGGGCTGATCTGCCGCGCCGGCCCCCCCCCCTCCCCTACTGCCCGCCCCCCACGCCGCGGAGCTCCATTGGTCGCCGGGGCTCCCGAGTGCACGGGCCTCTGTAATACGCCGCGGCCGAAAAGTCGACGCTCCGCCGGATAGACGCCGCGCCCAAGCGTGCGCCCTTATGTCGTGCTTACCGTCCCGTTAGCGTATAGGCCGCCGATGTGCGCGTCCTGCAGTGCACTGTGGAAACTTTGTCCTATCTTTATTTTTGTTTAAATCTACGTTTGTATTGCAATATTAATTGGCTTTTCCATGATAGATATAAAACAAAAACAATTTCAAAGACTCTTCGATGTTTATTATATACATGTTAGACAATTAATGCTGTTAGACAATAAAATACGATTCAAATATTTTTGTTGTTTTATTGTGCTAAACTATTTTTTCGCGCTATTCGTTTTAAATATAATAAGCATTCTTCTATATTGAGACGTTTTAAACTAATATAAGCAATATTAAATCGGATGATTTAAAAATTAATGCATTTAAAAAAATACATATATGCTTACAGTACAGAAAATCAAATGAAAAGTCTATTATTGCTACATTTACTTCATAGTTAATTACTTATAATATAGGTAAAAGTAATAGTTAGTGTATTCTCATAATAGTATAACATTTTTTAGAACATTATCGCCTTTTGAAAATAGAATATATTGTAATATGACATATCTGTATGATGTAAATAATAGTACAAATACTGTTGGTCTAAATATGAAGCCGCTTATTTTTATTTGTATTTTTTATTCAGTGCCTCAGTTGGTATATATTAAACATAAGTACATTCTATTTCTTATTTATTTATTTCTACACGAAAAACGTTAAAAGTAGGTAGTAATTATAATTATCTAAGCTTATTAATACTGAATTAATAGCATGTAATAAATAATTAATACATATATTATATGTACTTAATTTCACTAAAATAATACATTCAGAGTTTATTGTTATATCTAAACTATACTTTTCTGTGTGCATTAAAAATAATCCAATTCCTATCACTATTTTGACACAAAAAATTATAAAATGTCAACGAAAGACAACATATTTAACGATCTGTAACACGAATTATTATAATGATTTGATAGGTTTCACTAATAAGTATAATCTAAATTATTATAACAAATAAAATTAAGTTTCATTTATAATTAATTTTTTTTCTGTTTTAGTTGAACATCAAATTCCAAGGTAGCCTTTATTATATTCATTAAAACATATATTTATGTATACATATATTTATGTTGTACCGTTAAAGATATAGTATACTATATTTTAAGATATTTAAGATTGGGTTACACTATAAAATAATTTATTTCATTTTGCAAATGTGAAATATTTTACAACGAAGCTTACTACATATATCAATATGCGGTTATATCTTGACTTAATTTTGATTTTTTTAAATTTAGTTGCAGAATAGTAAAAAGATTTAAATTTGTTAATCTATAGGGCATGTAATTTAAGGGTTAGAAAGGCTTATAAAATCAAGAACAATAGAATTGTTATTTATTTTTTATATAACTAATATTAGTTTGAATACTGCGCTCATTAGAATTAATAACTATAAAAAAGGTTCTAAGTAAACTGTTTTAAATAATCTAATAGTTTATATTGTAAGACTAAAAATTGAAAAGTAAATAAATATAAAGAAGAGATATTTATGACGATAAGATATTATAATACGAATGCTAGTAATAAATCTTTAAGTATCTACTAATGATACATAAATTTTCTGTTAAAACGAACTCGTTTTGTTCGTTATATTAGAGTAATTTAATAGACGTATTGTTGATCTATTTACATTATTTTTAAACGAGTCGTTTTTGAATTATTCTTTTTGTTTACATGTACATTGCTCGTCAGTCTTGTCGCTCTGTACTCATTGGGCTAATCTAAGGTATGTCGCGTCGACGAATTTGTCACTCTTAAAATAGTCATTGCGGATAGTTATTAACAAGGACTATCGAAACAGTCGAATATTTATACATGTAGTTAACAAAATGAGATATCCTGTAAGTAAACTACATGTATATGATTCATGTAACTTTGTACCGAGGACTATAAACTTAAAATGTAGTTGTTTATAGCTAGGTAAGTATAACGCGTAAACTTAAATACATATCTTACCACTTTAAAAGGATTTTGTTACAACCTATATATATATAAATATATAATTATGGAAGGAGAGTAAGGATTGTACAAATAAAGATGGAAGCTGCGAGTACGCGGGAGATCAGTATAGAATGTTCTCCCATGTTGCCATGCGATACAATGTAAATAGCGCGAGGAGATGGTTAACGTAAATCTAAACGTGGTAGCCTGTGCGCATGTGAATCGCGTAGAGTAGAGCCGAGTAGGATGCCGGAGGCGCCGAGGAAGAGCTTTTAATTTGCAATAAAACGGGTGGGCGGCGCGGCGATATTAAAGTGGCTGCTCGGGCGGGTACATATATCGCGATATCTTTGCCGAGCGCGAGGGCCGTAGGTAAGTGTAAAGAAGGCCGCTTCCGGGGTTGCCAGGCTCCCCGGGCCGAGGGAAATATTCTCCCCGGGCGGGTGGCGCGGGCGTTTAATTAGGCGAGCCCGGCGGCCCGGGCCTCCTTTCATTAAGGCAATAATTTTAATAATTTTTATCTATCCGTATAATTCGGCTAATTAAAAGGGGCCTTTGATCGTGGCGCGGGCGGCGCGGCCCCTCCTAATCCCCCGCGCGGGAATTCGTCGCAGGCTTAATTAGTCCGCCTTGCCGCGAGGAAAGAAAAAGGCCGAGGGGGGGTGTAAGACCCGGTCGCGGGGGCCCCGGAGTCAAGTGGCCCCCGGCTGCCAAATGGACCGGTGCGACGCAGCCCGAGGTGGGCGACTCTATCACGCACGCGTATACCGGCAGGTAAGCTACGTATACATCCCCGGGGTAGGAAAAAGAAAAGGGGGCGCCCTCCTTATTCAGAGCGGCACTTTTAACAAGTTTCTACCCCCCCGAGTGATGTTTTTATATCTCTTTGGGCGGAGGAGGGCGCGGGCTTCCGGGGGCCGCAAAAGCGAGAAGAGGCCGGCGCGGCCCTCGCATTCGAATGCTGATGAAATTGACCAGGCCGCCGGGCTTTGATCCTCCGGCGGATGCTGCGGGAGCCGGGAGTGGCGGGCGGCGTCTGAGGAGCGGCTGCGCGGCGCCCGAAAAGGGCGCGCGGGCGAGGAAAATTCATTTATTCATCGACTTTGTGCCGGGTGGGCCGAGGCCCGGGCCACTTAGGCATAAATATTTAAAGGCCGCATCTGAAATATGCCGATTCGAAAACATAAATACGAGGCCGGGGAGCCGGCGGGGAGCCTCCCCTAAGATTTTTCGCGCGACCTGATTTATCCTTCCTCGGATAAAATGAAAGCGGAGAGAAAAAAAAATAAGGTGGAGTCAACGCGCCGTGTGTGTATATACACACGCGCGCGTATCTGTACTCCGTGAGTCAGCGGCTTTGGGCACGGTGCAATTTTGCGCGGGCGATCCCCCCGGGGAGGAGTCGTCGGCTGACCCAGAGGCGTATCCCCTCAAACGCGCATTTGATATTCCTAAATCTGCCGGGCGCGCGGCCTCGTAAATCAGAAGCTCGCGCGGCTCTCGGCCCGGCTTCCCGAGGATGCGGTCAGCCCGCGCCCTGGCGCTCCTTTCGCCCAAGGCGCCTCGGCTCCCGGGCTCCCCTGCGCCCCATTGATTAATCGCGCGCTCCGACGCCTCGCGTGCCCGAGGCTCGCCAGCCTCCCGGTTATTCAATAACCTTCCTTCGCGCGCGCCCTTACACTCCCGCGCATCCCCGCACATGTCTTCTCGCTGTGCTCTTTTCACATGGGTTGTCCTTGGGTTCGCGTGCCTTCTCGAAGAAATTGGACCAACCTTTTTGGCCAGCCGACTGGAGTAGCCCGAATAGATAGAGCCTGAAATCATCCTTGATTCTGCGACAGTTTATATATCATTTGGGTATTCGTGACTGTATGTGCTTATACATCAAGACTTAAAATCTCAAAGTATTTCCACCCAGCTTTGTATTTGCACGTGCATGCACATACCATCTCTTGCTCCTTACCCAGCGCAAATGTGTTCAATGTTACTCGAGTCATTTTCAACTTTTCATGTAATAAATCAATTTCTGATTTCTATTATCAATTGTATATCTTATTATGTTTTATAGTAATAGAAGAACAAATGCTTACGTAGTAAATGTTACTACGATTACATTTGCAGGAGTACAATTCTGAAAATACACTGGAAAATTTATTAAACCGCATTCTGGGACGTAAACACATGGATTCACATGGAGGTAGGCTTTAACTGACGAGCCAGTTGTGTTTTCATTTTGAATATTGCAGGAATAATAGTTTAGCCAAGCTTTCGAGGCGGCAGCTTACGAAGAGAACAGCCGGAGCAACAAAGAGACTTAGCTAGGCAAAAGGAAGAAGCCGCCTAGGTCCGCCGTGGGTCCGGGGGTGGGGCTGGGGGGCGGGGGGCGGGGGGTTGTAAAGACCGGGAAGGAGCGTCCCTAGGACGTAGGAGGGGGGGAGGGCGCGTCGGTAGCGAGAGCGATGCCGGGAATTCTCGGCGGGAGTCACGGGGGCGCGGCCTTAATTAAAAATCCAACAAGCCCCGCAAGCCGCGGGGAAAAACGAGCCGCGCGCGACTGTTGTTCGGGGGAGGTAGGGGCACGGGGCCGGGGGGTGACAGTGGGGCCACGGCGGCGGCGCCCCCCGACCGCATACCTCCGTTTAATTCCCGCGAATTTATGGGGGCCGCGGGGGCGCGCTAATTGAAACCGAGTGACCCGCCTTGAGCGATATCGGCGCGCGCCTCGAGACGCCCGCCCCGGGGAGGAGGCGGGGGGACGGCCAGCGGGAGATTCTTCCACCCCCCCGACCCCCGGCTGCCGGGCTTTTTTTCACCCCGAGGTGTTCATTAGCCCCAGGGCAATTAAGACGCGCGGGCCGATGTTTAGCCGGCTATAATCGCCGGTCCCGGGGGTCAAAGGTCACGGGTAGGAGGCCTCGCGGGGACAAAAAGCTAAGGGCCGCAGCGAGGATAACGCGCGACACTCGATCACGCGAAGACACGAGCGCCTCGAAAAACCCGGGCCTGTACAGACAAACGGCCGGCGGGCGGATATTACGCTTTTCGATTCCTCCGAGGAGGCGAGGCATCCACTCCCCCCCCCCCCCTCGGGCGTATTTTCCCAGCCGGCGCATTTATCACGCGGCGCGGCGACTGCGGCCCGGATGCGGCCGCGCCCCCCCCTACCCCCCTCCGCCCGCCGATGTTTTCATTAAAACCGGATCGGATTCGGAGCCCGGAGGGGGGTGGGGCCGGGGCTGCCCGCACGAGGAATAAGAATGCCCGCCTCGCTAATTAACAGCGGCCCGCGGAGGAATCCGCCGCGGGCGTAACTCATGCGCCGAGTGATGTACGGCCACTCCCTAGAGCCCCGGGGGCCCACTTACCACCTCGGCCTCCTTAATAAGCCCCGCGAGCGCACTGCGAGGAGTTCCGATGTGCGGACGGCCCCGTAGATCGGCGCGCGTGCCCGCATCGCCCCCGGGGGTTACTCGGTTTCGCTGCGGATCTAACCTGTGAATCAACAAGAACTGTCGTCTCTGGGAACGATAATCGATAGAAATTTTTCTTTCAGAGCAGGTCTTTCACGACTCGTCGAGACTTCGGAAAACCCGACGATGCTTTCCGAAGCATAGTTGCACCGTATCATCCCTGAGTGTTTCGCTTACATCCAAATTTGCGTGTTCTAATTAGAAATCCTGCGATATGAACCATTAAGCTCGTTTATATTGCAACTCCCATTTCTTCCCGATTAATTAAATCTTTAATAACGCGCAAGCACGAATAGCCCGTGAGCACAGGTCGAGTGCCGGCGCTCGAGGGTAAATAACAAGCGACCTAGGACTTAGCGGAAATGCCGCACCTCGGTCTTTCCAGACGAGTAGGTGATCCCTTCGAGGCCGCTCGTCCCCGGGCACAATCAATCGGCCTCCCTCCGTCCGACTGACCGAGCCCGCGAGCCCGCCCTCGACTCTCCTCGTTTTTTTTTTTTCTTTTTTTTAATTCCCCGGCGGGAATCGCGTTTGACCGGCCGCGGGGGGCCCTCGGCCCCCCCATGCTAATAAGACTTGGAGGAGCTCGCGGGGAATTCCCCGGGCGGCCCGATTGTCGCGCCGGCGACTCTTGCGGTATTATTGATTAGAGCACGGGGCCCGGCCTCCTCGGCACCCGCCCTTCCTCCAGTTGAGTAAAGCCCCGCGAGCTCCTACTGGCCGGCCTCAATTTTCTCGAGCGATTAGAGACGGCCCTGCCTCCTTGGTAATCTGCGAGCGTCCGTGCGGCGAGCTGCTCCGGAGTGGCTCAAGTGCGAAGACACTTGTAATTTATTGAAAACAAAGCTAGGCGTGAGGCTCCCATCTTTCATTCCCAGATGTTGGAGGTTAATTTCCAAAGATTCAATTCCGAACTGTTTTTTAAAAAATTACTAACTGTAGAATTTATGCTCGAAATCAGTTTGTTATTCCTGCTTTTAATTCAAAATTTTAAAAGATCGGCAAGCACCGTTTAGCTTCGTTTTAACGTATTGTTCTAGGATTAGATGATTCTTATTACATTTACAATTGATTTTAAGAACATTCAACAAATGATTGCATGTATAAAATGGAAGTAAGTACTACGATATAAGGAAAAAATATCAGCAATCGATAATGTTTAAAATTTTTATGCTTTTCACAAATATTATCGCGTGCTTAAAGTAGACATCCCCACACACTCTTCTCAGTAAACTTCATTCATGTAGATATTATCTATTCTTTGTTTGAATTTTTTTATAACATTTGCTTCAACTTTCGATTTGCTAACAAATGCTACACTTGTTATAGAATACATTTTTTAATTTTTGGCTTTACTGTAAGCCACAGTTAGAATCGTTAGATTGACTTTAAAGTTATTATACGAATTGTTTTAATTATATTACAAAATATCGGAATTATGAATGTAGAATGAAACGTATCCTGCATCAGCATCAGTTATTATGCAATTGTTGCTAAGTACACTCTTTTATATTAGTTTATAATTTCTCTCTTTAAAATATGTTGTTTATTTAACATGACCTCTTTTAGCAGTTGATTAGTTAATACTACATAGAAAATACTCATAGAAAAGCTACTAAATTTGAAATTTGAAAAGCTAGTGAATTTTACTACAAAAAAAAGCCTCATCAGAGGCATTTAAAAACTCATAATTGCATTGCATTTTCTTTTCCTATGAAACAATACTGAATCCTATAACTATTGAACATAGATCGCACGCACATTCTATACACTCCCGATTTTCCATTGACATACCATAACCCTCCGATTTTTGACTCCGCTATCGCATGCACATACGCGACCGAAGAATAAAAGCTGCGATGGACGGAGAGGCGCTGCATCAAAGGTAATGCGGGGGATTCGCGCAGGCGGAAGAGTCCGGGCGGTTGCGCCCCGTTTGACAAGCCAATTGCGGCGGGGCATCGATCGCGCAAGAGTTTGTAAGGGCTAGCCGTTATAATTTCATGGCGCGCGCCGGCCGTACACTTGGTGTAAACATTTACCATCGAGTGCGCTCCGACAGGGCATCCGCCCGGGCGCGCCCTGCTCGAAAAATACCTCGAAATCAATTATGCGGTCGTCATTATAACGATCGGCGGCGCGACGGCTCGCGATTTGCCCTGCTTATTTGACGTGCGTATGGCATATCGGCCCGCTTGGGAATTTTTCCAATTGCAAGCTCACTCGAAGGGGAAATGCAAGGTTTGTCCACACACTGAGTACAAGCAATCAACTATTATTATAGTAGTTAAATTAAAAATGGTGCAAAAATCATTGTGTAATCAATTTTATGTTTGTAATGCGACTTTGTGGACAATGAACTAAATTAATGTTTTGAATTAGAGAATGATGCACTAGTTTAGTATTATCATCACTATATTGTATAAACGAGTGAAACAGAAAATAAAACACGTAGATATGAAAGTGATAAAAAATGTAAACCAAAAGTATTATATAAAAAAATTATACATGCAAAATAATAAAAATACCAAAGTTAAAAGGTACGAGTATTACGTTCCGAAAAATCTTAAAACTTTCAGCTGATAAATGTAAAACATTATATATATAAAAAAGAAAGTTGTTACAACTTGAACACGTAGTTCACGGTCCAAAGTTCTCTAAAACTGACGGAAGCCCCCAAAGGACTTGATTATATAATATGACAGGAATTCCGTCAATGTACCGAGAGTGATGAAGTAACCATGACTTTAAAGGAAATATGGAAGCGTATAGTTTCTATATTATACGTAAACGAAACTGCTCCATGCATGTACGTTAATTAAACAAGAGTGAAGCTCGACATTGTCAAGCATCTACATTTTATGAAGGCACCTTCGAAAATAATACCTTCAAAAATTGCAATTTACGCAAATACATGTACGTTGACTGTATTGCAAGTTTTATTAATCAGCGGGTACGAATGATCGATCCCCGGATTCATCGATACGCTTAGCAACTCCACCGGCTAACTTCAGCAAGCAGACCTGGAAAAAATATCCTCGGGAGCTCGGGCATTATCTCGAGCCGCGGCGTCTGAGGCGCGGGGCCCCGACGGTGGCTCTCCGCTCAAGGATTCCGCGGCCCGCGAATCGATATCGGCCGGCTAATCAGGGGTCCATATCAGTCCGCCCGGCTAATTGCCGGCGGGGCAAGAGCGGAAAATCCAAGACGCGCGGCATTTGGCGCCCGATATATCGGCGGCAAGTGCTGGGACTCGACCCCCCGGTACAATTAGCCACGTATGCGGCCCCCCGCGTATGTCATAAACGGGCGCTGGGCGGCGTCGGGCGCATCAGCATCCGGTTAATTATGATCCCGCGGCGGCCCGCGCGCCCGTGAATTCTCGACGCCGGGGGCGTTGCAGCGCCGCCGCCGGGCGCCAAGTGCCACGCGGGCCTGTCATAGCGAAGGCCCGATCGAAACCGCCCCGACTACCCGCGCGGTTGTCCTGGGCCGATTCTTTCTCTCGGTCGCTCCTTGCTGTTCTCGGTCAATCCGCTTGATACGATGCGCTTATTTCTATAAATAAGTTGTTTGGATGCTGGACAGAGAGTTACGGTTATTTCATATCATTTATGGATGTGCGTCTTTTGTACGTATTTCTTACTACGACAATTTGTTTAAAGAAGCTTACTAAAAAAAATTACCATTCAGAAAAGTGCATGAGAACGATTTCTTGCGTTTTCTATGATGCATTCGAATTTATAAATCTCTTTACATTGTATAATTTGAGTTTATTGTGAGACATGGTTACATTGTGCATACAAAAATTTATTATTTATAAATGCAATAAAAAACTATATCTTTTTGTATAAATAGAAAAATTTAAGTTTTTAATTGTTCAAATATTTAATATATTTTTATAATTATATATAAATATTATATTATTTTTATATTAATTGCAATAATACAGAGAAATTATTTTTTATAATAATAGATGTGTAAAATATAAATTCCTGAAAAAATGAAAAAATGAAATGAAAAAACTTATAAAATAAATATTTTTTAAATCTTTTTAAATTATAAAAAAATATATATACGAGTATTAAATGTTATATTAAATATATTAAATATAAATAGATATGTATATACAAGGATATATGAGTACGTATACTATGTATTTTGTTACAATCAATTTAAGTATAGCATATTGGTTTTTAAAAATCTTTCAACAGTTTAATTATTTCGCTATCAATAAAATCATTCATGTCTAAATGCACATGCATATACGAGTATACTACTTTGCCATCGAAATTTTGGAATATTTCGTTATACATGACAGAATACATCGCTATAACTTTGTTAGTGAATTCCTTATAGTTATGAAATGTAGACAGGTATAGATAGATAGCTATTTATTTGTAAATATTTTGAAAATGATTAGAAATACAATATACAAATTAATGTTAACATCTCTCTTCACATTCGGTAAACCAATGTCATAATAAATCATAGGTCATCAAATGTTGCAAACTGCTTTAGCGGAGTTTAAAAGTTGCAACAAATAATTATATTCATTATTATTTCATTTTATCCTTTAAATAAAATTATTTTTAATATAATTATTTTTATAAGAAAGGCCAGCGAATAAAAGAATATATGCATTTATACTTTGGAAGCGTTACGTGACACAGGTGCCGTTGTAAGGCGAATAACAGATCAACACATACAGTGTAAATCAATTGTGAGAATAATAAATCGAGCCGGCTGAAATAAGCATATGCCAGTAGGTTTTTTTGAGAGCGTGCATTAATGGGGAGGCCTCAAAGGCCTTGACGGAAGATTTCATAAGGGGTGCGAGCTATGACAAATAGCCTGTAAGCTAGTGGAGTCAACGGTTAATATAAGGTGAAAAATTCGGAGCTGGCCAGTTGAAGGATCGAATTGGGGTTTTTAAATCGAGCTCGGCGGGCGAGAAGACGGGCGCGTCCCTCCGGCCTGGGGACGATTAATAATAAAAGGTCAGGGAGGGGGATCGAAGCGGGCCGAGGGCCTTGGACGTAGAGCAAGGGGGCTAGGTCTAGGGAAAGACGTGCCGGCGCCCGGGGCGCTTAAAAATTCGGTGCGCGCGCTGCCTCCTCCCGGGCTCTCGCGACATCTGCCGAGTCGGAGGAGTCGGCGGCGGCGGCGGGGGCGGGGGGGCGGTGGGTGGGGGCGAGGCGGAAGGAGGGGCGCGGCGTCGCGGCTCCCCTCCGCGGGTGCACCGCACCGCCGCCAGGCTCGGCTGCAGCGGTGTCGTATCTCGGCCTCCGCGGCGCGCCGCTCTATCGACGTACGGCGGCCGCACCCCGCCCACGGCGCCCGCCGCGCCCGCCGCGTCCCCACCCACCGCCGCTATCTAAAAGCCGTTCCTCGGGCCCGGCTTCCTTCCGGCCCCGGCGGCGCGCCCAACTGCTAACCCCCGATTGCCAAGATAGCGCGAGCGCCCTGCCGCCCCGTCCGGGGAACTCCCGGGCCTCCTCCCGGGCCTCCCGGCAAGGGAAAAAAGCCTTCCGGCTGGCCGAGTCCTTCTGCCCGGGGAGTGACGGCCGCTGCGTATTGAGATGTATCCCTCCGGGGGGGGAGGCCCGGGCGGCTCCGGACCGAGGCGGCGGCCGCGCAACTTTTTCCGGATTCCTCGGAGGTAGGATGCCGCGCGGAGGCTGGAGCCCGCGGCGCTCTTTGGGGGAAGCCCGCGGGTGGCCCTAAATCAGGGTTGATATCCTCGAAACAATTCGAGCCCCGTGGCGCGGGGGCCGAGTGGTGGGAGCCGGGGGCCGGGGGCCGGGGGCCGGGCGGCCGGCGTCCGGCTCGGCTTGGCCCTGCCTCCGCTCCCTGCTGCAGCACGGAAGAAGATTTAATTAAGCCGGGGCCGATTTATCTCCCTGACAGGAGCGCCGGGGCGTCGGCGCGGCGTCGGCGGCGGCTCCCAGTCCTCCTCCTCCTCCTCCTCCTCCGCCTCCGGCTCGCGCTCCTACTCCTGTCCCGGGCGCCCCAGGACTCCGGGGGGTGGGGGCCGGCCGGAAGAATACGGCAGCGCCTGCGAGGGACAGCGGCGAACCCTTTCGCAAATGCCCCTTGGCCGGACGCCTGCGGTCCGCGACGCCCCTCCCCCGGTCCTTTTTAAAAGTGATTTAGGGCACGCTGGCCGCTCCCGGGAGCGGCCCTCCCCCCGGGAGCCTTTGACGCCCGCTAACAGGACCGGGGACAAAGGCCCCGGGGCCGCGCACCGATCGCGCGAGCTAATTCCCCGGGGCGCCGGCGCACAAAGCCGCCCAAGACGCCGGATGAAGAATTAACGGGGCGCAAGCGCGGGCGCCTTTGTCCCCGCGGGCCGCGCGCCCCCGGCTCTTGATTAACGCCGCGCGCCCGCGGACACCTGGCCCTCGTTACCGCGCTTCCTCCACCCCCGACCTGGGGCATAACAATTACCCCGGGATAAAAGGGGCAAGGCGCGGACGAGTGCGAGGGCGCGCCGGCCCGGGGATTGATGGTCTAATATCTGCCGCGCCGTTTTTCGCCCGGGCCGAAATATCGGGGCGCCGATATCCGAGCGGCTAAATCACGCGCGCCGAGATCCCGAGATTTCGCACTTTCATGGGGGCCCTTAATGCGTGTAGATGCGCTCGTTAGATTGGAAAGCCATGCCTCTTTTCCCGGCCGCCTTACGTCCCGGCGCCCGAGCAACTAATTTTATCGCGCCGACGGCCCCCCGGCCCTCGGGCTTTCCCTTTCCCCCGGCCATCGATTTCACTTACACGCGACATTGTGTTGCCTCGGCCGTCCTTACAAACCCGCGCCCGCCCTCGATTTATGTTTTATTCCCAGCTACGGCTAAACGGCCTCCAGTGCCCGGCCAGGGATTCCACTAGGTCGTGTAAGCACGTGATAACAAGGTACGAGGCGTCGGCGCGCCCTCACGGCCATTTCACTTTATTGTTCAATATAACGCGCACCGCAGTTTTTCGACCGGCCGCCACTCGTAAGATTACACAGCGGGCATTTTCACGTAATTTTGCGATCGGTCTGGCGGTGGCAGAGTTACGCCCGAGAGAGGAGTAGGTTTATTGATATATAGACTGTCCGGGAAGGTGGAGAGGAGTTGGCTCGGCGCGGCCGGTGTGCTCGAGGCACCCGGCGACCTGGGACATTGGCCAAATCGCCGGGCCGGCACACGCGCGTCGTTATCTCATCGCGCCGCGGCGACCTCCGACTATCGATGGCGCTCGCGTGTAACGAATCAAAAAAAAAAAAAAAGAAGACCGGACAGCGCGACTACGTCCGCGGCGTCTTGCATGCGCGGGGGAAATTTTTTTTTTTTTTCTTCTCCCCTTGGCGTTACAATGCCGGCGGGCGGGGAATTTTTTTTTTGTTCCCAGGGCGCGTCGTTATGACGCTCGGAAACAAAGGCACGGTGCTCGCGCAGCGCAGCGCAACGTAATGGAGTTGTACGAGGATAGCCGGAGGTTGGCGGAAGCGGCAAAGGATCGCGGGGCGCCAGTTGGATCTAATAAGGTTCTCCGGCGGGAGGCCGGGCTCCCCCCCCGGAGGGGGTAGGCCGGGGCCTCCTGAAACATTTAGACGGCGGCAAGTGCCGGGCGGAAGCCGGGCATCGCGGCCGCCCGCGGCTACGCCACCTGCGGATATTAAAGGAAATGGCGGTATGATTAGTCGGCTACGTGCCACGTCGGCGAGGGCGCCCTTCGGCCCCGGGACTGTTGCGTCGCCGGGGAAAGCCGCCCCGATCGTCCTCTCTCTCTCTCTCTCTCGCCCCCGCGCTTTCCCCCGGGGCGATACCCGCTTGCGGTGCGCTCGAGCCGCCGCGAGGCCGCGTTGCGCCGCTGAGCCAGCCTCGGATTAAACTGCTTGTTCCGTTTAATAGGATCGGCTCGCGCGCATCGGAAGTTGCGACGATTCTTACACTCCATTCCCGCTGTTGGCACAGGGCTTAGACCTTCGAAACGAACGCCTGCGGTGTGAAAGAATAGCCAAGGAAGGGAAAACGGGCCAAGTAAAAACCGAGTAGTCAAAGCGAGTGGAACGAAGGAAGTTTCGTCAGGCGGCCAGTGGTAACAGCCTGGGACACGCGCAGCGCCCCGCCTCATTCGGATCACCGTCCGACCAACCGAAGCGTCGGCTCGCGCACACCTCCGGGGCGTGTTCCTGCGGGAGCGCGTCGCGGCACATCAAGGGGCCGAGTAAAAGGCCGCTGCGGCGCTAGGGCAGGCCATAAACAAGCGGCGGGCGTCGCGGTCCCAAAAAGGGCGCAGGCGCCGGGGCCGCGGGGACCGCAAACGAGCGGGCCGCGCGCGCCTCCGGGGGCCGTTCGCTTGATTTAGACCCCGGCGGCCCCCGGCGCCGTTTCGCGCCCCCTTTTCTTTCCCTAATGGCCGCTGTTGCCCTTCCTTTGCATTTTTTTTTTGTTTCCCTCCCGGGCAGTGGACGCTGCGCGGCGGCGCCCCGCGGAAATCTCGCCGGGGACCGGGCAGTATTAATAAGGGCCGCGCGGGAGCTATGCCGGCAATGTCCGGGCCGAGGCATGCCCTAGGTGCCAGCCGAGTCCTGTTTACACCGGGAGAATGCTAATTTATCGGGGCGGCCGATCGGCCACGGGGACGCCCCCTTTGGTCAACGAACTTGGAATTCTTCCGGGGTCGGCGAGCCCCGCGCGCCCGGGGCCCTAATTGCGAGCGGCGCCGCTCGAATTTTTCTCATTACACGAGCCCGGATAAAAGCCCACTGTGCAGCCCTGTTTATTGCTTTCCTCTTCCCTTTATTACCCCTCCCCGACCACCCCCCCCCCGTTCCGCTTCCCTAGTCCAGCCGCGCACCGCGTCCTGCGCTTATTAAATAATTTTACAACTTTTTTTTTATTGCCTTTGATTCCCGCGACTCGGAAGGAGCCTCGCCAAAATGACCTCGAGAACCAATACATCGAGAAATCAATCGTTTAAACTGTTAGAAGAGGTTAGACGTAATTAAATAAATGAAGCATTTAAGCTAACAGTTTATTTCTCTACTAAAAAGTAAATGGATCGTAAATTAAACGTTCGTTAATTACTTTAGTATTATTATTGGTAACAGCTTGATATTTTTCCTTCGGTTAAGATTAGTCAAGGTAGGTGATGGCATAGTATGTCACCGTCATAGGAATCAGTCATTGTAAGGACTTTTTGAGATTATATAAATTATAACAAATGCGTACATTCCTGCAATATTGATAAATAAATTTTTGGTTTATTTTGGGTGCTATAAAACTATTAATACTAAGCAAAACTCTATAGAGATGTATGAAAACTCAAATTTTGCACACGATCCAACATAGCCTAAGCTCATGAGAGCGTGTAATAAAAGTGAGTACATTGAATTACAGAGCACCGTAAACGTAGAGTCAAATAGATAGATAATTGGAATTATTAATATTAAAGATAAAAAAATAAAATGTAAAAAGCATTTATTGAAATATTGTCTATTTTTTGGCAGTCCTTTTAATGAGGCTAAATATCTATGATACATTGTAGCTACAAGTAGTCATAGCAACTGACAGGTACGTTGCAATTTCTTGTGGACCGTGGCTCAAAAATATCGAGCATCTGCACCTATATACCGAATCCGGCATTAAAGGTACAACTTTAACGAAGCCAGGTAAAAATCTCTTTGGGTGCAAGTTCGGCCAGTGAGAAATCAGTTAATATTCTGCCAGGGTGAGTTAGAGTTTTCTTGAGACGGAGGAGAAGACGGCGGGAAAGGGAGTGGCGAAAAAAGGCCGGCAGCAGCGGCAGCGACCGCGAGGCCGGCGCTGTGCAGTGGCCCGCCAAGAGGTATATTTTTAATAAAGGCCCGCGGCGAAGAAGCTGCCGCTGGCGTCCCTGAAAAGGCCCGCATAAAGGATTAAGGAAGGGGTGGGGGGTAAGTGGGGAAGCGGGCGGTAGGGGGTCCCGGGTAGGCTGGCGGGTCTGCCCCTCGGCTCGGCGGCCGCCATGAGGCCGTAAATTAATAGAACATAAGTAAATTCGCACGCGGGTGGCCGTGCATCAGCGGGGCTAAGTGAAACTGCGTCAAGACGAGGCGGCGCGGGCGAGGAGGCGGCGCGCTTTGGCCGGGGGTCGTCGGGCCTCGGGGGCGCCGAGGGGAGCCGGGCGGGTGGGGCGCTCGGGCCGACGCCCCTCCCTGCGCCGCGCCGGGGCACCACACGTGTCTTGAGGGTGGTAATTACGCGGCATCTGCAGCGCGCGGCGTCGGCGGCGGCGGCGGCGGCGGCTGCGGCCCTGCCCCGACTTGGCCGCCGACCTTAGGGGGCAAGGGGTTGTTCCGGGCGGAGGCGCGCCGGGGGAAGGAAGGAAGGGGGCCGCGCTCGACTCGTCCCGGCCGCAGTATTGATTTTGTCCAAGACAGCCGCCGCGGCCAACCAGAGAGCCGGCGGCGCCGACGCCGCGCCACGGCGCTACCCTCTCCCCGCGCCGGGCCCGCGCCCGCCTTACCTACTCCCACGCCATCGCCCGGCCACCTCGTTAGCCACCGGCGCCGCCCCGCCCGCCGGCTCCCCCACCCCCCCCCGTTCGCGCGCGCGGCCCGATAAGGAGGGCCGCCGGCCTCTTTTTTCCAGGCCCTCGCCGCGGGAATGCGCCGCCCGCCCGATTTAATTAGAGTCGCGATTTCACTTTGCCGGGGGCCGCCGCGAATTAGCCCCCTTCCGCCCGGGGCGGCGCACCTGCCCGCGCCCGAGGAGCCCCACCTGGGCGCCACCGGAGACGCGCCTTCCGATTACGCCGCCCGGGAAACTTTCGCCCCGGCGCCTCGCCGGCTCTCCGCGCTGAGGTCGGAACTTTTTCTCCGGCCCGAAAGCCGAGCCCCCGAGATTACACTTTATGACTCGGTGCTTTGTAATCATCCCCGATGCCCGGCTAAAGTTCAATCTTAACCTTATCGAGTTACCCGGGGGCCACTTTGCCCTTACTTACCGCCTTGTTGCCTCTTTTCTCCGGTGGCCGGCGCCCCGGGCCCCCGGCGGATTAAAAGGACGAATTACCCCGCCCGCGACCCTCGGCGCGCCCGCATTCTGATTGACAAAGTACGGCGGGCGGGAGGGGCGCGGAGGTCGGAGACGTTTGACCGAGGGGCCGAGGGGAGCCCGCGTCCCGTATATGCAGATGCCGACACATCGGCGCGTAAGGAGCCGAGGGCAAACTTCGGGAGCCCGGGGCCGGGCTTCTGGCCGGTAGTTAAAATGCATGTAGTCCGCCGGAGGGAGGAGCCGGCCCTGGCCCCGGGCGCTTAGGAGCACCCCCCCCCCAGCCCCGATTCGAACACATAGGATCAGCGCGGATCCAGCCGGGGCCGCCGCCGGGGGACGCGACCCGCCCGGACTTTCCACGAAGAAGTCTTGTCGTGTCGCCCCCGCCCCGACTTTTCTCGCCGGCGCGCTCGCCCACTCGCCCGGCGGACCGCATCTTCCCCTCGGACCTTTTTCCTTTCGCTCACCTACGAGGGATATGGCTGAAAAAGAGCCTCGCGATACCCTTCCAAAAGAATAGTTTGTGCGATTTCCAACTTCCATTGGTGGGGACGCGGAGGTGGCCTCGCTTGACACGTCCCTTAGTTGTACGCCCAAAAGAACACAATTCCTTTTATTAGTTTACTTTACTTTAATACGAAGAGACTTGCAAGTTATTTGTATGAATCGGCGACACGGCGACCGTTAAAAACCAGAACTAGTAGAAATTTTAATGTCTAGCTACAATTACATCTACCACACCAGCATCTAATAATTTTATCGTTCAATGTGTTCAAGTATCATCGCTGATTAACTGTAAATAAATATTTATTACAATGTTTAAACCATAAAATAAAAAAAACTATCTAGTCGCTTGGCAAATAAATATTATTTTCTATTTTAAGCTTAAAGTGGATGCAACTATTTTTGTCGGTTGTCTGAGTATGAAACAAGTGAAAAAGTTATAGAGCCTTCTTACACTTTATAAACGTGAAAGTTACTATGTCGAGGTCAAATTTATTTCCTCTTTCCTATTTTAGCCTTAGCCTTTAATCAAATTCAGTACATTCATCTTTTTTAAAAGTTTAGAACGCCTACTTTAATATTTTGTATGTATTACATGCATCAAGGAATGCATAATTTGGCTCAAAAATTGCTTTTCCCTCGCAAGCGTTCTCGGTAGAATTTTCTATCACCTACCATGTTGACTGTTTATCTTGAGAAGCTCGATGATGTAAGAACATCGGTAAATATAGACACTCTATTTCAACTGAAATTTCTGCAGTTCCTCAAGGTTAATAAATAAAGATGCTTGTGTTTATGTTTAGAAAACTTTTTTTGTGAAAAATAAAAGACAAGAATATATCAAATTAATTTTACCGCGTGATCAAATTAAAGTATATGACAGATCTGTAACGATTAAACAATATTTATTCATTAATATTTGTTTGCGTTATAATTCATTCTCATAATATTTACAATGCGCAAATAGTTAGCCCGCCACATGTCCTTTAACAGATAAGACTACCGCGCAACCATCGATAGTTTTGCCTCGTTGTAGAGGCGGGCGCGAAAGGTTCAGCCGGTGAATTCGAAAGCCGCGCGGCTTTTTCAGTGCAGGTGTGCCGCGAGGGAGGGAGCGAGCGCCGCTCTTTTTATCGTCGGTCGCGCGTGACTTCATTACACCCCCCTGTTTTATCCACCTCCGGCGGCCGTTTGGCCTCGTCCATTGGTCGTCGGCGCTAAAGCGCCCCGCGGCGGCCTCGGCTCTCCAGCGCGACCAACCGTTCGAAAATTAAAACGCGCCCGAGCACAATCGACGCAGGGACCTTATCCCCGCATCGCGTATCACGGGCCCTTTGCATTTATGGGCGGCTAACGCGGGCTTTATGCAAATGCCGGGAGGAAGCCCCCGTCAAACGTATAACGAAATCGTTAGGGCAAACATTACGGGCGGGAGAAAAGAACCGGCGAAGATTGAGTCGCGGCGCGGCGGCGGCTACGGATAAAACCCGGCCTGCGGATAAATAATAGACGGGCTTAATGGTCGCGAGCTGCTGGAAGGGTAGATCGATTGCTCTTCTCCCTTTTTTTTTTGTTATCTCGGGCGACGTAGGGCGTCCCTCTTCATAATGCAGCTTCGCCGTTATCGGCCAATCGATGCACGTGGATACATGGGCGTGCGAGTGTGCGGGGCCCAGGCTCAAGACGATCGGGCAGAAAAGCCGTATCAGGCGGATCGGACCTCGCGGCCTCTCCCGGGCGCAGTCAGGATTAAACAAAAGCCAAAGCTCCTTAAACTGCGGTCCGGCCAAAGCCCGACGGTCCGGCCCTCGCCTCCGCCCGGTCTTTTGTCTAGATCAGGTGATCCTCTTAACCCTTTCAAAAAGTCCGGCTCCTCTGTGAAATCTCGGGCGGGCGCGGCCCTCGCGCCTTAAAGCCCGGACTCGTTAGCCGCGGCTCGCCTTCCGCTGCCGCTCCACTCCCCCAGGGGCCCCGCAGCCTCCCTTTTTTTTTCCTTCACCCTCGCCGGACTGGGGATTGGGAGATTGGCTGCCGGATCGTCGCCCATATACCGTTTCCCTAGTCGATCCCCACTCGAGCCGCGCCCTCCTCTAAGTGAATCATTTCGATCGTTATCTCTTGTATCTCGGATGCGCTTGCCGACAACTTTTATGTCTGCTTAGGAGGTAACTCGTGCGGTTGTCGATTCTTATACCAGCGATCACCTTTTATCTTCCTCGCGCATCAATTATTCCCGCATGGAAATGAAACCAAGGAGGAATACTTTTTTATTTCTAAGTGACCCGTAGCTGCCCGAAAAGAGGATAAACTTGTTCTTCTTTATTTCAGTAGCAAGTACCTTTAAAAAAAATAAAAACTTTTTCCCCGGTGTTAGCCAGAGTTTGTAGCCTGAATCAGTTTTTGAACTCGCATAGTTCCAATTGAATCTAACTGGCAGACGATAGATATACGGGTGTAAGGACCCACTAAACCAACAAGTTATGTATTCATAAGAAGTGTCGTGAACGGCGGATCGACGCGTGATCCCGAAAGTGACATCATCCTCCATTCGGTGGCAATTGTATGGTTGGAACGACGCGTCACCCTCTGCTCCCTGCGGGGGTGAGCGTGTACGCGAGGCAACGCACCGGCGCACGCATAACCCTCGAGGAAAAATAATCCCGTGCTCCGCGGGGGCGGGAGCTATAATTCAGGGCTAACGAAAGCCGGGACATCGGCAGGAAATTAGTGCAGCGGCATTGATCCCGGGTCGGCGGGCACGTAAGCGCGACCCGCGCGGGGAGAAGAAAGCGAGACGGGCCGTTTCGTGTTTTCTCCTCAATTACGTCAATCCACCGAGGGCCCGGGGGCACTCGAGGCCGGTCCTTAATCGGTCAAGTGATCGGGCTACGGCCCTGCCGGGGACCGAGGAGAGCCCCCGGCAGACGGGAGAAATGGCTAATTCCGGATATTTATGTACGGGGGCGCGGGCGCGGGCCGTTAGGGGCCGCCTCGGAGATCGGCCCGCGCGCGGCCCTCTAAGCCCCGGGAAGCGGCGGCCAACTGACCAGAAAATTAACCCTCCAGTCGATCCGATGGGGCCGGCCCGAGGAGCCGCCGCGGCACTTGGCCGAGGCCGCTCTCCTCGCCCGGCGCCCGCGGGGCCAACGGGGGGGGTACACTCCGGAAATTTAATTGCCCCGAGATTTAAACTGGCCGCCGCCTCCCTCCGTCTCCCGCCCACCCGCCGGTCGCCCCCCCCCGGCTAAGCTGACCGAGCCCCACGCCCACCCGCCTTTTTCCACCGCACCCCATCTTTTTGCAAGATGCACCGCTCGGCTGCCGGCCCCGCGCTCGATAGCACCGCCTTCCCCGCCCCTCTTACCTTCTCCTGTCCCTCCACCCTGCCCCGAGATTATCTTAGATTCATTGGCTTTATTATGTCGAATCTTCTGATCCTGCCGTGTAAAAAATAATTCTCTGATAAGCCTTGCGCTAAACTCTGGCTTACTGAATGATCGCAGGCTTATTACCGGACTTGCTACAGTCCAACTTAGTCAAATTACCTCAGACTTAATCCCAGGCTCACGTCATAATCGCCAGCTTTTTCAATTTAAAATTATGCAAATATCTTAACGACTCCACCTGCTTCTAAAATATTGTTGTCTTCAATACTGTGAGATCCAAGTTAGTTTATTATACTGCTCCCTCGCTCATTGTAACATGCGTTATATATGTATGCTACAGCATGTAAAATTAAAACAAATTTTAACTCCTTCATTATCTCCTAATAATATCTCAAATGTAGAATAATCAACAATAAAGATAAAAGATCGATCTGAATTTGAATACAAATTATTCAATTCACTATATCAAGTAATAAACTGATTATTTATCAAAATATTTGTTCATACAAATAAAACTATTCCATGAATGTAGTTACAATCATAATATACAGTAATTAAAACAGCACAAATAACCTCTAACTAAAAATTAAATAGAATATTATAAAAATTATAAAATTGATAAAAATATAAATTGTTTTTGCTTCATAAGATAAGATAAAAAAAAAATATATCAGTTGGTTACAAAGTCAAAATTATGCAAAATATTTATATTAAAATTACATAAGCCTATAGATTCCTTCCCGCCGGCATATTAATTTATTTACAGCAGTAGGTAAACATAGGTGTAAATATTCCTCAAGCTGCCATGTTAAGATGTAAGAATCATCAACCGATTTGCAATTTTAGGGGCAAGTCGATAGATTTACCAATGGGATTTCAATAAGCAGGAGTTGGGTAACGGGGAAAAAGAGCGAGGCAGTACTCCGGGACAAGTTTTTGGAGGGCGAAAGAAAGTAATCTCTGGAGGCTTCCTCGGGCTGGGACTACTTAACTCGGCCAATGGGCGTCGCAATCGGAATCCAGGCAAGCTACTGGTGTCGCCGGGGAGGTGGGCAGGGGAGACCCTGAAAAAATCGTCCTCGAGTCCGGGCGGGGTGAGGGGGGGGGGGGTACGAAGGACGGCACTCGCTCGCGACGGACCTCGGCGCATTAATCGAAGGGGTCATGGGGAAGGTGGGAGGGGGGTGGGGTGGCGGAGCGCGCGCAAAAAAATAGGGAGGAAGACGGGGCTAGACGCGGTCGGCTAGACGCTGGATGGGGGGTGGGGGTGGGGGGTGGGGGGGTCGGCGCTGGCGCGCGCAGGCGCACTCCCCAATAAAAGTCAACAAAAGACTAACGACTCATCCGGCTAATGGAAAAGTCCGAAAACAGAAGCGCGCCCCGCCCAGGGCCGCCCGGGGCCGCCGTTCATAATTAACCGGACTTTTAGCAGATTAGATCCCCGAGGAGATGGCCGCCGGGGCGGGCCAAGGAGGCCCGAGTCCGCGCGGCAATGGAAAAATAAACACGCGCGGCCGATTAGCCGAGGCCGCTCGAGAGGGGCACTCGGCCGGAGCCGCAGCGGCACCGCGGACTCGACCCATTGAAATCGAGCCAAGACGGCGGGCCGTTTGATCCGCCGCGGCGGCCCCTCGGAAACACGGGCCGCCCGTAAGGGAGGAAAAAAAAGAAGGGTGTGCGCGCCCCGCGGACCGAGTTAAGGTGCTCTTTCTCCAAACAAAAGAGCTGCAGATTGGAAAATTCGGACTGTTTCATTAGCCTTTGTAACTCGGCGCTTACGTGCGAGATTTTACGGTAGCAATAAACGATCGCTGACAAACTAACCATCGACGGATTCCAGCGGGTTTCCATCAGCTTCCAGCTTATCGAGTCCGAGAAAGAAATAACAAGCCGTAAAAGGTAGATTCACGGTGTTGGTTCGATTCGCGCGTGCACCTAGGACTCGTTGCCTTAGTGCGAATGAGGTATATATCTGGTGGAAGGACCAGCTCACCGGTTCGCGGCCGTAAGCCCGTTGTTGCCATCGGATGCGACGATTCGCGGTCGCGGGAGCTCGGCCGGAGCGACTGGCCGCGCAAACTCCGCGGCTTCGGGAGGGCCTTGGCCAATTCAAAGGGGGGGGGCTCATCGCGCTCGCTGGACCGAGCCGCGAACCGTGAGCCAACGTAAAAGGGAGCCTGAACTGTTTTCGGACTCTCGGCGTTCTAATTAAAAGTGGCCCATTGCTCCGGACGCCGAATCTGCCCGTAGAGGTTCCAATGAATTTTCAAAGGGTCTCTATTTACCCCAGTGTTTGCGGATTCTGTAAACCTTAGCGAGTCAAATGAAGAATCCTATATTTAGGAGCGGCTGTTTATCTCTCCTCTCTTTTGTTCCTTGTTTTAAAATAGACCAATTGTTACGTGCAATCTCCTAATCAAATAAATTAGGTCAACGGGAGGCCGAAAGTCTATTTAAACCATACCTTCTTCTTTTTTTCTTAAGAAGTTTGATTTGATTTTTTAACCCTATTGCAATCCGCTTGCACATTGCATATTTATGCTTCAAAGAGAATACCCAGAGGGAGAGACATATATATGCATGTAGTCGCAGCTTTTGTGGCATTAACTCTATGAAATGTAAACAAGTTATAGAGAATGCCAAGTATTTAAGTTATCGAGGTTAGACACGTACATCGGAATACATGAAGTATATGCTCATGTAAAGAAATATGTGGCGTAAAAGCTTTACTGATGAGGTAACAAACACATTTTAAGTAAAACACAATGTACGTCCTAGACGGCTGCACATCCTCTTTTGGATTTATTACGAACTGTTTCTGTAACATTTTTTGTCTTCGTAATTTTAATGAAATGAAATAAATAGCAACGAAAAATTATAAGTATTGAATATAACTGTGTCGAACTGAATTTATCGTAAGATTGAGAGAGGAGGGAAGGAAGAGAAGAGATAATTTGCAAATATGACGAATCGTCATCGGAATGCCTCGGAATTTGTTGCGGCCGTAAGTTTTCCTGCTCTCGGAGGCAGAGAGATTGAGCGAGGCGATCATCTCGAAGCGGGGCTCCATTGGATGGATGTAGCCGAGAATGAAATTGAGATTAGATGCTCTTTCATCAGGCAGTGGAATCCACGTGCAGCATTAACCGAGAGCTTACTGTAATACGCTGGCAAATGAAACGATTGTCTTGTATTAAGCGCTGCGATAATGGCAGTCATTACGTTATTCCATTATTCATTCAGTCAAATAAATACACGCGCAAGCGAAAAGCCGTTAGCTCGAGCTGGAGAAATCTTCGGGAAAAGGCTTGTCGATCGGAAGCGGAAAATCCGCGGGGGGAGACGAATCGCTGGCGATATTTGTGAAAATCCAAGAACACAGAGGGCGCAGGACCGGGCGCCGGAGAAATTGATACACGGTAAAATTGAATCCGAACTCGTGCGACGCGCGCGAGGATAAACCAAAGGAGAGGCCCTCGGGGCGCTGAAAGTAACCCAATCTGCATTAAAGCAGAGGAGCGGCAGCGCGCGGGAGGCGAATAAGGAAAAAAAAAACAAGCAATCGGGACGACTCGGGAGCCGTGGGCGGGGCGCGCCTCCTGGAGCCGGGCGTGAAAAGAGGAGCGCGCGTTCGACGGACGGACGGGGGGGGGGGGCGAAAAGTCCGGGCAGATAAGGCGCCGGGCGAAAGGGGTTTTCCGCGCCCCGGCCGCTGACAAATGGCCCGGAATAATAGGAGCGGCCCCCGGCGCCCTTCCGAGGCGCTAAGCGACGATCGGCAGCCACCCGCCGGCATATTATATACTTTCTTTTTTTCCCTCCCGCGCGGCCCTCCGCGCAATTAACACCGCGCCGGGGTGACAAGTACAAGGGCTCGAGGGGCGGCTCCGAGCGCGTAAAGGCGTCGTCGGCGGGGCCGCGTCCTCTCCGCGGAGGTAGCTTAATTATTTCCCGATGAAAAGATTTCCTCGGGGCAGCATCCCGCCGTGGACCGGCGTGCGGTCGCGCGGGCTGCGCCGCCGGGGGAAGCCGATTCCCGCGCGAAATTGAAACAATCTCGCCGGGGCGCCCCGGGGGCCGCTCCGGCTTCCGGCGCCGGGGCAAACAAATGGCGCTGGGAACAAACGCAAGACGCGCGCGGCTTTGTCGGAGGAGCGCCCGGAATGCCGGGGGGACGCGGGAGCCAGCGCAGGCAGCGCGGCCTCAGGAAGGGAAAAAGTGTCGTCGCCGGATTTTTGTCTCGGTTAGTCAAACGCCTCTACTTAATGGCGCGCGAAAGCGAGACGGCCCGCCCGACGACTTCCGACGCTGACGAGTTTGACAGGGGCACCGCCTCGGCCCTTTGTTTTTTTTCCCCCCGCATTCAGGTGCCGCCGCCGTTGTCGCGCCCCCCGCGAGCTTGCGGCCGGATCTCCAGCCGCCTCGGGGCCCTTTCCAATCAGAACCTCGGGCTTTCGCGAAAATCCTTCGCTCGATTGTGCGCCGCTCAGCTGCTCCAAGGCGCGCTTCACTTTGTTTTTCACCGAACAATTGCACTGGGAATCCATTCAGATAACCTGGCATTTACATTTTAAAACAGTCTTTTTGAGTCCTCACATTGTAGCAGTGTACCACTTGGTATCAATTGTTAGTATTTTATGTTCTTGTCAAAACTATATCTCGATTCGAAATGGGATGGAAATGTTTTGTTCACTAACAATGCCAGTATATACCAAAAAAAGCAAGTCTGAAAAAGTATCATTAACAATTTTTATTGCTTTTTAGCTAATATTTTTATTTGTATATTTAGAATTCTGTATTCATGTATGGGAATAAACTGTTTCTGCAAGAAGAATCGCCAAAGAAATTCGCCTTTCCATTTTAGGTGCATTTAGATTTGAAGCTTTCGACCCCATCTGTTGCTATCTTACTCTCATATAAATCAAATGATTTATGGCACCAGTGTGACTTAGAAGAGAATTATATAGATCCGCTGCAGCTTTTATATACAAGACTGCCAAAAGAGTATTTTAGGAATTTTAAAATATTCAAAAATTTTCGAGTGCTATATTCGACAGACATTTGCTAAACAATACAACTTATTACATATTATACGAAAAATAGAAATAAAAATAGGATAAAGTTCGTTCTCAGTTTTTTCATAGCCTATGATTCTTTTAAATATTATTTGTCTTTGCTTTTATTATTTTGGATTTTTCTTATTTTTCTTACTTTATTTCTATTATTCTTGTACTTTATTTACAGAATTGGATGAATTGTAATTACGATATTTTTTGTACGTGATGTAACATACAAAATCATAATCATTGAACGGTGCTGGATATAGAATATATCAGTAATACTAATAGAAGTAAGAGTTACGCACGTTAATAGTCAAGAACACTGTAAACACGAGTTAACAGCCATGCCAAATACTTATGTGAATTGTACGCGATGGCGGACAGGCATTCAGCATTGGTTATTTACATGCGGGAACTCTAGCGGAGCGAATTCGGGGTCGAGGGAGAGAAAGGCCTTCTTACCGCCTTGGCTCTCGCAATCTCCTAATTCTTTTCAGGCATTTACATGTGTAATTTAAAGGCCGGATGCATATCCAGGGAGCACGAGAGGGCGGCCTCGCGGCGACGGGACGGCCCCCTAACGGCGGAGGCGCGCGGCCAGCGGGATCGAATTAAAAGAAAATTCCTCGGGTCCGCAGCTGCGAGCGAGTAAATAATCCGGGCGGCTGGTGGCTCGTCCGGGGTGTATATTTCATCGGCGGCCCCGTGGCCCCCGGCAGGCGTCGATAGGCCGCCGCCCCCGCCAAGCCCCCGCGAGGGCACGACATCCCGGAGCCTTTGTCTTGGCCGCCCGAGCAGAAGGGGTTCGGCCCGAGTTTTATTTAGCAGATGATATTTACGGCCTCCAATCCGGCCCCCGGGCTTTTATATTGTCTTTGCTCGAGTTATATACACTTAGCTCGGCCCCAGCCTCCCTCCCGCCTTAAATCAACAGCCGAGGACTTTTTTGTCCCTCCTCTTTGTCGTCCGGTCGCGCAAGTTTGGCGCGAGTGTCCGAGGAAGGAGGATCCCCGGCCGACTAATTAGTCGGAGGAATCAATCGGTCCTCGCGCGACCATTAACGGTCGGCCTTCCCTTCCCAGGAATATAACGAAGCCCCGGGCGCGTCTAGCGAGCAGCTTTTCAATTATTCCCGGCCCTTGTGCCCGCCTCGAGCATAACGACGCGGGGCCAACGGGGAAAAAAAAAAGAAGTACCAGGTAAGAGCCTCCGCGCGAGGGAGCAATTTATCACAAGGCTCTGATGATCGCTCTCTCGTCGTATGCCCGGCTGCGTCTCGGCGCAGCATCCTCGGCTGCTCCTTAGGTGGTAGAAGCCGTCCGCGGGGCAAGTGGGTGCACGGGAGGTCGCAAAGCCCCAACGGCGCTCCCGCGAAAGAGAGCGTAAATATATCGGGCGAGCGGGCGCCCCGGCGAAGACAAAGCCGCGCCCTCGGGAGCCGATCAAATGAGGCGTGGCCCCGGGCCGCGGGGCCTGCAAACAGCCCGGGCAAACATAATATCCCGAGCGGCGGGAGCGCGCCATAACGCGGGCCGCGGGCGCCGCCGCGGGAGGAGCGCGAGTCAAGGGCGGCCCTCGTTACCCCCGGGGTGATCAATCTCCGCGGGGGCCGCCGGGCCGCCGGCTAATAATAACAAACGAGCCGCTATGGGCCCCCGCGAATCGGTAATTGGTATAAACGAGGGCCGGCGCCGCGGGTGATTCGGTTAGCCGAGGGGGGCCTGGACCGCGGCGCGGAAGGCGCGAGGCCGCCTCCGCCGGCGATCGATGGAGCCTCTCTCCTCGGTGGGCCTCCTCGCTCCGCGGCCAAAGTCCCGAGTGTTTGCCGAGTCCTCGGGCGACAAAGGCGCCGGTCTCGGGTGTCGGCTGCACTCCCCCGGCCGCCGGCTAATGAGGGCCTCGCGCCCAAGATGGCCGCGCCCTTTGACCCCGGGCGCCGATATGTATATAGACGCCGCGCCGGCCCGAATCTCCGGCGTCTTTGAAAACGCTTAAAAGCCCGGGGCGGCCGGCCGCCGCCGCGCGCCCTTTGACGCCGCGCGGCCTGAATAAGGCACCCGGCTAAAAAGACCGGCCCGAGGAAATTAGAGGGATAATTCCTCGGGCGGACACCCAATTTGGCCTTTTTCGACCCCGGCCTTATTATCTAAAGTGCTGCGCGCGGTCGCGCCCCCCGCCGCCCCCAAGAAAAAGCCCGATGCAATTTCCACGGAGGCGCGCGCCTTTGTCTTCCGCGCGCCCGCCCGCTGATGCCCCGAGACGCCCACCCAATTGCCCGCCCCCACTGCCTTTCCCGCGCAAAAAACAAAAAAAAAAAAAAAAAGCGCCCGCTGCATCGCGGACGTCCCCCGGGCTTCAAAGGAACGAGCCCTTGTCGCGGCCAGACTCGCGGGTAATGGGACCCGCCCGCCTGCGCCGGACGCGGACTTTGACGAGGTTGACGGACGGCTGTCGCGAGCCGGCGATGACTACTGCCCGGCCCCGAGCCTCGGCGCACAGGTGCCCGGCTTCGCTCACCTTCCGCCGGGGGAGCCACTTTGCCGCTCGGACCGCTCGCTCCGTCCCTCTCGCTTGTGGATACTTTCTCGATTACTCCTTCTGCGGCGTACCCGCGGCGCATTTCGGACATGGCGCGACGGCGGATTTCCGGACCGGAGTGGCTGCATAACGTTCGCCAGCCCCGTGAAAGTCTACGATCGGCGAGAATATTTTGTCGAGGAGTTTGTCCTGGGTAATTTTGAGTTATCCATTAAACAACGGTATCACGTCATATTCATATGGAGCACGCGCCAAAAAATGAGCCAAGAAACTATTAAAAGTAACTAAAAATAACAAATTCATGTCGATTCGTGTATTGGTTTTGATAAAAGTAATTGCTAGCTCAAGAAAAACATGCTACTATGTACATGTTAGGCATATCTTTTTAAGAAATTCAAAACATTAACTTGTTCATTTATGAGGTCTGATAGATTTGTTCGATATCGATTGTTCAACTAATTATTGAGAAATAGAAAATTTCAAATAGCTAGTTATTGATGTAATGATGGAAAAACTTTAAACCAAAGTTATTTACATTTTATATTAAGAACTTTTATCAATCACTACAATATCCAATATTTTGTGATAACTTTATTTTACTTTACCTTTACTTAGTACTTTTAGTTACTTTTCCCTTACGTCCATACAAAGAAACGTGTACAATGTTTAGAAACCCTCGAGAATCATTCTATCAGTAGCCTTTTCGCGAAGGATATCAGATAGATAAAGGTGTCAGCGGGGAAAATAACCGAACTGTCGTGACTGGTCAAAATGTAAATGAGCACGGTCCCCCGGTTTACAGGCCAGATCCGTTGGGCGAGCAAAGGATCGCTGGTATTCTGCATCAATAAGGCGCGCGTCACATAAAAAGAAGGAAAGGCGGGGGGCGGGCCGAATAGCCCGGGTAAATCTACGTCGAGCGAGCCGCAGGTCCGTTGTCGAGCTGGCCGATCGGCCAATATACACGAGGGGGGCGGGGGCGAGGGCGCACACTAACGAGATAGGCAGCGATAAAGCGAAAGAGGGGCGGGGGTGACGCGCGGGGAGGGCGGCTCTTTGTCGTTATCCCGGCCGGAGAAAGCCATTCGGTCGATCGATGAATCAATCCGTTTGCCCGGCGACGTTGACGAAGCGCCGGCAAACGAGCGGCCGCCGGCCCATGACGGCCGCTGCAGGTGAGCCTGTATTAAAAAGCCAGGCAAAGCTGCGGTCGCGGCCAATCGGCCCCCCGATCCCGGCTTTTCCGAGGGCCGCTCCCCTCCCCCCCCCTGCGAGCGACGGCCGCTCCACCCACGCGAGGCACCCCCTTTTTGCGGAGCCGTTAATGAACTCTTGAGGATGTCGCGGGGGGTTTCCCGGGCAGCCTTATCGGCCGGCATCCGCGTCGATACGGGCGTATCGCGAAAGATAAGGCCGCGGAACGGAAGAGCGCGCGGCCTGGGGGATTATAGCCGGCTACGGGCGAAATACTAGCACCTTGTGAAACGCGCCCGAGGACTGCCGCGCCACCTGCTGGCCCCCGCTTTCGCAGGCGGTTCGCGGCCTCCGTAATATACACGGCATTTGCATTATACGACCCGGCCATTAAGCACCACGTGACGACGCGTAAACATAACCTTGCAGCGAGGCGAGCGCTGCATCGACGAGTATAAGCGCGGCTCGCGGCTTTTTTTTTTTATCTCGGTTTCCGTGCGGCCACGCACAGCGGCACATTGCGCGCTCCGCTCGTGCGCGCCCGATAGCACGCCCTCCTCTCTTTCCCATCAATCACGCGACCTTTCCGCTCGTAGCGCCAAATGCGTATCGCGGCCTCCACGTACGCGGCCTACACGCGTGCCCCGATATAATTGAATGTCCCCTAGTGCGCGCCCGTCGCACGAATAGCTCCGCGCTCACCCAAGGAATTCGCGCGTCTACACCATCCAGATCGCTTTTCTATTTTCCGCGGCGCTACTTCCCTTTCTGATACTATGAATTCAATTTAGAGCCGTGCTCATGTAATTATCGATCTATCGTTCGTGATTTTCTGACACTACCAAACTTTTCACTTGGTGCAATTGATGGATAGATTGCAATCTCAATGGCAAGAGTAAGGAGTCAGCATCAGATACATATTTACGGTTGCGATGCTAATATTTTATTTATTATATCATTATTTATCATTTAATACATGGAAAATTTAATATTGTCTGTTACTACAAGTAAAAAGTTTTTTTCAGAAAAAAGAATCAGATTTTCATAACAAAGATATGCATATATATTATAATAGTAGTCTTTACAACAAAGACAACATTCAACCCAGTAGATCAAATTATTTAAAAGACATTTGGTATTAAAAAAAGCTTTTTCTTGATTATGTGTGATTATAATAATAATACTTGCCTTTGACTTGTATTCGCTGCTTTCATGTAGTAGTCTAATAATCTGCAGAAATTAGGTTAAGCTTGTGCTCATCGTAATCGTAGTACAAGATAATTATTATTCATTTTTATTCATTTGTACAATTACTCACTAAATAAAAAAAATTGAAAATTTATTTATTAGTTTGAATAATAAAAGAAATTGCTATATTTATAATATTATATATAGTATGTTCCATACACTGTTGTGTAATCATATTAAAAAACCACTTCTTACGGAATTAGTTGATAGTTAGTAATTTATTTGGGTAAGAAATAAATCTGATGAATAAATAAATTCTACAGTTTACATTGGTAATAACATTGTAGAAAGGTAAGTTAAATGATCAAATATAACAATAATTAGAATGAATTAACAATATTTTGTTTTGGTATAAACTTATCGACGAGTTAAACGAACAATTAAATACGTGCTACAGAGTATCTATACGAACTTTTATTTTCAATAGACCGCAATAGGTAATTGGCTTGTGATCTTAATATTATTAATTATGTACAAATGGATTCGTGGATAAAGGGACGTTTAAGGGCAACAATAGGAACGAATGATATTTATTCGACCTCATTGTACCTAAACAATGGATGGTTTTTTGAAAGTAATTTCCTTTACATTGACACTTTGATGCAAAAGGACAATTAAAATTAGACAATTACAAGTAGACTCGGTACTGAATCTCGATATACAGTATAATGCACTGACAATAGTGTTCGGTTTTCTTAGTTAATATAGAAATTTGACGCAAATTGTTCTTACGACGGGAGCAGAACATTAGCTCTGCATTACTTACGAACAAACGTTAACGTCATATATACTGGGAACAGATTCATCCTTAATCTTGACTTATATTCTAACAAATCTCGTACATTTATCTTTATTTACAAGAGCTTAAAATTGAATAATTCACAATAGAACGTCCTCGTTACTTGGGTTTTGAATTAATCGTATCAATAATGCGCAGTCGACTTTTGGATATGACAGCACCTTAAAAATTGAACTATATACTCGACGGCTCATCTTGGCTAAACTGGCGCCTCATAATATTTACAAACGGTACTCGATCGCGAACCCTGGTTAGTCCTCGAATGAGTCATTATCGAGTATTATGGCATCGAGGATCGACTCGTTCGTACTGAAAGTAATTGAGAAAAATGATAAAACGACGGGACATTTCGTTCCTCGACAAGAGATGATATGATATGGTATGACCAACTTTAAAGACACAATAATGTACAACTTGCTGTTAAATCATTTTCACGTCTTGAAATTAAAATGATACAATGACTAGCAACTTAAATAAAATATCCTTCGGTACATCCTAACGCAATCGTATACATAACTTTGACTAAACAGTGAATGCGAGTCTTGGAGGGGGACAACGCCACGAAAGGTGGTTGGCGTGTAGGGAAAACGGTCGAGTGGTTATTTACAAGCTTTACAAAAGTGGAATAAAAGGTGTCCGCATGCCGATGCCAAATGTCAGGAGGCAAGCGGTCGAACGGGAGCGATATCTACAGAAAGAAAAAGTAACGGACAGCGGCGCCCCCAGGGCCTAGGGGCGGCCCTGGGCTGGGCGAGACTCCGGGCCTCAGTAGGGCCTCCAGACCTGCCTGGGCTTGGGGCTGCGCTCGCGCCTCGGCCTCATGGCGTCGCGGTCCGTCAGCTCGACGACGTCCTCCTCCTTGCGCCGCGTCGTCAGGTCCTGGCCGACGTTCTCCTTGTCCGGGCGCAGGTGGGCGCGCGCCCTGGTGCTCAGGTCGACGGTGTCCTCGAGGCGGATCTTCACCGTGAGGCCCGTGTGGCCCTCGTGGGCCCCGGGGCTGGACCGCGGCTCCTCCTGCTCGCCCTCGCTCCTGCAACGGGCCGGTGAGTCAGGTGAGCCGGGGGGGCGGGCGGGCCTAGGTACGCACCTGGGGGGCGAGGTCCGGGGACTGTCGAGGGACTCCTCGCTGCGGGAGCGCCGCTCGAGCTTGGCCCGCGGCTCCCCGGTGTCGTCGACCTCGATGCTGCCCTCGGGGCTGTCGGCCCGCGCGGCCTCCTCGCGGCCCAGGTCCTCGGGACTGGTGCTGCCCGCGCGCAGCTTCCGCAGCTCCTCGAGCCGCGCCTGCTCCGGGCGCTGGAGCCGCTGCTGGGCCATGCGCAGGGCCAGGGCATGCCACTCGGGCTCCAGGATGTACTGCTGCGTGTGGTACAGGGGGTTGTACAGCCACGAGGACTGGGGCAGCAGCGGCGCGAAGATCGACCCGAAGAGCGAGCTGCCCGCCGTCGGCCCTGCAACCACCCATCCTCGCCTTAGTCATTCTACTTCCTTCTCCCTCCATCCCTCCCTCTCCCAGCCTCAATTTACATTCTCTTTAAATCTATTCTTTTTCTTCACCCCTTATTACCACTGGACAATTTAGTACTTTCAACCCTGTTCCTAACAATTCTGTTTCGACTCTTACTAGAATTATCTTGTCTTTTCGCTCTCGGACACTTTCTATTCTGGTAACAGAATTGTCAGTATTATTACTCAGTAAAAAAGCAAATAAATAAATTATATTGAACTAAATCCGATTTCTTTACAACCAAGTCTGTACAACTTACAGTAACATTCTTAACATAAAATGACAAAATAAATACTTTCACCTGCTTGCGACGTGCACTCACCTGGGAAGTGGGCACCCGAGGGGCTCGAGCTACTCGGACTGGTAGTCGTCGTTGCCGAGGAGGTCGCCTCGGCCGTAGGCGGCGTCGAGGAGGTGGAGGTCGTCGCGGCCAGGAGGCCGGGGCCCGCAGACCCGGGTGAGGCGCTGGGCCCGGGCTCGCGCGCCTGGACGCCTAGGGGCCCCAGATCCGTTCTCGCGGCATCTGCAAGCAGAGAGACGTTGAGCGGGAGCCGCGGGAGGGCCGCGGGGATCTCACCGTTACCGCCGGCGGGCAGCCTCGGCGACCTCTGCTCCAGGGCGTGGTGGAAGGGGTTGAAGGCCGAGGCTGGGCTGTCTGCCGGCTGGCCCGCGGCTGGGTGCGTGTGCGCGTGGTGCGCCGGCGGCGGGGGCAGGCAGTGGGGGGCCAGGCCGCCGCGAGACAGGCCGCCCCAGCCCTGGGCGGCTGCCGCGGCCGCCGCCTGCTCCAGGCCCAGGTGCTGCAGGCCTGCGTTCAATATTTACATGTGTTACAACACACCAACACTCAGTGACTATCAAGTCTCAGATTGTTTTACTGATTACCAGTAACTACTGAGTTCAAGTAAAATAAAAAATGTTATTCTATAAAATTGAATACATATGCTAGTTTGTTATCTTATGTTTCATAAAGTTTAGTAATAGATTTAGATGATTTTAATTGAATCTATAGGTTTTTTTGATACGTAGAAAGTAGTTTTATTATTATAACCACTGGCGATATTATAATTGCCTAAAGTACCATATACGTAAGGAGCATAATTAGTCAACTGGCGTTTAATAAAATTCAAATAATATATCCAAATCACAGCTTTATTCGTCAAAACCGAATGCATACAATAAAATTCTTCACTTTAGAGTGAATTGTGACGTGGGGTTTACGCTTTTCAGAGTTACTCACAGTAGAGTATCGAATACAAATAGGTGACGTACTGGACGGCTATACCTACTGTACCGTCGGTTCGCTTTTGCGGGGTCGCGGTACTCCGGAGTGCTCTCTCCGTATATTCGGCGGAACACCACACACTTCTCACTCGCGTCGCGCAAGGGGCTACACGGGGAGTTAGGTATTCGTACCGGACTCAATACGTTCGCACAGTGGAAAGGTCACAGGTAGCTTACGAATACATGAAAGCAGAAGGTGTTTTTTAATTTATTTCGTCTTTTTGGGAGCGGTTAGTTATATTATATTTTAAGGTTAACAGTACTTCTCATTTATTAATTCGTTCATGTATAACAAAGTTTGCGTTAATCAAAGTGATGAATAAATGCAGTGTAATAAAATGAATTAGAATTCATCAGACAAAGTAACTATAGCTCGTTGGCTCGCAAGAATGATTTTAACACACTATGTAATAAGTATTATAACGCATTATATAAATTCCGATTATTGTAGCTTATGCGTGCAGCTGCTCGAACCAACTTTATACGTATTTTAACGCAAAAATGAAGGATATCTTTTTTCTAAATTATGCCAAGCACTAAATATTTTTTACACCAATTTTTAATAGTTTTAAAAGAATTCAAGATAAATTTTAACTATGTGGACCTGTGAAAGAGCGTTCGTAATCACCTGGGGTCCAGAACAAGTGAAGATAAGATAGCTATACGATACTATAATTAAACCAAGGACTATACATAGGGACACAGGTGTGAGTTAAAGATTCGAGGTTACTCGATCGAGTAATGGTGGGAATTTCGTATTTGATGAGAGGACACCGATTGCCGAAATAGAAAATCTAAATTTTGTAGTTCGCAGAAGCTAGTTAAGCAGAGATATATGTATACAGGTACTCAATAATATAGTCATATTTAATAATGGAATCAATTATTAGTTCATTTTCGACTTGTAATAAGTTTAAGCTTTATATGTGAATGATGATCCAGTTCACTGGATTGACAGACCAAGGGATTTCAATCCCCACATGGTACACAGACAGTAAAGGCATTCGTTTCGATTCTCTGGGTCGAGGGGCGAGGCAGCGACTCAATCTCTGCTACTAACTCTTTGGCCTACTTCACGAGGAATCTCTTGGTTAGGTTCTTCTCCAGGGTGTTACAGGATGGGTAGCCTTGACTCTGGTGTGCTGTCCGCTCCTTGAAACATCATTGCCTGGGGAAGCTCCTGCTTCCTGGGAGAGGGTCCTGAAACTTCTGGAGTCCCATGGCCCAAAGTACTGTCAAGTCACTAGGTTGAGAAGAAGTAGGTTCTACCTAGATACCTTGATCTATCACTACAGAGGAATTGAAGTTGACAGATTCACATTGGAGATAGGCCATCGCGGCGCTCGGACTGCCATGACGGCACACGGTGTTACTAGGCCCGAGATTTCTAACGCAGCTTGGCTGCGCGTCTGTTATCACATTTTCTAGTCAAATCCTCTATTCCCTTATTGTTATTTGCATATCAGGTTATAACCATATTTTTCTAAATCTTACTTTTTCTTGTAGCAAAAAGGGCAAATGTATGGATAACATCCTAGGTCGTGTCTCAACCTCTTATTTGCGAGATTCTTTTTAATATTTTATTAGCGCGGATTCGGTGATCAATATTTAGGTGGATCTTCAATATTCAAAGCAGATGCAATAGAAGCGATAAGATAAGAAGCAAAATAGAAAAGAAATTCGATGGCAAAGCGTAGGTGAACGATGACCAGAGACGCTAGAAGCTCCGGTTAATCGAAGCAATATCAGCTTTCAGAAAACCATGATCAATAGATGGAGATGGGGCAGTAGCCGTAGCGGCGTAGCGGGGAGACAGGAGAGGCCGGGGAAACGGGGGCTTAAAAAATTCCACCGAGCCGAGTGTATCAGATGCGAGAGCCGGGTACATGTGTACGCGGGGAGGAGCGGCTCGGGGAAAGGGTTGCGCGGAATAAACAGGGAGCTACTTCGTTAGGCCTTTGAAGTGACCGTCCACTTTTTCCCAAATTCTCGCTTTGATTATGGAGGTACTTAAATTTTTTCTACGTTCTACCTACGATTATAAATGATTTACTTCAATGTGCATTATTGTTCGAGTGTTCAATTAATCCATTTACGTTGAATTAATAGTCTTTATAACTCGATGCTTTATATTTTTGTGACTAATTCCACAATTTTTGAATGTCAATTATGGTATAAAAGTGTAGTAATTTGGATTTAGAATTCATAAACTTAGTTTGAAAAATATAAGCAGACATACTTTAATAAAGAAAATCATAATGTATTAACACTAAAAGGAAGACTCATTGTAGTTTTGAAAAATATATTGATTTTAAATACTGCGACTCAATTGTAATAAGACCTAGTGCCACACTTGCATAGTTCTTCATATTGACCAAAATATATCACTCTGTATTTCTAAAAAGATTTAGTTTTTTTATCTTGGATAATACTTTTCTCATAGCAATATTTACTCTACTCTACTTTAATCAGTATCAAAGGTAAGACCGAGAAGCGAAAAGTACATAATTATGGTCTATATTTACCGAAACCGCAGCTGCCTCGGGAATTAAAATATCAAGGGTGTTTTTAAAAATGCATACTCGAAAATATCTATTTGAAATTTCGGTTGGCACAAGTACATGATGCAAACTGAAAAAAGACGGAGAAGAGCTGCGCAAGAGAAAAAGGTAAGTTGAAAGTAAGATACGCAGTAAAAGAGAGGAAGCGAAAGAGTGCGTGCACGGGCCGAGATAAAGAACAGAGGGATAAGCGCGAATGAAGAAGAGAGGAGGGAGGTGGCACTGCTGGTGGTGGTAGTGGGGTTGGCTTGGGTGAGAGGTGTGGAGGGGTGGCGCGAGAGAAAAGGCAGGTAAGAAGAGTCGGAAAAGGAGTCGCGGGAGGAAGGGGCTGGGGCGTTGCAGTGGTGGGAGGCGCCCAGCTGCATCGGGCGGCCGGGGGCGGTGGGAGGAGGGGGGGGGGAGAGAGAGGGCAAGGGCGGCAGGGGGTGGGGAGGACCCAGCGGGGTCGGCGCCGGCAGAGGGGGGCCACCGCGCGGCCGGGGTGGGGCGCGCGAGCTTTTGCGAGGTGTGCGCGAGGGGTAAAAAGCCCTGGGGAAAGGAGCTTGCGGGGCCGCGGGGTGGGGACGGCCACGGAGTCACTGGCGCGTGGGCGTGGCAGACGGAGATTGTGGCCTGCCGGATTGGTTGGCCGCAAAGCCCTTTCCGCGGGCTGGCCGCGGCCCGGCGGTGGCGCGCGGCCGAAAAAAGCCCCAGAGGGGGAGGGAGCCGGCCGAGCGGCGCGCCAGGGGAGTTTTTACCCTCCCCCCGCCGGTGGTGGGGGGAGGCACCCACGAGGCAGCCCGCTTGCCCTCCCTGTCTTGCCCCCTCTCGCCCCGGGATTAAGAAGGCGATAAGAGGGAGAGCGCGCGAGAGGACAGGCGTGACTTGAAAAGCTCCGGGGGCTTACGGCCCCGGGTTTTCAGTCGACTTTTCGCGAGCCCGGATAGTTGATAAGGGGATAAACGGAGACGCTCGCCCCCCGTGCGCTATTCCTTCCTTCCCACTCGGCTCCAGAGCTTTTTAGTTTCCGCCTCGGTCGCGAGCCCCGAGCCGCCTGCGCCGCACCCCTCAGCCCACACTTTTTCCCGCTGTCCGCTCTTTATTGCACTTGCGCCTCGGGGATTTTTATGGATTTGCAACTGCTTTTGAAATATAATGTAGATTATTTGTTGGGATTTTAAGTTGTTTTTTGAAATGCTAGCATTTAAAGTAAAAACTTTAAAATGAAAATATATAAGTACAAAAAGCTACAGCAAATGAGTTAATATTTCTATTTAGACTGCGAAGTATGTTTTAGATTTTCTGTTGCGCTTCCTAGAATTATAAATACTGATAATAATTGTCATTTAATATTTATGTTCGTAATTTTTTATTGTGCATACCAGAACTTAAAATATCTTGAATACTTTTACATGCTTAAATTATGACAGTAAATAATTTATGATTTCAATGTAATCGTAAATCTTTTTTTATTTATGTTTTTAAACGTTCATATAAATTAGTGAATATTGAAACTCAAAGTTTTTTCTTGAGCAACTTTCGCACATGCTAATGCATTCGCTCAACTTATTCTGAACACTCATAAATATGCCAGTGACGCGCCGAATAGTTGACTAAGAGTACGTATAGCGCAATTATTATATTATGCTCTATTACCTATCTATTATTAAAAAGTCTTGTTAAAGGAAAAATAATATAGATCTATTTCATGCAAATTTTGAGCTTTAAAAGGGTATCGAATAATATTTTTGAATGATGTAACTATTATTTCTATTTTTTAAATTTGCGCATTGTAGGATTAATTTATAAGTATGTTTATAATTTTATTACAATGTTTTTATAATCTAAAAATTGTTAAAATTTAAATGAGTACCGAGCGCATAGAGGTAAAATAAAGGTTCGTAAGTAGGTAAGCGATAGAAAAATGAAAATTGTTTTGCAATTTGAGTGGAAGCAAGTTCTCGATTTCCATTATCTAAATAGATATTTGGAGGCATCAATTTTAGAAACTGTTAGCCACCGTTGTGCGCAAACTTTTCGAATGAATAAAATATTGAAACCGACATAAGGAGAGCAATGTCCAAGTAATCAACAACGCTGGATCGCTCTGAAGTTGCACTATGCAAAGTTATTGTTCGCCTAATCTCGCGATTCATAGAACAGTCGATTGTCAAAATTGGGCATTCTTCGTGCAAAGCCCCAGAAGCAAGAACGAAGCAGAGGGGAAAAAAAGACTGACCCCGCAATAGGAAGAGCAGTCGATTACGCGCGGGATGAACTGGTGTCCCTACCGCGAGTCTGTCCGGCGGCGTATCGTGCGGGCACCTGGGGCGCGGCTCCCGTCGCCGGCATATTTCCAATTTAATAAACCGTCGAAGCGACGTAGGCGCGCGCGCCCCGGACAGGGGCGATAATTCCGAAAACAAATGAAGACTAATGAGGGCGGAGGGGGCAAAGGGTTGCAGGGCCCGGGCGCCACCCTTTTAAGGAGCCTGAGAAATGCCGGGCTTAAGCGGCTGCCGAGGGGAGCCGCCCGCGCCGCTTTAAAGGATGATGCATTGTCGGCGCGCGCGCCCACGTCAGCCGCTTTGTGCAGCCCCGGGGAGGAGCCCCGAGGTGACGAGGCGATAATCGCCCCGCCGAGTTTTTCGACGGCGGGACAGTCGGCCCACCCTCGAATTGGGTCATACGGCAACCGGTCTTGCGAGGAGGCTGCGACACTTTGCAGTGGCCTCGATGCCCGTATATAGAAAAAAAAATTCACCGAATTTCAAATAATTGATTTGAGCATGCTTGGGGGAACGTTTTGATCTTTTGGGTACGCAATTCATGATTGAGTGCGCGCTGTCGAATATATGCGAGACTATTCCAGTTTTCATTTACACGGTGCTACAACATTTCATGTTTCAATTGTATGAGTTTCAATTGACGGAAGTGCGTAATGTGTAATTGATCTAGTTCGAAGCTTAGTCTTTTTCAATCTGTACCGATTTTTTTGATTATAGAGTTCAGAAGGGCTTTGCTCATTTTTACGTGAGGGCACGCGCATTCGGCAATAATTCTATAGGGTACCGTTCATTCGGCAGTGGAGGCTCGAGGGGCTTTTCTATTTAAACTCCAAACCATAATCGCCTCTCGATTAGTATAATTATTACTAGGGCTTATTAAGTACGAGGGGATTTGGCGGATCGTTGAAATAGGCGAGGCGAGTCGCGCTTGGCCTCGTGGCCCTCCGGGCTTCCGCCGCGTATATACATTTTTCAAAGAAAATCCAAAGAGCTCGAACTTAAAGAGGCATTAGGGAGCAAAGCCCAGTAAACTCGGGGGAAAGTAAAGAGTGGAGCCGCTCGTCCGGTTAGCGTGAGATACATAATAAATTAATTCGCCCATCTCTCTCGCGCTCTTCCTCCCTCCCATCTAGCCGCGGCTCCCGTGAGCCGCGCGCGCGTCTTTTATCTATTCAGATCTATGCAAAGCAGGCGTTAAAAAGCTCTTCCACCCGCTTTCGAGGACTTAACCCTTACTCTTGCCAGCCGGCCCATAGCCCCGCTTATTCTCTTAAAGCTAAATCTGTCCTTCCGCGCACCGAGTTAAGTTTATTCCACTTCTTGTATTCTAAACTCTTCCTCCGACTTTTTTCGCCCTGGCCCCGACGACTTTTTTCCCCTCCGCCCTTGTCTACTGCGCCCGCGCCGGCCCTTACTTCCCTTCGCCCTTGCTAATCTGTTCGCCGTCCACGACGCGTCTTTTCGCCTCCCAGTAGGAATCATTATTCGCCCGGAAACGCCGACAAATCAAATTCCCCGCTATCTTGCCTACGGTGTAAATAAAAATGGACGTTTCAAATCTTTTACTACTGCTATTTACATTCAAAGACTGGAGCACCGGCCTAGCTGTTTTTTTATAGAAATAATCTTGTTCACGCACTCATTGCAAATAACTAAGCAAATGCACAGATATGTCGGATTAATAAATTTAATAGTTCTGGAACAGGTGTGCATACACGCGCACATGTGTTCTAATGTACGTCATACATATACGTGATTAAGAGATAATGCGTAGAAACAAGAGAATAAATTAGAATAAATTTCTAAATCGTGTTTTCATCTAGAATTTGGCTTCTGAGTGTTTGGCTTTCTGAGTTTGGCAATTCAGAGCGAATTAAGTAGTTTTGGCAGTCGGACAAGTGAAATTAATTGATTTAAAGCACCATTTAATCAGTACATTATAAAAAATGGTAAATTTTCTGCTAACTAGCGTGCTCGAATGGTAAATGTAATAGAATTAACATAAAGAATGATGGATGTATGGCTCTCGCAATAAGGCAGCTCTCGGATAACTCATGGTGAGATTTGAGTATTTGTAATAACGAGCAAGGAAGAATATAATAAAGCAGGGAATGGGTGTAGGAAAGCGTATGGTCTAACCGATCCCCTGGCGCTCCCTGGCCGATCGATCGTCCCGGGCTGGGAGAGTCGGCGGAAGAAGAATCGGGGCGTCTCGTCGGGCCTTGGGAGGCGCGAAATACTCGCTTCCCACTTGTCAGTCGGGGCGGCCTCTTTGCGCTTTAATACTCGGGCGCGGGCCTTGGGCGGGTGGGGGGGGGGGGCTCTCAAAGAGCGCGCACGGGCGTGCAGAAGGCGCCGGGGCGCCAGATGCCGCGCGCCTCCCCTTCTCATTACCGCGCGCCCGCGCCGAGGAGGGAGCGGCGAGATTGGCCTCCCGCGGCCCCGACTCCGCCGTCACCTTGCCGACGGCCCCGCGGCCGGATCAAAGGAGGGAGCGGCATTTAGCCGGGCTCGATTATGAGCCGCTCCACGGGCCGGGCGCCAAGGTCGCCCGCGCGGCCAACCTTACCAAGGAGCCGCCCGGCCCCGACGTCGTCGCCTGGCGCGAGCCGTCGTGTCCGGCCTCTAAAAAAAAAAGAAGAAGAAGGCCAAGGGCCGGCCGACAAAGGCCGATCATCGGCGAGATCAAAGGGGCGCTCGGGATGCTGCGCACGCGCCCCACGACAAAGCCCGGTGTATTAGCCGGCCGCGCGATGGACCGGCCGGAAGACGTCGCGCGGAATTATTCAGCCGGCCGCTAAGTGCCGGGGAAAGGGAAAAAATAAAAAGGGTCGCGGGGGCGGCCCCCTCGGCCGAGCAAGCCCCCGGCCAAAATGAGGCAAGGACCACCTTATTGAAAAAAAAAAAAGAAAGAAAGGGGGTTCTTTTTTCTCCCCCGGCGGCCCGCGGGAGACGGTTAATTGACACGGCACCCGAGTCGGCCTCTTGTTAACCCCGGCCGGATTCTTCCGGGGGGGAAAGAAGCTCCGTGGCGGGCCGCTAATGAATATTCCCCGGCGGGAGGGGCCTCGGCGCCTACGGTTGTCCCCCGGATTCCAGCGCACTGGTCAATATCACCTGTCCCCGGGTGTCCGGGTCCCCCGGCGCCGAGGGAGAAGAAAGCCCGGGGGCGTCCGTGAAACGCGACTCCTCGCCGGCTGCGGCCCGGCTGAAATTTAATAACATCCCCCTAGTTACACCTGAATGGGCAGCTTAACAACCGGCGCGGCTGCCAGGTTGTCTCCCGGAGAGGCCCTTCTATTCATCTCGGGAGCTCCGGGGCTCGGCTTTAGCCCGGCTCCATTCTTCCGGGGCGCGTGGGCCGGCGGCCGCGTCGGTATACGCGTCGGCTGGCGCGCCCTGCCGGCCGGACGCCGAAGCGCCCCGGAAGGGTTGCGTCGATATATGCGCGGCCGCGCGGCCGTCGGCTGACCAGGGGCCACGAGCCCGCCCCTTTCTCTCCCACTTACCCGCGAGCCCTCATTGCGCGGGTAACTGCCGCCGCGGTCCCGTCGGCCTCGGCACCGCCCGGCTTTTTACGCGCACCCCAACGTAAGCCTGCGTGCGCCGAGCATCGCGGACACGTATACACCCAGTGGATGCACGGGCAATCGGTCTCACCGTCGCATCCGTCTGGGGAAATTCCGGCGAGGATCAAAGCTCCCCGTGTATCCTCACCAGGCCTGAGAAAGACTTGCCCTCGGCGCAGTTATTAACTCGGCGTAATCGCGAGCCAGCGGAGCGCGGAACTATGCAGGCGCTTGATAAAGCGGCACAAGAGCGCGACTCCCGGGTCTGGAGGCTGAAAAGGAAGGCGGCTCGGGCGGGGCTCCCGCGCGGCTTCGCCCCCGCTTCGTCCCTCGCCGCTCTTGATTAAAAAAGAGGAGCGTTAAAAGGAAATCGAGGGCATAAAAAAAAAAAAGAAAGGAAAAGCGAGGCGGGGAGCATCGGGCGCCGATGGCCCAAGGAGCCCAGTACGCCGGCGGATGGATATGCCTCGAACGGAGACCCGCTAAGCCGCTTATCGTGCCGAAACAATACGCTGTCGGTGGAGGCCGGCACCGATGCCGCCCCTGTGTAGCCCGGCTGCGATCAAATTTGCCCGGGAGATCCGCTCGGCCTGACGGCGAGTGCGCCGCGAGTGCGCTTCCCTCCGCAATTGGCCCGCTTCCTTTCGAGCCCCGGTGTGCGGGCTGCGTACAGCGCGAGTAGAAATCGTTGAAGATTAGTCAGAATTAACGATAAGCGCGACTGATAATCCCGCCCCAAGTGGGCCCGGCAGCTCGTGAAAAACAAATTCTTCGGGGTTTTTACTCCGTGAGAAAGATGAGCTAGGCGGCGCTCGCCCCCATAACAACGATCTTTCTACATCTATTTATGTGGAAAGCATTCCGGTGACTGATTGTACTTATTCTCCTGTTTTGACAACGTTATAATCTGGGTAGAAATGACAAGTAATTTTCGAACCAGTTGGAATTGACTGCTCTTAAATGAGTGGTCAATTTTCTGCCGGGCTGCAAGGGAGGATAAGCATTTTTACCCTCATAAATGTAAAATGGATAATATAACTTGGCAGAATTTGCATCGAGCGAAAGTATAAATTCAAAAGCAGCGTAACCGTGCAATTTGGAGTTATTGTCTGGCTAAGGTAGCGCCGACGTTGGCCCGCTCAAAAAATCTCGTGAAATTAAGGGCGGCCCCGATACCCGGGAGCGGGGCTACGGTTCGCTCGCGCTCCGGATTAATCAGGCTCTCCTCTCTACTTAGGCAGCCGTCGGGAAAACTCAATTTTGAGAAGCGACGCCGTCCCTCAATTTTGACGCGGGCCGCGTTATACGGCCGCCTTAAGTGCGGGCCGGGGGGGGTCGGAGGGATCGATTGCCAGCCCCGAGGCGCGGCCCTCGCGCCTCCTGACCCCGGCCCCGGGAGATCGAGTTTGCCCCTTTCACGGGCTGCGGCTCGCTTTCGGCTCCTCCGCGGAAGCCGGGCCGAGGGAAGCCCGGGCGCCAGTCCCCCCCCCGATCCTCGGTCAATAAGTCGAAGCCTTCGTTAAGGACATTATTGCCGCGCTGCGCCCGCCGCCGGCCCGGCCTTTATTCTCTCCGGCAATAAAGATAAAACGCCACTTTATGGAAGATCGCGAGATATATCCGGAGCCCAGGTGCACACGGCTCGCCTACCTTATACTGCCGCTTTTAATGAGAAAAACTTTATCTGCGCGCTTTTAGCGAAAAAAAGTGACTCCCGCCTCGTAAATATTGATCAAATGCAAAAGAGGCTGCCACCCGAGCACCGCTAGCCGCCTGATCAAAATACCCCTGCGCCCCGGCTGCCTGATCCACCGCCCGCCCCCACTTCATAACTAGGTTAGTTCTTTAACGCCTGTGTGGAATTGACGGATAAACGACTTTATAAAAAGAAACCTGCACGTGGAATTACCGTAGCGATGATTTTCTGTGTCGACTCGTGATACTGATTAACTTGGACCGGTTCACATGATATCACAGCAAACTTTCAGATCCATTGGAACATCAAAATCAAATTTGAAACATTTTTATGCTACGTGTACAACTTTACTGCCGTGTTCTTGGATAAATACGGTTGGCTTCAAAACAATTTATTCCTCAAACCAAAAGAATGAAGCGGAAATTTAATTTAGAGAAAAAAAATCATGTTAAAAACATCAAAACTTTGATGATAATAGCATACGCGTATAAAAGAAGACGACAAAAGCAATTGACGATAAAATATTCATTGGAATAAATGGTGAAAGGAAAACCGGCCTGGACCACTTTTGGACCAGCAGTGGAAAGTGGACTGAACAGATTGCATTAGATTTTGATAAAGCAGAGCAAACCGTGCAAAATGTTAATTCGAGAATACAGCGGATTCACTTTCCTCCGTGATAGTTCTAAATCCCTTGACCTGTTCATTACGAGAAATACAAATTGCGTTAAAGCGAGAGTGGCCATGTACGCGTTGGGTAGTGGCATCGTGTTAATAAGAAAGCGCTGGAAGCAGTAAAAGTGAGGCTGGCTTACCCGACAGCTTGAATCCCAAGGGGTCCTGCGGGTGTCCGAAAGGGAACGGCCGGGGCCCAAAGTGGAACGGGTGGAACGCCTGGTGACCTAGAAACACGTCTAATGTTTACGCAATTTTCATACTGCTTCGTTAGCGCCAAATTCTGACCGTGGAAAATAGTACCGATGCCTTTTAACTTTTGTTACACAATTCATGAACAAGGTATGCAGATTTTGGTATTCGCGATACTTTATCACTCCCGGTGCTGTAGAGATTATTAGTTAGTGTATGCGGTCATGAACTATGTTGACAAAAATTAAAAAGTAGCTCGTGCGATTAGACTCACGTGTTTTCGACCGCGGCTCCCTAGGACCGTCCACCGTCACCTTTATGGCCTTGGACAGAGTTGCGATTTGAGGCGGTGACGTTTGCAGCATTATTGTCAAAGTGAAACTTTTTCCTGGAATCAGACAAGTTTATCATTGTGAATTAAAGTGAAAAACATTTTAACGATAATTCGATTAACTTGCGCATGAACCGTTCGCGTTTATTATGAAAATCATAAGAATTTAAATTTATTAAAATAATCGTTTCCTGAAATATGCCCCAAAAATTGCATACAATTACATCGTGTCTGCAGTTATTGAGAAATGATTAACGGAGAAAATGTGAAAATCCAAACCGATGTTAATATTTTTATATTATATGATGTAATTGATGTATACCGAGGCACAATTTGATTTGTTTGATATTTCGAAGAGTAAACAGCATAAAGAGGGAAGTACAAAACTCATAAGCGTTCGATTACAAAATCGCATACCATAATCGATTGTTCGCAATGTTTATTAATTTGCAGGATGAGGTAACGGGAATGAATGGGAAAGGGTTGATCGGGGCGCGACGTGACTTCCCAGGTAATTGGTACTCTAGCGCTCTTGTTAGCCGGGAGGCAATAGAGTCCCGTGTCCTTATAGAATATTGATTGAACGAGACAAGCCAATATGGAGCTCAAAGCGATCGTAAAGGAGGCGGGGGCGGAAAAAGCCGGGGCGGCAATATCCCCGGGACAAGAGTTAATCAGGGTCTGACCCCCGAGGTGTCGGGGGCTGGCCTTGAGCGGGGCGATAGCGCGGGCGCGTTAAACTGGCCCGGGCGAATAATTGAGGAGGCGGCCGCGCGTTTATTATCCGGAGATTAGGTCGACGGGCATAAGGGAGCCGGGCCGGGCCAAATGAAAAAGCCGGCCGCGGCGCGCCCGCGGCCTCCATTATTCAGGTCCAATCCGGGCGACCGCGAGCCGCGCATTATTCACGCGGGCGCGACGCCTCCTTCGGCTCGGGCAGGCCCTGAATTATTTCCCCGGCGAGTAACGAACGCCCGGGCGCTCGCGGCCTTTTTTTCCTTCCCCCCCGATGCCCGATGTAAGTTTCATTGTGATGGCGGCCGGCTGATGGCGGCGCTGATGCTCCAATTTGTTGGGCCGATCAAACATTCAGCCGGCCGCCCCCGCAGAACCAAAGCCCCTCCGTTTTCCTTTCCTTTCCTTTTTATTTAGCCATGCATTGAATGCGTAACGCGACCCCCCGCGCCGCCGGGGACAACTCGGCGGGTGGGAGATGCAGCGGGAGGAAAGCGCCCGACGTGACAAGCTGCGAGCCAACGGCCCAGGAAGCGCCCGTTAACCCGTCCCCGTTGGCAATGGGGCGCTCGCGAGCGCGGCTTTATCTCCTGGCGCCGTGGCGCCGCCGCCCTCGGTTTTTACGGTGAACCGCGGCGTTAAACGGCCCGAAAGTTTACCGCTCGCGCGGCCTGAAAACCACTTGGCTGCAGCGCATTGTCGGCGGTCGCCGCGGCGCCCAGCCGCCTGACCGCGAGGCGCCGCCCGCGCCAATCGAACCGCCCGGCCGAATTAGCGGCCGATTATGTGCGCCCCGCGCCCCTCTGCCCGCTATCCCCTGTGTTTTTCTCTTTTTCGACGAAGGCGCCTTTAACCGCAGCAAGCGTTCATGGGAAAAATCGAGAGATATACACATCATTTTTTAGCGGCTGATTGTCCTAACTTTTATGAATATTTTTGTAAATCAGTCCTTATAAACTAGAAAAATAATCCTAGTCACTTTATTCTTCTCGTTTTACTAATTTCAATTTATACACATATACTCTTCGTGCATAAACAAATCATTATGTAATATATTAATTAGGCTTGTTGAGCCGAAATATTACTATCATTAAATAAATATTACACTAAATACGATATGTATTAAATAATAATTCGATACCAACTTATTGTAATAATATAGAATCATAAATTATCTATTAATAATTTTGTTGTGTATGTAAACAAAGTGGAAAAAGTTTCACGCTAAAACATTATAAGCAATAGGCAGTATGAGTTAAATATAGATGAACGGTCATACGGTAGCTAGAACAAATGAAAAAGAGAAGAAGATGACAGCGTGAGAGAGAAAATACAACTAGAGTCAATTATAGGGAAAATATAACTTATTTTAATACCAATAATTGAAAAAACCATGTGTGTATAGTCGTACGGCAATAACTACTTAAGCATATCAGCAAACCAATACATGAGTCGATGTTAGATCACGATAATAAAATTAAACTGTTATTTAATTAGAAGACGGATTGTTGTTGACTATCGACTACCGATTTTACTTTCAATTCGTACGAGTCGCCGATTGCATTGCGAGGTCGTACATCGCGAAAGAGTAAAAAATTCCTAATGAATTTGTCGGAGTAGCCGAAGTAGCGAGTTGGCGCCCGGGGAAGCTCATCAGCAAGTCAAACCGCCGCTTATCACAGGACAGTGGCTTTCATTAGGGCGCGGGCGATCGGCCGCTTAGCCCGAAAGAAAAGCCCGCGGGAGGGAAGGAGGGCGGCGCGCCTACTTAATTGAATTAGGGAGGCCCCGGGGCATTTGCATAAGCCGAGCGGCGCAGGCGGCTAACGAGCCTCCCCGGGCCTTTACGAGGCATTACGTGTAACCCGGCGGAAGGGGCCGGGCGGCTTTAACGCGCTACGTGCCGCGGGTAAATGTGTCAGTAGTCGCGCCCGGGCCCCGTCGGCCCAAACTCCTGAAAGCCATAGCCGGCCTTTTGACACTCTTTCGCCGGCATTAGGCAAACATTTCCCGCGGCGGACTGACGGGGGCCCGCGCGGGGGGCTATCGCTCCAAGGTCCCGCTGTTTGCCCCGGGCGCCACTTCGCGCGGATCGTTATTTCACGCTGTTTGCCGTGTTTTAAGATTCTGACGTTTTGACTGGCGCGGGCGGGGGAGCCGCGGCCCTTGCGTGTCGCCCCGCCCAACCGACAGCCGATCCCTGTCTTCCTCCTCGGCCGCCTCGCTCTTCTTTTCCCCTCCCGGCCAAGAAGTACCGAGTGGGCGATTTTTTCAGAGCTCGTTAGCCGCCCAGTTGGACTTGGTGACTTAATAAATCCTGAGGTCGCCCACCTAGGCGACGCCCGCTAACCGAAATCAAAGTTGCCTCGTTATAGACTTGTTAACTTTGCCTTTTTCAATGAGCTATCGGGGTGTGAAATTCGTTGCATTAGCCGCGTCACGTGAACAAACAGTTTTTATGTGAGCGTAATGAAGTTAAAAAACGTAATAAAGTTGTCTTTATTGTTGCAATGTTATTGATTTTAAATTCACTGTAATTAAATTAGTATCATAAATAAAATGAAAATACTTAAAACGATAAATCATTAATAAAATATTTGTATACAATAAAAGTTATTAAAAATTATAAAAAATTATCTATACTCAACAGAAACAATTTACTTTCTTATTGCTCGGGTTAAGCATAAAGTAGTCAACAGTCATTCCACAACCATAAAGTACCAGCTGTGAAACTCTAGATTCATTTGTTTCTAGATAAAATTTTCTGCAGGAATTTAACATCTGTTAACATTTAACTATATTTTCATTATTAGTTCACAGAGCAGTTCATATACGTTCTAAATAAAATTATTATAATTATAATACGTCTACACTACAGTAGAAAGAGTAAATGTATCAAGAGTTATTTAATCTTTTCTAAAAATATATATTGTACTCTCGGTACACTTTACCATGTCAATTGAAAATAAACGCATACCTATGCCCAATGAACGGAAAAATTCAAATTACACTAAAATTACTAAAAAAGACCCCGTACTCTTGCGATATTTTCCCGGGTGCTGTAGGAAAACAGAACGGTGCACTGCAAAAGGAGAAAAGAGCTTCTTTTTTAATAGAAAAGCTCGTGTCGTTTGTGAGGCAACGATGCAGAGCGCTCTGACGACTAATCGAAGACACTGTCGGCGGGGGGTTCCCAAAGCGCTCCCCCGGCAAGTGACAACAAAGCATTATCCCCGGCTCGGCGGCGGCGCCAAAGAACAATCGAAGGCGCGATCGAGCCGCGAGGCGGCCGCCGTAGCGGAAAACGGGGAGCTTATCGCGCGCGTAACGAGGGCCGGGAGGGGGGCCCGCGAGGCGGAATAAGGGCCGGCGTCTCGTTTTAGTTTTTAATTGGCGAAAAAAAGGCCAGGGCGCGGCGTATCGGCCCCCCACGGGGGGGCGGCTCGCAATTACCCGTTAATTAAAGGGCCCGCGAGGTGAGCCCGCCGCTGCCGCGGGGAATCGCCGCCCGGCGCTTAAGCGGCCTCCTTGTTTTTCGGGAGGGCGGCGCGCGACAAGGGCGATCGGGGCGCCGCCCTCGCGCGCCGTAAAGGCTTAATCCATTTCCGATACGGGCGCGCGTGTGTGCGCGGGGTCGCGGTGTCCGAAAAGGGCCGACCCTCCTCAGCGCGCCGACGGACCTTTTACGACTTATTAAATCACTTCTGCGTGGGCTGACGCCGAGGAGGCGCCGCGCCCCGTGAAAAAAAAAGAGGAATAAAAAAAAAAAGAAAAAGAGCGGCGCACAAGGACAAATAAAACGGGCGCCCGGGGAGCCGGGCGCGCCAATCCACCGGGCGGCCAAGTCCCAAAGTATTCTTCCGCCCCGCGGAGGCAAGCTTCGATTCGCCGCGATCGTTAAAGCGACGGCTTCCTCTCTTTTTCCCTCTTGGCTTTCTCCTCCGCGATGCGCTCGAGCCTTCAAATTTGCCCAACCAGTCGGAAGGTTGTTCGACAGGATCGAATTAATTTAATACCTTTGTTTTTTAAGCTGCCTATTTTGTTGTCTGTACGCTGGCTGAAAATAGTGCCTAACGCAACACTTCAGCTAAAAAGTTATCGAATAATAGCTAATGATCCTGCAAGTGCAGACTCTTAAAAGATTAAGTACATATATGCTATAAATAACTAATGCAAAACTATTGAATAGGTTTGTTAAATTCGTAAAACTTGCCTCAGCATAAATTAATAAGATAACTAAACAAATTGGCTTAAGGAACGAGAAATTACTATATATTTTTGTACATGTACATTGACAAAAATGTTATAATAATGTTTACCATAGCCTCTCTGGTAAAAAATTTGTAGACCAGTCTAATTTAAGAAGTTACCAAACTTTCTATTAAAAACTATCCGATAATATAGTAAATGCTCAAGCAATTAAAACTAAAAGTACGATTTAATGTTCTAATAAAGATACCTATGAGTTGTACTTGTGTAATTCCCCGCTGAATATAAAAGCTTATTTGAATTATCCATGAATTTTCTCGCAAAATCGACGCGACAGTAACTTCACATATGCGGATTACGCGTTGAGCCTCGTGCGCGCAGGCGCAATTTTCATAAAGATACTTTTTCTTTTGCTCGTTTGAGATGGTGGAATCGGCGCATCTGCGCCCGGCGTCGATATATCGCGGATTAAAGTACAGCTACTTGGAAGCGGAGGTGGGACTCGGGGCTCTGTCAATGGGGCGATAACTTACCCGGGGCTCGGGATAAATCGCCAGATCGTTCATTTCTGTCGGGCGCGAGACACTGGCCTGTCCCGATCATTTGGTAACTTATAGTGTCGAGCGCTTATATTTATTACCGGCCGAGGCGGGCGCGGGCCGTGTGTACACACGGCAGCGCGTAAGAAGAGCAAAATAAAATATATTTGTCGGGAAAAAGAAGCGCGAGCGCGGGGCGTCGATAGCTGGGGGGCGGGAAAGCAATACCGGCGATAGATCCGTCAGCGGGGCGACACCGGAGCCGACAGGCGCGGCTCGTCCTTCAAAGCGGTAAACACCCGCGGCCCCCCGGGGTAATTCACGGGCTGATTCCCCCGGCTCCTGGGAAGGTGAAAAGCCGGGGGGGGGGGCGGGGGCATAAACAAGCGGGGCGCGGCCGCCTGGCAGCCGATAAATCCGCGCCCAAGCAGTCGGCGAAAAAGGAAGCGCGCGGCCGGCGGCTTTAAAGCCGGCCCATAAATTGACAGGCCGAGAGCAGGTGAGGACGCGCCGCGGCCGAAGGAGCCGCATCGATCAGCGGATCTGCGACCTGTCGATACGCCCCCGTAAAACACGGCTAACGCCGGTATTTATGCGCCCCGCGCCTTCGGCCCCCGGGCGACCGGACACGCGCCACCCCGAGCCTACATTTTTCTCGCGCCTTTTCGGATTATGCCCGCCTGATTTGCCGAGTCGCCCGCTCTGATTTAAGGCCCGTCCACCGCTTTTATTATCTGCCTTTCGATCCTCTCGCGCACTTCTGCGTCGGCGAGCAAAACAACGACAGCCGATCGTACTACACCCGAGTCTGACTAGTTTTGGAATTTCTACTTAGTCAACTTTGTACAAGGATTTGAGTCCTTGATGGTATAAATCGCGCCAATGCTCTCATCAATTTAAATAATTGGTTAATACGTAGAGATTTTATTAAATGTTCTTGAAAGTACTGCAAGTATTATTATTACTATTACTAATTATTCTAAATAAACAGACTGTATCATTTTATAGAATGATATAGGTTATGTTGCAAAACTTTTAAGAATTTAAACGGAAATGAAAAAGAAAAAACTTATTGATACAATAATTTTTTACCAGCATACTATTAAAATAATGTAATTACTATTTTGACAAATAATCCTTTACAATCAGTTTTAGTATTGTAAACAGTAGTGAACAGTTAGTGGATATTTTTATTTACTAAACATCAAAACGTAAAAGGTAATCGTATCAGCTATCTATTATAAATCCTAAATCTAAAAAAATAATATATCATGAATATTGTATTATATTTTTTTGAACATATTAACATTTTAAATAGATAGTTTATGAAAATAAAATATATTTGCAGGTAGTTTTATTAGAGTAGGTTCAGAATATTTTTTCTGCTTATATACTCTGCTGGCTTATTGCAACTGGTTTAATAAATGTTTAGATTAAATATTAATGAAATAAATATTAATTAAATCAAAAGAAAAGAATAATTCCACTCATTTACTAAATCAAATATACCTAATATCTCGAGTGCAAGCTAGCTATTAATTTTTGATACTTTGGTAAAAATGTAAAGACGGTAACGTTCGTAGCAGAATTTGAACATTGGTTCGAAGAAGAATTTATAACGAAGCCAATGAGTTGGGAAAGGTCGCCTCGCAAGTGAGAAAAGCGAGAGGAAAGACAGCGAAAGCCACGAAGAGTAACAATGCGCGCGGCGGCGAAAAAAAAGCATTTGGGAAACAATGATGATCGGGCGGACAATCGCCGGGCCGGCGTATCTGTAGCATCCAATTATCGGTAGGCCCCGGTGAAAAAAGCCCTGGCGTCAAAGTGACAAAAGGCGGGCCAAATTGTTGATAAAGTCCCGCGGGGCTCGGGGAAAAATTAATTCTCCGGCCGCGGGCGCGCGCACCGCGGAAACTCAGCGGAGCGATTCGCGGGGCCGGGCGCGAGGGCCGTTTGTTTATTCGGGCCGCGCTGTCCCGGGGCGCGTGTAGCTGCCGGCCCGAGAGCCTGACGCTAATCCCCGGCGGCCGGAGGCGGCTGATATACGCCCCTGCGCCAAAACGATAATATTCACCCCCTTCACAATATGCCCCGAGCCGCGGGAAGTTTCCGCCCCGAGGCCCGGGCTTTATCTCCGGCCCCGGCCCTCTTTTCGACTCCAGCCTCATCCGTCGGTCTTGCTAAATACCCCGGGAATTGCCGGAAAAACGCCCGGCCCGCATTTGGGTCACCGGCTTCCCCGAGCCGGCGGAGCCCCCGCTCCTTGAGCCGGCCGGGGCTAAGCCCCCCGCGGAAAGGGACCTCCTCGCGCGGGAGCGACTCGGCGAAAACAAATTTACGACAACAGTCCCGCCCGCCTCACCTTCTTCGCCCATGGGTAATTAGATCTTCCTACGATCTTTTTTTTTTTTTCGTCGCGTTCGTTATTCCGCGCCCAACCGGATTTCAAAGAGGACTGTCAGCCTTTTACTCTTGATCAGCGGCACGTGGTTCGTTAAAGTTTCCATCCGAACTTTTGTAATTGATTGAGACTTTGCAGCCGTTTGACGTAGCTCGGCCTCAAGGTCAAATCGTAAATCAGAACAGTACTGCAAATGTGTAAAACCCCATGATATAAATGCAAGTAATAAATAAAATAAAGCGAGTCAACGTGAAAATGCGTATTGGGCGAATTTCGCTTATTTATAACGTTGAGTAATAAATTCAAATTTTGTTACATGGAAAAATGTCGAGCCGATATTATTGTTATATTATACGCCTCTCGAGCTCTTTTATAACTTTTTAATGTTGTAATTTATTAGTTTATGTGGACTATAGTTTCAAATACGATATTTCATATTGTCCATTCTAATATCATAATCGCGTTTATTACCTTATCTAAATTTCGCTTTCAAACCCATATAAAATCATTGATTAATAAATAATCGATTTGCTAAAATGCGAGTAATCTAGGTACAAACTGAAATAATTGATATTCGCTCTTTCGATGTGAAACCAAATAGGAAATCGCTGTACTGGGATTGGTATACAGCATTCTATAGATTGGAGATACCAATATCAGCTGTAATCGATAATACATAAATTATTAACGTCGGCACATCGGTCACACTTGCCGCTTTTGGCAAAACTTCTTTTGATCAAGCCTAATGCAGGGAGAATGAAATATTCGCAAAGCCAATTTCTGAATCGGAAAATCAATGGATAATAATAGATTCGTCATACAGTACATGAAAGCTTTTAAAATAAATTCCGGCTCTTCTGTTGTCACGGGTTTACAAGCAGATTTTCAAACGATAAAAATTGTAAAAGAGTCGCAACTCAATTTATTGGATTAACCGGAGTTAACTTACACGAAAAGTCTGGTTTAATTGCAGGTTTAACAAAGCAATTTGGAACTTTTGCAGTTGAAATAATAAATTGATTGGGTGAAACCGCACGGCTACATCCCGCGTTGAACGGCTAAAAATACCTCCCGAATTTGACGAGGACTCCGGCCGAGCGTATAAGGCGCGTTGGCTTCGAGAACTCATCGGACGCGCAATCGAATACACCGTATACACTCCGTTATCTGCCGGAGCGCGGGCTCGAGCGAGCACCGCATCAATATGGAGGATCCTCGAGGGGGAGAGGGGCACAGGGAAGCCCAGGAGCCGGCCGGCAATCTCCAATTAGGCCCGAGATCGGAAAAACCGATCGTCGTCGGATCGGTGCCGCGGCGCACGGCACGCATCCTCGTTAGGAGGGCGGGAGCCCCCGTAATGCAATAATGAGGGCTTACTGCCATGGAAACCAAAGCGGCTTACGCCCGACCACTCGACGGGGCCCCGGCGCGGCGGCGCTGCAGCGCGCGCGCATATACGCGCGTGTGTGTGTGTGTATATATATACGCACCCGTCGGCCTCTCGTTCGCCCGGCGATTTCGGCCGTGTCCGCCTGATTTATCGGTCGGAATTGCGCGGCGGCCCCGTTGTCGGCGCCAGTTGTCGCTTTTTTCCGCGCGGCCGCCGCCGCTTTCCCCGGCCTGTTTTCGATTTTACTTAGCGCGCCGGTTTTCCGGCTGCGCCCAAGTGGATTCCCCTGTCCCCCGATCCCCTGATCCCCCCGGCGCCGGAAGGACAAGTGCGGTGCGATCGGGATTTTCCTCCCGGGATCGTCCGCCGGAAGTGCAGGCTCGGCTGCCGCGCCCTGGAGCGCTGGGGCCTCCAGCTGCCTCCCTGCCAAAAGTGATCTGGTCTGAGGAGGCCTGAAGCGGCCAATTAAGAGATACCGGCTGATTAGGCGAGGAGGTGTATGCCTTCTATGTGTAGGCAACACTTCGGAGTATGTTGAAACGCTGTATGAATGTTTGTTCATTTGAGTCCATGCGGAGGTTGCCAAGGACTGTCTGGTTAAGTGTTCAAGGGTAAGGAATACGTGCATAGCCGAAGCTATCTACTTAGAGCTTCTCAAACTGACAATTGCGATGTAAAAATCGATCGGAGAAAAGGTAAACCTTCGAGCACGCGCAAAGTTTGTCGCAAACAAGCGGCGTACGTAGCTTTACGCATTTTCAAGCAACACGACCTTGAGATTAGCATGAAAGACTTTGAAACTTATACATCCTGGACGCCCTTTTCAAGCATTCCGTCAGCTTCTAACGAAACAGACATATTCCGCGTACGATAAATAAGGGAGCAGCATCCGGGCTTAATCAGCTATTTGCTTAATCATCTCTGCCGCTTCTTTCGCTCTGATCAGCGTAGCAAAAGACTCCGGGGTGCTTCAATTAAAACGTCCCCGAGTGACGATCGGCTGGCTCCCTCGTATTTACCGTGGGGGGAGGGGGGTGGTAAGCTGCCGGGCGCCCGGCTCGCAGATAATCGTAAAAAATCAGGCGCTTTCTTCGGGGACGGGAGGAGCCGGCGACGGTTCCCCCCCGGAGGAAGCGATTGCTCTTATTGGCGCCTCCCCCCTCCCGGGGCCCGCGTGGGCGAGATACGGATCGAGGGCGGGCCGGCGGGAGGAGGCGCGATCGCAAACCTCGTAATTTCCTTTTCCAATTTGCCATAAACAAGTCGACCAGCCGCTCGTTAAGCGACTCCTCGGGGCGTCCGTGACTTTTTCCGCCTCGTCCCGCCAAGGACGACGGCGGGAAGTTCGGCAGCGGCGATAAGGGGATTATATCAGCCGAGGCGGACCGTCGAATCGGAAAGCCGGACCGGCTGGTGATACAGAGAGACGACCGCGGCCCGCCCCTACCCCGCGATCATCGGCCTCGCGTATTATTCAAGACGCGCGACGTTTTTTTTTCTGTTACCCTCCCGCGGGATGAATTATTGAGGGGCCGAATTAAAAATGCCCCGGCGGCCGAGGCCGAGCGGCTAAGATGAATGGGGAGGCGGGGGCCGGGAGCCTCGGTTATTTGAGGAGTGAATTAAAAATGAGGCCGAATGAGGGCTCGTTTACCGGGGCCGCCTTAATGCGCCCCCGGCCCCTGGCCTCGCCCTCCGCGCGCCCCTCAATCATTCAAGATGCCCGCGCCGTCGCGACAAAAATCTCAACGGCCGACTCCGTCGAACTCGCGATACTCCCTCCGAATTAACTTTTAACCTTACTTTCTCAGCCAGATTTTTCCCCTGCTCGCCGCCTCCGTCTTTCGCTCGAAATTATTGTTTTACTCGTTCCCTATTCTGAACACTCGACAATCATGCCGATCAGTTCAGTTACCATCATGTATGCAAAGCTCAGACAACAGAACCTAGCATTAAAATTTATTCTTACTCAATGATTTTTTGGGGACAAATACTAAAGAATCACTCGCTCTGGTAAAATTTTAATAACTTTCAGTCGGGTTTCAGTCAGTTTATCAATCTAATTCCATACAACTCCGATGTGGTCACTACTTATTCCAATTTCTAGTCTAATCAATATTTCATATTACATTCCCAATGAAATAAAAGCTTTAGATATACTAAATGATACATATATTGTTTATGATACGCTTTAACAGAAGTTTTTAATGGCTTCTATTGTACATTTTATTAATTAATATTAGCGATTTAAGACTATACTGGATTAACACATAGACTATAAAAATTACTCAAATCCTTGCTTATATTCAACAGATACAAGTAACAGTTTCGTATAATTTCCAGGGAATTCGTCTTTATTTTTCACTGAATTTTAGTTATTCAAAATGACATTTGATTCATAAACCATTTGTTCTCCGAAAATACTCATAATTTTTAATAAAAGTAATTTCATTGGTTCCCTTGCAACAAATAAAACGAAATACTCTTCCAGACTTTCTCCTGGACTTTCCCTCTCCTCTGGGATGTTAAAAGACTGCCAAGACTAAACGGCTCAATAAGCATTCTCGTGCGCCAAGAAGAATAACTCTCATTTGAATGAAGCCTCTGAGAGATGTACCCACTGTACACTTGTGCAGCTCGTCGAGACTGCCAAGAGAGCATTTTTAAAACGTCGGGCGCAACGATGCCTCCCCTAGCCCTCAAATAATCACCATAAAACGTGGGCGCAGTGAGTCATCCCCCCCGCGGGCGTGAAATCATCGAGGCGCCGGGCAAAGTTCAAAAGGCTCAAAGGACTAGGAAAGACAGAAAGTCGGCGGGGCTTCTTACCTCTGCCGCTGCGTCCGACGAACCTGAGGTCGTTGAACTTGGCCACCTGGTTCTTCATCAGGGCCGTGGAGTTGCGCAGCTCGGCGCAGCAGTTCTCGTCGTTGCCGGCGCGCACCGTGACGAGGGTCCCGTCGCCCACCTCGCCCAGGGCGACCACCTTGAAGGCCACCGGCAGGGTCTTGTTGGACCGCCAGTGCGAGGGCAGGACCGTGCACACCACGTGCGGCGAGCCTTCGAACAGACGGGGGCCCCGTTAACTACTTGTGCCTGTGATAACCGAGCGCCGTCGACGGGACCGAGACGCGGAACCGCGAAAAACGACCGCAGCCATGGCCGGCGCGACGGGTTAATTACACCGGACTGTAACTAAGCGGAGAAACCTACCCGCGTTAATGGATCGTTACGCGCAACATTTAACTGCTTGTTGAAAGCCGATACGCGGCCGAGGCCGCTCGGCCCTTTCCCCACCCGACCCGCGGAAACATGGCACTGCGGGGGGCTTTCAACTTATATTCCAAAATATTTATTCGGTTTTTATACCCCGCGGCCGCACGGCGGCCCAATGGACAAATCCGCCCGGCTGTCAAATATCGCTCACGGCAACAGGTACGTGATTTTTCAAAAGTTCAAAGCAGCGCGAGCGGCCGCTATCTAGGACCGACTGCGCCACTCAATGCCATTCAAACGCGGACTGCACAACGCTTAACGGCAAAGATCCATCGTGCATTACGGGACTCGGCCACTTCACCCGCGCCTCTGTACGTCAGTGGGGCCGTGCCCGTGGGAGATTGTCTCTCCCGTGGACTCGGGAGCACGGCCGATCGGCGCGGAATCGGCGTCGGACTTTACCTCGGCCCGGCAGAATCGTGGCAGTTACGGTCGGCCCCCGCGATCGGCCCGCTCCCCGGGGGTAAAAAGGTCAAAGGGCGCCGATGTGCCGCGGGCGGGCCGACCGCTAATGTCCAATAGTGCGGACGGGCCGTATTGATTTTTCGCGTATCGGCCGCGGGCGCGATTTAATATTATTCGCCGGGAGCGACAAAACGCCCGCAATTGCCGCGCGCCGGCGCCCGGCGCATAACTCGGCTTTTCAAAGCGCCGCGATTATACATTATATTTCGGATTCCGCCCCCCGCGGGGCTCCCGGCCGGCCCCCCGGCCCCCCGGCCCTTGTCGAACTCGCCGGGGGAATCAACTGACTGGCGACTGCGAGCCGCGACCTCCGCGAGCCGCGCGCGCTCTTTTTCCCCCGGGCGCGGACCGGTTGCTCCACGGGAAGAGGCGCCCGGGCCCCTCGCGCTGACTCCTTGCCCGCGGCGGCGATCAATATTTGGGACGGGCCGTCGCGCGCTTGTGACCCACCGGTGCGCACGAGCTCGCCCGGGTGCTCCGCGAGGAGGCCGTCGAGGGTGCGCTCGGCCAGGAGGTCGGCCGTGAGGGCGTAGTCGGGCAGGTGGGAGCCGGCGGCGGCGGAGGCCGCGGCGGGCTGCTGCGGCGGCGGCTGCTGGGCCGCGGCCGCCTGGCCCTCGGCCGACAGGTGCATGGCCCTGCGCCTGAGGGAGCCGCCCCGCGTCGTCCGGCGCAGCCGCTGGCCCGCGTGGAGGTGCTGCTGGAGCTGGTGCTGGTGCTGGTGGCCCTGCTCGCCGAGGAGGATCGGCGCCGGGGCCTGCTGGAGCGGCTGGTGCTGCTGCTCGACGGCTGCGCCGCCCCGAGCGTCGCGCGAGGGGTTCGTCATGGGCCCCAGGTCACCGGCGCGCCGCCGACCCCGGAGGAGACAGCATCGCCGGGGGGGTAGGCGGCTGCCCTCCGCTCACTCGCCGGGCCTCAGGGCATGGCGCGCGCACTCCGCCGATCCCGTGGGCGCGCGATCGGCCGCCCGCGGGGCCGCACTCCTCCGGGTCGCACGTGGGGCCGCCGTCCCCGTCGGCACTTGTTGATTATGCGCGTTCTCCGGGGATCGGGTGGGCCGCGGGCGCTTAACTCTGGCCGTGCGCGCGCGGTCTCGTTTCGGTCGGCGCCGGAGAGGGAGAGGCGGCGGTCGCGGCCAAGGTGGCGGGCGGCTTCTGCGGTGGACCCGCGCGCGGTGTGGTTGCGGTGTATTTTTGAGGGCGCCGCCCCCGCGCCGCCGAGGCCGCCGCCGCCGCCGCCGCCGCCGGAGCCGCCGGGGTCGCGCGCACGCAGCCGCGCGGCGAAAGAGCGCGCCTCGGGGGAAGGGCGCGCGGACGCCGGCCGCCCCTCCCCGGAGCCTTTTTCCCGCCGCGCGCGCGCCACCCGCGCCCGGGGAGGGGAAAAATCGACGGCCACCCCGCGCAGCCGCGCGACACCCGAGCGCCGCGCGCGTTTTATTCCGCCACTTTGCGCGCGGACCCCGGCCGGGCCGGCCGGCTATCGATCGAGCCCCGCCGAGCCCGCGCGCCTCCCGCCGTGCTCCCGCCGACCTCCTGCCGATCCTCCTTCACCGGCGCGGCTCCTCCCGCTCCCCGCGTATCCATTTGTCCATCGCCTCGGCTCCTTGATTGTTTCCCCTGTGACTGCGATTCGCCCGCCGATTCCTCCGCGCTTCCTCACCCCTCGATCTGTAAAGAAGACAGGGCCGAAAATTCCTTACCAATTTTTACCGAATCTCTTTCGGGAGGTATCTCGCGGGGAGGATGCGCACTTGTAAAAATGATTCTATGTTGCAATGAAAATTATGACATCCTTTGCAATTGTTTATATCTTATTCACTACACTACAATTAATTCCCCACTGGGATGTACAACATTAGCGGTTAAAACCAGTGAAAATTAATAAATGTCATTTAAAATCCACTAAATGTTCAAAGCGTATGTACTGATGTGGATTTTCAGGGATGACTATTAATTTTTGCGACAAAACACACGAGTTTGTAGCGTCTGATCAAAAAACGAATGTTACTACTTGTTTCTCAATTTTTCGCTGTCACTCTTTTCCAATTGATTTTCACTGGCCAATGCTTTTAATTTCTAATGAGTTTTTTTCGCGTATTCAAAAATATTCACAATTACAAGCTCGCGGGTCACAAGGGAAGGGCGGAGGGAAAAAGATCGACTGCTGGCCGAGGAAGAAGGCCGGGTCTCTGGCAAAGTATTGCTTTATTTCGCGGGATAATCTTTGAAGGAAGCTTTAAATCCGAGAATCAAACATTTGTCCCGCATTATGAAAAGCTCTTTATCCGCTCGACGTTACAAGACGATAAAGATTGAAAGGGAAAGGGCTCGGATGGCGCGCGTTTATCCCGGAGAGCTTAGCGTCCGCCCGGGGCGCGGCTCAAAAAGTCGGGGCTTTATTTAACCGAGTGCAGGGGCTGGGCGTTGACCGTTAATCGTGGCCCGCGGGCCGCCGGCGGGGCGCCCGGCGCGACAAAAGCCCGAAAGGAAGAAGAAGCCCGGAATAATTAGAGAGCCGCTCACCGAGCGCCGCGGCGAAATTGGTATCGAAGCCCCGGCTCCTCGGGGCCGACTGTCTCGCGAGCAGCTGCGAAACGACACTGGGAAGAAGGGAAAACAAAGAGGGCGGAAGGCCCCCCCCGGCCGATGTAGTCGCGTTTAGCGCGCCGGAGAAGAAAGCCGCCGGCGTGGCAGGGGAGCGCCGCGCGCCCGGGGGTCGGCCCGCCCGGGAGCCGAGGGGCTCGCCCGGACGCGCAACTGCGCCCCGTGCATAAGCGCGCGCACGCCCGGAGGGGGGTGGAGAAACTTCCCGATGATTGCGATTGCCCCCTCTTCTTAATTGTTTTTTTTTTTTTTTTTTCCCTCGATCTTTTTTTTCCCCCCTTTGCTTGTCCGCGGCGCGCCGCCAGCAGCCCTCCTCGAACTTTGCCCTCGTGGCTTTGTTTACGGCGCCCGGCGGGGGGGTGGGGGCGCAGTCGGCGCGGCCGGGGCCGGCCACCCGCCAGCGGCCCGCGCCCTCGGAAGCTCGTTATAACGACGGCCCGCGCCGATACTAATCTATTTCCACCGAATTTCGTGGCGGCCCGTTCGAGATTTGCGGTGCGCTCCGCTCGCCGGACCCGCTCGCCCGCTGGATTTACTCTCTGAGCTATGGGAAGGATAGAACGGGGCCGCATCCTCGAACCTCGCGGCACTTGCCCAGCTATTTTCATTTGGCCTCGGTTAACCGACGACTTCGGCATCAATGGAATGTAATTCCAAATTCGATTCTTCCCCTGATTGCAGATGGTTCAATTTTGCAATAATTTAACGAGGAACCAGGGATAACCTAGTAGTTCATTGCTATGATCCACGTGCTGAGCTAGTAAATTCGGCTAAAATCTAAGCAAAAACTAACGTGTACATCTTCGTACGACTAAATTCTAATTTTATTTATCTATTTCAATTTTAGATTATAAAATCTACCGTTAAGTTGCCTATGAACATCAAACAATGAGTAGCATTCAACAGTCATACGAAAAATTAACCGGTACATGCAAAAGTTTATGCACATACAATACATATTTAACTATTTGCAGAATTGAAAAACTTTTTAATACAAACACTGCCAAAGCAATTGAATGAAATCTTTTATAATTGCTGGGATTGAGAATGCAGGTTAATTCGACTCTATTGTAGTCTGCGAACCAAAGCCACAGCAGGCAGCGCGACACCCTTATGAATTCCATACAGTGGCTTTATAATATAACCATGATCTCCCTTCTATGAGGAAGCTTTGCATGCCGCGTGGGTGGAGGGAGTAAGGCGCAGCCGGCGGAGCAGGACCAAGACGCAGCCTCCCCCGCGCGCTTGATTTGGCCAATGGCCACCGACTCGCGGCGGCTTAAAATCGCGGGTGCGACTCTTGCGGCCACTCGAGCCGCCGTATATCTTCCCCCGGCGGAGAGTCGTGTAACTCGAGGGACAGGTGGCCGCGGGCCGACACCACTTGAGCCCCTCGGCTTTTTCCGGGGGTTAATTGGCCCAATTACCGGGGCCGCACAATCGCGAGCGGGCAGTAAGCCTCGACAGCCAATTAGACTGCCGGCGGATTAGTTTCGACGGCGGTCGCCTGTGGCGCCCGGCCTAACGAGGTGCTAGACCGCTTGCCCCGTGACCGCACCGGCTCGCCCGGAAAAACCCGCGCCGACCTTGCCGCCCTACCCCCCCTGGGCTTTCGAGATCGCGTGTAGGTCGCCGAAGCGATACTCTGGGCCGACCTCGTGTACCGCGATCCCCCGCGTAACACTCGACCGCCGTTCAAATAAAAATCCGCCTAATTGAATACTCTCGAAAAATGATCGGGCAAAATTCAATTTAAGTTTAGTGATCTTTATTCATTAAATTAGTGGATGCGCACTGCTTTTTAAATAAATCTTTAACGACCTTTCATTAAAGTTTCACTGAATTAATATTTAGCGGTAAATAAAATAGTAATGATCGAATCGCGCGTGCACACGAAGGACTCAAGCGCTTGAGTTTTCCCCGACCATTTTCAGCTAAATTATTCAAAATTAGCTTTCCTAAAGATTGTTCAATAACTAATATCTCAATTTCAGTAACACGATTTCAAAATCTATGTTAATACGAAATACCGATGTAAACAATTGAGTACAATCTACAAGGTAAGGAAAAAGAAAAAAAAATAAAAACAATGACAATCTGTATAAATAAGATTGTCGGTAATAATTTATATTTGCATCCAATCAAGTGTTAATTGATTCCAAAATTAATAAAAAATGTGCCAATTCCTTTTATTTCCCGCGTTAAAAGAAAGTACTAAATGACAAATACATAAAAGATTGTGAAATCCTGCTTGAAACACAGCCTTGGCATCTTAGGACGGGCTTAGCATAGCCGCGATATAAACGCCTGCACTTAAGACAGCGAATGCAGGCGAGGCTCGGCTGAATTGTTAACCGAGGCCGAGTTTATTTTCTGGGCGGGCGGCGCGGTACCGGCGGCGGGCCGGAGGCCGCAACTCGGCCGCCCTCGGCGGCTAGGCAATCAATGTCCTGGGCGGGCGGTGGCCGCGCGGGCACTGGCTCCTTGAGCCGGCCGGCCGCCCGGGGGGAGGGCGCCTCGGTGCCGGGGCGCGCGGCGGCGCGGCAGCCTGGTAGGGAGGGCCGCCCGGGGGCGGAGTCGCGGGGGCGGGCCGACTTTTTCCGCGGGGATCGAGTGCGCATGCGGCCCGGCCCTTGGCGCCGCCGTCGTCGCCGTCGTCGTCGTCGTCGTCGGCGGCGGCGGCTCCCTCCCCCACCGCCGGCTGGCCTCCTCGAGTCTCGCGGGCGTCAAAGGGGCCGCACCCAGCTCCTCGTCCTATCGAGCGCCGCGGGAAATTCCAGGAATCCCCTTTTCCCACCTGATAACGTCTCCATCGCCCGCGACTGCGAGCCCCGAGAGGGAATCTCATTAAACTTTTGGGGCCCCGTTCGAGCCCGGCCCGAGCGAGCCCCGGCTTTTTGAGGCGGACGCCCCGCCTGCGACTCCGGAGCCGGCGCCGAGGCGCGATTATGCCCCGGCCGCCGCGCCCTGAGCCTCCACCCGATATTGCATTCTTCCCGGAGCCCAACCGAACGTGCAATAACCTTGCGTGCGCGACACCTTTTATCCGCGTCCCCCCGCCATCTATTTTTTCCGAGGTGCCCTGCACTCTTTTCAGCTTAGCCCCTTGTGCTCGATTTATTGCTCAAAAGCTCAACCTTGAACATCGTCTCCTTTTCTATCGGCTTTGTCGCCTTATGTGGAACCAGTCGCAATTGCACGTCGGTTCATTTTATTGTGCGTAATAACGCGCTGCTTGGCCTCAACAGTTTTTGTCAAGTATTCCCTATCGCGTTTGCTCCACCAAGAATCCACTTCAATTCACTTACTGTATTCATCGCGTGCGGTACAAATTCTTTATCTGTTGTATCGCTTCTACTTGACAAAATATATGCATTACAATTTTTGGCTAAAATTATTTTTACCCGATTCTCTGCCTAATGAATGAACACTACGGAATATTTACTTTCGAATCAGTGCTTTTTATGATCTGCCAAAGAGCTTATTAGATAAAAATGAACTTAATTCGGCCTTTCAAATGCATCTTTTGATATTCCTTATTACATCTTGTCTTGATTGAAAAGAGTTCATTCCTTGATTAAACTCAAGGTTTTGTTGGGATTTCTTACCGAGAGAGATTCCATAATCTCGTTAGTGCCGACTCGACGCATTGGTGATCCGACATCGTAATAAGATTGTCGAGAGAAACCAAAAGAGTTTTTGGTCTCCAAGTGGCTTGAAGCCTGATTAGATAAGCTTGAGAAGCAAATGGGAGGAGTTCCTCGGGGGCTTCCTTCCTTATAAACCCGAAGGTTTCCACGAGATCGAGCACCTCGTCGCACTATGTCTCGAGCTACCAAGATCGATTCATTGATTGAATCAAGTTCATTTTAAATAATGCAACATTCTGGAAATATCTTTATTTAATCGTAATACCAATGACGTTGTATCCGAGGTCCTTTTTCGGAGAATCGCATGATAGATCCGAAATTTCACGTATTCTTACAGAGCATTGTAAAAATGGATATAGTTTTGTAGATATAATGCAAATCTTAAAAAAATTCTTTATGTTTTACAGATTTGTACAAAAAATTTAAGTATGTTGAGATTCATGTAAATTATTGGATGAAACTTTTACATGTATCATAATATTTATTTATCAATTTCCTGGACCTATAAATATTTTCAAACTCAATTAATGATATTTAAATTTATTTCCGCTAGATATTGTGTAACTCGATAACAAGTCTCACAATGTAATCCATCGAATGTGAGGACAAAACGAGTAGCTTAGAGTAACAGAAACCGTAAATGAATAATTCAAATGTTTTGAATGAACATGTTAACACATCCGTTATCATTTTTTCATAGACCTACGTATTCATGATCGTGTGTATCCACAGACCACGTTTAAAAACCAGTAAATTCTGAATAAGATTGCCCAGCGGCCATTAATCCGAAAGTAAACGACCTTGCGACTACTCTACGCGGCCAAGAAAAAGAAAAGAAATCCGGCATATATATTAGAAAAAACATTAGGTCTGACACGGGTAAAAAAAGGAGTGACGGATTGAACGGCCGATCGATCGGAGCGGCTTGGCCGGTGAGCGAGAGCCAATCTGCTCATGCGGCGCGCGGTACATGAGGTAAGCCCTTAGCCGCAGACTCATCACGCGCGTGCAAAGCGATCCTCCACCGCGTATTTACCAGAGTTTCGCCTCGGCGGCAGGCATCGAGCCGAAGAACAAAAGCAAACACGAGAAGCTCTTTGGGCGGCTCCGCGGGAATCAACGACCGCACGTATTCGGGGGGCGCGCGAGCCCGGCCCGCAGCGATTCCCGTAATGACGAGGGAGGCCTCGGCTCCGGCGCCCCGCGGCGCCCCGAAATCGCATCCGGCGAGCGGGAGCCGCGCGCGCGCCCGGCTCTTAAATCGGGGATATAAAAAAAAAAGAAAAAGGAAGCAAATTACCCGGCGGCTCGACCCCCCGCGGGATACGCATATATATATACGCGCCGGGCGAGAGAGGAAAGAAAGGAGCGAGGTGTCGATATGACATGTAGCCCGCGTGTGTATACGCGGGGGAGGCCGCCCAGCCGGGCCCCCGGGGGTTTATTACAAGGGTGGAATCAAATACACCGGGTGTCAAAAAGTGAAAGGGGCCGCGCCCCGCCGCGGCGCCGGCGCACGTCTTCGGGGCCGCGTCGCCGAGGAACACCGCGCGCCCAGGGCAACCTCCCGACGCCCCGGGAATTTGGGTAATTGGGGGATCCGAGGCGCTTGTTGCCTGCCTCCCTATCTTTCTTCACTGCTGCCCCGCTTCTCTCTCCGCCCCGGCTACGGGCGAAACTACTTTTTACAATTTATTCCAACTAATACCGTCGTCGAAATAGCCCGGCGCGTTTTCATAAAGCACCCTATATTCGGATTTTTTCTTCAATCAGATCCGAGGTGCGAGCACCAGATTGATCAAAATGGATTTAAAGCGAACCTTTATGATTGCGCCCCAACGGCTTCTACTTTACTAATTCAATTGCTCGCTTCAAACAAAAATAACGATAGCCTCTGTAGTAATCCTGTTAATCAAGTGCGAACATAAAACCTGCAAAAGATGTATCTGTCAATATGATGTAAATATTTCAAGATCATGAAACACGTTAACATACGTAAGCTAATAAATGCATCTTTGTACATATAAAATATTTATTTATTTTGTAATGATGACTCAGGAACTGATCTACACAGGCAATTATGGCCAAAAACTGGCCAAAAACTCGTGTCAGTTTATACAGCAGTGCTTTTATACCAAACTGCATTATATTATATACTGATTTAAAATATTTATTTTGTACTTTTTGTGTCGCGTTAAGTAACGTACATCATCATAGTTTGAAATCATTTTGTAATTTTCTTCGCTCATGTTATAAGTGTGTCGTGCTTTAAAACTTAATATAAATTTACTTGTGCATTTATTATTCTAATAAACATTGTGGAAACAATCTATTCTTTTATCTATTGTTGCACATTGATACGTCGACCCTACATAGTGCGATTCACCTACAGCAGCTTACTTTTATTCTCTGAGCAATACGAATCCAGATTTCACGGATCCCCCACTCGTATTTTCTCATCTTAAAAGTCCGCCGGCGTTACTGACTAATCTACCGCTAAAAGTTTGATAAACGATCCCCTGAGGGGTGAGCGCGGCCCGGTGGAAAAATAGAAAGGGGTGAGAATAGCCGAATTCCCTGTCTGGCTGTGTGGGGCCCGTGTACAGGCAGCGCGCGGGCGCGCGTATTATCGGAATTTAATGCGGAGAAACCCGCGCTAAGCGAGAGCGCGCACGAACGTGAATGCGTAATTAATCCGAATAATGGAGCGGGCCAAGCCCTACTTAAGTTACGCGGCGGCTATTGCTTCCAGTTCCTTTAACCGCCTCTCTGTCTCACTCTCTTTCTCCCGGCGGCTCGCCCCCGCGGCCCTCCCGCAGTAATTCCGCCTGCCCCCTTTTATTTCTCTGATAATTAAATATTCCTTAATCTTATGGTTTTTCTGCTTAATACTAATTTCACCCAAGGGCCTCGCTAGCGTCCTCGAGGTCTCCCAAGAATCCCACCGCCCGCCCCGAGTTTTAAACATTCTACGTCTTCCTTTATTTCTCAATTATTAATTAAAATTTTATGCTTGTCGATGAGTTTTTGTGAATTTTTCGACGGGCGAAGAGTACGCCGGTAGGCAACTTTGAATCGACTCGAAGTAATTTAATTTTTCAGCGCACTGTACCCGGATAACCCAGCCATCCATCCAAAGTTCATTATGCGTCTAATATTCCTTTATACCAAGACCGTAAACGAAGATTCATCAGACTCCTGAGACCGGGAAGACCGGCGCTGGCTCCTGAGGCGTGCAACGACCAATCCAGCAATTGGGTGGTAATAGTTGCTAATTAATCCAGCAATTTCTTTTAGCCGAGTGGTCGGGGGGGGGCGCGCGGGTCTGCGTGGCTTATGCCACCCCAGCAACCCGCTCCCGCACACCCCAAGAGAGAGGAGTTATCGGAAGCCTTAAAGAGTTACGGTTCGCCAGCTCGTCACCCCATTCGCCCCCGAGGCTCTTGTTTGTTTCGTAATCTCAAGATCGCAGAAGGGCTGCGAGAAAACCGTCCCCCGTATAACGCGAGCCGAAGTCGTGTCTCCGACGACACGGCCCAACTCTCCTTTCTTTACAAAGATCAACCGAGTGTTAAGAAAACCGTTGGCAATCAAAGAATTTTCCAAATTATTCAACTTTGTGTTTAAACGTTTTATTTATTTTTACGTTGGTTCATGCGATCAACCACTACTATATTTAAATAATGCTTAAGAATTATCAATACGCGAAAATCACCGTTCGTACAATGAAATTTGTCAAAAGTGGTTCCTTTAAAAAAAATTTATTAAATTCACAATACCATTATGGTGCATTCAAACATTCCTATAAATGAATAGAAATAACTTTCGAGAAAATTTGAATATTCCAAAGTAAATGATGGTACCCTTAACTCCCCTCGCTTTTTGTTAGATGTTGCCAATGCGGTTTTCTAGCACTTTGATGTTTTTAGTATTTACACCGCACTACATGCAGATATTAAACATTTCTCTAAGTTTATAAGCTATACATTTTAACAAGAAATTATTGTAATACGAGCGTCTGATTTTCCACACATTAAAATTATCCAGACCTATATTTTTGCTCATATTAATTATTATATAATACTTGCAGATGATCACATCTAAAACAATGTTATGGATAATATAAAATAATAATACTGTATTTAATAAACACTTAGGCATATACTTATATGGACAATATAATGAAATGCTACAAATATTATTTGATAATATTGTGTCCATAAAATAATGGAAGAACAATACTCGCATGCACTTTCAATAATGGACAGTAGATTATCAGTTACAATACTGAAGTAAGAATAAATGCATCCATAATTTAAAAATATGTTTCTTTAATTTAATCTTTTGAAATCATTAATTGGGATACAAAACTAACGCAAATCGTCCATTTCGTTCGAATAGAAACGAACAAAATTTTCTAACGATCACCTCTATACATGGTTGCATAAATAGAAGAAGATCAGTGCGCTATCAATCTGATAACATTGATGAATATGTTTGGAGGAAAATATTGTTCAATGCGCGTCCTTTCTTTGTAGACGTAACGTGCTATCGATGCTTTTTCCTACGCCTTTATCAAGCGCAGTGATATTTTCATCCGTCTAATCCATCTGCACGGTACGTAAAGCAAAGGCAATAACTAAGCTCGCCGACAGCCAGCGGGCGACGCTCCCCGAGGCCCGTCTAATTAGCTTAGGTCCCTGAAAGGCGAAATTCCAATCTGCGAGCGAAGTCGTTTCCGAAAGCAGCCGGGAAAACTTGGGCGATGCCGCGCTGCTCGCGCGCGCGCGCGCCAGCCGATGGAATTCAATCCCACTTAGCCCGCGAGGCGGGCGGAGGGCGCCCCGGTAAAAAGGAAACACGTCGCCGCGACAAGTGCAATCGGAGGAATGTGCAGGCGAGAAATGGGCGCGGCCGGGGGCGTAAAAAGCGGATTATCGATCCGCGGACGCGGCGGCGGCGCCGGGCACGCGGACGAGCGGTGATTAAATATTATGAGCGTCTTGGAGCGCGGGCGAGGGGCGCGGGCCCCGCGTCAGCCCTTTCGCCCCTTTCTTTCGCCGCGCGTTACTTAGCATAATTAAAGGACGGCGCGCGTGAGGACTCGCCGGCGATTTATCTCCTCGTTCGGGATTTGCAGATTTCCTCGAGGACGACTCGCCGAGGATTAGCCGGCGCCGCGCTTGTTTATCCTTTCGGTGCTAACTCTTCCGGCGCGGTCGTCTTTCTCCGCGAGTTTTTCCCCGGGCTCCCAACTTTTACTCGGTACACTGATAAAAGCTCTCTTACATTCTACATCATTCCATTAACAGTTATATCTGCAAGTATAGCTTTAGTATAAAGACCGAATGTATACATGCATGGGTGTCCTATGCACGGGTATTAATTAGATAAGAAATGCTTCGTGTTAAAAATCGTAGTAATATTCACTGAATCATTTACTATTTTCGAAAAAAATTGATACTTAAATTGATTTTTAAAAGTATCTGTCACTTAAAAAGCAGAAATTCGTTTTTTTTTCGAGTAACTTTAACTTCCGAGAAACAGTAATATAAGAGATGATAAAGAAGTTCAATGAGAAAAGTAGTGTGAAACATTCTACTATATTTCTATCTTATCATGGATATGTTTGCCACTATCGGGAATTTTAGTACACCTTAAGTAATTTACACTTAGAAATACAGCAAAAACTTTTAAAAATATTGAAAAAAGCCTTATAGTGGCAAAATTCCCGCCATTAGATAAACTGCAGTATAAAACTAAAACGTTACTTCTCTCAGTCTATGAATTTGTGACAAGAGATTCTTTCTTGCGAATCTGCAAATAAATGTTTTCTTCTTGATTCAATTGTTTTTGAACATGAATGTGTATTCGTACTAATGACTATATTAATTGTCATAAATTAGTTCAAGTATATCGATTCGCACTAAGCATTAGGAGGACGGAGGCAGCACTTGAGTTGTTGAAATGGCTCCTACGAATGTAGATAAGTAACCGGATGGTTTTTTGTGAGAGGGAAAGGGGACATGTGCTTATCGTATAGGATGGGCGAAAGTGACAGCTCGTCGCACTAACCGGGGAACAATCGGGGAACGGGGGGGCCTGGGAGCCCTCAACAAAGGAGATAACGGCGCATGGATTATCCTTAGGAGTATCCCTCGCCCGGAGCCGCGGTGATTTGGCCGAGCGCTGATCGAAGCCGGCGGCTTGGGTGGCGCAATTCGATCAGCGGAACGGGCCGGGCATCTCCATGCCGGGCACGGGGCCGCTGACCAAGTGCGCCCGGAGGGCCGTCATTTCCCCGGGGAGCGGGCGCGGCGGCCGAGCAGCTGCGGCCCGTCTTGCCCGGGCTCCTCGCGACCCTCGGCATATCGGCTCTTTTTTCCGCGGGCCGAGGGCCGCTCCAATTTTCCGCGCGCCGGCGGCGTCGGCGTCTCGTCAAAGGTCGTTAGGCGGCGCGGCGGGCCCGACGGGCGCGCCTGCATTAGCCGCGCAGTAGAGTGAGCCGGCCGGCCAGACTATCTCCATGGCTAATGCAATCGGGGCGCGCGGGAGCGGAGTTGACGAGGGCGCTGGGCCGCCGCCTGGAACTAACTACTAATGCCGTAGAATTTTTTCCGGGATCACTGCCGCCCGCGAGTTATGGGGCCGGCCCATTTGCATGGAAATGGGGCCGCGCCGAGCGGCCTCGGGGCCCCGCCAAATTCAAAACGATTCGCGTGACGCCCCGTTGCTTGCGACTGCCTGTCGCGAGCCCTAGCAGACGAAACAAATTTCTTTTTTAGTCAGGAAACTTTTTTAGTCAGATTATCTGGAAAAGCATTCGAGTCTGACACTCGAGGAATCTCCTGGCTATAATAAGACGCTCTCAATCGACTTGTTTAATCGTACTATTTAAAAATAAATCAGTGAAAATCTACTCAAGTTTGGTAAAAATCTTGTCACTGACCAAAACCCAATGGAGTATGGGCCATTGCATCCAATCAATCTAAAATCGTGACTGTAGTCTACTAACAAATGAGATAGTGTATCGATTCGCTTCAGTGTCGGTACAGCAATCGATCGACAGCAACCTGTTCAGAAAATGCAATAAGCCTTGCATAAAATTTATTTTGTTACAAACAACATATCAATTACTGTAAATTTATTTTTTATTCAAGGGAAAAACATACGTTATATATCTATTGAAATTAATATAATGAACGATTCTAAATAAATAATTTTGTAGTTAATTAACTACATTATTGATCCGTTATAGCAAATACTTACTAAAAAGGACTATTGGTTGCCATAAGTTATAATGTGGAAAAAAATGAACATATTGATTCATGTATCCAGTTAGTGCTTAGAAAAACTAAATGCATTCTCCGACGCAAGAAACTGCTCGAGCTATCTATCATTGAATTAGATTATTTGACGCAGAATTGAATACTGAAGCTACGTGACTATTGCCTGTACTATTTGAATAGAAGGTAGACAGGACGCAGTAAAATATACTTAAGAAGAGTAAAAATATATTATACCATGATTTCTATCAAAACGCCTTGTAATCAACAAGATTCGTCAGCCACGAGGAAACTTCTTTCTCAGCACGCAAAAGTGTGAAATGTTAGCGCAACACCGGTCCACGAGGACAGGTACACCCGGGAACTCGTCGCTCAACTGCGAACTGTATCGCTGCACGCGGGCGGCAAATAAAACAGCGGCGCGTACGAGGTCGGTGGATCAAATGGGGCCTGCGGGGCGGGGGCTTTAAAGCCGTAACGCGGCAAATCGACGGGGTTCGACGAGCGCGAGGGGCTCCCGCGGGACCTGTACCGCCTTGCCCGAGAACAGGACCACCCGGTCTGATTTGGCGGAGGCGCGGGCCCCGGGGGAGCCGCTTTAAAATTCAGCCCTGGGCGGCCCGGCCCGCGGGCCGCACGCGCCGCCCATGCCGATGGGCCGCCGCCGCGGTATTCAGGGCGCCTCCTCGCGCCCAGCCCTATTGGGTTAGGGCCGGCGACGATCCCCGGCCGCCCAGCGGAAGGTCTGCCTCTTTATTTTCACGTGTAACGCACGGCCGTCCATTTTGCCCGGGCGCGGCGGCGGGTTAACAATCTGCCGACGGATCGCGGAACGCTTTGTGCCGAACGAGGGGCTTCGAGGGCGCCACTTCATTAGTCGCGCATACCTCGCCGACACTCGTCGCCTGACCGCCGCGCGAGCCACCTGAAAAACAGCCATGAATCATTTGGAAAGGTTATTACATTATCTGGCTACTTACTCGAATGAGTGAAAAAAAAAACACGGCCTTTGTCAAAACCCTCGCATTCCAGCATTCTTTCCCAATGCATCTACTCGTGTAGTTTTATCACTTGAGTGCTCTTCATCTGCGATAATCAACTTATCGTACTCATTTTCACGCCAGGATCAAAAATCCGAAGTGTCCTTCGCGAAACAAATTTTAATTTGTCTTCGATTTTTCAATTCCGAATGTGTATTAACAAATAACCTAATTCGTCAAAACATGATTTCATACCTGATTTCAGCAAAAACCATTCCTTGAATATGTTTAACCTACTTCTACGTGCAATCCCATTTTAGAATGAGGTCAAGGGAACTAGAAAATATCTTCAAGAATTTAAGTACGTTTATCTATCTTTAGATTGTTCTTCATTTTTCTGAGAAAGTTCAATTCAAAACTTTGCACGTATGTAGCCTTATATTTCTTAAATAAAAGTTTCTTGAAACGAAGAATGTTTAGTTTTATTGAATATAATGTTAAATACTTTGTTAAAAAACCATAAGACCATGTACAAAAATAAAATTTTCTAATTATTTTATCAATAATTAATTCAGCGGTCAAGCCGTAAGTTCAAGAATTCAAACTAAAAGCTGTTTACAAAATTATCTGTTGTTTTTACGTTCGTTAAGAAATACCTTATATATATAAGTAGAATAATAACATATATTTTTGACAAAAATGTTGCACCATTTTGAATTATTTGCTTATAGAATGTTTTTAAATTTTTACATAATGTATAAACTAGAACAGAAATCATTTTTAACCCTTCTTTTATGAAGTAACATAATCTATTCTTACTATTTCATTTATGAGTAAACTAAGATCTAAGATAAAATTTTATGACAAAATACCTATTACCTTTAGTATCATCCGTAAACTTTCTTTATTTCAATAGTTCTAGGAAGAACGTATTAAAAAGCTTTTAATTACGTTATAAAGAATATTATTTTCATGATAAAGAATGGTAATTTTCTTGCTGGAAATTTTAACAGAATCGATTTGTTAATTATTTAATGCTTTAATATCTGGTCGCGAACTTGACCATAAAAAAATGGTCTCTTTCCAAGTTATGTTGATAATAAGATTTTATTATAATTACCTTTTCATTATATTATTTTAAATTCATTATTAAATAGCTATGAAATACAAATGAAATGTCAATGAGTTCAATAAGAAGTAAATTTATATTTATTCAAAAAATATTACATCACAGAATTTTATATTACAATAGTCTGTGCCGGCGTATTGCACGTGTCATTGAAAACAATATAAGCTCTTACTACGTAAATACCCCGACGTGTTCAATCAAGAGCAATTTCAGAAATAGACATCCAAAACGTGCAACAAATACGCCATTTCTTCTAAAAGTCTTGATTAGATAATATGCATGTATCCGCACATTAACACAAGTAGAATTTATTATACGATCACTGGGGTCAAATTCTATCGAGTCACAATATCTAAAATATCTTTAGTTATTCGGTCAGTGTAACGAGCGGTGTAGTAGAACTGGCTTACACTCGTTTATCGTTTCCAAGCATTGGATTTAACTCCTAGGGCGAGCGAGAGGATCAAGCCGACGGCGACGCCGAGCTTCAGCCAACACTTTAATAATACGCCGATAGGGGCAGGCCTCCTTGTCAGCCAGCGTCCGTGTATTGCTAGCGCAGCGACAGGTCGATGTGCTCGAGACCAAGGACGCGTGGCCATAAGCGTTAGCGGCTGCAGGGGTTGGCCTTGGAGTCAGGTCGTCTTGCGATGTGCTGGAAATCTCTTCGACCCTCTGTGCCGGCGCCTGCCTCGGCGGCGCAGGCGCCGACTCCCGGTGCAGCCAGTTGGCCCACGGTTGCTCGGCTGCGGGGCCATTGGCCGAATCCTGCAGGTAGTTCGCGAGGGACTCTCCAAGCTCCACGTAGTTTTGCCAGGTTCGTCTGACGTCATTCTGACGCAGATTGATGATGAATGTGCGAGCTGCTGTCTGAAAGCGGCTTTCGTGGTTGCGGTTGCTCATGGTATCTCCGCGGAAGCACTGTTTAACTAATCAAGAGCTGCAGTAAAGAGTGACAGTGTTACTGATTGCACGCTGATTTATAATTGAAGATTTGGAGCTCAAAAGCTTCATTCAAAAGCTTTATAAATTAATGAGAAATTAGAATAGTTTGATACGAAGTGAATCGAATGAAAGTTGCACATTTCTTGGAATGACTAACTCAAGAATAAATGTAAAGGTGTTTAAAGTCTACGATTTTCGTGGAACTGCTCGTTGTGTATTCTACATGAGGACGCGATCCAATCACGATGTAAGAATCAATCAATTTTCACAATGAATCTGATATGGGTTAACTGTGTTCGAAAAAGATATAACTAATAAAATTAGACTTTTAATTAAATATGTTGACTACATAGTTTTATTGATACATAATTGAAAACTATATTTATTGCATGTATGTATTTTGATTATACAAAGAGAAAAACTGTAGTTGTTGAGTTAAATAGATGCTTAAGTGTTAGATAATCCGAAGACAATACAATTTTTTGTGTAGCGAGCGAGCGAACTGTTATATATTTATGTAAATTATTACAATAATTATTATAATAATTTATATAAAGATTTCATCACTCGTACAGCTGTACCTATGTAGGATGGCAGCAGTAATATTACCGTGTAATATTTTTCAATTCATTTATCAAATTTATTTATACTTGTTATAGATACATTTTTCATCTGTTAATTAGATTTATATTTCATGTAATTCTTTTCTCTCTTATTTCAATTGAATTTATATTTGAATATAGTTTAGCAACGATCGGTACATGCAGGTCACGCACTTGATATTTTCATGAGCAGTTGTATTATAAGTTTATCTCCGGAGATATAACATGCCTAAACGTGTATATATAAGTAATTTAATTTCTACAGTACCGTTGAATAAAATAAGCTCCCTATCTAATTTTAAGGCTACATAATACATGTCGGACAATAACAAAAAACGATTGCATCGAATCTGTCGCCCCGCTCGTCGTTTTTAGGAGTATCGCAGGCGTAAAAAGGGGATCATAAGACTTAAGCGAATGGAAGGTTGGTGACGCCGTGGTGCCATGGCGATAGCTGAGAGCAGCCTCACCCTCGTCCCTCGCGCCTCTGGGTTAGGCCAAGGCGCGGTGACGAGCGCGAGGTATTTGTCATACGTCGATAGGCATCGGAATTGACAGTCGGAGCGGAAGGGCGCGAGAACCACGGAAGCGCGTAGACACGCCCGGAATAAAGGGGGTGACGGGAAAGATAAATATTTGAGGCATCCGACGTAGTCGGGCGCCGCCGAGGACAAGCCGCCCCTCGACTATTCGCCAGCGCTGATAAACGGATTTCCCCCGATTTGCATGCGCATGGCGCTACAGAAGCTTTGCGCCGCGACCAAATGCTTGATTGTGCATACACTGCTCCTCTACTAGCTTTGACCTTGCAAGTTTATACGAACACAATTTGAAGATATACATCGAAATTTTTTGAAAAGTACTTTCATAGTAAGAATTGTTGACGCTAAAAACTTCAACACCAACTCGTGAATCGTTTTAAATATTTACTTCCGGCTTAATAGCTATTAGTCGATTCAACTTATTCTTTAAATCTATTTGAAACAGAAGAAGAATTCTCTAGACATAATGAAATACTATAGAATTACTTACCACGGAATCGTGCTTAGGATTAATGTTAATATTAAATATCGATCTATCATAATAATCCTGAAAATCATAACAAATAGTTTGAATTGCGAAATATTTTTAGGCTATATTTCTGAATTAAGTAGATTTATTTCATATTAAAATACATTTAACAGTAGAATATTTCTCCATTTATTTGTCAAAATTTGAGAATAATGTAATGTTAAAATTTTTTCCAGTCTATGAAAAAAATTGAACAATATAGTATTTGACTAACTGAATCATGCACTGAGGCATTTGTTGTATATATATCTTTCTAAATTTGAAAGAGCGGAGATTTAATTTAATGAATTGAAACCTCTAATAACGCTTAAAGAAGGTGGCCACTATTTTAAATTTTATAAAATGATACTTAGGATTTTTTTATTAATTCTTTAATTAATTTTTTATTTCCTGTTTAAAATATAAAAGTATGTAATAGAAATTTTTTTTTTAAATATAAAAATTTCATAGAAATATACTTTTAATAGGGTTCACTATATTCCCATGAAAGTATTTTATTGAAATTACTAGTATAAAACTTATTAAATTTCATTTCTTTAACCAAATTTCAAATACTAGCTACAGCTTTGGGCTAACAATCCTCGGACATATATTTTCAAAAAATTGTTTTTAGTGAATTTATTCTTATTATGGGATTATATCATTATTTTCTTACGATAAACATTGAGATTATAAATATATAATTTCTAAAATACTAAAACATATTATAGATTAAAATTATAATCACTGGATTACAAATAATTGGCACTTATTATTACTCTTTCTCGAAATTGTCTTTAATTGTCAAATTAAGGCATGCTTTATTTTTAACTATAACTAAAAATAATAAGTGATTCATTCGCTGTAGCAGTTTCTAGTGCAAATTTCCATGGCGATTGGACGGCATGTTCTTGACACGCTTGGCGTACGCAGTCTGCAATCAATTTATTTTCTCTCGCTGTGCGTTAATTGTTAAACTTAGATAGGCGGTTGTCGACTCACAGGCGGCTGTTTGAGTCACTTCAAGTGCCGCATAACCCTAGTAAAATTCTTAACCAATCATCAACCATTTTTATTATGCTAGCATTTTTAGGCATCATATATTTATAACACTTGGTAACAACATAATAATCATTCAAAAATAAATTTAAGAACAATAATGTAAATATTAGTTTTTTAATAGAATTTAAGTATAAATTTTTTTAATGTAAAAATAAAAATAAGTATAATGATATAAATTTAAGTGAAATACAGTATTGAATAGTGTTGAATAGATATAAGTGTCGAGCGCTCGACATACAGGGAAAATAAGGTACACCAGACTTACAATAACTGTACTTTAGGTGATATATTGTGAATGAGGAGAGGACGCTTATGTGCATTCTCTCGTTCGAAGCTAAAAATGGATTTCTCTATGGCTGTCAATTCATCGCTCTTTTTCCCGTCATCGAGCCGTCAACGATGTGGCGGAGACGGGAGCTGGTCTCCTTTTCCGCCGCTAAGCGAACATCTTGTCGCGCACACCGACGACTGCATACGTGACAATAATAAATATAAATTCAACTTTATTTTCTACATTTAAATTGTAATTTTAAATATTAGATAACAAAGAATATTTATTTTCAAAATGCACATAAATAATTAATTTTTCTATTACTATAATACTTTTGTATCCTTTATATTATACATATAAAATATATTGGAGATATATATATATATATATATATATATATATATATAACCTAGTATTATAAACATGAAAATAGATAAGAGAATCTTATCCGTGTTTATATATATAGACGAGAAGTCTTCTTGATGATATTGTGTCAAAAGCCCAAATAGAAACTATTGTCGCCCATTTAGATTTGTTGCAGACTGTACGTCTTCAGTTAGTCTTAAAAAACGAACTACAGGACTACAGGAATTTAGGTAGATTCAGAAGTCCATGCATAATTGCAATTATGCAGTAAATCAAGTACTCGGACACATCTTTTACACATCTTGTCTTCTAGACCTGTTAATAGTCAAGCAAGAAAAATGCGTACCTTACACTGATCAGTAATGTATAATGATGCACTCTATAAATTTTTATTTGAATACTATCGGACAGTCGTGATAGTATTAAATACGATAATATACGTTACATACATCTGATTTCCAATGCCGATCACTGTATGACGAAGTTTAGTTACCAAGTGCTCAAGGCTAACTGATCCTAATCTCATTTGACTTTATATTAAATTTTACTTTAAAACTTATACCAGGACGTGAAATTTTCTGCTCTTTTCCATTTCAAGATAATATTTCGTATTTCTATTTAAGAAAATTGATTTGACCTTAAAATAACCTTCAAGGTTAAAGTCTAGATCAAGGTCAATCCTAAGATAACCATCAAAATGTGTATGCATTTTTTCTTCGATGAGTAGAAAGTTGATGTAGTGGTTGGAGTAGTAGTTTTTGGTATAGAAAAGAGGTCAGATACTTTTTGAGCACCGTCTATGTATGTTTTCTGAAAATTGGATTATGAATGAAGCTAATTGTTATACGTATTAGTGTGTCACATTAAAAATAATCATTGTCCTAAATACTCTAGAAATCGAATTATGAAATATTTTCAACAATATATATTTTTATATTCAATTCGATAATATTTTAATGATTTCTAAGTTTATAAAACAGAAAAACTTGTCATATTACTTGTTATTTCTACTATATCGATAATATTACATATCAATTTTATTATCATTTAAGCTAATGTTTTACTATATTTTTTTCCTATTGGCTCAATATCTTCTCTACACAACGTACTGTGCACAACAGCGATTTCTTACATAAAAAAATTCTACATAAACAAAACATATCAATATCTACTGTTGTTAAAACTCGAAGAATCGAAGTGAAAAGTGCTTTCAAATTCTATAAATGTGATATATTTTGCCTAATACTATGCGAAAATTCTTTTATTTTACACGAATTAATTATAGCATTAACAATTAAAACTTTTCGATTTTTAATAATTCGTTTGCTTTTATCATTTCTTTTGATTTATCAATATATGTTTTGCTTTACTAATCAGTTTCTTGATTGCTATGTTAAAATCATGATTTTCCATAAAAGTTTTCCGAATTCAAGTTTTAGTAATTATTTTTAATTATTTATTTTTTACATAAATTTACAGGTATGAAACAGATATCCAAAGTTGCTAAAACAAAGAATATCATATAAAATAGGAGAACCTATTGGATCCGATCAAATTAAAACATTAAATTTTTTTAATTTTTTTTTATATTAACTTATAACTAATTTATACCTATTATTTTTTAACGTAATACTTGAGCAGATTGGTAAATTAATATGCCAATATGTTATACTGCATATTATACGACTTCATGTAACCTTGAATTCGTGAAAGCAATAATTTAATGTAAGTTTTACATTGTCAGATTATCAATAAATAAATAAATTTTCAACAAATTTGAGTTTTTGAGTTTCCTTTTACAATAAGTTAGATTTCTAGTCTTAATTTATAAAAATTATCTATGAACATTTCGATAAAAAATTGCAATTAAATACTCATCATATCTATTTTCCCCCCTCGCCTATAAACAATAAAATAAAATAGATAAATTTGATCTAAAAACTTATTACGAGGTATAAAGTCCTATCCTTCCTTTATCATTAAAATGTGCACGTATAATGATGATAAGATATATATTCCAAAAATAAATGTCAAATTTAAGATAATGCGAACTCTTGATACTAGAAGAATCCAAAAAAATTTTAAACCTATATAAGTCTGTTTATTCTAGATACCTAAGCAGTAGTTATAGATTCTGTTAAGTAATCACTTATTACATAAAAGATTATGAATAACATCAATTTTCTAGTATTTTTTAGTTTTTTAATTAAATTTTTTATTTATAATGGTAAACTTAATACAATACCAATTATTACATAACTAATATATAAATATAATTATTTAAAATAATTAAAAATATAAATAAACATTAACTTTATTTTATAATCATTACACGGAATATTTTTACGGAATCTATTGATAAAATAGTATTAAACTATTACATTTATTATATAAACTTCCATTTACTATTGGAAAAAAATTTTGTTTATAATTTATTTTGAATTATTTTGTAAAGTCATATATATATATATATATATATATATATATATACATATGTACTATGTATAAGTATTATAAAACTATTTTAATTCAATTTCCACATTGAGTAAAATCTTATTATAAAATTAATACTGTTTTGATATATGTTTATGTTTCTACATAAAATCAATTATATTATCTTGTATAAAAATTATGTTTTATAAATCTTTTCCACTTTGTCTGTAGCACCAGATATAGGGTTATAGGGTTTGACCCCAAGGCCAAATAAATTCCAATCAATCAATCAATAAATTTACCTCTATCTGGATATTCAACTTTATTAAATAAAACTTAAATATCATGCTTTGAACATTTTCTAGCGCTAAAAAAATATAAATATCATATTATTTTAGTGCTTGTAATTGCTTAAATTTTACATACTATGCAGTATGTTAATAAATTTTTATTTTGCACTCATACAAACCTTTATAATTATTTTATAAATTTGACTAATTTTTTTTTTTTGATCGATATCGGCTAGAAGTGGAAGCAATCAAAGGAGGAGAGCTATCGGCACCAGGAAAGAACACATATGCAATTTTTCTTAAAATAATGTATGGGAAAAAATTATTTTACTGTAGCGGTAGCATTATCGGGGACAGACATATCATAACTGCGGCGCATTGTGTCGTAAATGATGATCTCCAATTTGCAGACAATTTAAAAGTCTTCGTTGGAATTAAAGATGGAACTTCTGCACTTTTATCCCCAGTTTCATCAAAAAGTACCTATTCTGCAGTTCAAAAAGTTTACGTACCTAGAACATACGAGCTATATAATGACGATATAGCAGTTTTAAAGGTATGTACGAAATTTACTAATTTAGTTGACTTTGATCTTCTTGTATAATTATATCATACAGGTGTAAAAAATACTGTTATTGAAAATATTAATTTTTTTGGAGAACATATTAAAAATATACTGCTAATTGAAACTTGTAGAATTTTGTAGATCTGCAAGGAATTTATATAGACTCATTATAATGTACTTTATTAGTTGTTAAATAGTTTGACTTTTACATAGATTATACCTTCAAATGAATAATAGATACTTATGATCTGATATTTAAATATAACAGTATATTTTATATCATATATAGGCCCGATGTATTAATTTAAATAAAAAAAAGAATTAAAAATTACATAATACATAAAATAAAATTTTAATGTTTTGTTTATTATAAGTTAATTAAAATTAAAAAGATTTAGAGCTTTATTTATTAGTTCTAAAGTAAAAATTTGGAAAAATTAATACGTTCTTTAATATTTTCGACTCCATGGAGAAAAATATTGGAGAAATTCAGTTATTTCAACTTATATATCATTATTAACTTATATAACATATTAAATCTAATAAAAGATAAAAAGATAAAAGATATTTTGTTACTGCAATATATTATTAAAAACAAGGTTATATATTTAGGTTATATTATTAAAATACTGATTCAAAAATGTTACATTTTAAAGTATTCCTTTATCGATTGCAACAAAAGAAATACAGAAAAAGATAATATATGATTTTTAACAATAAAATTTAGTGGGACTTAAAGGGTAGATATTAATTTGATCTATGTGTTCATTATTTTTCGATCTTATATGTAAATAATATTTACATCTATACATATCCATATTTCTTTTTAAAATGCAAATGTGTGATTAATATAGATACGCGTGTATAGCTTATATAGCATACTGTTGCAGCCATATTTATTTGTATGTAATTAATTTTTTTACAGTTGCAAAGATCCCTGAATCTTGACTCGACACCTTATTTGAGTAAACTATTACTACCAGAAATAAACACATACGATGGTGAAGTGGCTATTGTAACTGGTTTTGGTAGAAATATTCTTGAGTGGTCTATAAACCCTGACAACGATAAAGTTGAAATATTGAATTCAAGTTCTGATCTGAAATTGCGATTTGCTAAAGTAAATATTATTGATTCAGGTAAATGTAGCAATAATATTATTTGCGGGGCTTTTGTACAACGTGATAGAAACATTGAGGAAAGCGCCTGCAACGTAAGTTTTTATATTGTATATTATGATTTTTATTTATGATTTATGACAATAGCACATATTCTAATTAAAATATAATTCTTTCAAATTCAAATATGATATCAAATTTAAACTTATGACTTATCATTGTAGGGTGATAGTGGCGGTCCATTAGTATATAAAGAAAATATTCTAATTGGGATTACAGCATTAGGCAGTCAACGTTGTATAACAAATAATAATACTCTGGGATATTATACGAGAGTGGCATCTTATCTTGAGTTTATTCGAAAATCATTGAAGGACATTGATGACTCTGAAATACGTACTAATATTTTTAAAATCAAGTCTCTAAGAAAATCAAAAAGTATTAATAAATAGGTCTAACATATTAGTATTTACGTCAAGATTTCAATATTTATTTAGATAAAATATAAGTATTTTTCTGTAATTAAGAACAACAAAAAAATTTTAAAATTCAATTTATGTTTTATAGAAGAAACACACATACATAGAGTATTTATACTTTTATGGCATATTAATAAGTTTTCGATTAAATAAAATTTTAATTTGAAACAGAATATATATTAAATTATTTCTTATTACGTCTTATACGTGTCCTCTAAAAATAGTTACTTATGATTAACAGTTTTGCCCTTGAACTGATGATGTTTTCTATATTTTATGATTACGGTATATCAAGCGTCATATCGTGTAACTAATATTAAAAAAGGTTGAAAATTAAATTTCATGAGTTTAAGGCATTTTCATTGTAATAATTTTATTTTTGTTGTCGTTCCATTTAAGTAGAAATTATTAAATCACACATATTCTGGTTTTTACACAGAGATTTCTGGATTTATATTGTATAACTAATTCACACAGTTGAACTATAAAAATTCATTAAGCAAGTACAATTAGCTCTATAATACTATAATATCAGTAATTTTTATTATTGTGCAATGACATTAAAATGTTATAACGCATACAATATTATGAAATATGAAATGTTTTGAAATGTGGCGTGAGAGAGTTAGTTTTAATAATTTGGTATATTGATAGTTTTATAATAGTATTATAATTATTTTTACGTGTAATTTTTTGCATAAAATAATAATATTTGCATAAAGCAACAAGCGATATGTTCATATTGTAACTATTTTATGTAACAAAATAAATGATGATACTGCTTAAAAAACCACTTAAAGTTTTATAATGTACTCGTATATCTTTATTTTTCTATTTTTCCTTTTGTTATTATTACGACGGTAGGTATTGTGTATATTATGAAAATTTAATTCTTCATTTTAATACAAAAAGTTTACATCCCTTCAAATAAAAACATGAATAGTATACATGTAATTAAATGCTTATACATATAATAAATCATAGTATTGATTCGATATCACTTTTAAACCAGTTTTAATCGTTTCATTTGATTATAATCGAATAATAAAACCAGATTTATTTGATACAAAAACTGTTATATACAAGAGTAGCACACTTTTTTTCATTGCTTAATGAAACATTTTAGAAGTATTCTTCAGTGTACTATTGTGTTTAACTTATAACAAGCTCAAACTTGCTTAAATTATCCAAGGTCTAATAGGATTAAAAAAAAAATGAACACGAGACTTTAAAAAACCTGGAATCCCCACTTAATCTCCGAATACTAAAACTATAATTAGTTCTATATTTCTTAACATCGGTGTCATTTGTATAGCGTCAGGACTCGAGAGATCTAAGAAATCTCAAATCTATAAAAGCGTACTTCATTCAAATATATCGAGAGTAGTTCACCATCTGCGAAGTAATCATTAGCTATTTTCAATTATGAGTAGCGTTAGCCTGTTGATGACTTTTGGTTTACTTGCCAGTTTTTTGGTTTATAATGGTAAGGTTAATAAAAAATTAAGGTTAATAAATTATATAAAAAGTCTCTGTAATTGATTATAAAGAATAATAATTTCTGAGTATTATGAAAAATATAATCAAACAGAAGCTGTAATACACTTTGTGTGAAAACGTTTATGTTAAAATATTAAAAAACTTTTATACAATATATTATTATTACTTAAATTATTAATTTTAGAAACTACAGGTTTTATAAAAATGCATTCAAAATCTTTGTATTAATGCGATATTCTTTGTTATACGATAAAAAACTAATTATTATGATTATTGTATTAACATATATATTATGCTACTTATACAACAAAATAATTTGTCTTTATTATAAAAATAATGCCGATCGTATTTTAGTTATAAACATAAATTATACGAGTTTCAGTCATAACAAATGTTTTATAAGTAATTTTATAAATGTTAAATATATTTATATATATAAATGTTTTAAAATAAGTTCAACGATGAAAAACTGTAAAAAAAAATTACGACTTCTAATTTATTTTATTTTAAGACTACATTTAATCCTAATCTGTATCTATCGTAGTATTTAATGTTTAATTAAAAAATTAGTTATTTCAGTGCTCGCATTATGTGTATTAAAAATGTTTATTTATAAAATTAAACTGATTTTTTTATTTATTTTATAAATATATTTGATTTTTGTTTTTGATCCCTATTGACTAGAAGTGGAAGCAATCATAGGTGGAGAGCTATCAGCACCTGGAAAGAACACTTACGCAGTTCTTCTTAAAGTTTATACCGGCGATGGGGAAGGAAGCTGTAGCGGTAGCATCATTGGAGACAGGCATATCGTAACAGCAGCGCACTGCGTTTTTATGGACTCTGCATTCGTACGAAATGTAAAAGTTATTGTTGGTTCGAGAGATATTCATAATCCAAATATGTCAAAATCGGTTTATTACGTAGAAAAAATCTACATACCCAAAAAATATATGGGAGATAGGAGTAATTATATCAATGATATAGCCGTGTTAAAGGTAAGTACATCAACATTTTATTATAATATCAATTAATAATAATATAACGTGTTAAAAATTCTGATATATTATTCATTGATCTGTTTTTATCGTAAATCATATTTTTTTATAATTAATTATAAAAATATTAATTCTAGTTGAAAAAATCCCTGAACCTTGATTCAAATCCAAATTTGAGTAAATTACGATTAGCAGAAAAAAAGTCTTATGATGGTGAGATGGGCATTGTAGTTGGTTACGGTACTAATGCTCTCGATTGGGCTATAAACCCTGATAACGATGAAGTCGAAAGATTGGACGCATCCCTGGATTTTAAATTACGTTTTGCTAAATACACTATTGTTGATTCAGACGAATGTGAAAATAACTTTTATTTTATTTGCGGAATTGCTGTACAACGCGAAGAAAACGTACAAGAAGGAAGCTGCAACGTAAGTTTTACCAATCTATTAAAATTTTAAACTAATAATTTGCGAGATGAAAGATTTATTTCGAGATTTAGAATTCACTAGTTTTTCTAATATATACATTAAAGAATTTACAAAAGCTAATTAATACATACAAATTTTAACATACGTAATTTTTATTTAATTAGAGTAGAGCAGTAAAAGGTTATGTATATTAAAAATTGTACTGAGAAACTGGTTAACTCAATCATCAGAATATCGTATAAATTTGTACTAGGGATTATTTTCTAAAATTCTAATTAACGTACAATATTATAAAAATTTAGATATTTGAAATAAATTTGTACTTATAACTTCATATGTATACATTATTTTTTGTAGGGTGATAGTGGCGGTCCTTTAGTGCACAAAGGAGAGACTCTTGTTGGAGTTAATTCAAATGCCGTTGATGAAAGTTGCAGACAGGATAATGCGCATTTGGGACAATATACTAAAGTTTCGTCTTATCTAGATTTTATTAATAAGTCTGTAAAAAATATTGATGACGCAGAAATACGCAAACATATCATTACTAAATAAAGACAAAAAGCTTTGGTTCTCTTCGACATAAATGAAACGTAAATTCGAACATCATATAGTTACGATTTAATCTGTATTATATTAGTATTTGTATACATAAGACTCATTGAAAGATTAATTAAAATATAAGTAAATCCATGGTAGAATGAAATATATTAAATATAATTGATACGTTTTATAAAAGTCTTATTTCAATTCCTTATTTCAAACAATTTAGAATTTTTATATTAAAAGGACTTTATTTAAACTGTCAACATAAATAATTGTTTGTGATATAATTCTGTTTCGAATAAATAAATATGAAGTTATACATAGTATCAAATGTATAATATGTCCAATTGCTTATTTATTAAAAAAATATTACTTTAAACTAATTTTCTCTATGTTTAACAATTTTATCGTTAATTTTATCAATGATCATTACAAACTATATTCGTAACATTTGTTTTGTATACGTACATACATAGAGTCAACGAATAGTTTAGGGTTAATGAGGAAAGGTGGGGAGTCGAGAAGGGTTGAGAAGCCAAACGCATTAACAGCTTGATCGAAAGCGAAAGATTCGGTTACCAGAGGGATAATTAGTACGATAATTAAGAGTACGTCTCGTTGACCAATTCTTTTGGACTTCCCTCTCACTCTCCCTTTGACTATGCCCTACTACAAAGAGCTATCTCACATACTAAGGTCTTAATTTTTTAATAAAGTTTAACTGCAATTATATTAATTATTTAATATGAACTTAATTTCTAAAATGTATAATCAAAATTATGCATAAAAAGATAATATTTCATGTTTATACTTCCATTTATTAAAATAATTGAACAGAAACCTGTGTCGACTTTTCTGGGAATGCTATATAAGGATATTTACATAAGGAGTATGTATAAACTAGCCAGCTTATGATGGTTTGTTTTTTTAATAAAATTTCACCCAACATAGACATTATTTCCCCCAACGCCTTCAACTTTGTCTATCTATTTTATTCCTAAGTTATATAGAGTATTTTAACATTAAACATTTTGGTAAAAATATTAGTAGGAGCATATTTTTCGAACTCCGGAGTGGGTCCGGCGTTTACGATAATGGGCAGGACGGGGCTCTCATATAAACGTCGAATTACACGCGAAGGAGGCAGCCCCGACAAATCGGACGCAGTGCCTGCCATGTTCTCCTTATAATCTAAACGCGGCCATCTCCCAAATTCAACATAAATTTTTTTGCGCGCGAGAGCGAGATCCATTAGGGTGAGCCCCAGTGGGGATACGTCCTCGCACTCGGCCGCGCGTTGTAGGGACATCGCCGAGTCTGGAGCAGCCGCGCGTCCCCGCGGGGACACTTGACCGGAAATATACGCCGAGCCCATAAAAAAGACGTATGCCTTTATCGCGATTGTTCGACTCGCGCCGCTCGCGCACTTTCCTTTACGCGTATGCGCGCGGCGTCGGCCGGCTGTCGTAAAAACCCGTGGAAAAAAACGGCGAGGGAGGAGGCACTTCACCGTCGATCCTCACACCCGAGCGTATATAGAAGTGCGCGTAATGGGGGTTATAGATGGGCTGGGTTGGTACGCTCGACTGCGAAAACTCAGCCGTTTCGAGTCCAGGCTCCCATCTTTCCAGAGTTTTCATCGGGCTTTCTTCGTTTTTTTGCAGCTTCGGCCGTTACGCCTCTCCAGACTGTATTTCCCTCTCATGGATATCAACTTCCTGTGTGTTACGGTGCCTTTTTCTATCTAAGCAATCATTGCGTATTCTCATTCCTATACTCTCAGATCATCATTTGCCAATATTACAAACTTACAACTTTCTTTTATTGATAAATACTATATAAAATTTTAAAGTATATCATTTATATTATCATTGGAAGCAAAGAATATAGAATATACCTTTCTAATATTACTAAACTATACTATATAAAAAGTAGAAAATATATTGCGCTTGCTATAAATTCTAATAGCATGACATCGGCATAATTATCATCCCTCTTATACTCGTCATTATGTCCAATGGTGGCGGAGATAAGTATAAGTATATTCGCCTATACTTTTTGTTGAAGTTTCTAGCATGGATATATTGTAAATTTTAAAAAATTCGACTTTAGTGTAAATTTGAATTTGAACCAATTTAAAGAATTTTCATAATTATACACTTCAACGGTCACGTTTTCATATCATTTACTGCTAATGAATTATACAATATCGATTTCCCAATTTATCTATCTTTTATTTACTTATTAAAAAACCCAAAAAATAACAAATAATAAATAATATAATATTAATAATAATAATATTATTTAATAGCAAATAACACGAAAATTTTGTTAGTTTGATAATTTTTCAAATATTACCTGCAAGGAAATACAAAATTTAGTATACTAGTAAATAATTATAATCGAAAACTAAAAGTGATTATTTATGTTGATTTTTTATTATTGATTTAAATCGTTTATCTTTGATTTCTAATGATTGAACTTTAAAAAAATATTCGAAATATGAGCGTTTTAATATTTTTTATCCACTTTTAAAAAACTGTTTTCAATAACTTTTCAATCGTTAAGAATAAGTATTGTTCTTGTTCTTATTATTATTTCAGCCTGTTGTATATTAAGTAGAAAACTATAGTAACATTATAATTACCTTGATTTATGTATCAAAATACATGCTGTTATCTCAAAAGACACTTCAAGCTGACACTACTGGCCGATTCAATTCAAGCATCAACGAAATCCGCGACATAAACGTTGAACCATAAACCTTCTTTTCAAAACTTTTCTGAATATCTTATTTTCAATCAGTTTCCAACATTCGTGGTCTGTTAATCTATAATAATTTAAACTCTATTTATGTAAATTTTCGGTGAAATTTTTTTTTATTTAATCTATTTTGTTACGTATAATGTGTCACGCTTTACCACTTGGGGAAATAATAAATACGTATTACGATCATACGAATTCTCTCCTTTATCTTTTCTACATCCCCACTCCCCTCTCTCTCTTCTCTTACGGGTTTGTATCAGCTCTGAAACCATTGTTCCGCACTTTAATATTATTATTGTTTATCATTTATCATTTTAATATCCTTTGCCATTTTCAAATTCTTTTCAAGAATTATGAATGAGTCGGTATTGCCTAGAGTAAATTAACCAAAGCTTGACCTACAGATCTTAGGGAGTTTGATTTTTAACAAGCTAAGATTTGCTTGTCAAAAGTCCAAGTCTCCAAAGAACGTAATACTATATTAGTTACCGAGGTCAGTAAGATTTGATTCTTCAGTATTTTTATAGTTTCGTCATAAAATACTGTAAAATCAAATGCGTGTGCAGCATAATTCAATAAATACAAAATTTCAGAGCTTTGAACGAACTGAATACATTCAAATTTGATTATAACCTAGATTATGACCGTTAAATCCTTATATTCTACATATTTATACTGAGCACAATTATTTTTCTGTAATCCATAATATTTATTATTAAGTTTAAAAACTTTAGTGAACAATTAATAAATTAATATACTAACGAAGAGTTTGTCTATACTTAAAAAATATTTTGGAATGTTAAATAAAAAAATTATAAATTTGATAATAAAATATGGATTATATATTAATAAGTCACGATATAATCCTCATTTTATTTTAATACAATTGTAATGAAACAAGAAGTTTTAATCTAAATGTATCTTACTTCATTCTAACGGTTATGTACACAGTTATATAAATTACTTAAAGACACACTTTTTTGTTAATAACTGAAATTAGGTAAAGTAAAAATTACATTTGCATCTTTATTTATTTTACGTCTATTATTACAAAATTTACATTACAATAAGAATAAATTATATATCTAATCTAAAATAATATTTGTTCAATTTGACATCTGTATACTATGTACACTAGCTAACCGATTGTTACCTATTTCTCCACATTTATTAATAATTTAAGTAGATATATTTATTCTATATTAACATAAAAATCTGCTCAAATTTACAAAATTATAAAACGTTGAATAGCAAAAATGTCTCTATTTAGATATCGAGTATTTCAAGTAATACTCTCTAAAAATTCGCAACCTGTCTCAATACGTATAGAAAATGTTGATGTTGACAAAAATTCACCCATCACTATTTATTGGTCACAAAAATCTCTAAATTACTACAATAATATCGATCTTACTATCCAGATACGGGATTTTATTTAATGATATTAAATAATTATATATCCAATTTTTATAGAAAAGGTGCAGTGAACATTGGCTACATTCATGTACGTACACACATAAATTCACGTACACGTACGTTAACAGTATACGTGAATTTAATACTTTCTATTTTCATTTTTTATTAACTTAAAAGTTTGAATTCATATGTACTAGAAATTATTTCAATTATTTAAACACTGAAGTAATTTAATAAAATTAGTATTGCCCAATTGAACCTACAATTAACAAGTCTTTGTTAGCATATGCAAGACATAGTTTCACAGAGAATATTATTTTACAATGTTTGTTGAAATAAATACATTAATGCTAATAAAAAGTGAAAAAAATTGAAATTTTCATTCTAGAATAAATATGTAGTATTTTCAATAAATTATGAAACATTATTTAAATTAAAAATTATGATATATCGCAATCATTTTATAGTCAGCCTAGATATACTGTTAGTATATGTTTTAGATTCAACGATCTAAATACTGTTTTTTTAACATCCATTTCAAACATTAGAAATGTTACAGTTTCTTAGAATTTCATAATTTTATTTAAAAAGAAAATAAAAACAATTAAATTATTCTTTGAGAAAAGTTAAATAATATTATAGGCAAAAAATATCTTGTATATCTTTTTAAGTAAATAAAATGTCGTGTAGCTGGGATCAGTAGTTATATATTCAACTGTCGTCAGTCTATACCTTCAATGTGATATTTGTTATTCATGCTGTAAAAAGTAAAGGTAATAATTTTACTATAACAATATTAAACAATATTAATAATAATATTAGCCAAGGTAATATTTATATCTTTATACATAAAGGAATGGAATAAAATCAAATAAAGTCAAATATTTATTATACTCAATTAAAACAAAATTGTACTTCAGAATTTACTTATTTAAGAATTTTAAATATTACAAATAATCCGTTATTTATTTTATTTAAAACTAGAAAAATATATAATATATCATAAAAGAGTTAAGGGGCAATTAAAAGTAATCAAGTTTTGCAGCGGCAAATTTCGAAAACGAATAAAGCTTTAGATAATATATATGTAACATTTAATAGAATGATACTACATTGACTAAAAAGATATTTTTGCATTATACTTTGTATTTAAAATAAATAAAATTAATAAGTCTATAAAATTGATTAAATAAATAACGGCTATTTACTTAAATGCATTAATTATTTCTGCATTATACAATTTTCTTTAAATTAGAATAGAAATAGCTAAATAACCTCAATCGGGTTGAAAAATTAAATAAAAGAATCAGAGTAAAAATGTTTAGCTGCAGTTTGAAAACAAAGATATATTTCAAGAGCGTCAAAAAATTTGATTCTTAGAACAAAAAATGATATTATCTGATAATAATTATGAAGCTATTCATTTCTAAATTATCTTTTTAAAGCATTTATAAATTATGTTCACATTGAAAAACATATGAAATTCATAAGTGATGTATGTTACAATTTAAAATGAATAATAATTACTTATAAGAAGCAAGTATTTTAAATTATTTTAATCATTTTATAATTTAAATTTTAATAATAATTTGTTTAATAATAATTCATTAAAAAAATTAAAGAGCAACTCGTATTTTGTGACGATTTTATATATAATACAGTTATTCTGCTTTTTAAATCTTATTTTATTAATATTCTAAGTAATTAAATATTTAATTGGTACACATACAGTTTAAAAAAATGGGATATTAATCTAAATAAAATCTATTTGCATACATAATTCATAGCAGCGATATCATTTTACTGGTATCGAAACTGGATCACTATGCAATATACCAAGGCACTAAATGCTCTCTTTATCCTTTTGCTCGCCAGCCAAGTTGCAACTGGAAATGGTAACAATATTTGTTTATTTTAACTGTATCTATTAGTAGAAAATTTAACGAAAAACCATAATTTTATTAATATCATTTAAAAGATCACTCTTTGGAGAACTTACTGGTGGTGGCAGATACAAACTCGATCCGCGCGTTTGACTTGAACAATCAAAAGAATGAGGTGATCGCCAACATAGGAGGTTTTAGCATAGACTATGATTGCTCTACTAACGAACTCTTTTGGTTGAGCACGAAAACTCAAGAAATTTATGGCCAAGGTCCTAATGATCTTAGACCGAGAGTGGTAGTACCAAAGAGGAAAAACTGGAATCCAATAGCAATAGCTGTTGATTCTATAACACACAAACTCTATGTTGCTGATCAAGCCTCTGGAACTGTGAGCCTTTACGATCTGGATAGCAGTAAATTTACAGTCATTATTAATTCGAATCTAACCCGAATCTACGGCATGGCTATTGATCTCAATGAAGGATATCTTTTTGTCCACGACGAATTTAATGTAACCCAAACATTTCATTGAAATCTTATAAGTAACAATTTTGAGGATAAAAATATGAAGTTTTAAATATTTTGCAGATTATAAGAACTGACTTAAATGGAGAGAATCGTCGTATCATATTCTATGAAGATATTGAATTAGATACTAATGGTGCATCGAGTAGTAGTTCTCAAAGGATTCAATTTGTACTGCCAATTTTTATTTCGCGAATCGAAGTAGATCTTATTAAGAAGCGTCTATACTGGGCGGATCTTAAAACTCAGGAAATTGTTAGTGTAAATTATGAAGGTACAGACAAGACTGTCCACTTTCAGGTTACAAGCACATCTTCAAGCAGAGATTCTCGATCCGACTATGATTCTATAACCGTTATCGACAATACTATTTACTGGTCTAATAATAAAAAACAGGTTCGTTATTCAAATAAATAAATAATTTAATTGAGTGCTGTGAGTAATGAAATATTTTATTTTAAATAGATCTACAAAATTGACATAAATGCGAAAGATAAAACTCAATTTACACTATTGCATGTAGAAGCGCATTCTATTAAAGCAGTAAGTTGTTCTAAACGACCTAAAGTTCTTAATCCTTGTAAAAAAAATAATGGAGGATGCCAGGATCTATGTATTGTAAACAAAAAAGAAAATTTCAAGTGCGCTTGCAAACTGGGCTATGAACTAGCTGACGATAAAAAATCCTGCCTTTGGGTACAAGACTACATTGTATTCGCAATGGTATATACCTAAATTATTTATGTTGAACTTACTTAATATGATTTAATTATTGTACTTTCATTCATGATTAATTGACTATAGGAACAACGATTAAGGGGCTTGTCAATATCCAATGATGAGAAACCGCCCGTTGACGTTATTGATCCTGGAACTTTTAATGTACAATATCATACAAATCTTGATACTGATGCTGAAAACGGTATTGTTTTCTGGAATAGTCTACAACCTCATAATATGATTCATAAAATTAAATTAAATAGTGGCTTAGAATGGACATTCGAACCGAATGAACTGAGTTCATCCGTAACAAAGTTTACCTTTGATTGGGTATCTCGTAACCTTTATTATTTTACACTTGCCCAACCAACATTTAATGTAAACTGGAAAACTATCAGTGTTTTAAACGTAGATAACCCAACTTATAGTAAGATCGTAATAAATAAAGTGAAAGATATAACGGTGGACATTCTTGTTCATCCCAATCGAGGTTACCTTTACTTCGCACAAATCATTGAAAGTAATGGCCGAATCACTCGAGCAGGTCTTGACGGTTCGAATCCAACAATCATATACAAAAAACGAAATAAGCAAGTAATATCAATGGCATTGGACTTCGAAAATGACAGACTATATTGGGTAGAAGCTTCGGTAAGTTAAATCGTTGTTACTGATTTAGTTATATGGCCTGATTATGATAATAATAGATAGCAAATGTTTAACTATTATAACATTTTTACATAAAATATTTGAAAAAATTAAAATAAAAGGTATATAAAAAATAAAAAATCATTTAATGTTGTAAGTTTGAATTCAAAAGATAGTTATTGTGAAATGTTCACTTTAATAAGAGAATTCATGTTCGATTTTTTCGAATTACAGAACTTATTCAGTGGACGAAAATCTCAACTTCTTCACTCGAACTTGGAGGGAAAGGATATCAAATCTGTTGAGGTACCCGATGATTATGTAGAATTAAATTCGATTGCCATTCATGGTAATTTCATTTATGCAATTGCCAAAGAGAAGTCTTTAATCCGCTTCAACAAACTCGGAAGCTCGCAACAATTGACAATATTATCTGAATACTCAAGAGGCTTTACCGTAACAGATATCCAAATATCCAGTCTTGCAAGGCAAACTCCAAGCGCCAATCACCCATGTGCACGAGGTCACCAATGTCAAAAGTTCTGCTTCACTGTGCCGAATGAAAATGGTGGTATTAAAGGTGTTTGCGGTTGTCCATATGGTGAAATGCTAGCTTCTAACGGGAAATCATGTAATAATAATCGACACGAGCCTGCAATAGTACCATATAGATCTCATATTTATTCGCCACTTGATTTAAGTTCTCTTGGCTTTACTGCACCAGCGGCATGAATTGAGCAGCCAAAAATTTAATTTAATTTCTATAGTTTATAAATCGCAAATATTATGTTTATTTCGCTAAACTTGCAACTTCCAAAAAACTCAAAATTGCATCATATTGTTATATCATTCAATCAATGAAATGTTTTATTTAATAAATTATTCTTCTATTATCTACATAAGACTTAAATACAGCTACTGTACGTATCACATCATTTAATGAAAATCTACCCTTATATGAATTATACATCTTAACAGAATTACCTAAAAAAATATTTTATGAGATCAAGAGAGTTAGAGCAATGGCTAGGCGATTATAATTTGCTAGCTACATATTGAAATTTTTTTAATTGTCAATATGTAAGACTTTATTTCGGCTTTGCAATAATTCAAGAACTAGTAAGATATAATGTGTATTATTAAAAGTTACTTATATCAAAGCAACTTCATTTATAACAATAGACTTTTCATACCATAAAAAGTTTTCATAGATAACCTATCTATAATCAACCTATTCAATTGGAAGCTTCGGAAATAATTTATGATTTATTTGTAACCTTAAACTTGTTCAGAAATGTTGTTTTTTTAACAAACTGACTTCCAAATTATTAATAATAAAAGAGTGTATTAAAAAATGAATTAAAAGAAACTAATCTAGTAAATGAAAACAATTAAAAAATATACTAGTTGATGATCTAATTAAATTGTTTAAAGTATTTGTGCGTAATAACACAATTAGTAATCAAATGATTGATCGCTGAGAATGATGTATCTTGAGTTTTCAAATAAATCATATTCATAGTCCCAACAATGCGTGTAAGATTATAATTGGCATTCCATTGTTTTCAAGCTGCAGTACAAGAAACCACTCAATCATTTGAGATCAATTTAGATGTTAAAAATAAAGCCGCCAATTCTTTGGGCGAAAGCGCCGGAAGCACGGCTCCACTCGCGGACTGGTGTATTTGCTCCCCTCGAGCCGCACTGCCTCCGCGACGTAGGCAAATAAGAAAGTCGCACTATAGGTATATATTGTCTCCTTTTTCCCGTGCCCGGCAGCTAACATACGCGAGCGCACTCGTCCCTCGCCACGCGCCAGCCGCGTCTGCGTGGGCCTACGTCCGCGTGAATATTTGAACGGTCCTTGAGCGCGTGCGAGCCGCCGCCGCAGTATAGCAGCAGAAGCAGCAGCCGGTCGAGCCTCTCGAGCGTGGACTACACCCCCAGCGGATAGTCTCAGTAGCGGTGAATTATTTAGAACGCTCCCGGGGGATGGCACGCACGGCCACGTACCCCCTCCCCCCACTCTTCTGTTACGCATATGTGCAGGACCTACGGATATCCCCGAGAACGTCCGCGGATTTTTGCATGGATTTGCGTGCGAGCTTCCTGCCGTTACAGCTTGGCGATCGAATTCGAGGGCGACAACCATAAGCCTTGAATTTTGTTCGAGCACATCATGGACTACATTCTTTTATAAACTGTACCTGACTTTTACGTAAAAAAACTTATTAATTAGATTTGTATTGATTTGACGAATTTCGGCAAATTCTTGGGCAAAATTTAGAATTCTCAATTTTTCACCCATGCTACTTGAAGCCGACTAAGCAGATACGAAAGTCAACGTAGGAGCTTGTAGCAAACAACTATCAAGTAGCTCGACAAATAGACGTCAGTATGAAAACACAGAGTAAATAGCGACAGCTACGGAAGTAGTGAAATCGTTTTCAATGAATGTAAAGCCCTATTACTTCTCTTTATATTTCTTACACTATTTATTTTTACGAACAATGTATCATTTCTATTATTACAAAGGGCCTATTGATTTAAAAAGAGTAGTTGCAAATCTTATTCTATTCTGTTTTATCTATATAAGTAATGTTATGCAAACGCTTTTTATGATACATAGTAATTTTAAATAATTAGTATTAAATATTTATTTATTAGGTTGGAATAAAAATAAAATAGTAAAAACATATTTTGATTATTTGCAATTTTTTGATACCTGATCTCTGTCGGTAAAAAATTTCAGTTTTCGATATTTAGAATTCTTTTAGAAAATTATGATGATTACGAAGATTTTGTCTCGTATATGACTAAGAAAAACAAAATTAATTTTTGGGTTAAATAATTAAATGTAATACAAAAACATCGATAAGGTAAATGATACTTATCTCGAAAGATGTTACAGAATATCATGTGGGCTGAAACCGACCGAGTCTTTATCTAGTTATGGTGAAGCTATAGTACCAGTCAAAGAATTAATCTATTATACCGATTGCGATAAAACAGTTTCCTCCTTGTACAACTGCGGTAAATATTGTAATTTTCTATTATAATATACTCGATAACCTTTTAATAAAAAACTAATTATTATATTTGAAATATTACATTTTAAATGTACATATTAAAAATCTACGAGTATAAAAATTTATAGAAACATTAAATATTAGTATAGAAATAATACGGTTCTTTTCGATACTATTTACCTGTAATATATATCTACATTTCCTTCCTTTCGTGATACTTATTTTTACAGAATTACCCAAGACATGTCTTAACATTTTTTAAATTAACTATAATTTTTAAATAAATTAAATGTTTATAATAACATAAAACAGTATTTATACAAATTTAATAAATTCAGAACTTAATACCATAAGTTATGTTGAATAAGAATTAAGAATTGTTTATGAGGAAAGCTACCAAGTATTGTTTTGCTAATAGAAAATTATATTAAACAATACTTAACCATCAAAATAATTATTTATTATCATTTTGCTTCTTTAAATCAGATTTTTCTTAAATTTATTCTAAAATAACAGTAATTTGTGTAATTGCATGTAGTATTTAATATATAATCATCCTAATAATTCGATATTGTACACTTAATCTTAGTTTAACGAAAAAGGTATTTTCTTCCAAGAAATATAACTATCACGCACATGTTGTATATAAGGTAGAAATATTTATTCTTATACGCGTTTCACCCTTTTTTCTTTGCTGTTTTCGAGGCGCAAGCACGCGTTTAAAAACCAAATCACCTACCTATAGTCATAATTACGTGTACTTTATTTTTGTTCTTCCATTTTTCTGCACTGTTGTTTTCCAGCTCATACCTGCTATGGCGTATACCTGCTATATAACGCATGCTTTAAAATTTAATCTTTGCGGCTGATTCAGGATAAATGTTGCAGTTCAAATAAAAACCATTCCAAGAAATGCGCTTTCAACCATTATACATTACCAATTATACATCGCATTATCAATTGTAATGTATATGTACACATGTTTATTTACTCAATCTTTCGCGAGGCTCAAAAAATGGTCGTCTTTTAAAGCACCTTAAAGTGAGAGTCATTCAATTTTAAACTGATTGAGTCGGCATAAGCAAAGACGCATCGAGGGCGAAAATGAATAAATGAAATAACTTGATCCCGACGAGCCATTGAAAGGTCCACGAGCGGCACTCGTCAGAAAGGCTGAAAAAGTCATCGGATGCATCATTTGGGGCAAGGTACGGGCGAACGCGAGAGCAAGAGAGAAAGGAGTGGGTGGGGAGGGACTTCCTGCCGCCTACGGTCTGCGAGCACCTTGAGGGCGATTACGGCGAAAGCACCGGGGAAAGAAGCGGCGCGTGGCAGGCGAGTGGCGGCAAAGCGAGCGAACAGCCGCCGGGCCATCTGATGCAGGCCAGTTGCCGGCGGGCGGGGCGCGTACGCAAGCGGCGTAAATACAGCAGGTGCCGCGACCCCGGCAGGTGGATGCGCGCACGCGATGCGCAGCTTTCGCGATCGAGGCGGGGCCGATCGCGCTTTCGTTGCCCCGATCGGCCGCGGCCCGGGAAGTGTATACCCACGCCGCGAATCCGAGTGCGATATACGTGCAGCTGTCGCGCGACATTCCCCGGGCGGCACGCGAGGAGCCTTCGAAGCGCCAGCTGCACTTGCTTATTCCCCGCGCGGAGCGTCTCGCGGCCCTGGGAACGCGCCGCGCGCGACGAATCGCCGATGGCTCCGGCCCGTCGACGAGGAAAACCCCACTAGGGCCGCGAACTTTCCGATCGCGGCCGAGGGCATCGCGCTTTCTGGGCAGGCGCCGCCCGCGCGGGCCTCGACCGAACGAACGCGTGATAGATCGAGTCTGCGGGTTAAGTCTGCGGAGCATTAATTTACCTTTTCTTCGTGTAACCTCGAACTTTAAATTCATCCTGGATTAGCTACACATTTTTTAGGGTCTCTTACCTGCCACATAATATGATTGTTCGGTTACAATTAGGTTCAATGAAAAAAATGTTGTACTTGACTCAAGACTACTTATGCAGCATAACACGAAATCATGCAAATGGTTATCCCATTTTGATTGATTACACCGAAAATTGTAACGATTTAATAATCAGGAAAGTGGCCAATGATGACAAACTCGCAGATTTGTAGATGTGACCTATAAATCAACCTTACCTTTTCAAATGTAAAGATTTCGCAAATTTTTAATCTACAGCTATAAAATTAATAAAAATAAATTGCTTCTATTTCATTTCATCGCTTATTACTAAAACATGAAAATAATATGCAAACTTACACGTTATTGTTTATTAAAAATCTAATTAAAAAATCATAACCATAAATAAACTAAAAAATGTTGAAGCTTACGTTCATTCTAACGAGAGATTTTAGCAGATCTCTGACCAATTATGGTCACGTAGCACTAATATCAAAATTATATTACCCTTAGTTAGTGGCTCGCCAGGTCGTTGCACGGGGATTAGACGAGGCAGGCCAAAATATTTTTATCTTTATTCTCGTACAATCTCAGCTTAATGTTATGTGAGTTTATTCGGAGTATAATTCTATACCATTCTCGAGCCCGCCAATTTGTTTATTTAATCACGTAGCTTAAAAAACGTGCTTAGCGTAGACTGGACGCCATTTATATTTTTATTATCAAAAAAACACTTGTTTAGCCGTAAATCTAAGTGATAGGTTAATAAGGGATCCATTTTTAAACGATCTTCTTGGACTAAATTATGAAATTAAATGCACTTTCAATAGGCTATTATTAGCAACTATGCGATTGATAATTTCACATACTATACATACATAAGTATTTAAATAGTTTAAATTATATTTACAATTTTAAGTTATTTATGTAATTTCAAAACAATAACTTTCTATAAAATTTTGTTACTGTGGTACGCTTAGTATTTTGTTGCAGCTTGTAAGATGCAAGGTAGGCCATTTATTGTCGATTAATGTTATTAATCAGTCTCCTATATAAGGCGACCAATACAGCAATCTCTCTAGAGTTAACCGACAAAAATTTGTGAATAATTTTTAATCGTAAGCGAATCTATTATATTCTGGGGACAAATCTCTGAAAACGTAAGTCCATTTTTATAAATTAAAATATTTGCTGTTTTACAAGAGTACTATGTACGAGGCAAATAATACATAAATAGCAGGTAGCTTGATTTATCATGTATTTTAAATTCAGTGTCAGATATTTATATTTAAAAACAAAGAATTATTGTATATTATACATACACGTGTGTAGAATCTGTATATGCAGAAAGAGTGTTATAGTCCATCAACAGTTATACAATAACTAAATGCTCATTCTAAGCATAAATTTTTAAGACTTTTTATATCCTTTCTCATTCCATCTTCAAGTATTTTTTTTAGTTTCTTTAATACTTTTTCCTGTTTTCTTATATCGCGTTTTTACCTTCTCTCTCTTATACTCCTGTCTCTGTTCCCATCTCTCCCTTTCTCCCCTTTCCCCGCCTCCCCCTTCCATTCGCTTTATACTGTCGGCTCAGATCGAATTAATTGCCAGGTCGAAACCAGTTTGGTTGGGACGGATTCTCTCCTGTGCGAATTTAAAGTCGCAGGCTTCGGGTGCCTCCTTAATATCCTGGGAATCTTATCCTCTCTCACTCTCTCCTGAGGCGCGTATACATATATTTATGTTGGACCTCGTCTTGATCGAAACATTCGTGGGGAGCTCGATTTCCTCAGGCAAAAAGCGGCGAACGGTAGTCCTCTGCCTTTATTGGTTCGCTTGCGTAAATAAAACGCTGTAATTAAATAGATTATTTCTGTTTCGTTGCGGGCTTATTAAATTAGACAAGAAGAGATTTAGGGTCACTAAAATTCAAAATATACGATACATAATAATGGAATCTTGTATATTTTCTAGACTAAAAATAAAAACATCATTTATTTACAAACACATAAAATAATATCCATTTTTTTATAAATTTTGAAACTTTATGACTAATAATTTTGTTATAATTTATTTTTGTTTACTAAAAATAATTTTATTTAATGATTTAATGATTTCATAATTATAGACAATTAATTTATTTATATCCTTATTGCATCAAAAAATGACGCATTCGAAACCATAATTTGAAGCATAAAATTAATTAATTTTTATAGACTCTGTCTTAAACTTCTGATAAATATTAATTTTATATGTGTGTATATGTGTATTCCTTTTAAAAACACTTAGAAGCAGCTTTAATGCCATAATGATATATATGTAGAGTGGGTTAATGTATAACCGATTTGTCCGGTATGTAATATTTTGGAATGTTCGAATCTATATATAAATATTTGCTTTATAACCATAATTCAAATTAATAATTGCTTTATAGTGTTAAAAAGAGTTTATAGCTATATATGCAACATTTTGTTATAATGTTGTTAATAAGCATACTTATATTAACAAATGTTGGGTAGATATTTATTTAATTCTTTTCAAATCTTACCCCAGCTATACGATTCCTAGTAAAAAGTTTTCGTACAATAAAATGAAAACGAATCGATCGTTGGGCGAAAACGTTAGACGAACAGGAGAAGAAAATAAACTGGGGATGAAAAAATATAAACTGATACCGAGATTCTTGGGCGGCCTAAGAACTTTCTTCGGCCGGCCGGCACAATGCGGGCGATTTTTCCAACACAAGGGCATAAGAGAAGCGCGCGGGCAGATCGGCGGTGGCGCTCCTCCCGATCTTTCTTCTGGGCCGTACCCGGAAAATCCTCGGGCGCGATCGGCCGCCGACACACGAGACGCCCCTGTCCCCTCCTCTCCCTCGGCGGGGGGAGAAATAAGCGGGCCGGATTTTCTCGGAAGAGGGAAAAGCCCCGGGGCGGGCGGAAGGGGGCCGCGCCGCATTGTGGGGCGGCGCGCGCGCGTCGGGTCGGGCTTTTGTTGCGGGCCCGGCCGAGACATTCCTCGTATTATTCGTCCTCGGGGACCGTCTCGATGCGCAACGCACATGAAAGGGAACCTCGCCGATGCGCCGGCAAGTGATTTGCCGGGGGCCGGCCGAAGATCGCGCCGCTGGAATGCGCCCCTAGCCTATATACGCAACGCGCGGGGGATGAATGGGCCTCCTCTTGGCGAAGGAGCTTTCCTGTCTGTAATCGCCACTTTCCAACGATCACGCTTCTATGCTTCCCCTCGGGATGAATGCCGGTTTTTTAAACGCCTACGCGCTAAGCTGTTCTTCCGCCTTTTCCGCTGCGTTTCTTTAAATCGAACGCCGGCCGAATAATCTGTAGGTGTAGAGCATAGCGTCAATTCGTTTGTTAACCGCACAGCCGTAGTACTAAGAATTGTATTATCAGATAAATTGCAAGTTTCAAATTAGTTCAAAAATAGGCAGCTTTGTATTTTTCTTAAAGATCAGATAAATTCATATCTACTATAGAGATTTTGTAAAATAACGAGTGATTTTTCAAATCAACTGAAATATCGCACTGCAAAAACAACAATTTTCGAAGTTTTTCAACAAATTTCAATTTGACGTTTAGAAACAGATTTTCTGAATATTCAATGATAAGAAATAAATATTTTTTATTTAACATGGTTTTGTTAAGCTCTCATTTTGATGATAATGAACTACGCAGCCTTACATTGTGTGGTAAATAAAGCACATGCAAAAATTCAAACGTACTTGCGTCAATGATAAGATTTTGGATAAGATAGAAAAATGAATATTTTTACTACACTTTGCAATTAATATGCTATATAATACGTATAAATTATCAATGAAAGGGCATTCAATTTTCTTCGTATCATTTTCTCAAAATAATTTATAATTTATTATATGCAATTAATGAAGCAAATATTCAAATGAGTTCCTGCATTTATTTAAGTAGATTTTAAATGCATATACATGCGTAATAGGATTGATCCTTGACTATTGACCTTTCTTTCAATACTCGTAATATACTTTTAGAAAGCCGTATAGTTATCTTTTAAAGCAATCAAATGAAATTGGAGAAAAATTTGCTTTTCCCAGATTCTTTAGATTGAAACAGATCAATTGAACAATTTGAATGAGGAAGTTACATCGCATATCTAAAGAATGTGCAGTCATGATGACTGTCGACAAGGCATAACACTTTAAATCTAAACTTATTTGTTTACCCGCATCATTACAGCGCCCGCTTTCGTACGTAATACAATTTAACTGTTTAAAAGCAAGCTTAATATATTACTATTTTTACAACAGGTAGAATATACGAGTATAGCGCACGTGTATAAATGCGAGGTAGCTTTATTTTATTCTTTTGAAGGAAAAAAATTAATAATCACACAAGCCAAGCTAAAATTTCCGAGCGGCAAGAAGAACAAAGTTTGAAAAAGTGCACTGGAGACGGGAGAGGCGCTCGGGTTGTAAACGGTTGCATTACGATAGGGTTTATCGCGATGAGTATCGTATATACTCGAGGCTCGGTCGGAGGGAGCTTAGCAAATTAACATTGGTCTTACGCGAATTCGATCGATCCCGTGTAAGATTTCACCGGGTAACAACGAGACGGGGAACCGCGCGAGAAACCCAATACAAGCGAGGGCCGCGGGCGACACGCGCGGCAGCCCCCAAAGCGATCCCGGGCTGCCGCTAGCCCCCGCGCGCGCCCTTAACCTTCTTCCCAAATTAATCCGGAGGCGCCAAACAAAGGGACGCGACTGCCTGTCCCCCCCCTCCACGCGCAACTTCCCCGCCGACGGGTTTTTCCGATCGACCGGCTCCTTCCGCGCCTACATACACACAAGGCCGCGGGCGAAACTGGAGCGGCGTAACGGACCCGCGGGCGACCTTGGCCGCGGGCGCCATTTTTCGGCCCTACATATACGCGCCTGTATACCCGCGCGGCGCACAGCCGCCCCGCAGGGCAGATGCACGCTTTTCCCGGTGCGCGCACACCTACAGGCCATCTGCGTACGTGTACGCGCGCAGGGGCGCGTGGCGCATCTGCTCGGCGCGCGCCGCCTTCCCCTCCCTCCCCGAGTGGGCCCGCGACAAAAACGCTTCCGCAGGAAGCGGCCGCGCCGCGTCGGCTACTGCCTCGAGGTGCGCCCCGCGACCTCGCCTTCTCGAGAGTTCTCCGCCCAGGTATATATACGCGAACGGGGCGCGCGCGCCGCCGCGGCTCCTCGAATTCCGTCCCGGCTGCGATCCCCGCAGCTGCAGCCGGCCGGGAGCCCTACAGTGCCAATTATAAATGATTTTTCAAGAGGTTCGCGCCCGGGCTTTCGCTCTTTCGCCTCCGGCGGACGCGCGCCTAGCCAAAATGGCGCTTCGAGTTTATTGCTCGGCTGCTGCTTTTTTCGGCCCTCGGCTTTCCCGCCGATCACGTCTTTGTCCTTTCTGTTTAAGTTTTTCATGAACATTATTTCGGAAAGTATCATGGATTTATTCCAAAATTAGATTTGTAGCTGGTGTTTTTTATTTTCGCACCAAGTCCTCGTAGAGATGTTAACCATTTTCTAGCTAGTGTGCGGCTGCAATTGATGATTTAATCCAATTTTTCAATTCGTGCTCTAAATTAAATAACAATTTTGTGCATTTTTTTTTGTGCATTTAGGACTTTTATTGCATCAACAATTTAAGAGTTTTGTTGTAATACAGCTGTTACAAAAATGTCAAGAACACCAAATAAGTCCAAGCATAATTTTCTGTTTTATGCAACCTAGTACGGTTTTGATAAGGAAGCCAAGTAAATATATCGTTTTCAAATATATTGCTTATTTATAAGCATTTAAAAGCTGAAAGGCCTCTTTATAACGATTCGGTTGTATTCAGGTATAGTTTGAGGAAAATTTCTCGGGGAGCATGTTTACTTTAGTGATTCGTGCAGCAACTGGTGTTCCCCGGTGAGACTGGTGTACGCCGGGCCGTATCTCCTACGTGATCTGCCTTTGTGGGCAGCTACGGACACCCGAGTTAATCTTTATTCATGCAATTTACACAAAAATACTACACTTATTCCCTACAAAGATTGGGTGGGATTAGCATTTTCCCAAGGCGCTTTGTCGCGATCAACAGCCAACTATATAAGCCATCCTCGCTCGGCCAAGCCTCGTGCAGCACTGCGCGGATGTGGCGGTTGAACGAAAATAACCCTTTGTTAGGAGCCGATAGCCGCCCGGCCGAAAATAGACGGCCGCGCCTCGGAGCCTAGGAGGCGCCCGCGTGAAAAGGAGGCGGCCCAAAATAACGGCCCTCGGCGAGGAGGCCCCGCGCGGGCCGCAATATCGCGACGATTAAAAGGTTGCCGCGCGGAGCCCGGCGAGGAGCGCACGTGGCGTTATTACCCTCGGCCCTCGGCGAGGTCGGAGCCGGCCGACGTCTATACACATATATATATATGCGTGCCTACTTACACGAGACGCGGGCCGTATACAAGGTGGACGGGTGGGGTGGAAGAGCGGGTGCGTAGACAGGGCAGCCGAAGGCTGCGCGCCCACTTATATGTATATATATACGTGTGTATGTACGCCCTGCGAGCGGGCGGCTCGGCGCACGAGGAACTCGTAAATTACTCGGCGTGGCCTGGCGCGCGCGCCGTAATTGCGCACGAGGGCGGCGGCGTCCCTTCCCCCACCCCCTGCCGTTGTCATCCCGCTTAGCCGAGCAGCCGGCCGAAAACGCGGCGAAATTGCTGCAGGCCGAGGCGGCTCACGTAGGCCCACGTGCGGCGCAATTGCAGCTATGTGGGCACGCGTGAGCCTCTTCCCCGGGGGGCCAGCCCGAGACGCGTCTCCTCGCTCCCGCAGACAGCGGCGGCCCTTTTTTTTTTTATCCCGTTTCTCTTTTTCTAGCGATCCTTCCATGAGCGACCTTGAGTCATGGATATATTCAAAGGAGCTAACACCGATACGGTGTGGATGGCACAAAGAGCCGAGGTGGTGTATACGGCGTGGTTGGCAAAGGATTGGGATGCTGAATTCGCTGGGAGGCCTATGTGTATAAGTTATGCAGGGCTGTAATGAAGCGGTGACAAATGGGGGAAGGCCATCTGTCGGATGCATCTAGGAAGAAACAATTAGACGGTGGAGTACCGGAGGACCGGGGAAAGAGGAGAGAGGGAGAGAAGGACGAGGGTCCCGCCTGGAGTGTGCGGTCGGAAGAATAGCCACAGGGAATAAAATGACGAAAAAGCCGGGGAAAGAGGGAGCCGGAGGGAGCCGGAGGGAGCCGAGCGGCAGCATATAGGAAGAGGCCCTTTCACAGTTCCGGGCTCTCCTCTATACACCTATACGGCGCATCGAGTATAGGTTTGTGCAGGTATATAGCCGAGGGCTATAGGTTATAAAGGGGCAATGCCGGCAGACCCGGCGCTTTAGCACGCTTTAGCATATATATATATGTACGTCCCCCGGGCTAGAGAGAACCAGAAGCCGGCTTCTCTCCCGGAGCCTCGGCTCGCCCGGCCAACTGTTGCATTCTAATCAACAGGCCCGACGTCCTCCAGCAGCGTATGTCCCCCCATTCACCCTAGGACTGGTAAAAAAAATGTATAAGCAAGGCGCGGAGGGGAAAGCGGGGAGGGGCGGGAAAAGGGCCGCCCGAGCGCGCGTTCGAGTGTAGGTCGACGGGCGAGTTGCGCAAATAATTTCCCGGGAGGGTCGGGGGTCGCGCGCGCGCGCGGCGGGCCCGCAGCGGCTGCACCCTCGGGAGCCGGGAGAAGGGGGACGCGGTGCAGCGGCGGCGGCGGCGGCGGCGGCGGCGGCTCGGGCCCGCCAGCTGCCGATACCTGCGCGCGCTGCCGGCGGCGGGCCGGCGAGCCGGGACCAGTCCCGGCGCAACTGTCGTCCCCGCAACATGCCCGAGGCCAGCGTGCGGCCCAGGCTCGAGCAGGAGAGCCGCCGCGCCGAGTTGCCCCCCGTGTCCTAGTGCCAGGCCCGAAGATGCCGCCGGTCCCGAGGCTCCTCCTCCTCCTGAGCGCGGCCTGCGCCCTCGCGGCCGCCGACCTCCTCGACCTCTACGTCGCCCACATGGACGAGGCCATGGGGACGCGCCGCCTCGAGCGGAGCGTCCTCGAGAGCCCGAGCTTCCGCGTCGCCGACCCCGTGCGCCAGAGCATCGACCTGCCGCGGCCAAGGCCCAGAGGTGCGCCCCGCCCGACCCACCGGCCCGAGAGGCCCGCCCCCCCGACCAGGCCCACTCACCATTTGACACCCCCAGGTAGGAAGCCGCGGCCCGCGGAGGAGGCCCTCGACGCGCCCTGGAGTCCCCGGCCCGGCGCCCCGGAGGAGTTGCCGGCTTCCCTCGCCCAGCCAGGGGAGCCGCCCAGCCGCGAGGCGAAGAAAAAGGCCCGGAAAAAGTACCGGCCCTCCGGGAAGAAGGCCGCCCTGGCCTTCGGGGCCCGGGCCAAGCGCAGCCCCGAGGCCCAGGGCCGGCAGTTCGCCCGGCTCGAGCGGCTCGACGAGGAGGGCGACGTCGTCCTCGAGTGGGACCCCACCGACCGGGAGAACGTCACCTTCCGCCTGAGCGCGAGGACCCTGGGCTACGTCGGCCTCGGCTTCAACGACAAGAGCCACATGATGGGCGCGGACATCGTCCTCGCCTGGGTCGACGACCACACGCGCGTCCCCACGCTCCTGGTGAGTAGCCGCCCTGCGGCCGAGGGCTTTCCCGGAAGGTCCCGGCTCCGCCCGGGCCCCCGAAGCCCTTCCGAAAACCATCCGATCTGTCGGCCAAATTGATTTCTCCATCCGGCCTCGGCTGCGCCGCCCCGGCCGCCCGCCGCCTCTCCCACGAATACGTAATTTCGGGGAATTTCAAATGAACCGGCGGGACGGCGCCGGGGACTTATCGCGGCTCTATCTACACCGCAAGATCGGCCGCGCGGAGCCGATCCGCCGATAGCCGCCGCTGTTTCCCCGGTGCCCACTCGCATAATTAAGAATGCGGGAATGATCCTCCAGTCAATCGGCTGATAGTAAAAACCCACGGATAATGGCCGAGGCCCTGGCACGGCGACCTCCCGCAGGAATAACCCCTGGCCGTTTCTCCGAAGGGATTTTATATGCGCACAGTGCATGCGTCTCGATCGTTAACTCTTCCCCGTGGAAATCGAACGCTACCAGCCTTAATAAATAGCTGCACTAAACCATTCAAAATCGCCGTGATATTTTTCATTTATCCTTTTCAGCCGCACGCTTATCTCAATGAAGTTTCTGCATATTATACATATTGCAGACTGCTCGATATCATAAATATATTAATATTAATTGATTGTATCTGCTTCGGGCTGAATTTCCATCAGGTTTTTCTTTTGAAAAAAGTTACCAGCTCTTAGAACTCATTATGCACGGATTCTCCGACAATTCCCATTGAGTCTTATTCTTCAATTTCCGCGAGGAAGAAGGTAGGGCACGCGAACCGTAAAATAAGCCCGTTCAATCAAAGCGAAGGCTCAGCATGTACATAACAGGGTCAAAAGAGTCTAAGGTGGAGGAGAGAAATCATCAATAAAGATAAGGATCCGCAGGGGAAAAAGTAGGGATGTGCGCGCGGGTTGCGTAACGGTTGTTGCGCCGGGCCAGATTGGCGCGCGGCGATCGGTAAGCGCTTGATCGACGAGCCGTCCGGATCCGCCGAGTCAGCAAAGGGTTGTCCCCGTTAACACCGGCCGACAGATGTCTGCCGATCGCGGCCATCTGTTCCCTAGATCGCGCCTGTCCTCGCGAGAGGCTTTCCCCCCCCCACTCTCGCCGGCTTTCCCGGGCCCTTTATTCTCCATCGCGGGCTTCATATCCGGACCCGCCGAAATTCCCCTGCCCCCCTCCCCCTTTGCAGGGGTCTGCGCAGGTCGTTTAATTGCCCGGTGCGGGCCCTGTGGGAACCGATCGCCGAGCGGCCGGCCGCATTCAATTTGGCCCTTTTATCGGCTCTCGCGCGCTCCCGGGAATCGAGCCCCTTTTCGCCCGTTCCGCCGGCCAGGCTGAGTTATTGCTCCCGCGACCGCTGAGAGATGGCCCTTGGCCAAGCGGATATATAGGCGGTTCCCTTAGTCACCTGCGCTAATCTCCTGCCTCGGCCGGCCGTAACCTGCCTCCCTTTCGCCACTAAAATTATTGTTCCAATTGCAAAAGGGGAATTATATATTCGAGGCTTAATTCGTTTTTCCAGCAGCAGGTCTCGCTCCGGTTCGTATTGCACGCAGCTTAAATCAACCTTGACTCGATTGCCGTATCGGTTGCTCGCTTATACAGAGAAAAATTGGCTCCCATTTTGACTATTATCGAAACTTTAATCGGTTTTCAACAGCTCATCGCAACGATTTATTCTTCAAATAAATTTTTTAATATTCTTCAAACACATTATCGAAGTATTTGGCGATCTTCATCACATCGAAGGTTGCCTTTCATTAACACGTTAAATTGTGCAATAATTCAATACTCAACTAAAGAAGGCAGGTCCTTTATATTAACTACAAGTAGCAAAATATTCTTCGATAGAATAATGTTTAATAATGTAAAGCAAGCAATATCCATTTTGCAAAGACCGTTCCACGAAACGAGCGGTGGGGCGCTTTTTCCCTCCGAGGGCAAATAACTTTATTTCGAACAGCCGGCGAAAAAGACGAGGGCCGTAAAGCAAGCGAGCTGCGGGGGCCTTTAGCCGTCCGCGGACTAACACTGTATGCGCCCGAGCCGTGTAAATCGGTGCGGCAACAGCCAACCGATAATAACGCCGCGCGGGAACCGCGATCGGGAATTCAATCGGGTGATCGACGGCTCGCTCGCGCGCAAAAAAAAGCCGCGGCCGCGCCGGGGGAAGACGTCTCATTCCCGAGGGCCGCGTCAACCGAGGCCTAGGCCGGCCTGGGCGGCAGATCGATCACGCCGGCGATTCGTCATCCGCGCGGCAAGAGGAGAAAATAAAAAAAAAAGAAAAAAACGGAAGAAAAGAAGGCGACAGGGCCTTCGCAGTGGGGGTGAATATATTTATCGCGGTCTTATCGGCGGGACGGGCCAGTTGGTTAATTTGCCGGCCGGCCTCGCGGCCCTCCTTTTGCATTTCTCGAGGAGGCCCGCGCCGCCGGAGCCCCAGCCCCCCTCTCGGCCCCCGCGCGTACGTGTCTGCGGCGCCGCGACGCGATATAAACTCCCGCGGCCGGCATCGGGTAATTAAGCCCGGGGAAACGGCCGGCGCTGCAGTTAACGCGCCTCTCCGCTCGGTTACCGAGCCTCGACCGTCTAATTTAACTCGCTCCTTCGGGAGAAATTGCACCTTATTTATTTCAATTGCAACGGCTCGGTGCCGAGCCGCGGGATTTTTAAGCCCGGTGCACGCGCGTCTCCTTGTGTGTGTGTGTATATATATGTTTGTATATCTCGTATGTACGTTTCAAAAGTTGTCTTGTAGGCACGTGCGAGTAATAATTCAATTGTTTTGAAAATAAAAAAAAAAAGAGAGATAAGCCCATCGGGCGAGGGATCTCGTAAGCTTTTTTTCACACGGCAGCTCGGTAATTTTCGACCGGGGATGCAGCGCGCCGCGAAAAGTGAGGAGCGAATTGAAGACAGAGTCGAGGGCGCGGACCACCTCCGGCGCGTAGGTTGCGACCCCTCCCACGATCGCGCGGATCACCCGGCCCCAGACCGCCAGCCCATATCCCACAGGGCCGGGCGCGCGCGCGGAAGATCGGCCGATCGCGATTGCATTAATGAACGCGGGTTAATTGGCATCTGCGAGGGGCCTTGGCAACGGCCGGAGGAAGTCCCTTTTTCGCCGAGGTCCCCCCGCCCGTTCCCTTTTTTTCCTTTTTCCCCTCTTCCTGCCCCCTCGAGGATGGACGAGGGCGAATTTGTCCACGCGGCGCGCGTGTACGCATAACTCGTGTCCGCGATTTAATTACAACGTCGTACCGGCTTATCTGCCGTGGGGCCGCTCGCGGTCTAATCGTCGGGCCCGGTAATTAAAACCGGGCGACGGACACGTGCCGGGGCCGTACCGATCGGGCGCAACGAACGGCGGGGATACGACCCCTCGAGGCGCAACAAAAGGAGACGGGCGGAGAAAGCGGGCGGCGGGGCGCGATCGGCCGGCGGTTCTGCGAAGCCGATCCCCCGATCGGCCGCGAACTATAAAGAGGATTTACGCGCGGGCGGAGTCGCAGGTATGGGGCCGCGTGACACGCGCTCCCCGCGCGGGACGGGATTCCGCGGCCGGCCCTCGCCGCCCGGCGCTTTTAATTGGAATTTCGGCCCGGCGAAGAGGGCAGAAGGAGGGCCGAGAGCCGGGACTGCGGACTCCGACTCCCCCGCCGTTCCCCTTTCCCCCAATTCCTAATCTTAATTAAGTTTATCTTCGCGGGGAGAAAGCGGCCTATCTCCCGTCTATTATCGGCACCTGCCCGCGAGGATCGGTAAGTGCGGGCCCGGTGCGCCTTATCCGCGGCCCTAATAGCTTCATTTGCCGGCACGACTAAGTGCCGGGGGGGAGATATATATGTATGCATGCGTGTATAGTGTCGCGGCGAGGGGCGGCGATCGTTAACCGGCCTCCGCGCTTATCAGCGCACGCGCTCGGTTACACTTGCTTACTCGAGCCAGCGCGTCAAGCGATTTATCGGCCGGCCGATTGAAAGAGATCGGCTTTCCGCGGTTTCCCCGGGCGGCCGGCCGAGCGGCAATTAACCAGCAGCAGCCCGGCCGGTCCATTAACTCGTCAGGGCCCCTTCCCGCCGGGCCCTCGCAAAATTCATCTCCTTTTTCGAACTGCCTATAAAGCCCCGGGTAATTACGGGTGCGCCGGGCTACCGAGTCAACGGCCCGCCAGCGCATGTATATCTCGAGGCCGCCCAAAAAAAAAAGGGAGGCCCCCGTCGGGGTTGGTCGGGGGGGGGATCTGCCTCCCGCGAGGGACGTCTAGGGTGTCCCGGGGCCGCGGACGCAGGCCGGTCGAGCCGCTTCCGAGGGGCACTTCACACGCCGACTCTTCCTCCATCCGGGCCTCCCGCGTTCTGGCATTGTGCGCCCGTAGGTGCGTGCGCGGCCGGCGCTTCCGCTCGCCGAAGCTCCGCGGCGAAGAAAGAGCCGCGTAACAAGGAGAGATGAAAGGGAGCCAGGAGACAATTTGCCGTTGGGAGCGGCCAACTCTCTAAAGAGATCGCTCTCTTTGCGCCTGTCCCTTCTGCGGCTCGATCCCGCAGCGCCGTCGGCCACTTCCCACTGGCCCTTTCTCCGCGGCCGGGCCCCACACCGCAGTTTCATTTATTCCCAGCCTCCGTTCGTCGCCGCGTACACACGTATATATATGCGCGCGGCGAATCCCGTTCTCTCATACCCGCCGCTTATCCCCGCGGTCGCCTCGGCTCGCGCGCGCGCCTCATATCAATCGGCGGGCGCACAGGGCCTCGCCTCGCTTGCCCGAGAGCCGTGCATATATGCGCCGCACCTGTGCGCGCGCCCCGCGTCTCCCGGGGCCGGATTCCGAGCGGCGATTCGGCGCGCGCGCCAGGAATGCCCGTCATTAGTCCGAGCGCAAAGCGCGGGCCGAGGGGGTGTAATCCGAGGTATGATTTATACCGGGATACGTGCATATACATACATGGTGCGCGTGTGTGTGTACGCTGCAAGCGCAGGGGGGAGGCGGACAACCGGTCCGCCCGAAAAGAAAAAGGAGGCCCACGCCCGGCGGTGCGGTACTACTCGAGTTATTTGTCCATCGAATCGAGCCGGCCCGAGTAACTCAACCGCGTGCCCTCTCGCCCTTTTTTCCTGCCCGGCTGCCCCGTCTCTCTTGGGGGCCCACGTGAAATTCATTCCGCGCCCGGGCCTTTGGATCGGCCGTCCGTATATTTCCCCCGCGACTCGGCTCTCCCGCCCGTCTCCCCGTGCGATCGCGCCGACACGTGCTCTTTTCCCTACACTGTTTCTCCGGCCGGAGGTTGCCGTGCCGTGTCTCTCGATTACCGCCCGTAATTCTCGGCTACATTCAAATCGGCCGAGTGCCGCCTCCTCGCTTTGCAACTGACTCTCATTGTTCGGCTCTTGCTGGGAGCGCCTGCGAGCGTGAATATACGCAAACAGCCACTTTTTTCTTCATTCTACTCTTGTTAGACAAAATATTATATGGTTTTAGATGCAAATTGCTTTATTAGGGAGGATATATGCGATTTAAAAACATGTTTTTACGCACACCTATGGCCTTGCACATTCGTTTTCGACCCGTCCAATTTGCACCATTATAAATATGCCCTCTCGTTTTTTTATTTTTGCATGAGAGTGTAACGAGGTTCGTGGAAGCGTTTAAAGGCGAGCATCGTTCAATTAATGCCCCGTTTCATGTTTACCAAGCTCTGCAACGCCCGAAAGTACGCGGAACTTGCTTTTTTAACGAACAAAGTTACTTGAAAATTTCTTCACGGATGCATCCTGCGCCAGGGCCAATTTTCGATGAGGCCCCGCGTACTCCTTTTTCTGCATCCTTTTCTCATACAAATTTTACCAATCGAAATGATTAGTTTATCGTTCAGTGGTCAGATCTTTTGAAAGACTTTACCAAAAACATTGTATTAATATGTAAATAATAAATTAGGAGTGTTCTGCAATTAAAGTTAAACGCTTCTTTTTAAGAGTACTAATAATCTTAATCTTATCAAGTGAGATATCGAGAAAAATACTAAATCGTGTTCGCCTAATTAAATAAATCCACTAGCTTCTAAGTACACGATCAATCAAGCGCTATAACGACGTATATTCCGATTGGGTAAAACTCCGGCAAAAAAGCGGCCTAAAAATAAGGCATAAGATACATCCAAGCGACGCAGTAAAAGTCATAGAGGAAGGGCATACAGCCGAGAAGCGTACCCTCAATCAAGGCCCATCATCCTTTACATCCATCGTCCGAAGAAGAAGCAGGGCCGCAAGGGCGCAAAAACGCTTTATAAAACCGAGTGGCCATTAAGGGCCGCCCAGGCCTCGGCCGCTCCCTCCTGCCGCTAATTTTCCGCGAGCGCACGCGCCTCGGGCACTCGGCCTCTTCTTCTTTGGCAGCTCCTCGGCATTTAGACCGAGGCGGCCGCGTCATTGTCTCTCGCCCTTTTTTTTTTCTTTTTGCCCCGCAAAAAGGGGCACCGAGCGGGACTCTCGTCGCGCGTCACGCGTCCCCGGGCCATATATCCCGGGGAATCACAGGCAAACGTCGCCCCCGGCGAGTCCGGTGCAACAGGGCCGGGTAGACGCCACCACGGGGCCGTCGCGGCGCCCCCGGAGTGACGGGGCAAATTACACGGGTCGTTATGTATCGGGGCCGGGCGCACGCGCCTTCGATTGCCCGATTCTTCGCGGGCGCGCCGATGAACTTTAACGACTCGCCCTGCCGTAATTGCGCTGACCGGCTTGAAGAGGGGGGAAAAAAAGGAGAGCCGAGGACGGAGCAGGACGAGGGCCCGCGACGCCCTCAACCCCCGGCCTGGATTTTTTGTCCCAATCGCCTCGGGCCTTCTTTCCTTTCGAAGCGACGCCCGTCCAACGGCGCTCGACGCGATGTCCGGACATTCGAGCGAGCGGACCGAGGGCTCGTGCGGCTAACTATATCCGCCGATTGATCTTACATAACCCGATGCGCGCGGGTGCTTACCTACTCGGTAACGACCCGTGCAATTTTCCCTGTCACTTTGCATGCATCGATTGCCCGGGCTTACAAGCTGCCGAGCGCGTGCCTTCCCATTCGAATAATTACATTCGACTAAAGTGCTCCCAAAATTAAGGTAAAAATGAATCGTTCAAAATGCGACTGGAATTTTTAAATATTTACTGTTTTTTATTTTGCGTGCCTGCAGAGCTTCATCATATCGAGCAATTATAACGACCAATTTACGGAATGTTAAGTACTCCCAAAATGAAATCGTTCAGAATGCGTGTTAACATTCCGGTCACTTTAATTGCTCGGTATCAAGAAGCTCCGTAGTGTACAAACAAAAAAGATGGTAAATATTCATGATTAGATGCGGCAAAAAGAAAAATAACGACGACGAAAAATGAAGACAGCGGGTAATGGGCGGTCCGTGCGCGGGGTAGAAAAAGCTCGCTTGCGGCTCAAAATTGCCGGATAGGCAGCGGGCCGCAGCGATGGGATCGTTAGGCTTCCTGTCCCCGGCCGCAAGGGCCGGCGACGAGCCGTGAAGCAAGGAGTCGTCGCCCAGCTATGGGCGTTACAAAGTAGACAGGACGCACTTGCCGGGGTCGTCCTCCTTTTTATTGGGCCAGCGGAGCGCGGCGGGCACCCCGGGGGAATCCCCGGCGAGGGAGGCCCCGGGAAAAAGCCGGAAACCGGGCTCCGGAAGGGCCGAGATGCCCAGGGGCGATTAAGCCGCCCGATGGCCGACGGGTCGCGGCTCGATGCGCCCGCGCTGATTTCCCCGCGGGAGGAGTCCACTCGGCTTTTTTTGCCCCGGCGCTTCCAGGTGCGCGTGAATCACGTCCGGCCGAGTCGTAACTGCACGTTACTATCGGGAGCGTCGTTCCGCCTATGTATGAGCTTTTCCGGTCCTCGAAAGGTCACGTAAAACCTACTCCTGATAGATACATACCGCGTTTTGCCTTGGGAGGATTCGTTTTTCTTATATTTTTTTTTGCCCCGGGCCGTTCCTTTGGGCTGGGTCACCCCGCGGCCCGGTGACCTTGGGCGGCTCTTTATCCAGTAACAGGGGGAAGCTGGGGGGAGAGGACCGAGGGAAACCACAGAGTTGGGAGCGCGAAGAAAGGAGCGACTCGAGTGCAGCGGCTCCTCTCGAGCACGTGCCTCTACACGCCGCGGTTCCCCTGCGTGGAATCCCCTTGCAATGCCGCTTCTCTTTCAACAGTCGCTCGGAAGCACTTTCTCTCCCCCGGAGACAGTTCTTTTACTCTCTTTCTATCTTTTGAACTGTCTGGAAACGATAGTTATACGATTCGACGTGTGCCTGTCTTTAAAACCTACTATATACAATTAATAATTACGAAATACCAAAACGCGTGTTCTGCACGCAAGTAGGAGATTTATTTATTTGGATTCGTGTAATTAATTAATTCAATGGAATCTTAAAAAATTATAATCACATTAGTGCGTTTGAAATGGTTGTACTTGAAGGTTATAAGAAAAGGGAGAGGTTGCAAGAGAGAGAAAGGAGAGGTTAGAAAGTAGAAAAGCGGCAGCGGACATAATGAAGGGAAGGGCCGAAGGGAGGAGCTTCGCGTCCGCACCCGTCCGTTTTCTTACTTTCTCTCAGGTTGGCAAAAGGCAAAAGGAAGGAAGCGGATGTAAGGGGGAGGGGGCAAGGGTGGCAAAGCCGAGGAGGATGGGAGCCGCAAAACTGGCGAGGAGATTTGCGGACGACGGTTATGAATGACGACGGCGGCCGGGGCTTTTAAACGGCACATAGATCATTAGGCGATCGCGCGCGACGCTGTATATTTTTCGGCAGAATGAAAAGTCGGCCGTAAATTATCATTTATTCCGCGGCGGAGGTCCCCCGGCTATTTGCCAAGCGACTATACCTCGGCTTTATTACCGCCCCTCGGAGCCCCGCAGATTTTCCGCGGTTTTTCCCGAGCCGCCGACCGGGGCCACGTGGGCCGCATGCACGCGCGTGTATAAAGAGCTCATGGGAACTTTCTTTTCGCTGTTCCAGGATTCCCACGGAGTTGAGGGGGCCAACGCAGCCCCGGAGACGGACGCTTCGCAGGACGTCCACTTGATCGGTGGCTCCCAGAACGACACCCACACGATCGTCACTTTCACGAGGCCCTGGCAGGCCTGCGACCCCCAGGACCGCAGCCTCACCGTGAGTATACACTTCCCTGCCTTTCTCCCGCCGATACATATATATATACGTGCATACACTCTAGGCGGCTACATTTTTATTATCGGGATATCATTGCGCAAGCTGTATTCTGCGACCTGCACCGCCCGAGGGAGCGCAAGCCGCTCGCGGGCATCCGGAAGAGGCTGCGGGAGCGGCCTGTGCAGCGGTAGGCACAAGGCGCGCACTTTTCACTCGATGCACTCGGGGACGGAGTAAAAAGCGGACTGGGGGGAGGGAGCGCCGGGGGGCCCCGAGGCGGATACGCCCACCGTTTTTCTAGCTCTCGAGTGTCCCTTTGGCTGGACCGCCTGCGCCGCTGCCCGGGCAGGCCTCGGCTGCCCGCGCGGTTCTACGTGACGGCTGCGCGCGAAACGTGTTATTTCTCAAAATTAAATGACACATCTTCCTTCCAATGGCTTCCCCGAAAATTCATGCTTTCGTTGATTTTACGTTGTTTCATGCCGGGTTTCATCGTCCCTTCTCTTTATACTCGCGCTCAACACCAGTTGCGACCCAACTATTTTTCAGTCGATGCCAATTTATATTTTTTCAAACTCAGATTTTTGCTTAGTTCTGGATTCTACTATATAGTACATCATTTAGTAAGCGTGTATTTACTCAAAACGAGCTCGAATATTTTTGAGCAAATTCTCCAATACTTCTAGCAATTTAATCTTTTAATACTATTATATTAAAACGTATACTTTTATATTTATATCAATATCAAAATCATTCGAGTCTCTTTGAAGATTCATGCGCATCTAATTAATATTTACTTTCTCAAACGTAGACTTTCTCAAAAGTCTCTTGTATCTACTGTTTGACACGCGATTATAATCTAAAGAAATTCACATAAAAGCGTACCGATCAATTTTATATAGACAATTACATACATTCTTTATTTCTAATTTTTTAAATTGTAGCTGTAAATTGATTTAAAATGAACAATTCGACAATCTCAGTTTTTTCAAGCTCTCTGAACTACTGCAAAATTTAACACCTTTGATTCGAAAGTTACAGCTTATTAGTACTACTAAGAAATAAAGAAACCTTAGAAAAATATAAATTTGTAAAGAAATAAATAAAAATGACTTACATCTGTACCTTTTTGGGTAAACGAATAAAATAAGATAAAATCTAATAAACGAATTACGCTTGTTAGAATGTATGTATATAAAGTTCATTTGAACACAAAACAAAATTGTATTCTCGAAATCTGAATCAGATAAATTTAACTGATTTCCAATAAATAGTCACTGATTTAAACAGCCATATACAGCGCACTGTGAATCAGTGAATAACCACATATTATATCGGTAGCTTTTGAGGTTTCCGGAGTATAAAATTATCCTTTATCGGCACGACGATTTTTTATTACAGATTGCTGATTTATGAATCGCAATATACTGATATTTCAGTAACTCTTTCTCGACTCGCTAGAAAAATCGGTGACTGTTTCGCTGATTCGGATTCAGAGAGTAGTTAGACGCGGGATCGAAGGCGGCGCTACGAACGCCGCGGCGGGAGTTCCTCGAGATGCATTCACGCGACTATCGCCAAGCGGGCGCATTGAAGCACGCGATGGCGCGCAAAGGGCCCGGCCTCGCCCCAGATCCCCGGGGCGAGGCCGGGAGCCGCCCGAAGTGCATGAAAGCCTGACCCCTCGACTGTCCTTCCTTGCAGGGGGACACGATCCGCGTGCTGTGGGCCCTGCACCCGACGGACCCCGAGCTGAACGCCGCGCGCTTCCACGGCGAGCGCCGCGGCGGCCGGGCCCTGCGCCTCAGGGCGCCCGCCCCGCACCCGCCCCCGGCCCTCGACGACCCCGACACCCTCAACTGGGACGTCAAGCTCAACCAGGTAAGAGCCATTGGATGCGCTTCGTGGGCGACCCTGCGCTCTGCTCCCTACTATTTTTCCGTTTCTTTTTTGTTTCCTTTATCGCCTAGTCTCTACGCCTGTCCTACGCCTGTCCTACGGCTCGGCAGATTATGCCGGCCGGTCAGTTCTCGTGCTTATACTGCGTGGAAATCCTTCCGTTCAAAGAAGCTTATTATTCTATTAAAGACTTTAAATAAATAAGAATGGCCTTCAATAAATTCGAAGGGAAAATAAGGTTCATTTCGTTAAATTTTATTGGATTTCAAAGGTATCTTCTTTTTTTAAAAAAATTTATATAATTAGTGATGCGTTGGCTATAGCGTACTAATAACATGAAAAATTATCTGCATTAAATATAACTTTGAGATTTAATCTATGAATTTATAATCGTTAGTTTGCTGTAAGAAAATCTTGGTGAAATGTTTTAGCTATGGGTAGACTTGCTACATAAATTAAAATAGCTAATTGATTATTAAAGATCAAACCTAATTTATAATTATCTAATACGCGTCAAAAAAATAGTTGATTGGTATGATTAAAAAGCTATTGCATGGGGAGCAATCGAGTCTTTTATTTACAACATCAAATAGAAAGGATTTCCACTCAAATAATTTTCTGAGCAATATCACTTGTCATATTTAATTTCTCTTACTATTTCAAAAAAAACGCCAGTAATATTGATGATATATATATAACGTTGACATAGTTCTTACAAAAAATCATAATTTCAGTTCACCGTGTCAAACACTTCGGACACCGTCTACTGGTGCAAAATCTTCAAAGCCCCGAAGCTGCACAGGAAACACCACATGATAGGGGTGAGTTACTAGAGTAATCTTGTAATGGAGCGCACATCGCCCGAGCGAGACGCCCCGAGGCAAACGACTTTTCTGCCCAGACATAACCGCGTTCGGTCCTCGGCGCACGTTCCAGGCCAATCCGCACGTTGGCGGAAGTCGCGGGCGCTGACTCTTTCGAATGCGTGAGATACGATCTCCTTTCCCACGCGCGATGTCACCGATCGCGCTCCTCGCAAAGACTATTAATCGCCTCGACCGCGGGGACCTCTTGAATTTCAATTAGCGGTCATAAAGACTTATTTTTTTTTTATAAATCCGGGCTCCAGTGACAGTCGCTCCCATAATTGTTTTCACTAATTTAAGTCGGGCAGGAGAGGCAACGTTTGCCGAGTCTACCTCATCTGCAATTCAATGAGCCTTACATTGCTCTTTCGGATGGCAGAAAATCCTACTTTACGGACGGTACGCGGTATACACGGTAACATGATTTACCCTTTGTCGCGTATTACGGCGAGCGCGGTGGGATTTTGTTTCAATACCATCCTGAGCAATTGTAAGCTAAAGTACGCGCTTGGTTTTGCAGTACGAGCCGCTGGTGGACAAGGCGAATGAGGCTCTGGTGCACCATGTCATCCTCTACGAGTGCGCCTCGACCCAACGCATCTTGGGCGAGCACGCGCGGCTCGCTGGGGCCCACTGCTACAGCCCGACGATGCCCAAGGAGTGGGACAGCTGCCTACAGCCAGTCCTGGCCTGGGCGCGGGGCAGCCGGGGCGAGTGGCTCCCGGACCACGTGGGCCTCCCCGTAGCCGAGCACCGCGAGAACTCCTACTACATGCTTGAGGTCCACTACAACAACCGGCTGGGCAGGCAGGTTCTGGACAGCAGCGGCGTGCGGCTCCACCTAACGCCCAACGTCAGGCGCATGGAGGCCGGCATCCTTGTCGCCGGGGTCGCCGTCAGCCCCCTGCACATGGTGCCGCCCCAGCAAAAGGAGTACGCGACGGCAGGCTACTGCACACCCCAGTGCACCAACAAGGTATACATCCGGAGCTATATCAGCTTCGACCTAAAGTCGTCGCGTCTTGCTAAGCCTATAATGACCTTGTGCTCGTCCGCAGATGTTCGACAAGGACGGAATCAACGTCGTCTCCGTAGTGCTGCACTCGCATCTCGCCGGTCGCCGGCTCAGTCTCAAGCACATCAGGCGGGGTGAGGAGCTACCCCCGATTGTCCAGGACAAGCAGTTCGACTTCGACTACCAGCAGTCGCACACCCTGGGCCGCGAAGTCAAGATTCTGCCGGGTGACGAGCTCGTCGCCGAGTGCGTCTACGATACCCGGGACAGGAGTCGGCCGACTTTCGGTGGCTACGCTGCCTACCAGGAGATGTGTCTCGCCTTCGTTGTTCACTATCCTCGTACCCCATTGGCTGCCTGCTACAGCATGACTCCCGTCAAGGAGTTTTTCAACGCGCTCAATGTCCAAAGTTTCAAGGGTGTCACCATGGAACAAGTAGAAAAGCTCTTCCTTGCCACCACGTAAGAAATCTCACGCTTACTCTCTCCAGTATTTTAATAAGAGAATACCTTTTTATAAAGATAAATAAACTATCATTTCATAAATTATTATTTTAAATATATACTCTTATCTACAGAACGGAAACCGTAACATTACCAGTATCTCCAAATCATCACTCGCAGATCTATCCAGACAACTTCTCACCTGATGACATTGATGTAGATATTATTAGACAGACAAAGTCTGCCTTAATATCGAAAGGAGATTACATCGATTACGATGATATTTTTGCAAGGCTTGTTATAGAAAAACCCGATGAATTCAAAGGTAATTAAACTTTTTTATACAAATTGTGTTAATACATATTTTATTTATTATACATAATTGATTTACGTAAATCTCTTCTTTGTCACAGATCATACACTATCTGATCACATGTCAGCTCTCGCTTGGAATGACACGGCTCTCTCCAAGTCCATAGAGAAGAGTCTTTATCACGGAAAGCATGTAACATTCTGCAGAACGAGGGAAGATAAACTTCCACAGGTAAATTCCAGTAACTTCTTTTATAGAAATTTTTGATAACAATAAAACTAGTTAATTGAAAAAATTTATGAAAATTTTAAAATTGATTAGTTTTCAAAAATATCTGTATTGCTTTCAATTAAGCTAAATTTTTGTGTGTTAAATATTTTATTTTTATTAAAATTTTAGTTTAATTTACTTAAAGTTATTTCTACATATCTTATGAATTCTTCAACTAAATTTGTATAAGGGCGAATACATCCATAATCTATCCTGCGAAATGACCTGAAACAGAAACATTTCTTTTAAAAATTAAAGTAATTTATTTTTATTAAATTAGATAATATTTATGGTCAAATGAAAATTCTTACAATCCTAACAGTCAGTTCTTTGCTAAAATATAAATTCAAGATATTGTTGTCTTCTGCATAAGCTTTATTAAGTGAATCAATAATTTTGCTGTATCAAATTAATTAAATTAATCTACGTATTTATTAGTTATATATCCGAAACAGTAATACATGTTTCATGGTACAATTAAGTTAAATAACTATCCTTTTAAAAAATAGTTAATTTGAATACGTTAGAACTATTAAATATCTACAATGTAAAATTCTTTGGAACAAAATCTGTTAAGTGGTTTAAAATAAGACGACTTTTTAAAGTCATTCTATTTTGGTAAAGAATAAACTGACAGAACTCTTAAAATTTTTTGATCTTACAAATATTATCTAAATTAATAAAAAAAATTTAGTTTAATTTTTAATCATTAAATCTTCTGTTTTAGGTGAATCAACGTATGATTAGTTATGGATATAATAAAATTAATAAAATAATAAAATCTGTATCAAAACAAATCATGACAAAATGAGTGTATATGATTATGAAACAAATCTGAATCACGATATCGTTTTTTGTTTATTGTAGACATCAGGAGATGCTTGTTAAAAAATGCTAACCAAACTATTTATTTATTTTAAAATATTATATATGCATTTTATTTAAAATTTTTGTATTTTTTATTAAAAAATTTAATAATAAAGATTATATTAGTTTGTCAACCGTAATTTTTGTAATCATGTACAAAATCATTACAATCACAAATATTTAAAAAAATTAAATGATCTATATATGCATAATTATAAAATAATAGTGTTATTCTTAAAATAAAAGTAATCTCACAATTGAACCAGTTGCACAAAATTTTATTGCATAAATTAAATATAATATCTTTTCTTACAGGCGCCTTCGGTACAAATGTTTCCGAATTACACAGTTCTACTAGAGAGCAATGAAACTCAGTGCAAAGAGGCGCATGCCGCTTACGGTTCGTCTGGCATCGCCACGATCCAGTCATTTTTCAGCCTCATCGTTGCTCTTGTAATCGTGGCATTGCCCTAAGTAACAAGAAGACTAGTGCCAGACAAAAATGATCGTTTTTGCTCACTAACATTATTGTGCATGTGCGCGAATGTTTAAATATCCTTGTAATGATGTGCAAAAATTATTTATCAACAACTGGAGACATTATTTGTAAGCCCGCATTGATACTATGTAACAGCGGTCGGGGCTTGCAAGGTTAAAGATGCAGTTTTAGTTTAAACAGCTATCAGTGACGCGAAACTTTATGATGGAGTCTCAAGTTTCGAAATATTAACACTCAAATTACAAGTAATAAAAGATTGTTTAATTAGTTACAAAATAGTAATAAAATACAATCGTAATGATAGACTTGTAAATGATTATATAATATACTTGTAAATAATTGTAAATTATTCGAAGAAACAAATAAAACGATAAAGCTACAGAGTAAATGGCAAAATTTAATTAATGTAATCTTCTTTAAGTATACTGATAGTATACTTTAAAGTAAACAAAATCCAGTTCTTTAGTGAAATTTCCTTTTTTATTATTCTTTAACTGCTACTGATATCAAATTTGATAAAAAAATCTTCAAAATGAAGATAAACTGACTTTAAGTCATACTGAATGTAAATTAATAATAATTTGTTTAATAATTTATGTAGTAAAGGTTTATTAATTTATATTATACGTTATCTCCTAAGGATGCATATGTTTCAGTATGCAATTTCAGAACCAAGAGACTTACTTTTCATACCGATTTTTAATCACTACATTTTCCATACATGCAAGAAATGTAATATTATAAACAAGCTAGTTTTATTGTGATGAATGAATATATATAATTTATTTATAAATTCTTGTATGTACATTAAATTATAAAAACACACGCAATATGGATTTATGTCACGTGGGATTCACATATTTTTATAATTTACGATACTTTTCCATTTTCCATGTAGTCATTCATTGTTTTGAATCTTTCATTCTACAGTGAATATTATTGTGTCAACTTTGTAAACTTTTCAGACATTCGACTTTATTTTTATTTTTTAAAAATTACATTTTAAAAGACACTATCACTTTTTGTTCTTATTTGTTGTCATAAATGTAGAAATCAATATTAAAGTACAAGAAAATATATTAAAAAAAATGTGATAATGATATAGGAATTCTTTATGAACAATGCATATCATATCAATCTTTATTAAAAAATAATGCTAAACTGAATAAATTTATTGGTATCGCGTTCTCTCTTCCTAAATATAAAACTAGCCTAAATAAAACATTAAAAAAAGTAAAATATCAACAAATTAACCTCTTGGACATTAAAAATATTATTGATACTAAATATCATTTAAGTATTTTAAAATATAAGTTAGTTGAAGTATATTAAAAACTAAAATAAAGTTCATACACAATTTTATGGTTAAATAGCTAGACACCCGCGAGACTTTCTCCCTAGGTTACATTTTCAATAAAGTACCGATTCAAAATGATTAAAATTTGTACAGAAAAGTGATTAAATCTCTATAAAGTTTTCTTGAATTTATAAAAATTGAAGTATATTTTTGTTGATACTTGTGTTTTGTTGTATATATAATAATTTGAAAAATTTCATAATACATTTTTATTTATACTTGAACTGTATATAGATACAATATGAATACAAATAGGGAAAGAAGCGGAATCAATTAATGTAGGTCAATTACTGTTTCATTTTATTAGCTTAACTATTATATCAATTTTAAACATATGAAATACATTTTAATCTACAATTGCAACATTATATTTTATAGTTTAGTATGAAATCGTATTTTACATTTAAACAAAAGCTCAATCGGAAAACTCCAAATATATAGTAGTGATTAATCTACTTAGCAAAATATTACTTTTTTATTTAAGGCATCCTTGTAATATAAATAATTGTAGCATTTCTATAAATGGTATGTGAAGTCCCGAGGGGTGGAGAATAGGCGTGTAAATGTATAAAAGTAAAGTTTAAAAGTTACTACCAAAACTGTCTTTTCATCTGAAACGGTTGTTTGAAAATTTTGTACCTTTGCTGAAAAACTATCATCAATATACATTATAATAGCCCCGTTAAAGTGAACTTCGATCGAGCCTATAATATTACTCAGATCACGATAGCCTCGGTTGGATAACGAATTTCGGACAATGATCTGTATAGTTCCTATAGCCTCCGGAGAGTATCATAAAAGTATCTTAGCGCAACACAATCAGGTACCTTGAGTCGAGCCACCCAGCGGTATATTGGTGAGCGCAGGCCACCTGGGAGGAGAAATGGACGGCAAGCTTCCACAATAAGGAGGACCGAACTTTCGCTAACGTAGGCGAAAAAAACACTTGAATTATGAGAATAAAGATTATTTTATTTATTTATAAAATAAAACATGAAATTACAATTTTTTATGGTTTTAGCAGTATAAGTAAAAAATAAAGAAACTTCTATTCGCAGTATTCCAACTCCAATTCACGATAAATATTAAGATTTACCCTCGGATTTACCACAATTTTGTTTTTATTTTAGTATACACATACTAGTTGTCGAAAGAGTTTTATATTTTATTCATTGATAAGAAAAAGTAAAAAATTTGTATGTTAATTAAATAATTTAATTAAAGATACTACTTCTAATTGCTGTCACTCGTGTTGAAAAATGTAATTATAGTCTGGTATATAGCACATTATATCTTTAAAGGATAGGAAACCGGGCGGCTTGACTGCATTATATATATACCTCATAGTATACCTCATTGAAATGCCGGGCGAAATGTCCGGGATTCTGCTACGACTTGAGGTTGCAACTGCTCGAAACTATTCGACCCCAGATTAGAAAGTAGGGATACATCCTCCGGTATCCGTAGCTGGTGAGTTTTCAGGTACCGCAGGTATACTGTGCGTCAAGTGCAGTTGCTCCTTCGGCAGTGCTATGACAGTCCGCGCGCCCCAAAGTACCCCTTCACCTACAGATTTGGGTTTTTCCATGCCTTCCAAAACGGTCAGATGCATACACACACGCGGCGACATTCGTATAGCAAGCATATATACAAAGATGAACCGCTGTAATGGTTATATAAACTGTTTTGGAACTTAAAATCTAGTAGAGCTGTAGTTGCTGTATAGATTATAGGGTTTATGGCACCAAGGCCTAATACCAAGTAAATAAAAGCGTTTAAGCTGAAACTCGGCTTAAAATGTGAAGACTACCCCACCCGCTGCTTTACTCTTTTACTATTGATTTCACCCGAGATAACCATTGTAGAAGATGTAATTTATACCTATTATAAAACAGAATTGTCGTTGAACTCTGCATACTTATAAACTAATCCTAAAATTTTATTCAATTTTATAAAACAACGCTTCCACTTCTTAATGCTCGATACTTATTGCTACATTTACTCAGATCAACTCAAGTTTGTTAATATAGTCAAATTCATTAAAATTTTATTATATTTGAATTATTTCATTTATAGTACTTAATATTGAAAATAGTTTAAATTCAAAATTATTAATAAATGTTTTATTATTAAAACAAAATACACTAAAAAAGTATTGTTCATAAAGTAATCTGCGAGGTAATCTGAACAAATAATTCATAAAATAATTATAAAACTTGCAATTATTTTTTGTAAAGTTTACTTTTTCACTACAATGATTAAAATATATTCTAATAATTTACATATAATGTAACAAGTATGCCATCATCTTACTAGCTGATGCAGTTAAATGCAAATAAAAAATTTTAGAATTAAAATTCATTATTAATGACTTATAAGATTTAGTGACAAACTTGATTTGCTAATAATTAATAAAAAATCAATATCTGATTGTTGAAAAATTTTTTAATTTCTTAACAATTTTATTTTACGTGGAGTAGTATTATATGCAGCTATATATTTAGTAGTATTTAGTAAATGAATTAATACTTTTTAAATATTTGTATAAAATTTTAAATATGTATCGTTAAAAAGCATTATTAGTTCACAACAGAACATTTTCACTATAAATCAAAGATATGTATGTCATTTAAACTGTTATATTAAAAATATAAAATAATTTTATGTGAGTTGTTTTACTTTAATACTAAAGTAAAAAGTATCTTTTAATTCTATGAATTAAAAAGCAGTTTAGTTGTAAGTCAATCATAAAAATATGTAATATTACTCATTACTATACGTAAAACGTAATAAATTATATCTATTCAATAAGAGAAAAAATCTCATTGTAGATACATGAAATGTATTATAAAATGAATAATAATTACAATAATTTACTATTACAATCTTTATATATTCTATACATTCTTCGAACTTCAATTTCCTGCTACAGATTTTGCTACTTATAATTGATGAAAATTGAATATTTTATAAAAAAAATCTTGATTTTAATATCCGGTATAGTTCTATTCACAAAAAATTTTTTAAAAATATATCTGAAATAGCATATTTAATTTTTTTTGAAAGAAATTGTTGTAAGAAATTTATTATAATATCTTCAAATGGATTTATAGTTTTACATTTTAAACTTTTAAATTTAACTTTTTAACTTTTGAACTTTTATTCTTTAACTATAATACCTTAAAATAAATGTATTCTTTTCCATACAAACATAAAATCAAATTCTATTATTTTAAAATTTAAACAATTATTTTATTAATTTACCTAATTAATATTTTATAATCTCATGATAAACTTTTAATCAAGGTATGTTTATAATATTATTTTTTTCTTCACATTGTATAGTATAATACGTTACATTAAAATTTGAAATTCAACGTTTTTCAGGTTTTGAAGGGAGGGCAATCTGAATGTTCCAACCGAAAGTCTTGCTTTAAGTAAAGATAGTGGGGCCGTAGCCAATGAACGATAGGGCAATAAAGGCTGCACAATGCACTTTTCTTCGCAGCGGAGGTAGCTCAGTTTTAGTCTTGACGCTGTCGGTGGCAGTTGACTAAGGAAACAACTTGCTGAATAATTAATTAATACATAAATCGCGAATTCAGTAAATATTCGTAAATAAAAAAACAATATAGTGACTAAAGTTTTTTAAGTTATATAATAAATTACATCTATTTTATTATATATTTAATTAGTCGGTTTTTTATCCAATTTTATTAATTTATTATTGATTATTAATTAGTAAGTCAGTCGAATAAATCATAAAGTTCACAAATAAATATACTTTAATCAGTTAGCTCTACATCGATGCAGATGGAGTGATATTGCATCAGAAGTTTTATTATGTAGTTGATCAGTGATTTTGAATGAATTTGAGGATTAAATACATTTTGTACATGGAATAAACGATAGCTGATGGGTAGCGGAAAAATGCGAAAACTACTAAAAATTCAGCGAATCGACAGAGAGCAGATCAATGTAACAGCGCGAAACAATGTAAAGAAAAATAATGTTTCCAGGCTACGCTAGGACTTTGAAAATATATAATTGAGGTATGTCACTACTTGACTATAGGTCTAACAAATAAAAAAAATCAGCTTTTTACATTTCAAATTTTTATTATTGAAGTTGTTCTAAAGATATTTGTCACGTTTCACAATCATAAATCATTTTTCCGATTTTTGATTAAATCATTTCAAATTTTTTGAATATATGGTTATTCGAATTTCTAGTGCGTGACTTGAACGTTCTACGGTTAATAGAAAATTGAGCATTTAACCGAATTTTAAAGCTTGAAATATTGGAATATTTCTTAACAACTTAAGTTTTTAATTAATACAATCTGGCGCAAGTTTCGGATTCAATTGAATTTAATTAATTAAATTGCAAGGTCAACAAAATAAGATATTCGTTAAGAAGATGGAAAATAAGAAAGGGTTAATTAACGTTGAAGCTGGAAAAGTAAACTATAATTAATCGTGGGCATTAGTTGATTAGACTTTTTCTGTCTATAAAAGATGAAAAGCTGTTTCTTAAATCTCGGGCAGTGACGTCGGATAAGCGTTGAAGTAATAAGTAAATCTCGAAGAAAATAAGATTTAAAGATAAATTTTTAAGCTTATTTTATATGTAAAAAACCAAAGAACGAATATTAAATATAATATAATTTTTCATTCACCGATATAATACAATAAGAAAATAACAATAAAACGTAGATTCAAAAACAATGTACAATCAATCTGAATAATATAATAAGCTTTACACGACCTTGCAGAGAATTCTTGACAGAATTTAAGGATGAGAGTTCCTCAAAAACGTTCAAGTGGCCGTCGCACTAGACATTTCACATTAGGATTTTAGGCGTAATATATTCCCGAACTTAATCACTAAACCCTATCATAATCACTGAACACTAGGGGTTCGAGCGTCGGTAAATAATAACAACCGGGGAGCAGCGATGATTGTTTCGCTCTTTCGACTTGGAGATGACACCTTAACTATGATGCAGTTGAGAAGCGCCGCCTGTATGAAGCAGGGCTGTTTAAGCGACTCAGAGACACCGCCTGCGAGAGTGGGTGTGCGGGGCAAATGTTACACTGCACTAGTAGGATGGAATACCTTGGAACGAGAGAACAAGTAATATTGTACTAGAAAATAAACGTAAGAAGATTAGGTCAGTGGAGATTTTGAAAACAGAATGTGTCAGATAGTGCGAGAGTGAGAAATAAAACTGTTTGGTAAAAGATTTAGGAAGAACAATGCAGATAATAATGATTCGGGTAGAGTTGAATAAAATATTAAGGTTTTAGGTAAGTCGACAAAAGCAGAAATAACAATAAATAAAAATATAGTGAGATAGAGATTGATTGATAGGAATAGAGACAGAGATAGTTCATAGATTTACGGTTCAGAAGATTAAAGAAAAATGCAGTGAAAGAAAGGTTAATAAAGATTTCATATAAACATATACTCAGATTAATGGAAATATGGCGACAATGATATTAATATATCATGTATAGGGATGCACCACGTAAAGCTTATTACATTTAAAAATTATTATAAAGGATAGAAAATATGTATATAATGTATAAAATATACATGTAGATATATATATAAGCCTATTTTCTGAGACTTTCCAGAAAATGTATCGTTTTTTTAAAAATTTATTTTATTTTATATTGTTTCATTGATTGTGGGGTCTATTTGGAAAGAGAGAAATATTTTCTGTTGAATAGTATATATAGTTTTTATATAATTTCAATTGATCGCAAAGAAAAAGGTTCTTTTAAGTTTTCATACATTTATTCAAGCTTCTATTAGGACCGCTTCGGCGGTGTGAAGAAGTGGCTCGACGGCTAAGATCTATTATTATAGGTCTTAAATTTTAAGGCCGATTCATTTTTTGTAGCAAGTGAATCGGGTACAATTGAGATGTATTGCTTATAATTTATTACTTATGTTTATTAATTATGGTAGTTATTCTTTGCTAATTGTTCAGAAATACCGGTGCGGTACGCCGCTTAATGTCGAGTAATTTACTTGGTAAAATACATGAAAAAGATAGTTTTTTACTTGAAGTTAGGTTATTAAATTAGAAAAGAACAAGTATTCCATAAAGGACGGAGATAATTATATAGGGATTCATAGGATCAATCCCTTAATGGTTTATATTACTTATAATTTAATATTTTTGTATTTCTATAGTGAATTATTATTAACAAAGCAAAAATAAAAGGTGATATTAATCAATTGATGTATCATAACGTGCTCCTAAAAACGTTTATTTAGGCGATGGCGTTTAAGATATTGTGCAAGTCGCAGGGAGATTGACCTTTCGTTTCCTAGCCGCGCGAAATTATTATTTAACAATTAAAATTTGCGATCTTTCTGTTTGTAATTAGAGTGGATGTTTTTGGAAAGGTTCTACGCGCGCTTAGGAATGCGATGGTTGGTTTTCCTTGCGTCACTTTCCCTTTTTTTTTGGTCTACATAAAAAAAAAGGTTCGGCGTCGAAGGCGCGTGAGCCGTCTTGACCCCGACTACCTGACTAAACGGGCTCTTCATTGCGTAAAAATGTTTTTGGGTTGGTGCGTTAAGCAGGACGTAACACCCCCCCCCCTTAAACGGTTACTAGGAGTGAATTTGGATGAACGATTAGTAATCGTCCCCTGCGCTATTTAATTTAATTTATGGAATTAAGGATAAGAACGGTGAATAAGCGGCAGTGTCGGCTGGTGGCGGTCGTCGCTGCTGAGGTACTGGTGACGGCAGAGCATAGTGCGTTATCGGGGATGCGATGGAGTTCCTCGGTGCGTGTATGGTGTTAAAATGGCGTAATGGTCTGCTACCGGTGTGATGTGTGGTGCCGACTCTGGAGGAGCAGGTGGTGGTACAATTGGTGGCGGGCCCACTTGTAAGTAGTAAGTCCTTTGCTTCTACAATTTTTTGTTTCGCCTCTTTTGTCTACGGGTTATTACATTTACCCTGGTTTCTTCCACTGGGTTGCGAGACAAAGCGTCGGCGTTCAGGTTGATTTTTCCAGGTTTATACAGAATTTCATACTCGAATTCTGATAACCTGAACCTCCACTTTCGTATCCTGGTGTTTAAATCGGCGGATTTAAACCATACTAAAGGTTGATGGTCGGTTATGATAAATACTTTGCGAAGAAAGATGTAGTTTCGCCAATGTCGTATGGAATCAACGACGGCCTTAGCTTTTTTCTCGTAAGTATCATAGTTTAATTCGGGTCTTCTGAGGACCCGGGAGTAGTATGCGATAGGTAAATCCTTTCGTATCTGGCCTTGGGACAGTATACCCCCTATCGCGTATCCTGAGGCATCCGTTGTAATGATAAACGGAGCGTTCATATCGGGGAACTGTAATAACGGGGCGGTGCATAAGGCTTTCCGAAGCGTAAGAAAGGATTCTTCGGCTTTATCGCTCCATTCGAAAGGTACATCCTTTTGTAACAATTTAGTTAAAGGCTTTGCGACTTTGGCAAAGTCTTTAATAAATTTTCGGTAATAACCCGCAAGTCCTAGAAATTGCCGAATGTTTTTAACCTTCTTAGGTCGGGGAAAACATTCAACCGCTTCTATTTTCTTGGGATCTGGTTTTATCCCTTTTCCGCTTAGTATGTGTCCTAGATATACCACTTCGCGCTTCATTAATTCGCATTTATCGGGTTCTAATTTCCAATTGGACCGGCGTAATCTGTCCATAACGCTCGCGAATAATTTCTCATGTTCTTCGAGAGTCTTCGCATAGATTACGACATCGTCCATATAGACGAATACTCCTTTTCCTAATAGCCCGTCGAGGGTGATGTTCATCGCGTTTTGATATTCGACCCCTGCGTTTCGTAACCCGAACGGCATTCGAACGAATTCGAAATGTCCACTAGGGGTAGAGAATGCCGTTTTATAAGCATCGTCGGGGTGTAACTCGATCTGGTGGAACCCTGACACGCAATCAATTACGGTGTAGTACTCGGCGTTTCCTACTTGGTCGAATATGTCTGAGATATCGGGTAAAGGATATGCCATAGGGATGGTTTTTTCGTTCAGAGGCCGAAAATCTAACACGACTCTCCACCTAGGATTGCCTTGGGAATCTGCCTTCTTAGGGACCACCCATAGACTCGTATTGAAACTAGATCGAGAAGGGCGGATGATACCTTTTTGGAGTAGTTCTTGGACTTGCCTTTCTACTTCTTGCCTGAGGGCGTGAGGGAGTTTATATTGCTTAGTGTTCACCGGGAGGTCGTCGGTGGTGGCAATTTTATGTTTCAACACATTAGTTGCCGGTAGGGCATCACCTTTAATGTGAAAACGGTCTCCGTAGGTATTGAGTAAGCGATCTGCTTGCTCTAACTCTCGGGGGTTTAAGTGTTCGAGGCGCACTATCTGTTTAAGGATAGCGGCTCTTTCGACGGGGTTGACTATTTCCTGCGCGGTGGTGGAAGCTATTTCAGCCGTATAAGTCGGGGCATAGAACGGACTAAGGGTGGTTTCCATATCGGCGACATCCATCTCTTTTAGCATGGCGTTATAATGTTGGCAGCAACTATATTGTTCGGCAAGATTTTCACACTCGTCGAAATGTACATATTGCTGGGCTTCGTGGGTTTCTAGAAGGTCATTTAAAGTTTGCACGTATTGGGGCGTGTCTTGGGTGTCGTCGATCTGGTTTTGTGTTAGTGAAGGGAGTTTTCGGACGGTGAACGAGGCGAAACTTCGGCCTGTTTCCATCCGCCCTTCGCGGAAATTGATTTTGCTCTGACTCATTGCGAAAAATTCAGAGCCGAGCAATCCTTCAGCCGGGATCGCCATCTCGTTGGGTATGATTTGGAATTTGACTACGTATCCATATATTTTTATATGGACCGAGCCTAAAGTCGTCATCCTAGTTTCACTGATCCCTTTCACGCTAATCGTGTCATGGGGATCAATTCGACTATTCGGAGGGACTAGGTGTCTCCTTATAAGATTCCCTTCTGAACCGGTGTCTAAAAGGAATTGGCCGTATCCATCTGTTTCTTTGTTGCACATATTGATAAAGGGGAATGCTCCTTCCCTTTTGTAATCGACTAGGACGGAATATTTGAGTCCTGTGTCGGATAGGTTTTCGAGTCGAAAAGGCATGCTTCCTTTCGGGGAACAGAGTCTTTGGGTTTCGAAATTGATAGTACTATCCGTTGTCCTAAAGTATTGACAACCCAGGATTCCATCAAAAGGAATTTGAAAATCGTCGTCAACTATTATAAAGGTGACGCGATTCTGGCTTATCAGTAATTCGGCGGTACCTAAAGTATAGATATCTTCGCCGGTGATACCTTTGAGGACGGTGGTACGGTGTATATCTATCATTGTGGTGGGAGGGAGCGATCCGATTTTATAAATATTACCTTGCGATCCGGTGTCAAGTAACAAGCGGACTTGGCTACCAGATTCATCAAGGAAGGCAATGTAGGGGAGGCGTAAGGATTCCTCTCTTATGGTAGAGGTATAAGTTCGTTGATCGAATCGCTGGTTGCGATTATATTGGTCGAGCGCTGGGGTGCTTGCCGAGTTCCCTGGTACGCGCTCCGGTGCTGGGAACTCTCGCCATTTCCCGCCCTCTCGTTGAATCGTTTTTTGCGGCACTCATTTATGGTGTGCCCTTTGTTATTACAGTAAGCGCATATTTTATCGGGGCCACGGCGGCAAGATATCGCGGTGTGCCCAGGCGCAGAGCATAGTTGGCAATTTACGGGTTTACTGGCCTCATGGGGAAAGCTCGAGCGACATTGACTAGCAGAATGTCCGTCTCGTCGACACAGTTGACATTTGATCCGACTGGGCAGCCAGGTGGGGCATTGGGTCGCCTGGTGGCCAGAGCTTTCGCATAGTTGGCATTTGCTTAAGGGTCTCGCGAGCGAATTACATGAGGGAGCGGAGTGGCCGATTTTTTTACAAATTTGGCAGGGCTGTGTTTTATTTTCCCCCGACCTTTGTTTGGCAAAACAAACGTCTTCGCTGTGGCCTATTTTTTTGCAGTAAGTGCAGCTTGGTCTTTGCCGACAATTACTGGTTTCGTGCTCGTTAGAGTTACACGTTCGGCAAACGAATGTATTTCGTTTGGTGGTCCTGGGGCACGCTTCTATTTTAACAGAGGCGTGCTTGCGAAGGGCTCTCCTTCCTTCAAGTGTTCGTTCGGCTTGGATCGCATTTTTAACAATGTCGTCCATCGCCGCGCCGGCGGTAAGCCTTTGTTCAATCTCGGGTTTTAAACCGTTCTTGAAACAGTCAACCAAATTGGTATTTACCGAGATTTTGAAATTCTCATTTAGCTCGCCATTAGCGAGGGTATGAGCTTCGAGGATGCGTCTTGCTAATTCTCGCATACGGTTGGCAAACGAGATCACTTTTTCGTCGTCATGTTGATATTCGTTACCCAATTCCCCTAAAAGCTGGTGAACGCTTTTCACCGGTAAATATATACTTTTAATATATTCTTTTAATGCATCAATATGCTCGAAGGTCTGGCCATGTATAGCCGTACGGGCCTCGCCGGTCAGCTTGGATCGAAGTAACTTAGTTAGGTTACTTTCCCCATTGCTACCGACCATAGCCTTAGCCTCATCGCAACCTTCTAGGAAAACGCTGAGCGGAATATTGCTCCCGTTGAATTCGGGGACTACTTTTAATATGTCCTTCAATGATAAGGTTGGGGCAGCCATTGTGGTCCAATACTGCGTTATTATTGGATCCTCGAAATAACTCTCGTCTGGAGGTAACGGGGTTGAAGCTTGAATTCTTTCGGAGCTATGAGCGCGTGAGGGGCCGCCGAAAGTGCTGATAGAATCAGCGTGACGGCTCTCTTGGGTATCACACTCGGTGTCACTTTCGTGAATCAAGGTCGACCCGTCTTCAATAGCGGTCGGGGTGGGTTTTAAAAGGGGGCTTAAAGACCTATCGCGTGGTATTTGCCTCCCGGGTGCGAAGGCTTCTAACTCTCGAAAGAGTTGCTCTTGGGTCGGTCGTGCGTCTTGTATGGGGATCCGATCTGGTTTAACCTTTTGCGATCGGGTGGTCACAGTACTCGTGCGGGGAGCTATCTTTTTAACCGGCGGGGGGTCCCTCGGGTTCATGTATAACCTTACAAGGTTAGCTGGGCAAGGGAAAAGGTCACCTGATCTAGACGTTGTGTAAATTCCAAGTTGTCCTTACCAATATCCCTTGCGAGATGGGTTACGCGGGCTTGGATATTTGAATTTTTATTGCGCATGCGCGTCAGTTGGAGGCAGTGTTCCCTACTGTCCCCTAATACCTCGATGATGTGTAACTGGGCCGCGTGAATTTGGTTTTCTAAGGACTGAATAAGGGAATAAAGTTCTCTAAGGGAAATTACTCCTACCGGAGGGGTGGAAACTGACCCGTCCCTTATCTCCCCCATAAACCCGTTAATCCTTAATCGTGAGTTTTTTAAACGATTCGGTTAGGGGCTCTACTTGCTTTTCTAAGCTCTCTATTCGGCGGAGCGTGGTACTCCGGTTATTTATATATGCCGAAAGTAATTCAGCAAGTTGTGCTCGGATTTGTTGTTGTCCGACTAACAGATCGTGCGCCGTGTTCCACTGGGACCTATAGCTTTCGGCTAATGTCCGATTGGCCTTTTCTAGAACGCGGACCTTATCCTGTAATTCAAGGACGTGTATTGTTAATTCGCTATAAATACGCCTTATTTCCTCTGCTTCGATATCGCAGATCAAAATAGGCATATTGCTGGCATGTTGAGCGGCTCTATCTTAATTTTTCCACAGTTAAGTGGAATTCTTATGAGTTAGCGGACGCCCTCTCTGGTGGTTGGGTGAACCACGGCGGTGAGCGATCGAGCGCCCCCTGGTTGTCGCCCGCGTAATCTGCGTAACGATTTTGACGCCGAGAGATCGATAGTTAGTCAATCTCGTGCGCGTCCCGGCAGTGGTTGTAAACGGGAGTGAATGCAAAAATTTGCTAAACTTTCAGCGGCGTCACGGCGGAGGGAAACCTTAGGTAAGGATTTTAAATTCGGTTAGGATATGATCCTTGGTGAAGAATTTTTTTCCCTTATTTTTCAGGGTCTGCGGCGAGGCGCGAGAGAGGAACTCTCAACTCTCGAGGTAAGGTTATCTTTACTTGCCTCTTTCCTCTGGTGGTTTTTGTTTTTATCTTATATAACAAAATATATATATATTTTTTTTTTTGCTTTCCTTCCTTATTCTTAATTATTTAGGCTCTTTGGCCGTGCGGGTATATTAGTTTTTATTATCCCTAACCTATTTATATATATGTTTATTATTTGTTTTCATTATTTTGGTTCTTTTTACTAATGGAGGGGTAACTAGGTTTATTTGAATACACTTTTAATTAAGGGGTATTATTATTGCCTCATGGCTTTATTTAGCTTTTTCTTTTAACAATTTTTATAATCTTAACTTCCTCTTACAGCTGTTCTTGCTGGGAGTTGTCCATCCCTTGGTGGGGGAAAAAAGAAAATCCTTTCCTGGAGTCAACAGGATTGCGTCCTCATCCTCCGAGGGGATTTCTTGATTATGGCCTGGAGTGGCCGTGCCTGCCACTAGAAGCTCTAAGGCTTGAACTTCGGCCTCTAAGCTGTTTATACTGCAGGTAACGGCTGCAGTGGGTGGTTTGCTCACTGTGGTACTCGACAGTGACTCCTTCTGCTCCTCCTTGGTCTCAGCCTGTTGGAACAGTGTTCTGGGAGTCGGTGGAGGCTGTGTAGGTGCTTGTAATAGCTCTACCGGAGTGGGCACGTATTCTTGGGTACGACTGGGAGCTACTGTCGCTTGAGGAACGTACTGTTCAATTGGAGGATCCGACGTCTCCTTGGAAAAATAGAACTTGGGGAGTGGTAATTCTTTAACCTCCCTGGGTGATGGGTGTGTGCTCGGTCTCCTGGGATCTTGTTGTAACAAGGTAAGTCCCTCTAGGGTTGTTCCCTGTTCGAGGTTGTTGCCTTGGCTTAGCCCTCTTGCCTTAGCTAAAAGGTAGGGTAAAGGCAGCCTACCTTGTCGCAGCCTTTTTTGCACATAGGCAACTACCCTTGCTCGATGTTTCCCCACTATAAGAAGTTAAATATCATTAATCCGGGGAGAAAAACAAAAAGAGCCTTTATGAATATAAGTATATATATATATATATACATATATTCATACAACGTTTTTTTTTTTTTTTTTTTTTTTTTAAAAAAAGGAATGTAATTGTTTATATTTACTTTTTATTAAATTGACCGGTGTATCTTATCCCTTTTTAGGAGAAGGCCTTGCCCGAATCTTCGAGAGGAAGATTAATGAATCCCTCCGGGGCCTCCAAATTTATGGTGGCAGCAAAAGCTCAGTCGGGGCTAAGGACGAAGTGCGCGCGGCAATCTCGGTTTTGACGTTCCTTCTGCCGGAGACGAGCCCTGCCGAAGTTTTGCTCTTTTTGAGCCTCGGCTTTCGCCGAATAGCTCGGGACGAGCGCGGGCGGTACCTACTCCGAGTTAAAAGGAGGGGAGGGGGTCGAAGCCGTTCTCACCCTTTTTTTTTATATAGGGGTATAAGGGGGGAGTAATAAACCGGGGTATTTACTTATTTATTTAGTTCTAGGTAGGGGCCGAAATATAGGTCAATGGGGCAGCTACAGGGACATCGACGCTTTCTACGGACGAAAGCGTCGCTAACACTTCACGCCCGATGCAAAGGCGGATATCTTTCACGCTCCTCGGGAGAGGAGCGGATTCAACGCCCTATGCAAAGGCGGATTAAACTCCGATTCCTCGGGAGAGGAGAACGGACCCGGCGCCTCAATGCAAAAGGCGGTGAGTTTAACGATCCTCAGGAGAGGATACGTTTCACGCCCGATGCAAAGGCGGATAAGGTTTCACGCCTCCTCAGGAGAGGAGACGGATTCACGCCCTATGCAAAGGCGGATAAATTTCACGCCTCCTCAGGAGAGGAGACGGATTCACGCCCTATGCAAAGGCGGATAGGTTTCACGCCTCCTCAGGAGAGGAGACGGATTCACGCCCTATGCAAAGGCGGATAAGTTTCACGCCTCCTCAGGAGAGGAGACGGATTCACGTCCTTGCGAAAGGACGGATAAGGGTAACCCTCACGTTTCTCTTCTGAAGAGAAACGGATCTTCACGCCCTTGCTGAAGGACGGATAGGGAAGGGAAATCAACGCTACTCTACTAAAGAGAAGCGGATAATCGGGGACTGACCCCGAAATAAAAGATAAAACTTTTATGAATGAAGAAACTAAGGTTCAGCTTTGCTCGCTGAACTTAGTTTGAATATATTTTCTGAATTTGTCGCCGTGAAGAGATACAGCGGACAGAGAGGCGGCTGGTCGCTCCGTGGGCTCACAGTCTCTGTGCCGCAGGCGGGTTGCGTCGCGCTTTTAAGGGCTGGTTCGCCGCTCGCGTTGTCGCCGCCGATTTTTCCGTAAAAACTTCGGACGGGGCAAATGAGCGAGTCGGAAAAACGGAAAGTTTTCCCGTATTGGTGACGCAACCCTGAGAGAGAGAAAAGATGTGGCTTGGAGGCAAGTGGGAGATTCCTCGAAAGAGGGAAACTGCCGCCTAGACAATTTTAGCCCTTTTTCTCTATCTCTTACAATTTAACCTTAATTGTTATTATTTTGACATTTTCGAGCTTACATTATTATTGAACTAAAAAAATAAGACCGATTCATTTTTTGTGGTAAATGAATCGGACATATTTAAGATATATTGTTAACAACTATTTGGTTCGTATGCTAATTTTTAGATTTTGCTCTTTGCTAATTATTTAAGAATACTTGTGCGGTGGACCGCTTAACGTCGCGTGATGTTGCTTGGAAATATTTGTAACTAGACTATGGTTTTTATGAGAAATTATATTGTTAATTTAGAAAAGACCAATATCTGTAACTTATAATTAATAAAAATAGAGATCGACAATACCAAATCTCTTTTCGGTTATTGCTACTTATAATAGTTTTATTTGTAATAGTTTTTTATTATGTTTTTACAATTTTTTGTCGTTATACACGTAGCTAACATTACAATTCTATCTTATTGGTTATTCTAATTATATTTTCTGCTTATCCGCAGAAATCAGGCAACTATTATCTACGGGGGGTTAAATGGGCGATTATTATATTAGTAAGAACGTTTACATTATTTGTACGCGTATGTAATATATTAATTACATAATGAAAATTGTGTCAGGCCGATATAGACTTATATATGTATTAGTGAATTCATGTTTATCCGTAAACGTTCTTACGCATTTAGTATTAATTATATTTAAAACCTAAATATTACAATTATGGCAAAGAAATGAAATAATATAAATAGAATGTCCTTAATTATATCCGTTTAGGTGTGAGCGTCGACAACTGATATGAACTAAAAGAGATTTTACTTTGATCTCTTTGGCCGTGCAAAATTATTAATTAATTACTTAATATTTAACTATTTTTATTCATAATGAGGGAAGATGTTTTTTGGAAGGGCTTTACTCGTTTTAGGAATGTGACGGTTGGCTTTTCTCGCGTCGCTTTCCCTTTTTTTTTTGGTGTACATAAAAAAAAAGGTCTGGCGTCGGAGGCGAGGGAGGCGCGCCGACTCTGGCTACCTGCCTCGGCGGCTTGTCGTCGGGGTGGCAATGTTTTTGAGTTAGGCGTTACGTAGGACGTAACAGTACTATCCGTTGTCCTAAAGTATTGACAACCCAGGATTCCATCAAAAGGAATTTGAAAATCGTCGTCAACTATTATAAAGGTGACGCGATTCTGGCTTATCAGTAATTCGGCGGTACCTAAAGTATAGATATCTTCGCCGGTGATACCTTTGAGGACTGTGGTACGGTATATATCTATTAACGTAGTTGGAGGGAGCGATCCGATTTTATAAATATTACCTTGCGATCCAGTGTCAAGTAACAAGCGGACTTGGCTACCAGATTCATCAAGGAAAGCAATGTAGGGAAGGTGTAAAGATTCCTCTCTTATGGTAGAGGTATAAGTTCGTTGATCGAATCGCTGGTTGCGATTATATTGGTCGAGCGCTGGGGTGCTTGCCGAGTTCCCTGGCACGCGCTCCGGTGCTGGGAACTCTCGCCATTTCCCGCCCTCTCGTTGAATCGTTTTTTGTGGCACTCATTTATGGTGTGCCCTTTGTTATTGCAGTAAGCGCATATTTTATCAGGGCCACGGCGGCAAGATACCGCGGTGTGCCCAGGTGCAGAGCATAGTTGGCAAGTTACGGGTTTACTCGCCTCGTGGGGAAAGCTCGAGCGACATTGATTAGCTGAATGTCCGTCTCGTCGACACAGTTGGCATTTGATCCTACTGGGCAGCCAGGTGGGGCATTGGGCCGCCTGGTGGCCAGAGCTTTCGCATAATTGGCATTTACTTAATGGTCTCGCGAACGAATTACACGAGGGAGCGGAGTGGCCAATTTTTTTACAAATTTGGCAGGGCTGCGTTTTATTTTCTCCTGACCTTTGTTTGGCAAAACAAACGTCTTCGCTGTGACCTATTTTTTTGCAGTAAGTGCAGCTTGGTCTTTGCCGACAATTACTGGTTTCGTGCTCGTTAGAATTACACGTTCGACAAACGAATGTAGTTCGTTTGGCGATTCTGGGGGACGCTTCTATTTTAACAGAGGCATGCTTGCGAAGGGCTCTCCTTCCTTCAAGTGTCCGTTCGGCTTGGATCGCATTTTTAACAATGTCGTCCATCGCCGCGCCGGCGGTAAGTCTTTGTTCAATCTCGGGTTTTAAACCGTTCTTGAAACAGTCAACTAAATTAGTATTTACCGAGATTTTGAAATTCTCGTTTAGCTCACCATTAGCGAGGGTATGAGCTTCGAGAATGCGTCTTGCCAATTCTCGCATACGGTTGGCAAACGAGATGACTTTTTCGTCGTCGTGTTGGTATTCATTACCCAACTCCCCTAAAAGCTGGTGAACGCTTTTCACCGGTAAATATATACTTTTAATGTATTCCTTTAACGCATCGATATGCTCGAAGGTCTGGCCATGTATAGCCGTACGGGCCTCGCCGGTCAGCTTGGATTGAAGTAACTTAGTTAGGTTACTTTCCCCGTTGCTACCGACCATAGCCTTGGCCTCATCGCAACCTTCCAGGAAAACGCTGAGCGGTATATTGCTCCCGTTGAATTCGGGGACTACTTTTAATATGTCCTTCAGTGATAGAGTTGGGGCAGCCATTGTGGTCCAATACTGTGTCACTATTGGATCCTCGAAATAGCTCTCGTCTGGAGGTAACGGGGTTGAAGTTTGAACTCTTTCAGTGCTATGAGCGCGTGAGGGGCCGCCGAAAGTGCTGATGGAATCAGAGTAACGGCTCTCTTGGGTATCGCACTCGGTGTCACTTTCGTGAATCAAAGTCGACCCGTCTTCAATAGCGGTCGGGACGGGTTTTAAGAGGGGGCTTAAAGGCCTATCGCGTGGTATTTGTCTCCCAGGTGCGAAGGCTTCTAACTCTCGAAAGAGTTGCTCTTGGGTCGGTCGTGCGTCTTGTATGGGGATCCGATCTGGTTTAACTCTTTGCGATCGGGTGGTCACGGTACTCGTGCGGGGAGCTATCTTTTTAACCGGCGGGGGGTCCCTCGGGTTCATGTATGACTTTACAAAGTTAGCTGGGCAAGGGAAAAGGTCACCTGATCTAGACGATGTGTAATGTCCAAGTCGTCCTTACCAATATCCCTAGCGAGATGAGTTACGCGGGCTTGTATATTCGAGTTTTTATTGCGCATGCGCGTCAGTTGGAGGCAGTGTTCCCTGCTGTCCCCTAATACCTCGATGATGTGTAACTGGGCCGCGTGTATTTGGTTTTCCAAGGACTGAATAAGGGAATAAAGTTCTCTAAGGGAAATTACTCCTACCGGTAAGGTGGAAACTGACCCGTCCCTTATCTCCCCCATAAACCCGTTAATCCTTAATCGTGAGTTTTTTAAATGATTCGGTTAGGGGCTCTACCTGCCTTTCTAAGATCTCTATTCGGCGGAGCGTGGTACTCCGGTTATTTATATATGCCGAAAGTAATTCAGCAAGTTGTGCTCGGATTTGTTGTTGTCCGACTAACAGATCGTGCGCCGTGTTCCACTGGGACCTATAGCTTTCAGCTAACGTCCGATTGGCCTTTTCTAGAACGCGGACTTTATCTTGTAATTCAAGGACGTGTATCGTCAGCTCACTATAAATACGCCTTATTTCCTCTGCTTCGATATCGCAGATCAAAATAGGCATATTGCCGGCATGTTGAGCAGGCTCTATCTTAATTTTTCACAGTTAAGTGGAATTCCCATGAGTTAGCGGACGCCCTCTCTGGTGGTTGGGTGAACCACGGCGGTGAGCGGTCAAGCGCCCCCTGGTTGTCGCCCGCGTAATCTGCGTAACGATTTTGACGCCGAGAGATCGATAGTTAGTCAATCTCGTGCGCGTCCCGGCAGTGCTTGTAAACGGGAGTGAAGAAGAATAAAAACAAAAATGGAGAAAATTTGCCAAACTTTCCGGCGGCGTCACGGCGAAGGAAAACCTTAAAACCTTCTTTTTCAGGGTCTGCGGCAAGGCGCGAGATAGGAGCTCTCAATGAGGTAAGGTTATCTTTTACTTGTTTCTTTCAATTTAACCTCCGGTGGTTTTTGTTTTTATCCTATATAACAAAATATTTTTTTTTTTTTTTGCTTTCCTTCCTTATTCCTTCTTAATTATTTAGGCTCTTTGGCCGTGCGGGTATATTAGTTTTTATTATCCCTAACCTATTTATATATTTTTATTATTTGTTTTCATTATTTTGGTTCTCTTTACTGGAGGAGGGGTGATTGGGCTTATTTGAATACACCTTTAATTAAGTGATATTATTATTGCCTCATGGCTTTATTTAGCTTTTTCTTTTAACAATTTTTATAATCTTAACTTCCTCTTACAGCTGTTCTTGCTGGGAGTTGTCCATCCCTTGGTGGGGGAAAAAAGAAAATCCTTTCCTGGAGTCAACAGGATTGCGTCCTCATCCTCCGAGGGGATTTCTTGATTATGGCCTGGAGTGGCCGTGCCTGCCACTAGAAGCTCTAAGGCTCGAACTTCAGCCTCTAATCTGTTTATACTGCAGGTAACGGCTGTAGTGGGTGGCTTGCTCACTGTGGCAGTCGACAGTGACTCCTTCTGCTCCCCCTTGGTCTCGGCCTGTTGAAACAGTGTCCTAGGAGTCGGTGGAGGCTGTGTAGGAGCTTGTAATAGCTCTACAGGAGTGGGGACATATTCCTTGATATGACTGGGAGCTGCTGTCGCTTGAGGAATATATTGCTCAACTAGACAATCCGATGTCTCCTTAGAGAAATAGAATCTGGGGAGTGGTAAATCTTTAACCTCCCTGGGTGATGGTTGTGTGCTCGGTCTCCTGGGATCTTGCCGTAGTAAAGTAAGTCCCTCTAGGGTTGTTCCTTGTTCGAGGCTGTTGCCTTGGCTTACCTCTCTTGCCTTAGCTAAAAGGTAGGGTAAAGGCAACCTACCTTGTCGCAGTCTTTTTTGCACATAGGCAACTACCCTTGCTCGATGTGTAGCTCGGGACGAGCGCGGGCGGTACCTACTCCGAGCGAAAAGGAGGGGAGGGGGTCGAAGCCGCTCTCACCCTTTTTTTTTATATAGGGGTATAGAGGGGGGTAATAGAACCGGGGTATTTACCTATTTATTTAGTTTTAGGTAGGGGCCGTAATATAGGTCAACCGTGCAACTACAGGGACATCGACGCTTTCTACGGACGAAAGCGTCGCTACAATTTCACGCCCAATGCAAAGGCGGATATCTTTCACGCTCCTCAGGAGAGGAGCGGATTCAACGCCCGATTCAAAGGCGGATTAATCTCCGATCCCTCGGGAGAGGAGAGCGGACCCGGCGCCTCAATGCAAAAGGCGGTGTGTTTTAACGGTCCTCAGGAGAGGACACGTTTCACGCCCGATGCAAAGGCGGATAAGGTTTCACGCCTCCTCAGGAGAGGAGACGGATTCACGCCCTATGCAAAGGCGGATAAGTTTCACGCCTCCTCAGGAGAGGAGACGGATTCACGCCTCCTCAGGAGAGGAGACGGATTCACGCCCAATGCAAAGGCGGATAAGTTTTCACGCCTCCTCAGGAGAGAAGACGGATTCACGCCCTTGCGAAAGGACGGATAAGGGTAACCTTCACGTTTCTCTTCTGAAGAGAAACGGATTTCCGCCCTGAAGGACGGATAGGGAAGGTAAATCAACGCTCCTCTACTAAAGAGAAGCGGATACTGGGGGCAGACCCCGAGAAATAAAAGAAAACTTTTATAAATCAAGAAACTAAAGTTCAGCCTTGCTCGCTGAACTTAGTTTGAATGTATTTTTGAGATTTTGTCGCCGTGAAGAAATACAGTGGACAGAGAGGCGGCTGGTCGCTCCGTGGGCTCACAGTCTCTGTGCCGCAGGCGGGTTGCGTCGCGCTTTTAAGAGCTGGTTCGCCGCTCGCGTCGTCGCCGCCGATTTTTCCGTAAAAACTTCGAACGGGGCAAATGAGCGAGTCGGGAAAACGGAAAGTTTTCCCGTATTGGTGACGCAACCCTGAGAGAGAGAAAAGATGTGGCTTGGAGACAAGTGGGAGATTCCTCGAAAGAGGGAAAACTGCGAAAACTGAAAAATTGAGCCCTTTTCTCTTTGTCTTACAATTTAGTCTTAATGGTTTATATTTTGACATTTTTGAACTTATATTATTATTGAACTTAAAATTTAAGACCGATTCATTTTTTTTGGTAAATGAATCGGATATATTTAAGATATATTGTTAACAATTATTATGTTCGTGTGTTAATTTTTATATTGTTGATTTAGAAAAGAGCAATATCTGTAACTTATAATTAAACAAAAATAGAGATTGACAACACCAAATCTCTTTTCGGTTATCGATACTTATAATAGTTTTACTTGTAATAGTTTTTTTTTTGTGTTTTTACAACTTTTTGATGTTATGCACGTACCTAGCATTACAATTCGGTCTTATTGGCTATTATAATTATATTTCTGCTCATCCGCAGAGATGAGGCAATTATTATCTATGGGGGGTTAAATGGACGGTGATTATATGAGTAAGAACGTTTACATGATTTGTACGCGTATGTAATATATTAATTACATAATGAGAATTGTGTCAGACCGATATAGATTTATATATGTATTAGTGAATTTCTATATACATGCCTATTCGTAAACGTTCTTACGCATTTAGTATTAATTATACTTAAAACCTAAATATTACGATCATGGCGAAGAAATGAAATAATATAAACAGAATGTTCTTAATAATATCCATTTAGGTATGGGTGTCGGCAACTGATACGAACCGAAAGAAATTTTACCTTTGATTTCTTTGACCGTGCAAAATTATTATGTAATTATTTAAAATTTAGGCGTCGGAGGCGAGGGAGGCGCGTCGACTCTGCCTACCTGCCTCGGCGACTCGTCGTCGGGGTGGTAATGTTTTTGGATTAGGCGTTACGTGGGACGTAACACCCCCCTCCTAAAACGGTTACTAGGAGGGAATATTATATGGACGATTAGTAATCGTTCCCTGCGCTTACTTAACTTAAATTACGGAATTAAAGATAGAAACGGTGGATGAGTGGCAGTATCAGCTGGTGGCGGTCGTCGATGCTGAGGTACTGGTGATGGCACAGCATAGTGTGAAATCGAAGGTGCGACGGACGGAGCTCTTCGGTGCGTGTGAGGTGTTAGGATGGCGTAGTGAACTGCTACCGGTGTGATGTGTGGCGCCGATTCGGGAGGAGGCGGTGGTGGTATAGTTGGTGGCGGGCCCGCTTGTACACTAGTGAGGGGCACAGCCTCTGGTATCCTTAGTAGTTCAGTACCTCCAGTGTTGTAATCGGATTTAGATCGTCTAAGAGTAATTAGCAGATGGGCTAAGGTACTCCATATGGCGCCCAGTAGGTATATAGAGAACCCATATACTTTATGTAGGGCGTATCCATTGATTAGGATCCCGACGGCGAATTTGGCTGTGTGGAATATTATTAAAATTCCAATAATCCCTGCACTCGCGGTGCCGAACGCCGTAATTTTTGTCCAGAATCGGCTCCACGCGGAGCTAGTTAATTGATCTAGGGTTTCTTTGTTGAGTAATCTCATCATCACTCCTCCTTCTATGTTAGATGGTTGTCCATGGGCTTCTCGTGTGATATCGTTAAGGATTGCTGATTTTTCGATCGGGAACATTATTCCGTCGCGGAGTTTATCTAAGTCTCGTTGGCTATATATCCCGCTGGTAGCAAGCTCGGCTGGATTTAGATAATGATATGTGGGGCGGTCCAGTGGTCTGAGCATTTCCGGCGGTGCATCGTGCATGGGTGACGGGGTCATCCGATACCATTCACCTCCCACCTTGTAAAAGGCTGGTATCATACGGTTAAAGGTTACCTTGGTTCCCTGAGATTTAAGGATGTGGGTCCGAGGCGTTAGGAAATGCATTACATTATTCCTGCGGACTGGTAGCTCTGCGTAGCATTCGGGACGTTGGTCTAATTGTACTTCAACGGGGAGACATTTTATCAAGTGTACCACCTCTCCCGCGAGTACAGCCATATACCCTGGACCTTTCATCAGGTTGTAAGCGAATTCGTCGGGCGCTTGGGTGGCAATGGCGAGGGCGTTCTTCATTGTTTCTCGCTCGAGGTTACACCGTTGCATCACAACGTCACGGTACAATTCTTTTATTTGTGATCGTATGTGCTTTTCCACGTATACGAATTTAGAATTAACGTATGTAAATAGGTCGAGATTCGAGACGGAGATCTTCTTGTCCTTGGCGAAAGAAACTCCTTTTTCTGTCTCGAAAATAATGAGTTTAGGGTGTTCGGTACGTAATAAACAGTATCCACATACCATTTCGTGACTTTTGGCGGTTAACGCAAAGGTGACATCGTTACTGGCGAGTGTATATATTACTTTACTAAGGTTCAACTCGCTGTCGATAAGTTTCCTGGCGAATCCTTCGTATAATATGCCGTATTTGTTGAAATGACATAAATCTTGGGGGATTGGTTTCCAAAAGGAGTAACCCCCATCCGGGTCAACACAAGATCCTTCGGAGTAGTGGCAACCAGTACCGGATGTCATATAGATGCGATCTTCATCTATATTGACCCGAGCCGGGAACTCTCGTAAGGTAATTTTGATAAGACCCTGCACGATTACGGAGTCCCAACTACCATAGGGGTCGGAGTAGGAGGCTCCGGTGCAAGTCCCATCGTGTTTTACTAATCCGGCTAGAGTAGCACTATAGGATTCAGTATGGTTCAATCTTAGGTTATAAATAATGTGATTATTATAGTGATAGTTTCCTGAGATGTGCATTTCTTCGCATGCCCGATAATTTACCTCTCTGAGTTATTCGGCTTCACCAGCGTCGACAGCAGAAATGTGGGAGTGCATTCCGCAGTAGAATACGGTGCGGCGGATTTCGACCTTGCACTGGGTTACGATCTGTTCCTCGTATTCATTTAGCTGCAGTAGCTGGATGTAAGAGCGGGTTACGTTGATGCGATGGTCTGGTACGTTGCATTGCCCTACGTCTAACAAGGAGATGGTCGTTATGTTCATCGATGGGGCACCACAGTCGTACCCGATAATAGCGTGAGCTAGGGGTATGAAAACGCTAATGAGGAGCTGTAACATTCTAAATAAATATATGGATTGTGACACGTCGCTTTTCCTATTACGTTAGGAAAGGGCCCTTCCGCCCCGCGACGGCCCAAATGGCGTAGCTCGCCAATATTTTCTCTTTCTCCTTGTCGGGCGCCAGGCGAGCTGCCCTGGCTAGCGTGCGCGGACTCTCTCCCTCAGAGGAGGTTCCGCCGGCCTTGGCGGGAAGGTACCACACAAATAGGAGTCTCCGGCTATATTAAACAAAAGGGGGAAAACACAAGGGAAACCGGGGTTTCGGGTATCGCAAAAAATCACTATCTGTTTGTTTAGCTCCGACGCTTTATTTCTATTTTTCTATTTCTACAATTCGGTCCGGGCTCTACCGTATTTGCGGCAGCACGTCTGCCACTTCTCGTAGTACGAGTAGCGTAGCGGCTTCGCAGGCCGCTTCTCTCGCGTTACAATTCCGCCAGGGCCTCGCTGGCCACTCCGCCCGCGTCACACGTTACGCGGGGGCCTCGCTGGCCGCCTCCCGGCTGCTTCACCGGTCGCGTCCTCGCTTGCACCGGTCGCGCGCTCGCGATACGACCTCCGCCCACGTTCGTCCACGGCGCTCTAGCCGGTCGCGCCTCGATTCTGCTCGTCGCTTCCCGTCGCGTCGCGTCCCTCCCGAGCACTCCGCCCGCACTCTGAGCCGAAGGCTCACTCACCCCGAGTCTCGTCGGCCTTGGTCCTGTCCGGCGGCGGGTGGGTGGCGATGGCTGGCGGGCGGCGGTGGCTGGAGGGCGGCGGCGGTCGCCGGTCGGTGTGGCGGCAGTCGGCCGCGGGTCGTCCCTCCTCGGGTGGCACTGGTCTCGCAGTTGGCTCCGGTGGGCTGGTGGCCTCTGTTCGTGAGGGCTGGTGGGCAGTCCTCTCCCGGGTCTGTTGGCCGGACCGTCAGTTCCCGCAGGTGGTCCTCCGGGCCGATATGTTCCCCGTGGGCAGGCGCCTCTCCCCTCTGGTCGCACTACGGGAGGACGGCCGGTGGCTTGGCGAGGTAGGGCTTCTCACACCAATTGCGGTCCTCTCAATTTCCTCCACCTTCCCTCGGCGTCTTCTCGCTTCGATTGTCGTCGTCGCACGGCTATCACAATTGCCGCCTCTGCGCGTCCACTTCTCGATAAGTTGGCCCGTCTTCGCACGTCAATTTCGCAAGCGCTCTCCTCACGTCTTCGCTCGCCAACGTCTCCAATGGCTCTCTTTTCGTCTTCGCTGGTCGATATCTCCAATCGCTCTCCGTACGTCCTTGCACGTCAACGTCTCGATCGAATCTCTACGTCCTTGCACGTCAACGTCTCGATCGAATCTCTCGGGCCGGGGCACTGGCCACAGCGCGGGCCCTTTGTCTTTTTCCGAAATTTCGGCGGCGGCGCGGCTAGGCGGCCGCAGGCTGCCCCCCCTCCCCCGCGCTTTCCTCCTCCTCCCGAAGGCCGCCCGGCAGCGGCGGCAATTGCGCCAGCCGGCTTTCCTCAAGATGGCCGATGCCACGGCCCGCCGGTCACGTCGCCTGCCTCTCGAGGAGGTGTTGCCGCGGCTGCAGGCTTGCAGCATTGCGCGGGTCAGGCTTGTGCGACCTATGCCTCGGCGGGCTGCGCCCGCCGCTCGCCTACGTGCTCGGGCCGGACTTCTGTGCCCAGACCATATAATTTTAACTTCCGTTTACAGCTGCTCTTGCTGGGAGTTGTCCATCCCTTGGTGGGAGAGAAAAGAAAATCCTTTCCTGGAGTCAACAGGATTGCGTCTTCATCCTCCGAGGGGATTTCTTGGTTATGGCCTTGGTGTGGCTTGCTCACTGTGGCAGTCGACAGTGACTCCTTCTGCTCCCCCTTGGTCTCGGCCTGTTGAAACAGTGTCCTAGGAGTCGGTGGAGGCTGTGTAGGAGCTTGTAATAGCTCTACAGGAGTGGGGACATATTCCTTGATATGACTGGGAGCTGCTGTCGCTTGAGGAATATATTGCTCAACTGGACAATCCGATGTCTCCTTAGAGAAATAGAATCTGGGGAGTGGTAAATCTTTAACCTCCCTGGGTGATGGTTGTGTGCTCGGTCTCCTGGGATCTTGCCGTAGTAAAGTAAGTCCCTCTAGGGTTGTTCCTTGTTCGAGGCTGTTGCCTTGGCTTACCTCTCTTGCCTTAGCTAAAAGGTAGGGTAAAGGCAACCTACCTTGTCGCAGTCTTTTTTGCACATAGGCAACTACCCTTGCTCGATGTTTCCCCACTATAAAAAGTTAAATATTATTAACCCGGGGAGAAAAACAAAAAGAGCCTTATGAATATAAGTATATATATATATATATATATATATATATATATATATATACACATATATTCACACAACGTTTTTTAAAGAAAAAAGAAAAAAGGATATAATTTATTATATTTACTTTTTTTTGTTAAATTGACCGGTGTATTTTATCCCTGTACTTCTTTCCCTTTTAGGAGAAGGCCTTGCCCGAATCTTCAAGAGGAAGATTAATTAATCCCTCCGGGGCCTCCAAATTTTTGTGACGGCAAAAACTTAGCCGGGGCTAAGGACGAGGTGCGCGTGGGAAATCTCAGTTTTCACGTTCCTGCTTGGATAATAAATAGATAATAGATTTAATTTTTGATTATTCTAATAGTATTATTAATATTATTATTACTAAATTCTAGTATTCTTATAATCTAAATATTATTTAAGACTAGTTTTACATAAAATCGAATGGGGCCCAACGATTCCTACGAACATTTTCCCAGCTCAGTTTTATGACCTGCAGCTGTGCACTCAAGAGTAAGTTTCCCGGTATTGATAAAGAGAGCCGCTGTCTATTCGGACGCATCCCTTATGATTTTTCTAATTAGACCGGCGTGCCTTTAAATATCCTCATCGGGTACTAGCGCACATTCTTTTGATTTTGACAGATTTTCCTCGCACCTACTCGCTAGGTCGAGTGTGAACTCACACTCGCATCGCATCTCAAATATGTACTTGTGTACTTGATAACAGAGCGATACCAGTGAGACGGTCGTCTCAAAAGAATGCGGTATATTTTCTGGACTAATTTACGTCCTGCGAGAAAATGCGTGTGAGCATCGTTGCTCGTCGTGAGAATGGTGATATGATTTCATTTTTCGAAACGGTACCGATTTTCTCGACGTTACAGATTTTCCAAATTTGATATAAGAGAACTTAGTAGGATGTTTTACTATTTCTAGGAAGCTTATTAACCTTATTCTGTGGTTATCTATAGTTCCTCAAAGATTGAAAATGACAATGATGCCAAATACAAATTACACCTGAGAAACAACCCATTCTAGTAGATTTGTAAAAATGAAAAAGAGGAAGTAATAATATATGAAAATGAACTAATATATACTACTAATTGGAACATTCTCTATCGGTTTATACAATAAAAACGGAGGGTCCCAGAAAATAGGCTTACATATATATAATATGAAAAATAACATGTATATAAGTAAATAGCAATATGGAGGTGTAACATTATATAATATGGCTTATTTATAAATTTAAACCATAAAATGAACCAATATAGTCTTTTGTTGGAATTAAGTATATTTATTTTAAACGTACGTGTTGATATGTACACACACACGCGCGCGCACACACACACATTATATATTCATATATATGTGCCGCTTTAAGGATGGTGTATTATAAACAAAAGAAAAGACGATATTAGTTAAATAATGTAATATTATATGCCTCTAAAACACTTATTCGGACGAGGCATTTATTTATCGTGCAAGTCGCAGGGCGAATTTACTCCTCGTTTTTGTAGTCGTAAGTAATTATTATTTAATCGCGACTATTTAATTTTTTCTCTTGTAATTGCGCATATGTTTTTAAAAAGAGGCTTTACGTGCGTTTAGGAATGCGACGGTTAAAAAAAGGTTCGGTCGCATGTCGAGTCGGAAACGCAAGAGGCGTCTCGAAATCGACCTTGCAACAGAACGGATTCTTTTGTTGCGTTTGGACGTTTTTGGGCTGGTGCGTTATACAGAATGTAACACATAAATTATAAAGTATACCTACACGCTGATAAATTTAACGGGATATACCAGTATGACAGAATTAAAAATTCGAATTATTGTTAATTATTTTAAAAATATATTTGTAAAATATTGGCTTAAAATGCTATCTTAAATAGTTCAAGAATAGCACCTTTCTGAAATTCAGATTATGGCTTTTATTAAACATCCAAAGATATACAAATACGTTTAAAAGACGTTTGGAAATAACGTGCACTTTCACAGAAATTAGCAGCAGTTCAACAGAGTTAAAAATAGAAGAGAACTGTTAAAATTAGTTCCTACTTAATCATTAAACAGAATACAACACAGCAAGTAAAAATAATGGCTTTCAGTCAATTTAAAAAATGTTCCAAGAGTTTACTATTGAACCTACAGTAACAGAATATGTTGAAATGGAAGATAAAAAAATAAATGCTAATGAACAAATAATAAAAGGCTTGACATTAAGCTATTACAGACTCAAAGAACTATAAATTCACTAAACAGTTACTTTCTATGGCAGAAAACAGTGACTATAAAAAAACTGTACAGGCTGGAACAGCAGACAAATCAATATTAAGGTAAATATTGAACTATAGTAAGATTAATGTTCTTAAAATCGAACTTGAAACTTTAAGTATATTTTGTATTTTTTTTTCAAGAAAAAATTAAAAAAAAAATAAAAGAATACTTTCTTTTTTTATCTGTTACAACTGTAGCTTAAATTAATTGAAAAATTTGTTATCTTTAGTAATTATTTTATCTGTAGTATAAAATGTATGTGTAATAAAATGTCAAAAATGTTTTTTTTTACAATATTTAGTTTCAGTATTTTGACAATTTTTAATATTAAGTAATTATTAATTTAGCCCTAGTTATTACCTTTTCATTTAAATAGTTTTGTGTTTTTTATTTCAGGTAGTCTTAGAACTAAAATTCCTATGCAATCAAAGGACTATTTGCAGGGACTCTGAAAAATACATTGCAAAAAACTTATGTATTAATGTCTTTTTATAAGAAAATGAAAAAAAAATTTCCATTTTTATGTGGATATATCCTTTAAGTTCAATTATGGTGAATGAAGAAAACATAACTCTTGGCACACAGCAATCACAAATAGTCTTCTTTAGATCGCAATGCTTCCAGCAGAACAGTTACTTTCAAAAACAGTTTATGATACCTATATGAACCTCAAAAAACAAATTGAACTATATTTGGGTAAGAATCCGATTATTGCAACAATATTAAAAATTTAAACGCGTTATATCGAAATTATGGTTAAAAAATTTGGTTTTATTTTTTTTTTAATTTTTTTATGTTTTTAATTTTTATATTACTTTGAAAATTTTTAATGTTTTTTAGTAATTGTTAATTTCAACTTTGTATTACCATTTAGTTTAAAACTATTTTTTTTCATTTCAGATATTCTTTTAAGTAGAATAAAGAAACTGTTTCACAACACTCGAAGATATGTTACAAAAAGTTTATTCATTAAATCACTTCACGTGAAAATTAAATCAATTTCTCTAATTATATGGAATGTATATTTTTTTAATTCATTGATGGTCATAGTGGTATATTCCCTTAAATTTTAATACAAATTTTAAATTATATCAGGTAAAAGAAAGAGAAAAATAATATAAATTAAATATTAATCAAATGTTGATAATTATACTTAAAAGATAAAAATTAATAACAATATATATTGTAATAAAATCATTTATTGTCAAGCTGTATTTTATAATCAAAATTTAAGCGTTAATATGTTTCTAATATAATGGTTACACCGGAGCTCTGTGAAGTATTCGTTACCTTTTACGCACGGATGGTGAAGTGCGAGATTCCGAACTCAAGGTATACCTCAGCCGATGGTGTTTTTACACTGCAGTAGATTCATAAGACAGTCATGTAAACCAAACTCGCAATAAATGTACAAGCAAATAAAATAGAAACGGAATACGTAAGGTCGATTAAGTTTACCCTCAGGTGACTTACTATCTTGTCTTTGGGCAGTACCGATTTCGGGTGTTATGTAGCGCCTTGGCGTATAATTTGAGAGTAGTAAGTTTAATCTTATTTTTATTAACCCATTTCTTCCTAAGCGGATATTCTGTAGTCGGTATATCATTTCTAATATCCCTAAAATAAAGAAAATAATATTAAAGAAAGACACATACATAAATAAAAAAAACCTGCTCTTTTTGAAGCTGATATCAAATTTTTAAAAAATTTTCTCTAAATTTTTCACCAAAATTAAATATAGTCACCTGAAGATGCCTAAACTTCAAGCATCAACTATAAAAATATAAAATATTTCTATTATAGAATGACCGCTTCGGAAAAATGGGTTACACATTTGTTTAATTAATGTTGCGGCCTAAATTATGAGCTCTGCGTTTTATAATGAACAAGAATTAATTTACATCAATTTCAATTTGAGAAAACTACGTTTGTTTCGTTTTAATTATATTGTACAGACAACAGTCACTCGAATCGTTGAACCCCAGAAGGAAGGGACCCAAATCAGTATCGCGTGGAAATGTCAGTGTATCTTCTAGGGCGGTTTCTCCCACGAGCTTGGTTCGAGATATTGGTTAAAGCACATGGGGGACCACAGGGAAAACGACGACTTGAGCCACTATCGACGATACGTAGATGTATATAACCGGTTGAACTTCTGTATCTTTGTATTTAAACTCAATAGATATTTAGAATTATCATATTATTTTAAACAGTTAAACTGTACATATATTCTTCGCGTTCAAAAGTAAGACGCTCAACTTTGAAAGGCAAATAAAATGTAAGCTTGTTTTTCTTGACCATCGAAATCGTAAGAAACGATCCTTTCTACCTCCGCTTTGTAAGCAATAAAGTACCACTCGAAAACACATGGCTAATCCGCCACTCCGCGTCTAACAGTCATAAAATGGTCGCATCTTCACGGACCTTTGTCTCTAGGATTCGACAACTGCGCATGCACTAGTTACCGTTATTATAATCCAAAAAGGATGGTCACGGAAAATAAGCAAGGCTTCAGGACTTCTCGTCCTGCAAAAAGACAGTCGTTCGTTGACTACTCTCGAAATCGTCAACACGTCTCGGACACTCACTTCGCATATCATTGTAAATTCATGTATTTTAATATCCGTATATTATATATTATTTTAAACTAACCTGTGTTAAAATCATTTTAACCCTGTTATATCGGATTAAGTTTCGGTATAACGTCGTACCAAGAAAATAGTGAGGCAAATGCGAATTTACGACTCGCGAGATTTAATTATAAAAAACCGTCTCACATAGTGCGTCACAACACATCTATATCAATAAAATAAGCATCAATTCATATTAGTTTGTTTTCATCCGCAACCATCTCCTGATCATCAACACATTAATCGCAATACAACTATTATATCATGACAAACCGCTCGCTTTACAATCAAAAATATAAATAATATAATTCTAAAATAAATGTAATATTTATTTAATTGCGTTGCGATGGCTACAAGATTTGATTCTTCAATTTTCATTAATCTTATTTAAACATCCCCAGTAGAAAATAAAGGTGGCCTTGTTAAGACTTTAACGAAGTCTTAGCTACGTTCAGTAGCTAAAGATTAACTATCTGTTTATATACAATGTTAAAAGATAAGAGCAGGGTAAGATAGTGCTCACACATTATAATATATACAATATAATACAAAACATGTGAGTATATCATAGGTAAGCTGTAATGCTCGCGGCAACTCCCTTCGCCGACTTGCCTCGCATCGCCAGCTTGTGTCGATACCACCAGTGCTTCTAGATGACCACGTTGAAAGGAAATAAACTGCTCCAATGGGTTTACAATAAAGAAATTTATTGTTTTCTCTACCTTCCCTCCCATAGCACTCTCCACTGAAGAAATCGGGCGGACGAACAGTTCCTTCCCGAACAGCGAAATTTCTCTGCTTATTAAGAGCAAAGTATTATACATATATTACATAATGCACTTCTGAGGCATTTCTTCTATAGCTTATACACGTATATTTATTTATTTGACCGTTATGACTGTTTAAATTCTTACAATAAATAATAATAGATATTTTATTAGAGTAAGTTTTCTGCTCTAACTATCTAGTAAAGAGGTCTTGAAATACTAGAATATACTTATATTACTCCTTACTACGGGGAAGATCCATTACGTCGGCCGCTACTACCGCCCAAGGTCGCTCAACAATTCTCTTACCCATCAACCCGCGAGGCCCCGCTTCAGAGATTTTATAGCGCTGGCATTCACTACATTGCAACATAAAAGCACGAATAATGTAATAAAAACCTAACCAATAGTAATCTCTTTTAACCCGATCGCAGGTCATCTCGATATCGAGATGACATGACGATGGGTAGTGGTGCGCGCTCTCAATCACTCTATCTCTGTACTCGCCGGGCGCGACGAGTCTCCATCCCTCCTCTCCTGAAAAACTACAATGTTTCATTCGAAGAATCACGATACAGCATGCATTTCTTATTTTCCACCCAGGAAATTTGTGAGAAAAACGGTACACATCATTTAATCTCTCCAGATACCATGAATTGACTATTGACTCAAAACTCTCGATTATCTCTATCTCTCACTCAATACCTCGTGAAAGAGCTTCTGGTACATGACCGAGCACACCTTTTTATGTACGCTCTTAAAATTCCATTGCTGCATTTCACGAGCTTAACGCACTAACCTCCCCGTCGGATTTTTAAAATTTTTTCCCCATTTCGTAGTTATGTAATTTTTTTTGGCTGCATTTAACACACGATTGACATATACAATCGGATGTTCATGGCCCTTTTCGTCCTCCTGCGTCAACACAGCGTCGATTGCATAATCACTTGGGTGACGACAAATAATAACAGAGAGTTTCTGTAATTTTCCCGTAAAGTTCTGCGATGCTTCCAGCATATTCTAGAGATATCTCATCTTCCTATCACACACAGATTCCGAGTCATCGTCTGCAGCTTGACGAGGAAGATTTAGCTGCTTACCTCCGGCTGCTCCACTCTCTTTTTCTCGACTAACCCATCTCTACTCTGTACACATGTGGTAGATTATCATCAGTCCTCTCTACAATACTATCTCTCACGCGGACGCGTCTGAGACCCCGCTTTGGCATTTTCCGCGATTTTTAGAACATCTGCACAGTTCGAACAATTCCTGAAGGCTACGCACTTCGTTCCACACTGAGGGCTTAACAACAACCATTCATCTTTACACTTTGTACTTTTGAAACTTCTCCATCACTTCCACTTCTCACGTTAGGATATTCCTTGCCTTTACTTTTTATACTTCCTCTTGACTTTCTTGTCTTCTCTTTTCTTCCCTCTTTCTTATCCACCTGATCTTGCTAAGTAATTATTTCTTTTCCTATGCGTCCATCATAATTTCTTTCAATTTAATGCCTTCCTCTACTGTTGCATCTCACTTTTCCAGTATGTATCAATGTTTAATCTTCCCTTCCACATACTCAACAAGTCCTTTCTCTTTTATCCTGCCATCACTTGCCGCTTCTGTTTTCGCTTCCTAACCTATACTTTACTATTATCTCTATCTCTGCCCTATTCTTTCCTCTCTTGGAAATTAGTCCGATCCTCCTCTCGTTCTTTGATGTTTTGATCTCCCTACCTTTTTAATCTTTTTCTGTTTCCCTATAACGCTTTTTCTACTCCTTATTTCTCCCTAGAATTGTTTTCCACCCTACGCCCTTATTTTTACTTCCTCTACCGACCAACTAATTCCTTTATAAAAATCTTTCCTTATCTCCTCCATTTTTGACTTTGTTCTTTCTTTATTTAATATCTTCTAACACTTCAACGAACCTTCTTCGCAATTAGCCAACTTACTCTCCTACTTCTCAGTCTTACCGCTTGCCAACATTTTCACGTGCCCTTTATTTTCATTATTACATTCTAGCTTAGATTTCAATATAATACCTCCTTACCATCTCAATTTTTTTCTTCTCTCCAAACTACCTCTTGTTTTTTTAAGCTTTATAGCTACAAATACTACAAACGTATTGATCATCTGTTTTAATTCCACCTCATCTTTCACTAATAGTACCACGTTATCCGCATATGATATTAACTAAACATTTTTCCTGACAATTATC